>CM039673.1:387018754-387645476 GCA_022496015.1 Hordeum marinum | reverse complement strand
GCCTTTCTTTCTGTTTTTGTGCCGCCCTATGGCGATTTCTTACTCAACGTTTGCACTTTCTTACCAACTCTTGTACAAGTTAGGTTCAGCGTTGTTCTGACGATTAAGATTTCTCTGTTTGACGGAGAGCCTGACCTTCAACAACCTTTGTTGCATCACTTCTCGATAGCTTTAGTGCTCGGAGAGTAAGCATAGCATATTGTCAGCTAGTTATTTATTGATAGCAAACAGCTAGTAGGTCAAGCCGGAGCCTTCACTCACTCAGCTTGGGTCAGCACCGTATCTCTAATTGGCGGAGACGAACTCCAATCCACCCACTTCATTTGTTTCCCAAGGAGGGTCATCAGCGAGTCCGCTCTCCCCAAGGTAGTTAAAAGGCGTAGGTACGCATTCCCCTGCACCAATGTACCGAAGCACTTTACCTTTAATCACTAGATGGGCTCGAGCCAGGGTCCTATTTTCGTTCTCCATGACTTCAAAGCTGCTTCTCTTTATCAATTCTGGACAGTTCTATAAACATTGGTACCAGGGGTTCTATGACCAAAAATCTTATATTTTTTTTTCTCCTGGCGTTTATGTATTTATTATCGCTAGCTAAATGCGATGAC
The DNA here is from genome assembly GCA_022496015.1 of Hordeum marinum. Taxonomy (NCBI): domain Eukaryota; kingdom Viridiplantae; phylum Streptophyta; class Magnoliopsida; order Poales; family Poaceae; genus Hordeum; species Hordeum marinum. Next base: position 387,644,868 of record CM039673.1, on the reverse strand, counting down.
TGTCGTCAGCAAGTATCCAGTGCCCATAGTCGAAGAACTCCTGGATGTCTGGTGCCTCATGGTTTTCTAAACCCGATCTCAGAGCTGGTTATTACCAGATCGGTATGGTAGCTGGCGATGAATTCAAAACAGCCTTCCAGACTCTGGAAGGGCGATGAATTCAAAACAGCCACCTTCTTGGGAGCCATGAACGCCACTCTCAAACAAACCCCTTCTGCGCAAATGCGCCCTGGTGTTATTTGACGACATTTTAGTCTACAGTGCCTCTCTTGAAGATCACACAATCCACTTGCAATCAGTGCTTGAGTTGTTAAGAAGGGATCAATGGCAAGTCAAACGCTCAAAGTGCTCTTTCGCTCAACGCTAGTTATCCTATTTGGGCCATACTATCAGCCAGCATGGGGTTGCCACTGAAATCCAAAAAATTAAGAACATTGCCAACTGGTCTTCTCCGTAATCAGTCAAAGAAGTCCGCAGCTTCTTAGGTTTGGACGGCTATTACAGGCGCTTCGTTCGCCATTTTGGCATCATTGCAAAGCCACTAACACATCTCCAGAAGAAACATGGGGAGATCCTGAGCTTTGAGGCAACTAAAGAAACAAGATGCTTTTCAGTTATATTTAAGAACAGAAGAGGAAGACAAAGCAACCCTAGGATTTCTCTGCTCCCAGTGCTTAATACGAAAAGCTCGACATAAACCCGAGGACGGGCAACCGCTGCTAAACCAGGATCTCCATCTCTTTGAATAAAAGCCATCCTTTCCATCGACCAGCCTACGAGCATCTTCGGTACTATAATGAAGGACGTTGACACTATCCCATTCTACGTAGCAGGGGTAATTCCAGAAACATCCTATCTAAAAATCATTTAGAGATAAGTTTCTATAGAAAGATAAGCGGGTGTACAAATGAACTTTCTTATGATACTATGATACTCAGATACCACTCATTGGATGGGACCGGTGGACCATTGATCGATAAAAAGTAGTAAATAAGCCCTTTTCTCGCAGGTACGAGAGATTGCACAACCTTGCCTTGAACGCTTTAAGTTCTAAATAAATCTGAAGAGGAAGGCCAATTGTATCATGTCAGCAATGGTACTCTCCTGGGCTATAGACTGTCACCTGCTTCAAGGTATCTTGCTTGTGAAAGCCGAACAAAGAAGAAAAGAACGAAATGGCGGTTCATCAGTAGTCAAAGGTGCAGACTTCATTCTTTGTTTCCTTCATCCTCTACCATTACGTTTTGCTTTTTAGGACTACCTAAAGGAAAGGAATAGAATGATCCATAGTCGTACCTACTTGAGGGCACCGAATGCATACAGCTTACGTCAACTTTAATTATATATAATTATTGATTCCATTCACACCCTTTGGGAACAGGAAACGGAGAACTTGTTGCTTTCTTCTGTTTTTGCTGTAGCTGAGGACAACTTAGATTGAAATGATTGACTTGATCTAGGTACGTGGTCCAAACGGATAGGTAGAATTACCCAGAGGGAGCCCTAGTTTCAGCATAATAGCCTCGTTTTGAAGCGCTCGCTTCATATGGACGTACGTCGAACAAAGGAATCTTATCGGCATACCCACCTGCTGGGCGTGGTTCACTTGACCGACCAACCGACCCAATAGTAGGAGTAGGCGGCTGGCTTCTTATGTGAAGAGAACGGATGGAGAAACAGATGCGCGAAAGAACTAGTCCCTTGGAAAGCTTCGTTTTCCTAACCCAACCTAAGCATAATGAGCTGGTTATTTGAGTATCGAAGCTGTCGAGTGTTCCATTCTTTCGTATGTAGACCCCAGCGAAGAAGGAGAATCAGAAATGGAACTAGTCGAACACGCATAAGATACCGGTTTTAGGCATAACCCCGGGTTAAATAAAGTAGTAAAGGAGCCCAATCTAGCTAAAGAGGGGCTTCTCCGCCACCATAACCAACTAGCTACGTAGATGAATTATCCTTGCGTTCAGCTATCAAACCCATCCACTAGAGCTTGAACCCATGCTTGCTCAAACCATCTGTTTTCTCTTCTAACGAGCATGGCTTCCCTGTCACCTACACTAGAGACGTCTCAACAGTTTAGTTTATTCATAAGCCTAGTACACAAGGAGGGTTTTAGCACGCACTAGCTGTACTGTAGTATGATCTGGTATCAGCTGCTGTCTCTCCTTGCTATTATAGTTTAGTATAGGTCGCCTCAAACTCAAACAAAAACGGGTGCACAGTTCTACTGCGTCTTATCGAATAGTGCTTTTGAGTCAAAGTGCAATCACCATTTCATGTACACCATCTTTTTCAATATCTGCAATTACCTGTAGAAAGAATGTGAAAAACAACTCAAGGTCATTTACAGAACGAACAGCAAAATATAAGCAAAAGGATACAAAAGGTTCACTTACTGGGGTGGACAAGATGTGAGCATAGATGCTCACGTAATCTTCCGCTTTCTCATGTTCTTGTTCTGTCCAGTCCTCATCTCCCCACATGGATTCATCAACATAGTCATCATAATCATAATTGTACTCATCAGGCTGTTCTTCTGCATCCCGAAACAAATCAAATGATGTATCAGCGTCATCCTCTAGAGGCTCGCTATTTTCAACAGTGGCTGCTCCTGAACGAGCTGCTCATGCTCAGGCGGCAGCTCGTTCAGGAGCTGCCGCCCGTACTTTTGAACTCGACGAATTTGGTTACTTTTTTAAAGAAAGACAGATAAACACATCGTTTAAGACTTTCAAAGTAGACGAGATTCTCCGCATCAGTTGAATGACTATTCAGCACCATTCGGAAATACGAAAAAGTATGTTAAAAAGTGGATCTTCCCCTTATTTTTTTCCAACATCCTCTTAAGATCTGCTATTTTCAAATATGAGAAAAGTGGACGCTGTACTTGTCTGAAAACGGAAACAAAGATGAAGAGCTTATTCTCATTACTGGCTTGCTGTCCTTACTTTAGTTGGCAAGCTGGCGGGAAAGCTAACTGGTGAACTTGCTGAACATGCTCAAACTGATCAACATAAAGTGGAAAGTGTAGTAGAGATATTACTCGCAGTATGAGAAGGAAGAGAAGATCTAACCTCTCTACTTGACACCTCTGAACCAACTTCATTCCTAGCTAAAACAGGAAAGCTGAAAGTACTAAAGCTTCAAACTCCTTGCTAACAGCCCTACCGATAAAAGGAATAATGCTTCAAGGACTATATGACTAGCTCTTATACGAGTTCCTGGTAAACCACTACTTGCGTAAAGTACTCCGCTCGCTCCCCTGCTCGTTCAAAGTATTCCACTCGCTAGGATCTTAGTAAATAAGCTTGCTCCTTACCTTTCCTTCCTAGCTTTTAGAGCAATACTACCTGTAATAACACAATGAACTTATCCTACTTAGGGAACAGGCTGGCATAAAGGGCAAAAGAGAAAGAGTTACACCCGGTCTAAAACCAGGTGGTGTTACTTTCCTGCTTCCACCTGAACCTGCTTGCAGGCCTTATAGAAAAGTCTTGTATAAGATAACTAGCTTGACAACAGGAATTCTCTAACTTACTTGTAGATAACGAACTTGCTGAAGGAGGAGATGATCTTAAGATAGTTTTCCGTTAATGGGGAGAGAGAAAAAGAGTCCTCGCTTTCATAATCGGTAATCAGAGTCCAGGCTTCCTACACCCATATTTTACGACAACCTATGAACCGACTAACTCAACAGCTGGCCTTAGAGAAACTGTCCTAACTTATCCAATAAGTCCTAATAAATGGCCATGATGAAATACTCTGCCTTTCCCTGCGGCACTCGCTTGAAGGAAAGCTAACTCGAAAGCTGACTAATGCTGATAGGAAGAACTTTCAAAGTTCTCGTTAGTCCTTTCATTGAAGCTAGTGACATCATCTGACTCTATCAATTCATTTCTATCTTCTTTTTCTTTCATTTATCTCTTTCCTATCTATACAGTGTATTACCCCAAAAGATAGTGAGTTAAGCAAGCATGTGGGAAGTAAGCGAGCAGGGTGAGGCGGCGGCTTGTAGAAAATCCTCAATATCTATATCGGAGTCAGCATCCGTTTTTGTTTGAGTTTCGCTGTTAGCTTACGTCCTTTTAGCTAGTTCGACGTGTTTTCATTAGTCCTTCAAGCAAGTGAGCCAGTCGCGGTAGGTCTTTTTAGCCTTTAAGTAGTAGTCCTGTTCGAAAGATAGTTATCATAGTGAAGTGAGTTATTACAGTTTTTCTAGTTTCTTGAAGGCCAGGCAGTCAGCCAAGGAAGGAAGTTATGGTGTGGAAGTCTTCTAGTCTGTCTTCCCCTTCAAGCTCTCGAGTACACTAGGGGAGAGGTATCGAAAGTCAAAGTATAAATCAAAGTGAAAGTAAGAAGTATAAGTAGTAGGCTATCGATTAGGTTTTTCTACTTAATTAAGCTGCTTATGCAAAGTTTTAGAATTTGTTCACATAGGCAGCGTGATTGGGGGCATATTTGTTGCTTCCCAAGGTAGTTAGTTCACCACACAGGCATGTTAGTACTAAACTGCAGAAAACTATTAAGTCATCCAATTCATGCCGCATTGCAAGATTACTCTACCACTCTATAAATGGTATATAGATAAGTGTCTTCACTTCATCAAATGAAAATCAAAGAAATTGAGTACTAACACGTATTGCTATGGATGCTGCAAACAGGCTTTCGGCAGCAATTCCAGAAAAAAGGAATAGGTGTTTTAGCCAGGTCATCAAATCAGGGGGGATATGCCAAGAAGAAATCCATGGAAATCAGCATTCCAAGAACAATAAGTTGGCACTTTCTTTCATATATAAACTATTTCTTGAGGGAAAAGATATGAAAAACTAGAGTGGAATCGATTGAATGCACTATCGTTATGCTTTGGCCAACCCTCTTTTCCAAGTTCCTCTTGTTTATCCAATCTGTATTCCAATCAGAAATCCAAGGTAAGATCAAGCCAAAGGGGAATCTAGGTACCGTTGACCCAGGAAATCAAGTATCAAAGGACCCGGGCAATAGGTTTATGACTGAACTGAAACTAGAGCAGGGAATAGCAGGATGCCTATGTTTCCAATACAGAAATCCTTAACAGAACAGAGCACAGACAATAGGGCCAACTATTGATCTGACTTTCCCTCAAGAAATAGTTTGGATTGGATAAACAATCCTACTTTCATTCCAATCATAAAACAAGGGAAAAGATCAAGGGAGAAAACCTTCCAAGAAAACTAGTAACCAAACCCTGACGAACTTGCATTTGTTGAGCGAAAAGAAGAGTTCAACAGGAAGAACGTATGAAGAGATTGAGATGTTTGGATCTTGGCTAAATTTATAAGCGAAGAATGCACGTGAAGTATTAAAGGTACATTCGACTATATCTCATTCTATAGAAACCATTTCTCAATCTATAGAAACCATTTGCTTTAGGTAGACGTGATGGTACTTCCACTATTTTGGCATCTTATGGAACCCAATTCGAGATATATAAACTAGATCCTTGTTATTAGAATGATGATCTCTTGGCTATGACTGAGTCATATATTAATGGAAATGGTTTTCTCCTCCGAAAGTCCAAGTTGAGTCCAAGTAGTGGCAAACTAGAATCCTTCTTTTCTTTTCCCTTCGTGGTTAGTTTCAGTTCAAATGACGAATTGAGACAGAAACCAATGGATTCCAGTGGCTGGGGGATCCTATGTCTATAGATAGATTCAAGTACCATTATATACCCCTTCCCTAGCGCCCTATAGACCTGTTTTGCTAAGTGGGTCCTACTTAGCTGGTCGGCCTAGGGGGGTGCAATTCAAGAGACAAGTTCTACAAGTTCTCATGGCCGAGATCCCCGTATTTGTAACGCGGCTGGTACTGACTCGTTCAGAGAACAGACCCCTGATGTTCTTGGGAAGAAAGAGAGAAGGACGACCCTGTAAGGGAGATCCTGTGTTGGAAGATATTGGTGGGTGTCATCTCGTTCAATTCTGGGTCAAATGACAAGAGGGCCGTTCAAGCAGATTAGAAGTAGATGTTGTTTAGAAAAGGTCAAAGTGCCACTATGGAGGTCGGAACAAGCGTCTACCTACCAAGTGAATTGTGATTGAAATGACGATGGCAACAGGTTGAGCTCTATCCACTGAAATTGAATCCATCGATGCGGTAAAGGACAGAGCAGAAACAAATCCTCCATTTCCCTGCCTTGCGACCGAACAAAGAAGAAATGCTAGAGTGAGGAGACCTGTTGGTTGACCAACTGAAGGAAACGACGCCTCTCCTGCTTTGCTTACTTTTGGCCAGCATTCGTCTTCGGCTTACAGTAGCGTTTGCAGCTCTATTGGAAATCGAATTTCTATGTCCGTCCATAAAAAGCATCAACTTCTAGTGCCGCCATCCACCACAAGAGTAGGTAACCTGCTCGCTCTTTTCTCTATTGGGGGATTTAGGTATATCTTCCAACTCTCCTTCCTGTACACTGGCATACAAAGCAGCCTCATAAACTGCATTTTGTAACTGAACCTCCATAGTTTGAAAACCTAAGGGTGGATCAAATGGCACCGATATTCTGTAATCTAACTTGAATTCAGATCAATAATCAAGGGGCACAAGAAGAAGGCAAGAGCGCGGTTGCGGCTAAAACCAACTCTGCGAGGAAAGCAGAACTCAGCGGTGACTGATCCGCTCGAACCACACTACTTACTTAGGCTCACTTACGAGAGCTCCCCTGACTCTAATCTCTGGTCTAGTAGATGCGAGAAATCAATCCAACTCCATCTGATCTTATGATCTTTGCAGAGGACAAAGGTACTTTGTTTATTTCCTCCATTTATATTCGTAAGAAAGAACTCCCACTATTCATTTGTATCAGCCTTTAGCGGGTCTTGGTGAATCAAAAAAAGGCGTAGATAATGCGCATTGCTTTTGAGTTCGATTTGAACTAACTAGTTTCCACGGTTCCCAGGAACCTACCGCTTGTTTGGAGTATAGCCAAGTGGTAAGGCATCGGTTTTTGGTATCGGCATGCAAAGGTTTGAATCCTTTTACTCCAGATTATGAAGACCCGATCGGATTTGTCAAGAACGAGCTAACAACTACAGGGGAAGCGGCTCAGTATGAACATACCACCTACCCGTCTTATCAATGACAATCATCCGTTTGGATGAGGCCATTCTAAGGGTTGTTTAGGATTGGTATCTGTTCTCTTCCCACGGAGTTCTTGTCCCCATGACCAGTATCAGCAGAGGCATGACCTGTAAGCATCAAGCCAGCCAAGAAGTAGAAGTTGGTAAAGATGGCACAAACAAAATAAGAAAGGAACTTGGTTGGTGATCTTACATATGGGAGGCCTTCTATGGAGTGAGGCAAATAGTGATTTTGCTATAGATACTGGGATCATAAAATGGTAGTCGATGTGGACGCCAAACAGGTGGCACGAAATGCTCGTTCAACAGATGGAGTCATACCACCGCCTCCTCCTGCAAACGAGCAAGTTCTAAGCTTTGTCGATCTTTCCTTACGACTTGACTTAAAAAAAGGCCGCAGAGGGCTAAAGGCGGTATGTTTAGTCTACCCAACTCCCTTGCTGCCTATTTCCTTTTATACGGTCATTCCGTGGGGCCACAAGCACCATCAATTGCATTATCCCCGGTACCACACATCACTCCAATCAGAATAAGCGGGAATGCTGGTTGGAAAGACAGAGAAATAGAATAATCAGAATCATATGGTCTGCTTGGGAAGATAAGCGAAGAAATCTCTAAGGTTTCCCTTCCTGCATTCAGAGCTTATCAATTCATCCCACGCTATATAGTGAAGCAAAGCTATCTATAAATCGAGCATATCTTTTATCCGGAAGGTAGTGGGCTTTCACCCGTACTCGCCCTTCCACTTCACACTTACTAAATTAGGCTGAGTGTATGCGCACATGAAAACAAACAGAAAACGAGCTGAGCACTTTCTTTCTATAGACAACGGTCAAGTCTGCTGATCCAAACAGTGATGAAAAGAATTATCAAATCATTTGCGGATGGACGTGAAAGAAGGAAGAACCAAATGGCACTGCTTCCTCAAAGCGAGCTTCGGGTACCCGATCAAGGGACTAATGAAACACCAGTACATGTCATACAGAAGCTCCACTCATCCCTCTGCCAGCCCAACCTAAGTTTCTATCGGACTGAGCTATTCTTCAATCCAGTGCCCTAATCCTTTCGAACTTGGGTCCAGAAAATAGTGCTATTGTACAACCTGGGGAAGTCAAAGCACATTCTAAGTGGGCCGCATGGGTCGGCCCTTTCACCTCATTCTTTTCCGTTTCCACGCTCTGAAACTGGGTTCTTTCACTTCAATCTCTCTCATAATCAAGCTGAGATATGATGCTGTTTCATCCTAGAATTATGAGAAATCCCTTGTTGGATGGGACGGACCCTTAGTATAAGATAAGTCAACACAACAGGTTGTGTCAGTTTCTCAAAAGACATGGGCTCGCCTTTCGGGGTGACTAGCTGCATTCATTGGTTTGCTTTCTTCCACCAACTTCACAACCATCCTTCGTTGATGACAGGCAAGCTCAACCACAGTTTCCGTAGTTTGGTTCAATTCATTCGGCATTTCCATTTCCAATTGGTAAGTTATATTTTATCTGACCCAAGGAAGAAGATCACAAGCGGGAGTCCCCTCTAGGAAGAGATGCTTTCCAAAGGTCGTACGCTACTGTTGAATGTCCAAATAGGGATTGAAACAGAGTAAATAACTAGAGTATCCTGTCGTAGTGGTAGCTGCATTTACGCGACCGGGTCTGAGCCACGGGACAAGATCAAATTGGATTGGATTTGTCACATGCGCGGATGGAAGACCGTAGATTTCTCACTTTCCCTACTCGGAGAGCACGTGTATGTAGTCTGCCTGTATCTACTTATTTATTCGGAGAGCGCCATTAATAGGATTCAGAAGTCGTACAAGCTATGGAGGAGCCGTTTACCAATGCACCCAGTTCTCCTCATATTTGATTCTTTTTTTGGTATCATTGGTTCCACGTACATCTTTTGGGCGAGCTTTCTTCACTGTCATCAAAACCAACACTCAAACCGAAGCTTTCCGAGCAGTTGTTTATTTCTCACTTTAGCTGCTGTCATTTTCCTCTTCCGAATTAAGCGAGTGAAAAACAAGGGGATCAGAAGAACAAACAATAAGAATGAGGGATTGAAGTTCGTTTCCTTCGTATCGTATTTCAACGGATCGGGTAGTTCTAGTCTTTTTTGATTACTCCTTCCTTTTTCCCATCATTTGACATAATATAATTAAGAAACTGTTTCATGGTCAACGGAACGAGTAGAGAAGAAAACTGCCCTTATTCCAAAAGAAGTGAGTGCCAAAGCGAAAATAGAGTAAAGAACAAAAGAATGAAATGCAAGGGTTGCATCCGCTGTTTCAAGTCCGGACGGTTCCTCCGCTAGGTTATTGAGTTGGCTCCCCCGTTATTCTTCATCAGACAACGCACACTTAATGGAAAAATGAGGTATCTTTTTGGAAAACTTCTCTACTTACGACTTTGTTAGCGCTTTGAGGGCTTCACTATGTTCTCTGAAATCTTGTATAAATAAGAAAGAAGTCTTTCTCAGGATATGACTCTGCTGATACCGAGTTTTGAATGCAAAATGGCTCCCGCTTCTTCTGAAAGAAAACTGGGGAAAAATCAATATGGAGTCGTCAGAGGCTTATCTGGCCGATATGACTTCCATAAATTCTTTCCTGATAAAACCTAACATGGAGGGGTTGGGGCTTTGGCTCTAGGCTCAAACTCTATCTTGTGGTAGACTTCCCTCCTAGGGAGTGCTTGGGCAACTAACTTGTGGGGCATGACATCCCAAATTCATCATTTACATTAGGAATTTCCTGAGAAAAAGTCTTATGTGTATTGGATCCGCTCTTCTATTAGCATGAACACATGAATGAGATTCTTCTTATTCTTCCTAAATAGAACCCCCCACCCTCACCTTTCTTAGGACTATCAAGCCTTCTCGAATTAGGTCTATGGTAGAAGCTTTGAATGTAGACCCGGATACAAATCTTTCACTCACTGAAAAGTGAAAACCTGTGACTATATCGTCCTGAAGACGGATGCGGCGGGAAGAAGTGGCATTTAGAAGTGTTGCTGACTTTACATTTAGGTTTCCGCACCAAGCCTTCTTCTAAAATCGGGTGTATAGCTCAGTTGGTATAGCATTGGGCTTTTAACCTAATGGTCGCAGGTTCAAGTCCTGCTATACCCAAAACAAAAAAAACCACTCTTGTATTCGTAAGGATGCATAGTAGCCTTCAAAGAGCACTCTTTGGCCTTGAGAAAAGCCCCTTTCTCATCAACATCTCGACTTCGCTCGTTGTTTGAGGTAAGTATAAAGGAGATCAGACTGGCTCGGTCATTGATAGGCCGGCCTTCTCCTTATTCATTGGATAGGGCGCGGGGGAAAGTCAAGTCAAGCACTAGTTAGTTGGGGTGGGACGCACCAAAGCAGCGTTCGTTGCACTAGCGCCTTATCTTTTGAAGCTAAACAGAGGCTCGAAAGACGGAGTACGTCCGAAGTCGTTGGCTGCCTTTTTGTAGTGCGCAAGTCAGAGTGAACTTCTTCTTCTGTTCTGCGAATCTACTAACGAGAACTGCCGTACAGTCCTATCTTTTTTTAAGAAAGATCGTAGATGAACGTTTCGTTTCGTTACCTAAGTAGTTGAGCAATTCATTCCAAGGTAAACAAAGAGGTATTTCCTTTTCTCGTTCAGTCCTTCTCTCCTTCCATCCCAGTAGGCCTATTCATGCTTTTTTGCTATCCATCTTGATCAAATAGAAGAAGGGGAAATTCAGACTAGGCAAAACACCTAAAAAAGTGAAAAAAAGATAAAACAACTTTCTTATTGTCAAGTAGTAAACCATAGTTCTCATCCTAGGAAACCATATCGATCATCGGTTCAGAGCTCCCAACTACGAAGCTCTTTTCTAGAGCGAGTCAACAATTCGTGGATCCATGGTTTGGATGAAGCTATGTACCCGGGTAGAGATGATTTGTCTCAAAGATGTTCCGCTCATCCAAGAATCTTAAACTTCATCTACATAAACTCATAAATAGCCCTTTCCTTTCTTTTCTTGACTTAAAAAGGTAATCAATCCTTTCTTTTCATCTTTTATCAAGTCTTCCTCTTCCTGATTGAGTCAATCAGGGATAGAAATTCGGATCAACTATGAGGAGTAGGGCTGCTGGGCAAGTGAATGAACTCTGTCCTAGGCATTTCCAATAAGTTCAGTGAAGTGAGGGCGAAGCCTTTTTTGAGAGGGAAAATACACTCCAAATGATATTCCATAATGGAAGGAATGAGTGGAAGATTTACTGGAAGAAAAAAATACGATACTTTTCTAGTCGTAGGTAGGGCTACCTATCTAGTTTCGTGCTTCGGGCGTACCAGATTCAATAGGCTAGGTTATAGCTGACAGATTTCTTTAAGAACTAGCCGCCTATAAGCCTCGCTAGTAGTATTCCTGCCCAGTGCCGGAGTAGTGACTCACAAGGTAAGTTCTCCTCGATGCATTTCCAACACTCTCTTTTTCTACGTACACTTTGGATTCCTCAGTAGGTAGGGACAACGTTCGAGATCTCATCCGACCGTCTATTTCTCACTGATTGGGAGATTGGATTGGAATCCGAGGAGAACTGATTGGATGTCATGGAACGAATGGGGCACTACGTTGGTTACCCACTGCTAGCCTAGCGGAGATTTCTCTATTTGTTGAAAGTGGAAAGGAGTCATATTTGAATCGGAAAGTTGGGCTCGTTCACTCACACCTTTCTTTGATTATCGATGACTTGGCTTCTTGCTCAAGTAAGCACCCGGCATACCAATTCATTATCCTTGGGGCTCGGCTCGCTCCTTCCTATCTACGTTATTCTTTCTTTGTTACTCTCGTAATGACGTTCCGAAAGAAATCAAGGTTACCAGGTCACAGCTCTGATTCTTCTTCCCTTATAGAACCTTCCCGCAAGAAATCAGTGGAAGTGGGTCCGCCCCTACAACTCATCAAATCTGCCTTCTTTTCTGTTCTGCGCTGTACATATTCTCAAGTTATGAGAAAGAATGGATTTGAATGCAATTTAGAATTAACAAAATAAACGAATGAAGAATATTTTGACCTCTTATCTGATAAGCAATCAAAGCATTTGAACTGCTCAATGAACAATAAAGAAAGAGCTAAGGTAAAAAAGTATATGTGTTACTAATAGTAAACCAATTTTATTTGGAGTTTGCTTTCAGCTGAACATGTTATAACTACAAATGAGGTGAGGCTTGATTAGGTGGCTTTGCAAGAACTAGGGAGGAACACAAGTTATGTACTTTAGGCTAAACATATGAATTTAGAAGATCAACTTTTCCAATTGGACATAAACAAAAGCAACCAATAATATATATATATAAACTTCCATAATATTTTCTCTATGGTGAAGTAATTTCATCGATAACCACTAAACGATTAAGTAGCGATGTATGCAAAGCTAGACAACGAACATTTCATAATACACTCGTTCTGCATATCTTTAGGATAAAAGAAAAAACTGCGAAAAAATAAAATCCGTTTTCCTAAATAAAAAGATCAAGAAATCTATTTTGTATGGTTCTTATTTCGTTGAAAACGTTTCCATGAGACTTTATTTCATTGAAGAAGTCCATGACTTGTTCTAGGTGATATGAGGTTGAACAGGCTTTAGAAAAAATGCAAAGAAGGGTACATGAGGGTGGAATAAAAATAAAAAAGATGACCCCTTCTTTCTTCCTGAGCATTACCGATAAATATTCATTCTTTATACGTTAGGTTGGGTTTCAGATGTATATCATTTATTATATGAAACCAAAAAGAAGAAATGACAAGAAAGTTGTATATAGATGGAGGAATAAATTATGATGTGGAAAACAAGGCAGGGGTTCAAATCCTGTCATCCCTACCTATTACTTCTCCTATGGGCAGTAACGAGGGATCAATTGAGATCGATTCAAATTGGACAAAATTCAGAGTTTCATTTTTCTATATGCATGCGGTACAAAAATCATCCTTTTCTTTACTGCTTTATCTCCCGGAAAGCGCTCTTAGTTCAGTTCGGTAGAACGTGTGTCTCCAAAACCCAATGTCGTAGGTTCAAATCCTACAGAGCGTGATTCTGTTCTTGTTATGTCGAATCAAAAAAAAAAGAACTTAACAAAGTGGAATGTACGACTACTGTTCTTAACCCAAATCAAAGAAAACAACAGAAATACTCGACCTGGAGAGGAGACCACTGACCAATCTCCGTCCATTTTCCCTTGCCTTTCCTTTACGGGTATGCCTGTTTTAGGGGACCTTATAGTAATAATAGTCTAATAGACCAACTAGAAGAGGAGAGGAATCCTTCATGAATCGCCTTGCCTTGCTTAAAGAGGTTTATTAAAAACCGCCCGTGGAACTCTTGTTTTGAGGAAGCAATGAACATTGTCTTTTTCCATTCTCAATAAATGAGGAAGGAGGGGTGAGGTCCTCACTTGCGAGTGAGGCAAGGCTTTCTTTTATAATACATCCTACCCGATTTTGGTTGACGATTGCGTTCTATTCCAATTATTCACTTGTTTTTCTTGTCACTGTGGCGAGACCAGATGAGAGAGAGAACTATTTTCCATTTCCAGACAGACCCCGAGCCGAGGTTGGAACAATTCTTTATTTTCTTGTTGGTTCCTTCTTTATTATTTATTCCAAGTTTTTCTCTTCCATTCGGTTCATTAGCTTTAGGAAAAATAGAAGCTGCGGAAATGCTCGCTTCTAAAAGGCTTAAAGGCTCTGATCAAGGCAATGAACATTTTTCACTTGGAAACTAATAAGAAAGGAATTCAAATCTTAGTTCAATACAGACTTTTTCTCTTTTAAGAAGGGTGAAACTTTCCTTCCAATACTTGTGCGCTCTACCCATCTCTACTGAACAAACCCACTACACATCGAGTGGCAGGGTATGTGTGTAGGCCTTTTCAAGGACATTCGAAACAACATGTCGATAAATTGCTATAGAAAGTGGGGCTAGATCGAGAGTTCTGACCTTTTCGTGGGTTGGGTGATCTTCAAACTCTTGTTTTTCTAGCGAAAGAACGCCCTTCTGAGCGATGATCTCCTACAAGCGAGTATAGTAAGGTTGACTTCAATTGAGACAGAAATGTCACTGGTCAGCTCCTTAGCGTGACAATTAACACCACTTTCTTATTACCTAATAGATTAGATAAGGGAAGAAGGCAGGCCAAAGCTTATAGATTCGGAGATCGTACTTCTAACGCTTTGTCTGAGTCAGTCCTACGACCCCTTCCGGCTGAGACACGAATCCTAGCCTATCTGAGTCGCAGAATGAAGGGCTCTTCAGAAGGCGCCACCCAAGTCTCCTTTGATACTTCGGAGTCAGGAATTTTTTTTCCAAGGAAGGCGGATTTTCTGCGTTCCGCAGCACGAACAGGGTGTACAGAAGATCGATGTGCCATCTTTCTAACCACCTTCATTTGTTGTATGATCAGTAGGGAAGGGAGCCTTTGATAAAGGGACCCCAAACCAAGAAATCTACTGTCTCAGAGCGACAGTCAAGCTCGTATCGCGGAACTAGAACATTTCTTTGATTGATAGGTCAGATAGGAAGCAGGCAAGCAAACCAAGTTATAGGTTTGGAAGTTAGAACTCGGAAAGGTTGTCCTGTGACTACCTTTGAAGTCTTTGGGTAGGACATCAGGCTAAGGTCTTATGATGAGCCACGCGCATATGAGGTTTACTGCAGCCCTAAAGCTCTGTCCCCTATCCTACCACTAGATCTCCTATGCCGGAACATGAACAGAGAAAGCTGTGAGTGTAGTCTTAGGAACGAACCCGGGGTTGCTCTCGCAAAAAGATTGTACTAAAGAAAGCTAGAAAGCTCAATTCCAAGCTTTAAACCTCTGGTCCACGGGTCGGTGAACGAATGGGTTTTGGGAAATAGAGAACATGGACTCGATTGAACAAAGGTGGCACCGGAATGAATAGCCCACTTGTTTCGGGCAAGAATGAATGGGACTGATCGACTCGAGTTACCGAGCGACCTCCACTCTTCGACTCGAGCTTTCGCTTCTGCTTTTCTCTTGTTTTGATTTATTAGCTTTTTAGGGAAAGAAGAGGGTCTGAAATACAACTATGTCTACGAGTGCCGCGAATGAACCTTCGGTTCTTCCCAAGAACAAGGAGACACGAACTAAATAACTCGTATCAGGCTACGGGAATAGTGAACGGGAAGAAGGAACTAGTGAGGCTTTCGTTGGTCAAACAATATGCCCTCCTCACTTGAGGAGAGTGAAGGTCATGACTTATTGAAGCAGAACGTCAATTGGCCAAGAGAAGGGGAACTCCTTTCGTCGGTAACTATTGAATTGCCTATCTAACAGTGGAGCGAAGCGGAACGTTGAACGGGAAACTCGTGTCGTCGGTTATCCAATTTCCCTCCTTTCTGTTTCGACAAAGAAAACGTTTAGGTATCGGTAATAGGATTCCCACTATGATTTGAAGAAAAAGATAGATTCTATAATAATCCATAAATAATATATAGAATCAGGCTCCGTAATCAAGTGCTCGCTGTGAGAAGAAGATCTACAGGCATGTACCCATTTCTCCCTGCAAAATAAGTTTGAACCCGAGTGAGTATGGACCATACGCTCATCTTTCTTCTCAATCTACACCTCGTTCCGCGAGAGACCTATCCTCGTTTCGAAATAAAGGACCGTAGTGAGGATCGATCCCGGATAAGCGAGTCAGTGTAGGGACAGAGGCTGATGATTCTAAAGGTGATTTCTAACTACAAGATGACTTTATTTGAAAACGGAATCCAAATATCAACAAAAAGATGAATGGAAAGTCTTGTCGATATGAATTGATCTTCAACCCAATGACAATGCTTCGATTTCGATCTTTACTTCTTTCTTGGATGCCTGAAGTTTGTGTTCGCATTTCATCAAAGGAAAAGTGGGCTGTACCCACATGAAGAAAAGAGTTGCTCGTGTAAAAGCAATATCTTCTATTTGACTTATCTAGCCGTGTCTTGTCTTGCACATACTCGGCTCGGTGAATGGTTCATCTTCGATTGGCATGGTCCTTTGGATGTAAGAGATCTCGTTTGCTGGCCGGGCCCTTCCATGAGTTTAGATCTCTATGTATGAATCTCTTATGAAATCCCATACTTTTTATCATTTCAGAACGATCAGCATACTGTGTGACTTCTGCGTGACAGTTCTTGCATTTCGTTTGTTGCTTTGCATGAACATTTAGATATTGGAAAGCGAACTCCCTGAATTAGGAATTTCATAGATAGAGAAGGACGGGCAAAAAGAGAGAGACTGACTAACTACCCGGATCAATGCTGATTGACGACTGAATAAATAGCCGGAAGCAACAACTGCACGAGAGAGAAAGAGCGGATCCAACTAAGGAAATGCAGTACCTGTTCTGTCGGAGCTAATCATGCAAAGCTAGCGTAGCGCCAGCCGTCGAAGTGAATGAATTCGAAAGAACGAAGAAGTAAGGAAATGAGACGACTCTTTCTTGAACAATTTCATAAGCAGATCTTCCCCTCCACACCAATCACGAGTTTTTTTTTATTCCTCTCGTATATCGTCGTCACGCCCTTAATGATAGGTTTTGAAAAAGATTTTTCATGTCATTCCCATTTAGGTTCGATTCGGATCCCTCTGTTGTTTCCCTTTCCTCCCGAACCTTTTCCTCGAAATGATAAAGAATCTGGTACACTCGAATTGTATTATTTAAGTGCTTATTGCTTGCCAAAAATCCTACTTCTACAATTGGTAGGTCACCGGGTTATTCAAATAAGTCGTGTTTTCTGTGCTTTTCCCATGTTACAACTTCCGTACCAATTCGATCGATCCGGAATGGATCGGTTAAACATTCTATTAGGGAGCCCGGTCTTGACTCTTCTGTGTGGTATTCATTCTCGTTCGGCTCTTGGAATCACATCCAGCAGTGGTTGGAACAGCTCGCAAAATCCAACCACTTCACCTACTTTATTGCCCCCAACCGTTTCCCGTACCTCTATAGAAACAGAAGGGTTTCATGTTCTTTCATCGATTGGGTATTCCTCTCCTTTTGTATCTCTTTATCCAATTTCGGTCTCGATTAGTTCACAAGATTGAATGGCCAAGTCATGGAAAAGCCGTTATTCGATTGTTTTAAAAGAATGTTGAGCCGGGCCCGGGTATGTAAGTTCAGCGATGTACAAACAAGGATTTATTTTACTTCCGCACCTAGGTTGGGGGGTTCTATTTAGGAAGAATAAGGAAGAGGAATAGAATCTCATTCATGTGTTCATGCTAACAGAAGAGCGGATCCAATACACATAAGGCATCGGTTGTTCTTAACAGCGATGGCTATTCATTTAAGTCTTCGGGTGCAAGGCCGGCTAATCGTACGCAGCAGGAGCAAGGGAACTCCCCTGGTTCAGGAAGGCACATGAGTCCGAACGCTATTATGAATGTGCGACCGACACTACACTACGTAGGTACCTGTGCATGCAGGTGAGGCGTCGGTCGGTCCTAGAAACGGCGGCAGCTAGCGAGGAGTTAACGACCGGACGTGCTGCAACCTAGGGATCACCAGGCAGCTCTTTCGCTCTATAGGGATATCGGGGGGGGCATAGCACAATTCTTCTTGGAGGAGGGTTTTGGTTTGCCCAGGTGACTGATCCTGCCATAATATACTCCCGCCAATTCTATTGCACCGGCAACCGAAGTCGAACATACATACGACGATCTTCATGCGTGAAGGGACGGGAGGAAAGAAAGGGCGGTAGATGATAATGCGAAAGGGCGCCGCGTCTGGCTTGATAGTAAAGCCAAAGAAAGACGCCCCAAGACAAGATACAACTGTTGGGAAGGGGACATGATCAATAGAACCTGGCTGGATCCGGGCTGGGATAGTGGCGCCCATTCCTAACCAGTTCTGAAAAGGTTCGCTCATGCTGGAGGTACTAACCACTTAGTGATCGGTCCGCTAGTTCACGCAAATCCGAAGAAGTTATCACGGACGAGCCACATGCAGGGAAACTTGCACGTGTGGTTCTGGCCGGGCTTTCCTTCGGTATCTAATAACCTTGCTTCTGCTCGCCGCTGGCGCACCTCTCCTAACTATTGCCCATTTATTCTGGAATAATTTTTTTAGGAGGGACAATTTTACATATTTCTGCCAAATCCTTCTATTATTAAGTACGGCTGGTACCATTTCGATGTGTTTCGATTTTTTCGAAAAAGAGAGGTTTGATGCTTCTGAATTCATTGTATTAATTCCACTTCCTACTCGCAGTATGCTCTTAATGATCCCGGCTCATGATTTAATTGCCATGTATTTAGCTATTGAGCTTCAAAGTTTATGTTTTTATGTGATCGCAGCATCAAAAAGAAAGTCTGAATTTTCCACGGAAGCCGGCTCAAAATATTTGATCTTAGGTGCATTTCCCTCTGGAATATTATTGTTCGGGTGCGACCAGACTACTACCGATCGATTTTTTGGAACTTCTTTATAGACTTGTAGAGACCCTCTATGTAGTTGTAATTCTAGGGCAATCCTGCACTTTCCCCATAGCCCTAAGGCTGTGTCTCGATCTCCTACGCGCGAAAGATAAGATACGGGAGACGGGGTCCTATGGTATGGGTCTTCGACTCTTGGTCTAATTCCTCCCGGAATTGCGTTATCGGAGCCGAGCCAGGAATAGCCGTTAGTGGACACCTACCACTTTTCACCGGTTAGAGAGGCCCTCTTTAATACATTAAGAAAATATGTTCACAGGGGCCAGAAGGACTCGGTCATAGGAACTTAGACCACCTACGCGCTGGTAAACGAAAACCACCTCGACCGGATCTACCGAACGAAGAAGGCCACCCCGTTGAAATAATTAACACGCCAAAAGGGGCACCAGTTCCCCCAAAAAGGGGAGATCCGCTGTTTACTGCTCACGGAAACATCCGACCTTATGGTCAAGTCGTCCGCCTATCTTTCTGATCTCATTCGTTTTCCGATCGCATAAAAAGTCATGAGATCAAAAACGAAATGTGAGAATGTAGTTACAGATGTCAAAAAAGTCAATATCTCGTTCTCTTGTTCTTAAATCATGAATTGGATGATGTGCGTTTCATCAAGTATGAACATATTGCATTTTTTGCTATGCAATTTCAGTACCGGATCGACGTCCATTTATTTCTGTGTCCTCATCCGCGTGTATGTCTGTGTTAGATAGGCTCTGGAAGGCCTTACTTGACTAACAGGTAGGACGCATTACTTTTATTCTTTTTTGCTACTTACCCGCATGTTTAGATTATTTACTTGCCCTTTCACTTTTTCTTCGGCTGTCACCAACTTTGTTCAATGCTAGTCCCTAACCCATGAATAAGGGCTCCGCTGGCTACCGGGTTCAGAGAAGTTTGTAAGCTCTTTCTCTTTTTTCGTTTTTCGCCACCTCCTGTGTCTTTCCGTTTAAGGTCTTTAATTCGGCATTAGCTTCGTTAGAGAAAGCCATGCGTGAACTACACAAAGCATGGGATCCTGAACACCACGTAAGAAAGCGTACTACTTTTCAATAAGGTCCGACTTCAGAGAGGAGAGACATGAACTTGTTTTAGGCGTAGAAAAGGCATACGGTATGAAAGATTGATTGAAAAGAGGTAGGGACTGGTCTCGCTGCTAAGGGAGAAGGAGACCTCTGTCGGAGCAAGCTAAAGAGCCCACTTTATATCGTCGATTTCAGGTAAGGCACTCGATCAAGCCTATACATCCGGGAATTTAGCTCCAAACCAAAGACGACTTGCTTTGCTGCATTTCTTTGGCCGGGGCTTTACTTGATTTTGGCGAAAGAAAGGCCATATGATCTACTTTCTGGTGCCGGTCCCTTCACAAAGATTGCCCCTTCTTGCTCTTATTCTTATTCGGTGGAATACAAGAGTTCTGAAGCTCCTTTCTTTCAAGTGAAAGTTGCCTATCTTTTTTGGTTCGGAATCCAATCCAGTTGAAAACAAACAATTACCCGATGGCAAAGTCAGATGAAAGGCAAGGAGTGTAAACCACGTACGAGCGTGGCGCAGAAAGCGAAATGTTTTGCAGCGAGTCAAGCGTAATACGATCAAAAGGAAATGGGGTCGATGCTAAAACTCAAACAGTTCCCCAGAGGGGGCCCCAGGTTGAAAGAGCGAGCTACATTCTTTCATAGAAGACAGAAAATAAGAGGACTGATGCTTTCTTACTTCATCTTAATATAGGGATGCTTTATGTAGCTTCCAATGAATAGGAAACAAGATGACCCATGGGGCACTCAGTGACGTATCTAAACCGTCTATCCAGTACTGGCTTTTCACACTCGGGAATAGAAACTGTCGGCACTTGAAGATGAACGAAGCGAAATTACCCCCCAAAAAAGCCCTTATACTCACCTTGGTGGGGACTGACTGCTCTCCCCTACGAAAGTAGCATCGCGATGCGGAGATCAACAACACATATTCGCATACCATGCTTATCTATTGATGTCGCAGATCAGCGGCAACTCCCATACTAAGTATGATGTCGCATATCGGTTGTCTAACTACAAGGGTGGAACCTTTTCTTTTTAACTAGTCTTAAAGTGGATGTCGCAGCCTTGAGTTCTTTTAATTGAATTCACGAGATTGAAAATTAGGATGGAATGAATAACCTGGAGATATATTCCTTTTCTCAAATAGTTCTTTAAGTTTTCTCTCTCTATCCTTGGCTTATTCAATAGAGCTTTCCTTCTTTTCATTATTCGATACTGCTGTGAGATACTACGAGAGCTCGTAGGCAATATGAGATAGAGCTGACTAAGAGAAAGAAGTAAGCGGATCTTGCAGCTGTTTTCATTCCTTTATTTAGGTCTTGAACCTATTAAGTAGAAGATCAAGCACTGATCTGATGGATCAAATGCTTTCGGATGAACTACTCGATCAAGGGCTTCCCAATATATTTACTAACTTCTCTTCGTTCCGCATGAGAGAAAGTTATAAAGACAGATTTCCGAATCGTTTTTTTAGTCATGTTAGCACCACGCTTCGCTTTCCGGTATCAGATATATAGCATTTACTCTTTCTAAGCTTTTCCGGTTATAACTCGTTTATGATATACCAACTGCGGCCTGAAGCACCAACCACTAGTAGCATTTCAACCAAACCTTGTTTCTCGATCAAAAAGAGCGCCCTTCCATTTCTTTTTTAAATCAAACGTAGATAAGGACAAAAGCCTGGCCGATAGAGGAATAAGTGGATGGGTCTACCTATGGTGGTTTGAAGTCATTCACAAAGCTACTCAGACTTTTAGTGGATTTGATGTCGGGTCTTAATCCCCAACTAGAAAAGAAACTGAAACTCGATCTCGAGATATGCCGGCCGAAATGCCGTAGGCTCGGAAGGAATAACGTGAGGCAGGGTTGATGTATCAGAGGTGGAAAATGGACTTTCTATTTTTCATTTCCAGATGAAAAAACCAGACAATGGGTATTAGAAGGTGGACCCTTGGCACATTGCTAACATACCATTACTGTTGAGACAATGGCAGCCAAAATTTCAGTTGAAAAAATGGGAAAAAAGCAAAATCCCAATTTTAGAAAACTGTGGGGAGTTCCTAAGGAGTACATTAAAAAAGAAGGACTGAGCTATATTGCTAGAGCTAGTGGTTTGGGGAAGCCTCTCTAGATGGATAAAGTCACTGAAAAAAATACAATATTTGCTTTTGCAAAAGTAAAAAAATACTTTTTCAAGGATCTTGGAAACTATCTTAGTAATTACTTACTTATTAAGGAGACGAGATTGAGATTAAAGCAGAATATGCATGGAAGCCCAAATCCAGTGCTGTTTGCTAGGAGTTTGGTCATGACATTAGCAGATGTCCTAAGAAGAAGATAGTAGAGTTTGCTCCTGTCAAGAAGAGTATTGAAGCTGTGACTGAAAAGCTATATATGTAAAAAGAATATAAGTTTTGATTACCGGTCTGTCTCCTCAATAAAGAGTCGAGGAATAGGAGGAGAATCCCCAGGCAAACAACTAGGGTTCCAGATTCACTGGGCAGAGAAGGGAGAATAGTATCCTCTCACAGTAGGTGACGCTTTGGGCGAACTCACTAGTCTCCTAATTAATTCCCCACGATAGGAAAATAGAGAGAGCACAAGACTTTTAAGCACCTTAGGGGTTGATGTAGAAAGCTTGCCGCGAGTCAACAAGGACCTGCGGTGTTGAGGCAACTTGCCGCAAGTCAGAGTAGACTTTAAGACCAACTTGGTGTAGAGACGACTATGATGGTCGGCCTCCACAGACTGAAAGCAGGAGATTCTTTCACCATGTTTTTAGTAGTGCGAGGAGGATAGAGCTCCCAGCAACGAGTGATTGTTCGTACGAGCGAAGGAGTGAGCATGCTTTACCCTTAGAGTGAAGTTGACATTCACGGGTCTTGTGGGAACTCCTTCAGTTCAGGTAGCCATAGTCACTCAGGGCTATAGTGGTAGTAGCAAGATCGAAATTGTGAGATTGGCTCGATCACAAACTATCAAGAAGAAAGATCAAGATTCACGGCAATAGGCCTTGAACAAGTCTTATTGTAACAATCTGATGTTACAACAAGGTCAACCACATCTCCATGAGGAATTTCGGAAGTTGAAACTTCACCTTGTTTCTCAAGGATTCCTATCCAACTTGGTGGCGAAACCTACACTTACGGATCAAATTATAGAAGCCCAGAAGCATGATGCCGGGATATCCCGGATCAAGAAAAACATTAAGAAGGGTAATGTTAGATGCTTGTCGGAAGATGATCGGGGTGTTGTCTTCCTTGAGAACCGTTTGGTGATCTCGAAGAAGCAACATCTACGACAGTTGATCCTTAAGGAGGCTCATGATTCTCCCCTCTCAATTCATCCGGGTAGTACCAAGATGTATCAGGACCTACGCCAGAGGTTCTGGTGGACTAGGATGAAAAGAGAAATTGCTCAGTTCATTGCTAACTGCGACGTTTGTCATCGCATGAAAGCAGAACATCAAAGGTCTGCTGGCACCCTTCAACCTTTAGCTATTCCTGTATGGAAATGGGATAAAGTCGGTATGGATTTTATTACCGGATTTCCCAAGACTAAGAGAGGGAATGATGCTATCTTTGTGGTCATCGACCGCCTTTCCAAAGCGGCTCATTTTCTTCCTGTTCGGGAGAGTATAACTGCTAGCCAGCTAGCGGAGTTGTATGTTTCTCGAATAGTTTCTCTTCATGGTGTTCCTTTGGAAATTAACTCAGACCGTGGAAGTATCTTTACTTCCCGATTTTGGGAAAGTTTTCAAACCGCTATGGGGACTCATCTATCCTTTAGCACTGCTTTACACCGGCAATCAAGTGGTCAAGTTGAGCGAGTCAATCAAATCCTCGAAGACATGCTCCGAGCTTGTGTTATATCTTTCGGTATGAACTGGGAGAATTGTCTTCCCTTTGTCGAATTTTCTTATAACAATATTATCAATCAAGCTTGGGCAAAGCCCCTTTTGAAGTTCTCTATGGACGAAGGTGTCGAACACCTCTTAACTGGTCGGAAACCAGAGAGAGGCAACTCTTTGGCCCGGATATGATCCAGGATGCAGAGGAGCAAGTTCGCATTATTCGTGAAAAGTTGAAAACAGCCCAAACTCATCAAAAGAGCCAATATGATCGCCATCATAAGGCTGTGACCTATGAAGTTGACGAGAAGGCTTACCTTCGGGTTACACCTCTGAAGGGTACCCATCGATTCGGTATCAAGGGCAAGTTGACTCCTTGTTACATTGGACCTTTTCGCATTCTTGCTAAACGAGGAGAGGTTGCCTACCAATTGGAACTTCTGCTGCATCTTTCCAAGGTTCATGATGTCTTCCACGTCTCGCAACTCAGGCGTTGCTTCTCGGACCCTGTCCGTGAAGTAGACCACGAAGCGCTTGATCTCCAAGATAACCTTACATATCGAGAATACCCTGTTCGTATTCTTGATCAAGCTGAGTGTACCACTCGGCGTCGAAACATCAAGTTTCTCAAGATTCAGTGGTCACACCATTCTGAAAAGGAGGCCACGTGGGAAAGAGAAGATCGCCTTCGACTAGAGTACCCCGCGCTCTTCCCGACGACATCAAAATCTCGGGACAAGATTCTTTTGAGTGGGGGTGAGTTGTCACATCCCTAGCTAGAAGTCATAGGAACAGCATATGTTTGCATCATGTTTCAATTTGGAATCAACTTTAAATGGGAAGTTGAAGAAACCCCAAGCTCACATTGAATCAAAACAATTCAAAGTTGGTGAAAATTCAACAAATCCAAAATGCTCTTTAAAAATGTTCCCTATGTCTGATAAATTTGGACATGATTATAACAGGGACCATTTTACATATTTGAACATCCAAAACAATTTTAAAATAAATGTTAAAGCTCCTGAAAATGCCAAATAAAGCATTATCATTACTTTTGTTTTCAAAATATCCTGAAACTTTGTAAATAAATTTGAAATATTCAAACTCCATTATAGAAAATACTTGGGGTATTTTGCAAAGTCATTTTGTACCTGAAAAAGAATTAAACAAATGTCAGAAATTGGAAAAGAAATGAATAAAGAAAAAAAAGGAGAAAGAAGCCCAGGCCAGGCCGGCCCACCTGGCCCAGGAGGTCGTCGTCCTCCTGGCGGCCAGGAGGACAGGCGTGTGGCCGATGTGCGTGCGCTGCCGTGCCTCCACGCCAGCAGCTGCCTGCCTGCTTCCCCCCCTTGCCAGCACGACGGGGATAAGCTCCTAGAGTCGTCCCCATCGCTCCCTCTCTCTCTCTCTCTCTCTCGCCCGCCTCTCTTTCTCCCCTCCTCTGCTCCACCATGGCCGAGCTACTCGCCGCCATAGCGCCGCCGTTTTAGCCGCCCCCGCGCCTTTGTGAGCCCACCAAAGGCTCCGCCTAGATCCCCTCTTCCTTCTCGCCGAGCCATGCACCGCCGAGAGATCCCTATCGCTGCATCGCCGTCGTCTTCAACCTCCGGCCGCTGGCAAGGAAGTGGAGCCCGTCGCCGTTGCAGACCTTCCCCGAGCCCGCTCTTGACGTCTCTGCAACCGTCGTGAGCCCTTGGATCTTTTCCCCCTCTTTCCCCCTTCGTTTGCGTGCCCTAGTGCCGGATTCCATCGAGGTCTGAGGTGCCCCACCGCTCGAGCTCGACGCCGGCCATGCTTCGGTGACCAGCTGGTCCATCAGAGGCCACCGCCATGTTCGTGAGGCTGCGTAGAGGTCGTAGGTGCCAAGTAGAGGTCGTGTTGTGCCCTGGTTCGACGGCCTCGTGCTTGCCCGAGCTCCGGCAGCCGCCAAGCTCGCTATCGGCGTTGATTTCGACCATCCCAGCTTCTGGGAGGTGTCGGGATGGACGCACGCGTGAGCATAGGTCAGTTTGGTGCCCTGCGCCGTCCATTTGGTCGTCGGAGGAGGGATCTCGAGCCCCTTCGCCGTCTCTGGAGCCACCGGCGGCTCAACGCCGGTGGGTCTTGCCGGAGTTGACCATGGGGGTTTGACCCCAGGTCAACTGGCAAGTGGGCCCAACCCATAAATTAAGTTAGATTAAGAAAAATTAATTAGTTAAATTAATTAACCTAATTAGTCTTTGACCAGTGGGCCTAGAAATACTAATTAACTAGG
Organism: Hordeum marinum; assembly: GCA_022496015.1. Lineage (NCBI taxonomy): Eukaryota > Viridiplantae > Streptophyta > Magnoliopsida > Poales > Poaceae > Hordeum > Hordeum marinum. The sequence goes on along the minus strand of CM039673.1, from coordinate 387,619,169 downwards.
ATTAGTTTTAATTATTCAGTTAAGTGATGGAGTCACTGACATGTGGTCCTCACATGTCAGGTTTGACTCTGGCCTCGTCAACCGACCAGCTGACGTCGTAGTGACGTCAGGCTGATGTCATAATTCTATTTTCTAGTTTAAAAATAATTCGAGAAATTATTTAAAACTTCAAAAATTCATATAAATTAATCTATAAATTACATGAAAATAATTTATACATGAAATTTTATCAGAAAAATCCAATGAATCCAATGGTGCTATTATCATGCATGTTAGAGCAACCTATGTAGATGAACATGGACATTTACTAATAGGTTAGTATATGGAATTTGAAATGAAGAACGATTTTGAACCTATATTCAAATTCATTTCAAATCAACATGAACACTAGTTGCATTAGCTCATCCACACATGCTATCATGCCATGATCATGCATCATATTGTTGCACTTACATGTATTGATTGTTTCTTATCTGCATTGCGGTAGGCCCTGCTTCCGAGGATACCTCCGCGTATTCCAACGAAGGAGAGAACCTTCCCGCTACCCAGCAAGGCAAGCAACCCCTTTGATCATTCCGATGATATCCCATTCTCTCGCTCCTGCTCTTGTTTATTGCATTAGGACAATCGACCACATGTCAGTTATACACGATAGATGATCCTAATCTGCTGCATGACCTGTCATTGTCACAGTAAATAGCTAAACCTTCCAACCTAGCATACCTCGTAGATGCTTGTGCCATGATGTGCTTAGCTTACTTTGCCTGCTATGCTTGCTATGCTTAGAGTTGTGTCAGGTCTGATTCATCTGGGTGATGAACTGAGTGAAACTATGTTATTCTGATGTGATGATCTTATGATGAACCCGATTTGGTAAAGGTAGCGATGAGAGGCTATGTAGGAGTACATAGCGGGTTGTGTCATTGGGGCCGTTCTTAGGAACTGAGTTCCGTGTTTGTGATCCAAGACTAGTTACTACCACACATTGGGTTCCGGTAACTCGACCCCTCTCGACTTATCAGTCGCTTAGTCCTTGGTCCAGGAGTTGCAAGTAGTTTCTGGTGTTTATAGCATGCTGGAGGCCGTGCGTAGCGCTGACCATAGGGGTGGGTTACGACGCGGTAGGCAGTGGCACGGTGTACCAAGGGTCACCCGAATGGTGGGCTTGGGAACCCTACGCACATCATTTGGGGCCGTAGCAGAAAATTCGTCCAGACTTTCATGCGGGTTCAGTCTCAAATAGGCGATAGCCTGGACTAGAGGTCTTATGTGATTGACGGTCGTGGCCGACTCCCTCGCTGGGCATCTGCTTGAAGGTTGCCGAGGTGCATGGTTTTATGAGCACACAGCGATAAGTGGCGAGAGCATGTGTGAAGAAGTACACCCCTGCAGTGTATGAAACTATTCGAATAGCCGCGTCCTCGGATATGGACTACTTGGAGAACTATGTTGTTCATAGATAATCAAATGGATACTCATAAAAATATCAAGACAAGTGTGAGTACCGTGGATGGCACTCTCTAAGGAGAGGGAAGTGAATCCATGGTGGTGTATTGCTATGAAATTGGTGGACTCGTGTGCGATATCTAAAATTGTAACAAAGAGTTAAAATTTGAGTAGTGCAGGTTAGCCATGAGTCAAAGTTGGCATTGCTACATAAAACTCCACCACTTCCCTTGTTGATACATGAGCATGATTAGACTAGGTCTGTTTTAAAGACTTGTTGAGTACGTTTTTACTCACGTTTGCTTAATAAATGTTGCAGATGAGACCCAGGACCCATCAAATGGGTTCTTTCTAGATATCGACGATGCCGAATAGCTGGTGTCCCAGCTACGACCTTATGCCCTGTGGCGGGCTGTAGATAGTCAGGCCATGTGCCTTTTTACCCCTTTCATCTGTCTGTACTCAGACAGCTTAAGCTTCCGCTTGGTTTTTATGAACTTGTATGTATGACTTGAGTGTCGGGTTATGTGACCCCTATCTGTAAGAACATATTATGCAAGGCTCGTCTGAGCCTCTTAAATAAAAGCCATGTTGTTGTATGGTTATGTTGTGATGCCATGGTTGTATCTATGCATATCGGGCATGTCGTGCATACGTGTGACGTGCAACGGTATGTATGGGATCCGACACCTAGTCGTGTGCCTTTAGTAGTACTCTTTACGGGAAACTGCCTCTTTGTGTTTCCACCAAGCCATGGTAGCTTGCTACTGCTCCGGACACATTGATTGACCGGCATGTATCCTTCTTTGCTGTGATGTTTGTCCCTTCGGGGAAATGTCTCGCAGTGTAATGGAGTCCCTGTAGCCTGTTACGACTCATCTACGTGCAGTGATGGCATTTATGTCTCACAGCATAATGGAGTCCTTGTAGCTTGCTAAGAATCGTCTACACACGCTTGAGGCCGACACCTGCATTGCTGGGTTACGTATGCCTATTTCCATACAGATGTGCCACTTGGGTTCTGTGACTAATAATGTCGGCCCGGGTTCTGTGTTGTGTGATTGCCAGCGACATGTTCACATACGTGTGCAAAAAGATGCAAACGGTCCTGACTAAGGTAAGGCTGCAGCCGTGGAACTTACCGTGCGTGAGGCCGCAAAGTGATGTGATATGTTACAGTCTGGATTCATATGACTTAGGAGCGGGGTCCCGACACTTTAACACTACTCCGGATGAGTCTTAGTAGCAATCCGGATACGTATAGTGGAGCAGCCATGTGGAATAGTACCAAGTGGAGTGTGGTAGTAGTGTTTACAGTTTGACATAGAGATTTGCAAAGTACATACGGATCTGAATGTCACAGACCCGTTGACTATAAGACCTCTTTTACATGCAAAGCATGATCGAGCCCCAGAACTCAGTGGGTGTTAGATTCATAACAATGCGAATCACATGGTGATGTGAACTAGATTATTAACTCTAGTGCAAGTGGGAGACTGTTGGAAATATGCCCTAGAGGCAATAATAAATTAGTTATTATCATATTTCCTTATGCATGATAATTGTTTATTATCCATGCTATAATTGTGTTGATCGGAAACTCAGATACATGTGTGGATACATAGACAACATCATGTCCCTGGTATGCCTCTAAGAGACTAGCTCGTTGATCAAAGATGGCTATGTTTTCCTAGTCATGGACATGAGATGTCATTTGGTAACGGGATCACATCATTAGGAGAATGATGTGATGGACAAGACCCAAACTACAAACGTAGCATATGATCGTGTCAGTTTATTGCTATTGTTTTCTGCATGTCAAGTATATGTTCCTATGACCATGAGATCATGCAACTCACTGACACCGGAGGATTACCTTGTGTGTATCAAACGTCGCAATGTAACTGGGTGACTATAAAGGTGCTCTACAGGTATCTCCGAGGGTGTCTGTTGGGTTGGCATGGATCAAGATTGGGATTTGTTACTCCGTGTGACGGAGAGGTATCTCAGGGCCCACTCGGTAATACAACATCACAATAAGCCTTGCAAGCAATGTGACTAAGTGTTAGTCATGGGATCTTGTGTTACAGAACGAGTAAAGAGACTTGCCAGTAACGAGGTTGAACTAGGTATGGAGATACCGACGATCGAATCTCGGGCAAGTAATATACCGAACAACAAAGGGAACATCATACGGGATTAACTGAATCCTTGACATAAAGGTTCGACCGATAAAGATCTTCGTAGAATATGTAGGAACCAATATGGGCATCCAGGTACCGCTATTGGTTATTGACCGTAGAGGTGTCCCGGTCATGTCTACATAGTTCTCGAATCCGCAGGGTCTGCACACTTAAGGTTCGGTGACGTTTCGGTAGTATAGAGTTATGTATGGTGGTGACTGAATGTTGTTCGGAGTCCCGTATGAGATCCCAGACATCAAGAGGAACTCTGGAATGGTCCGGAGGTAAAGATTGATATATAGTAAGTCCTATTTTGGTCGCCGAAAAAGTTTCGGGCTCATCAGTAGTGTACCGGGAGTGCCGGGAGTGTACTGGGAGACCATCGGGAGGGATATTTCGACCCAAGAGGCTACATGGGCCGTGGGAGAGTAAATACCAGCCCTTAATGGGCTGGTGGAATTCCCACACAAGGACCATGTGGCTGGGAAGAAAAGCCCAAAGAGAAAAAGGTGGGAAAATGCAAAAAGGCAAAAATAAGGAGGAGTCCTAGTCCTACTAGGATTGGAGGAGCCTCCTTGGTTCGGCCGACCCAAGGGCTGGCTCCTTGGGAGCCAAGCCTCCTCCACGCTTCCTCCTATATATACTAGAGGTTTTAGGGTTTTTGCCACTAGATTTTCAGCCACGTGCTACCCGTTCCTCCAGTGCATAATTTCTCCTCTAGATCAGATTTCTGTAGTGCTTAGGCGAAGCCCTACCAGAATAGCTCCACCACCATCGACGGAGCGCCGTCATGCTTCCAGAGAACTCTTCTACCTCTCCGCTCCCTCTTGCTGGATCAAGAAGGCAGAGATCGTCATCAAGTTGTACGTGTGCTGAACGCGGAGGTGCCGTCTATTCGGTGCTAGATCGGAAGGACCGTGATCAAGACCGCGAGACGTATCGTGATGAGATCGCGGGACGGATCGTGATGAGATCGTGGGACGGATCGTGATGAGTTCGCGGGATGGATCGTGATTAGATCGTGGGATGGATCGTGATGAGATCATGGGATGCTCGGCGATTTGGATCGCGAAGACGTTCGACTACACCAACCGCTTTTCTTAACGCTTCTCGCTTAGCGATCTACAAGGGTATGTAGATCCACTCTCCCTCTCGTAGATGCTCATCACCATGGATAGATCTTGCATGTGCGTAGGAAAATTTTGTTTCCCATGCAACATTCCCCAACATTCACACAAATATTACGGTTTTTGGTTAGTACAATTATAGCATGTACAGTAGACAATTATCATGAACAAGGAAATATAATAATAACCATCTTATTATTGCCTCTAGTGCATATTTCCAACAGTCCCCCACTTTCACTAGAGTCAATAATCTTGTCCACAACACCATGTGATTTACATTGTTATGAATCTAAAACCCAATGAGTTCTAGGGTTCGATCATGCTTTGCATGTGAAAGAGGTTTTAGTCAACAGGTCTGCGACATTCAGATCCGTGTGTACTTTGCAAATCTCTATGTCATACTGTAGACATTGCTACCACGCTCCACTTGGAGCTATTCCAAATGGCTACTCCACTATACGTATCTGGATTGCTACTAAGAGTCATCCGGATTGGTGTTAAAGCTTGCATCGACGTAACCCTTTACGACTTACTCTTTATAACCTCCATAATCGATAAATATTTCCTTAGTCCTATAGTTACTAAGGATAATGTTGACCGCTGTCGAGTGATCCACTCTTGGATCACTCTTGTACGCCTTGACAGACTCGTGTCAAGGCACACACATGTGCGGTATGATGACCCACAAGTATAGGGGATCTATCGTAGTCCTTTCGATAAGTAAGAGTGTCGAACGGAGCAGAAGGAAATGACAAGCGATTCTCAGTAAGGTGTTCTTTGCAAGCACTGAAATTATCGGTAACAGATAGTTTTGTGATAAGATAATTCATAACAGGTAGCAAGTAGCAATAGTAACAAAGGTGTAGCAACGTGGCCCAATCCTTTTTATATCAAAGGATAAGCCTGGACAAACTCTTATATAAAGCAAAGCGCTCCCGAGGACACATGGGAATTTATGTCAAGCTAGTTTTCATCATGCTCACTTGATTCACGTTCGCTACTTTGATAACTAGATATGTGGGTGGACCGGTGCTTGGGTGCTGACCTTACTTGGACAAGCCTCCCACTTATGATTAACCCCTCCCGCAATCATCCGCAACTACGAAAGAAGAATTAAGATAAATCTAACCATAGCATGAAACGTGCGGATCCAAATCAGCCCCTTACGAAGCAACGCATAAACTAGGGTTTAAGCTTCTGTCACTCTAGCAACCCATCATCTACTTATTACTTCCCAATGCCTTCCTCTAGGCCCAAACAATGGTAAAGTGTTATGTAGTCGATGTTCACATAACACCACTAGAGGAGAGACAACATACATCTCATCAAAATATCGAACGAATGCCAAATTCACATGATTACTTATAACAAGACTTATCCCATGTCCTCAGGAACAAACATAACTACTCACAAAACATGTTCATGTTCATAATCAGAGGAGTATTAATGATGATCAAGGATTTGAACATATAATCTTCCACCAAGTAAACCAACTAGCATCAACTACAAGGAGTAATCAACACTACTAGCAACCCACGGGTACCAATCTAAGGTTTTGAGACAAAGATCGGATACAAGAGATGAACTAGGGTTTGGAGAGGAGATGGTGATGGTGAAGATGTTGATGGAGATTGACCCCTCTCGATGAGAGGATCGTTGGCGATGACGAGGGCTTCGATTTCCCCCTCCCGGAGGGAGGTTTCACCGGCAGGATCGCCCCACCGGAGCTCTAGATTTGTTCGGCCCAAGTTCTGCCTCGAGACGCTGGCACTTCATCACGAAAGGTCTCTTATGATTTTTCCTCGATGAAACCCCCCATATAGCAGAAGATGGGCACTGGAGGGCTGCCAGGTGGGCCACAAGCTCGCTAGCCGCGGCCAGCAGGCTTGTGGCTCCCTGGTGGGCCTCCTGATGTATTTCTTTCACCCAATATTTTTTATATATTCAAAAATAATTCTCCGTAGATTTTTAGGACTTTTGGAGTTGCATAGAACATGTATCTCAAATTTGCTCCTTTCCTAGTCCAAAATTCCAGCTGCCGGCATTCTACCTCTCTTCATGTAAATCTTGTAAAATAAGAGAGAAAAGGCATAAGTATTGTACCAAAATGTGTAATAACAACCCGTAATGCAATAGATATCAATATAAAATAATGATGCAAATGGACGTATCAACTCCCCCAAGCTTAGACCTCGCTTGTCCTCAAGCGAAAGCCGAAATCAATAAATATGCCCACATGTTTAGAGATAGAGGTGTCGACAAAATAAAATACGGACATGAAGTCATCATCATCATCTTTAGAACAACAATATATTTTGACATATAATTTCTTATGCTAAATTAACAATTCATTCACAATGGCAAAGTATGAATCAAGAACTCTATTGAGAACTAACAAACTATGACCTCAATTTTTGAAGCAATTCCAATTTATCATAATGTAGAAAAGAGTTGATATAAGATCTTGTAAAGCAAACCCACATCCTCAATCATATTTTAGTCTTTCAAAATTTCTAACACTCACGCGGTACCTATGAGTTCAAAGTTTCAATCGGACACAGAGAAAGATAGGGACTTATAGTGTTGCCTCCCAACTATTTACCTCAAGGGTAACATCAACAGTAATAACTCATGCTCACCCACTTCCGAGTGGATATATGTGTCTAGATCATTCCCCAACATGTGGCACTTGCCAGAAGATAAAGGCGAAAATAGCGAAGGTGATTGATATCACCACGACTCTTGCATAAAGGTAAGTACTAGAAAATAAAAGTAACAGATAGACCCTTCGCAGAGGGAAGCAGAGGTTGTCATGCGCTTTTATAATTGGATGCACAATCTCTTAATGCAAAAGAACATCACTTTATATTGCCCCTTGTGATACAGAACTTTATTATGCAGTCCGTCGCTTTTATGTCTTCCCTATCACAAGTTTGTATAAAGTTTATTTTCCTCACACTAATAGATCACACATATTTAGAGAGCAAAGTTTATTGCCTGCACTGATGACAACTTACTTTAAGGATCTTATTCTATCCTTAGGTAGGTATGGTGGACTCTCATGGCAAAACTGGGTTAAGGGTGTTTGGATGCACAAGTAGTATCTCTACTTGGTGCGGAAGTTTTGGTTGATATGAGGTGGAAGCAAGTGACACATGTTGAGGGATCTATAACAATATAACTTCTATTCGTAAATAAGCAAACATAAACCATTATGTTGTCTTTCTTGTCCAACATCAACTTCTTAGCATATAATATTTTAATGAGGGCTCACAATCATAAAAGATGTCCAAGATAATATATTTATATGTGAATCTCTCTTTCTTCATCACTTCCTTTTAATATCCCCAATGACCAACAGCTATGTTTGTCAACCCACAACAGGTTTCAATCGACATACTTTTTATACGTGAAGTCATCACTCCCCATAAGATTTTCGTGTGTACTCTTTGCTTTTATTCTACACTTCTTTATACTTCATCTTTCTCAAGATTAATATCATACCAAGAAAGGCCCTCAACTCAAGAGCACTTTTCATTATATAACTCACGGACTTGCTTACATAGGGGGAATCATAAAGCAAAGACTCAAACCTAGATCACACGAAAACTTTATTCTACTAGATCAAGACATAACCAAAAGGATTGAACTAAGAAAAGATGATGAAAATAAGAATAAAAATAAAAATAAAAACGAAATATGTGGTGGTGATACGATACCGGGGCACCTCCCCCAAGCTTGGCACAAGCCAAGGGGAGTGCCCATACCCATGTGTTTAGTTGTCTTGCTTCGGGGGTGATGATGCTATATACTTGGCAATGAGGCCCTTCAGAATACGATTCTCCTCCTCGAGTTTGTTATTTTGCCGTCTGAGATCCATTATTTCCTTGTAAAGTTTTTCAGCGATGGCTAGAGCGCCTTTAACCCATGGATGTTTCATTACTGCAGGGGAAGAAGCAACACTCCTCTTCATATTTTCAAAAGTAAGAAATTTAGCATTGGAAGGGATAACCGAATTCGGAATTGCTGAACTCTAAAGTTCTTCCGGCATGGCTCCAAGTTGTGAATGAGAGGTAACTTCTTGGTCTTCCTCCATGGCATCTATCCCTTTCAAGTCGTCCTCCATCGCTTCTTCCGTAGCTGGCCCGAAGCAGTTCTCCCCGGCCGACTCTTGCAAAGACATCTTGCTCTAAATCTGCTATAGAAACATCTCAAAAAGAAAATGAGAGGTATTGTCGTGATACGAGAATCAAAACCTTCGAGAGATTATATAATGAATTTTTACCGACCCGAAGGAGTATGCCACAAGAAAACGGAGTCCGGGTGGTGCACGAGGTGGCCACAGCCCCAGGGGCACGACCAAGGGGTGGTCGCGCCCAGCAGTCTTGTCGCCTCCTCATGCACTATTCTGACTACTTTAAATTTTCCTGATTTTTTAAATATTCCAAAACAGATAAAATTTTCCAATGAAAAGTTTTGGAGTCTTTTTGCTTACCGTACCACATACCTATTCCTTTTGGGAGTCTAAAAGATTCTAGTAATTCTCCCTAATGTACTCCTCTGTAGTTATGATGATGTGGGAGTTGTTGATGGGGTTGGAAGTCTCTCTAGTTTCCTCCTAAGCATAAAATTCTGCTCCCTCAAATCGTCCACTTCCTGCTCGAGCTTCAATATCCTTTGACAAAATTCTTACTTGCTCTCTTGCAGGAAAACAGAAGGGATAAATAGAACCTTGGGTTTTTGCCTTGTGTTTGGGAGGCTTGATTTCTTGAACTCCACGTGCATGTATCCTGGCTGAAGCAGGGGGTCTCCTCTTCATGTGAGATTTCTTCCTCATACTTGCCTTCTTGTTCCTCCTCCGAGAACAATCCATAAGGGTCCAAGTCCCCATAGAGCTTGGCATTGGCAAGATAATGATATATGAAGCTCTCCCCATCGGAATCTTGGGACAACATATTGCTCTAAATCTGTTGCAGTACAGCTCAAAAAGACAAAACGGGAGGTATTGTCATGATACGAGAGTCAAAACCTTCGGGAGATTATATAATGAATTTTTACCGACCTGAAGGAGTATGCCACAAGAAAACAGAGTCCAGGTGGTGCACGAGGTGGCCACAAGCCCTAGGGGCACGGGCAGGGGGTGGCCGCGCCGAGCAGGCTTGTCGCCTCCTTGTGCACTATTCGGACTACTTTAAATTTTCCTAATTTTTTAAATATTCCAAAACAGATTAAAGTTGCCATAGAAAAAGTTTTGGAGTCTTTTTACTCACCGTACCACGTACCTATTCCTTTTCGGAGTCTGAAACGTTCTGATAAGTCTCCCTAATGTACTCCTCCGGAGTTATGGTATTGATGATATTGGTTTCAATATTTATGGGAGTACCTGAGATATAATGTTTGATTCTTTGACCATTCACCACCTTCGGGTTTGTGCCTTCGGCATTGTTAATCTTGATGGCACCGAAACGGTATACCTCTTCGATGGCGTAAGGACCTTCCCATTTGGAGAGAAGTTTTCCTGCAAAAAATCTTAAACGAGAATTGTATAGCAAGACATGATCACCTACATTGAATTAATGCTTTTGTATCCTTCTATCATGCCATCTCTTAACCTTTTCTTTAAACAACTTAGCATTCTCGTAGGCTTGGGTTCTCCATTCATCAAGTGAGCTAATGTCAAATAACCTCTTTTCACCGGCAAGTTTGAAATCATAATTGAGCTCTTTGATTGCCCAATAAGCCTTATGTTCTAGCTCTAGAGGTAAGTGACATGCTTTACCATAAACCATCTTATACGGAGACATACCCATAGGATTTTTGTAAGCGGTTCTATAATCCCACAATGCATCGTCAAGTTTCGTAGACCAATTCTTCCTAGATCTATTAATAGTCTTTTGCAAAATCAATTTAATATCTCTATTGCTCAATTCTACTTGACAACTGGACTGAGGATGATAAGGAGATGCAACTCTATGGTTAACATCATATTTAGCGAGCAATTTAAGGAAAGCACCATGAATAACATGTGAACCACCAACGGTCATCAAAAATCTAGGGACTCCAAATCTAGGAAAAATAACTTCTTTAAGCATTTTAATAGAAGTGTTATGATCAGCACTACTAGTTGGAATAGCTTATACCCACTTAGTGACATAATCAACAACAACTAGAATATGAGTATACCTGTTAGATTGTGGAAAATGCCCCATATAATCAAAGCCACAAACATCAAATGGTTTGATAACAAGAGAGTAATTCATAGTCATTTCCTGACATCTACTAATATTACCAATTCTTTGACATTCATCACATGATAAGACTAATTTACGAGCATCATTGAAGAGAGTAGGCCAATAAAACCCAGATTGTAGTACCTTGTGTGTAGTTCTATCTCCAGCGTGATGTCCTCCGTAGGCTTCGGAGTGACACTTGCTTAAGATCTGTTCATGTTCATGCTCAGGTACACAGCGTGTAATATTACCATCTACTCCTTCTTTATACAGATGTGGGTCATCCCAAAAGTAATGCCTTAAATCATAGAAGAACTTTTTCTTTTATTGGTATGTGAAACTGGGAGGTATAAATTTAGCAACAATGTAATTGGCGTAATCAGCATACCAAGGAGCATTATGTGAAGTATTCACGACAGCTAATTGTTCATCAAGAAAGCTATCATCAATAGGTAGTGGGTCATCAAGAACATTTTCTAACCTAGACAGGTTATCTGCCACAGGGTTATCAGCACCCTTTCTATCAATGATATGCAAATCAAATTCTTGTAGCGGAAGGACCCACCTAATAAGTCTAGGTTTAGCATATTTCTTCTCCATAAGGTACTTAATAGCAGCATGATCGGTGTGGATAGTTACTTTGGAATCAATAATATAAGGTCTAAACTTATCACAAGCAAACACAACCGCTAGAAATTCCTTTTCAGTAGTAGCATAGTTTCTTTGAACATTGTCTAGAGTTTTACTAGCATAATGGATAACATTTAATTTCTTATCAACTTGTTGTCCTAGAATAGCACCAACAACATAACCACTAGCCTCACACATAACTTCAAAAGGTAGGTTCCAGTCGGGTGGTTGAACAATATGTGCAGTAATCAAGGCATTCTTAAGAATTTCAAATGCTTCTACGCAATCATCATCAAAAACAAATGGATCATCTTTTTGCGAAAGGTTTGTGATAGGCCTTGAAATCTTAGAGAAATCTTTGATAAACCTCCTATAGAAACCAGCATGACCAAGGAAACTTCTTATACCTTTGATATCCGTAGGGCACGACATTTTTTCAATAGCATCAACTTTAGTTTTATCAACTTCAATACCTCTTTTGGAGATCTTATGCCCCAAGACAATACCTTAATTAACCATAAAGTGGCACTTTTCCCAATTCAAGACAATATTAGTTTCTTCACATCTCTGCAAAACTCGATCAAGATTCCTCAAACAATCATCGAATGAAGTTCCGTAAACGGAAAAATCATCCATGAAAACCTCAAGAATCTTTTCAAAAAATTCAAAGAATATGGCCATCATACATCTTTGAAAGGTAGCAGATGCATTGCATAAACCAAAAGGCATACGTCTATAAGAAAAGGTACTGAAAGGGCAAGTGAAAGTGGGTTTTTCTTGATCCTGGCTTGATACAGGTATTTGAGAGAAACCAGAGTAACCATCTAGAAAGTAAAAATGAGTATGTTTGGATAATATTTCTAGCATTTGATCAATAAAAGGTAAAGGGTAATGATCTTTCTTAGTAGCTTTATTTAATTTCCTAAATCAATTACCATTCTATAACATGTAACAATTCTTTGCGGGATCAATTCATTTTTATCATTAGGAACAACAGTAATACCTCCCTTCTTAGGGACACCATGGACGGGACTAACCCATCTACTACCAGCAACAGGATAAATTATACCTTCCTCTAGAAGCTTTAGTACTTATTTTCTTACCACTTCTTTCATCTTAGGGTTCAATCGTCGTTGGTGATCAATAACTGGTTTGGCATCAGGCTCCATATTAATTTTATGCTGGCATAGAGTGGGACTAATGCCCTTAAGATCATCAAGAGTATAACCAATAGCATCACGGTGCTTCCTCAAAGTTTTCGATAATCTCTTTTCTTCATGCTCTGAAAGGTTAGCACTAATAATAGCAGGATATATGTCTTTTTAATCAAGATAAGCATATTTCAACGTATCGGGTAATTTCTTGAGCTCAAACACGGGATCACCCTTGGGTGGAGGAGGATCCCCAAGTATTTCAACATGTAAGTTATGTTTCAAAATAGGTTGCTGCTCAAAGAAAATTTCATCTATTTCATTCCTCTCATTCATATGCATATCATTTTCATGGTCTAGCAAATATTGTTCTAAGGGATCAGTAGGAGGCACATCAATAGAAGCGAGACCAATAATTTCATCTTTACTAGGAAATTCCTTGTAATGGGGTTGTGTACGAAATTTAGAAAAATTAAACTCATGAGACACATCCCCAAAGCTCACAGTAACTATTTCCTTCTCACAATCAATCTTAGCAATAACAGCATTCAAGAAGGGTCTGCCAAATATAAAGGGACAAAAATTATCTTGTGGGGAACCAAGAACAAGAAAATCAGTAGGATACTTTACTTTCCCACACAAGACTTCAACATCTCTGACAATCCCATTGGTGCGATAGTGTCTTTATTAGCAAGCTTAATAGTAACATCAATATCCTACAGTTCAACTGGTGCAATATCATGCATGATTTCTTCGTATAAGGAATAGGGAATTGCACTTACGCTAGCACCCATATCACATAAGCCATGATAACAATGATCTCCTATTTTAACAGAAATAACAGGCATGCCAACAACTGGTCTATGTTTATGCTTAGTATCAGGTCTAGCAATTCTAGCAGCTTCATCACAGAAATCAATAACATGCCCATCAATATTATCAACCAAGAGATCTTTAACCATAGCAACACTAGGTTCAACTTTAATTTGTTCATGGGGTGTAGGTGTTCTAATACAACTCTTATGAACCACAGTTGAAGCTTTAGCATGTTCCTTTATCCTAACAGGGAAAGGTGATTTCTTGATGTAAGCAGTAGGGATAACAGGATCAGCATTGTAAGTAATAATTTTCTCTTCAACTTTAATTGGTTCAACTACTTTCACTTCAATGGTAGGATGATATTTAAACCACTTCTCCTTAGGGAGATCAACATGAGTAACCAAAGATTCACAGAAAGAAGCTACTATCTCAGAGTCAAGTCCATATTTAATGCTAAATTCACGAAAAGCATCAGTGTCTACGAACGATTTAACACAGCCAAACTTAAGATTTATACCTGACTCCTTACCTTTGTCGAGTTCACAATATTCAGAGTTGAGTTTAATGCTTTCCAATAAATTCCATTTGAATTCGGTATCTTTCTTCAGAAAAGAACCAGGACAAGAAGTATTGAGCATGGATTGATCATTACGAGAAAGTCGAGCATAAAAATTTTGAATAATAATTTCTCTCGAGAGCTCATGATTGGGGCATGAATATAACATTGACTTAATCCTCCCCCAAGACTGAGCGATTATTTATCCTTCACGAGGCCAAAAATTATAAATATAATTCCGAACACGATGAACTAGATGCATAGGATATAACTTCTGATGAAATTCCATTTTCAACCGGTTGTAGCTCCATGATCCAATATCATCACATAGCGTGTACCTTGTCAATGCCTTCTCCATCAAAGATAAAGGAAATACCTTCTTCTTGACGTGATCCTCGGGCAGACCTGCAAGCTTAAATAATCCACAAACTTCATCCGCATAGATTAGATGCAAATCAGGATGTAGTGTTCCATCTCCTGCATAAGGATTAGCTAGCAGTTTCTCTATCATACCCAAAGGAATTTCATAATAAATATTTTCAGTAGGTTCAGTAGGTTGAGGGACAACTCTTTGTGTTTCCAGTTGAGGTGAAGATACCCCGAACAAGCTCCTCAAAGTATTACTTTCCATAGTAATAAGTGACAGTAAATTTCAGCACACTATATTTTTTTTCCTTACCAAGTTCCACTCACCAAAGTCGCTTCACTCCCCGACAATGGCGCCAGAAAAAAGTCTTGATGACCCACAAGTATAGGGGATCTATCGTAGTCCTTTCGATAAGTAAGAGTGTCGAACCCAATGAGGAGCAGAAGGAAATGACAAGCGATTCTCAGTAAGGTGTTCTCTGCAAGCACTAAAATTGTCGGTAACGGATAGTTTTGTCATAAGATAATTCGTAACAGGTAGCAAGTAGCAATAGTAAAAAAGGTGCAGCAACGTGGCCCAATCCTTTTTATATCAAAGGATAAGCCTAGACAAACTCTTATATAAATCAAAGCGCTCCCGAGGACACATGGGAATTTATGTCAAGCTAGTTTTCATCATGCACACTTGATACGCGTTTGCTACTTTGATAATTTGATATGTGGGTGGACCAGTGCTAGGGTGCTGCCCTTCCTTAGACAAGCCTCCACTTATGATTAACCCCTCCCACAAGTATCTGCAACTACGAAAGAAGAATTAAGATAAATCTAATCATAGCATGAAACCTGTGGATCCAAATCAGCCCCTTACGAAGCAACGCATAAACTAGGGTTTAAGCATCTGTCACTCTAGCAACCCATCATCTACTTATTACTTCCCAATGCCTTCCTCTAGGCCTAAACAATGGTAAAGTGTTATGTAGTCGACGTTTACATAACACCACTAGAGGAGAGACAACATACATCTCATCAAAATATCGAACGAATACCAACTTCACATGATTACTTATAACAAGACTTATCCCATGACCTCAGGAACAAACGTAACTACTCACAAAACACGTTAATGTTCATAATCAGAGGAGTATTAATGATGATCAAGGATCTGAACATATAATCTTCCACCAAGTAAACCAACTAGCATCAACTACAAGGAGTAATCAACACTACTAGCAACCCATAGGTACCAATCTGAGGTTTTGAGACAAAGATCAAATACAAGAGATGAACTAGGGTTTGGAGAGGACACGGTGCTGGTGAAGATGTTGATGGAGATTGATCCCCTCTCGATGAGAGGATCGTTGGCGATGACGAGGGCTTCGATTTACCCCTCCCGGAGGGAAGTTTCACCGGCAGGATCGCCCTGCCGGAGCTCTAGATTTGTTCTGCCCAAGTTCTGCCTCGAGACAGCGGCGCTTCGTCCCAAAAGGTCTCTTATGATTTTTTCCTCGACGAAACCCCCCATATAGCAGAAGATGAGCACCGGAGGGCTGCCAGGTGGGCCACAACCTCTCTGGTCACGGCCAGCAGGCTTGCGGCTTCTTGGTGGGCCTCCTGATGTATTTCTTTCTCCCAGTATTTTTTATATATTCCAAAATAATTCTCCATAGATTTTCAGGACTTTTGGAGTTGCGCAGAATAGGTATCTCATATTTGCTCCTTTCCCAGTCCAGAATTCCAACTGCCGGCATTCTCCCTCTTCATGTAAACCTTGTAAAATAAGAGAGAAAATGCATAAGTATTGTACGAAAATGTGTAATAACAGCCCATAATGCAATAAATATCAATATAAAATCATGATGCAAAATGGACGTATCACAATACACAACATGGCAGACTATATAGAGCCTATGGCTCAGGCATAGGGGACGACCTTTGTCCTTTCTCTTTCTTCTACCGTGGTCGAGCTTTGAGTCTCACTCAACTCCACACCTTACAAATCAGGCAAGAACTCCTTCTTTGACTTGTCCATTTTGAACTCTTTCAAAATCTTGTCTAGGTATGTACTCATTGAAAGTCTCATCAAGCATCTTGATCTATCTCTATAGATCTTGATGCCCAACAATTAGGTAGCTTTATCCAGGTCTTCCTTTGAAAAACTCTTTTCAAGCAACCGTTTATGCTTTCCAAAAATTCTACATCATTTCCGATCAATAATATGTCAACCACATATACTTATCAGAAATTCTATAGTGCTCGCACTCACTTTCTTGTAAATACAAGTTTCTCGTAAACTTTGTATAAACTCAAAAACTTTGATCACCTCATCAAAGCGTATGTTCCAACTCCAAGATGCTTGCTCCAATCCATAGAAGGATTGTTGGAGATTGCTTACCTTTTAGCATCCTTAGGATCAACAAAACTTTCCGATTGTATCATATACAACTTTTCCTTACGAAAACCATTAAGGAAAGTATGTTTTGACATCCATCTGCCAAATCTCATAACCAAAAAATGCAGCAACAACTAACATAATTTCAACAGACTTTTAGCATCGATACAGGTGAGAAAATCTCATCGCAGTCAACTCCTTGAACTTGGCGGAAACTTCTTTGCGACAAGTCGAGCTTTATAAATGGTGACATTCACCATCAGCGTCCGTCTTCATCTTAAAGGTCCATTTGTACTCAACGACCTGTCATTCAAAGGGCAAGTCTACCAAAGTCCATACTTGGTTTTCATACATGGATCCTTTCTCGAATTTCATTGCTCCTAGCCATTTGTTGGAATCCGAGCCCACCATCGCTACTCCATAGTTCATAGGTTCATCGTTGTCCAACAGCATGACCTCCAAGATAGGGTTGTCGTACCACTCAGGAGCATTACGCGTCCTTGTCGACCTACGAGGTTCGATAGTAACTTGATCCAAAGCTTCATGATCATCATCATTAACTTCCTCTTCAACTAACATAGGCTCCACAGAAACATCTTTCTGTGCTGCGCTACTCTTTGGTTGAAACAAAGGTTCAACAACCTCCTCAAGTTTTGTCTTCCTCCCACTCAATTCTTTCGAGAGAAACTCTTTCTCGAGAAAGGACCCGGTTTTAGCAACAAACACTTTGCACTCGGATCTGAGATAGAAGGTATACCCAACTGTTCTTAGGGTATCCTATGAAGTTGCACTTTTGCGCTTTGGGTTCGAGCTTATCAGACATAAGTGTCGCATTCCCAAACTCTGAGAAATGACTGCTTAGGTTTCTATCAAACCATAATTCATACGGTGTCATCTCAATGGATTTAGATGGTGCCCTATTTAAAGTGAATGTAGTTGTCCCTAATGCATAACCCCAAAACGATAGTGGAAAAACGATAAGAGACATCATAGTACGCACCATATCCAATAGACCACGACTATGACGTTTGGACACACCATCACACTATGGTGTTCCAGGTGTGTGAGTTGTGAAACAACTTCCACATTGTCTTAAGTTGTATACCAGACTGGTAACTCAGATATTCACCTCCACGATCATATCGTAGACATTTTTATCTTATTGTCATGATGATCTCAAACTTCACTCTGAATTTGCTTGAACTTTTCAAATGTTTCAGACTTGTGTTTCATTAAGTAAATATGCCCATATCTACTCAAATCATCAGTGAAGGTAAGAAAAATGACGATATCCACCGCACGCTACAACACTCATTGGACCGTGTACATCAACATGTATTATTTCCAATAAGTTACTAGCCCGCTCCATCATACCGAAAACATGGTCTTTAGTCATCTTGCCCATGAGGCATGGTCCGCATGTCTCAACCAATTCAAAATCGAATGAGTCCAAAGATCCATCAGCATGGAGTTTCTTCATGCGATATATACTAATATGACATTTAGCGGGAGTGCCACAAGTATGTGGCACTATCATTATTAACTTTGTATCATTTGGTATCAATGTTATGAATGTAGGGAGACGTAGTAGTAAATCAAAAAAAATCCTACGTATCACCAAGATCTATCTATGGAGAAACCAGCAACAAGTGGGGAGAGATTGCATCTTCATACCTTTGAAGATCGCTAAGCGGAAGCGTTACAAGAACGTGGTTGGTGGAGTCGTACTCGCAGCGATTTAGATCGCGATGGATTCCGATCTCAGCGCCGAACAATGGCGCCTCCGCGTTCAACACACATGTAGCCCGATGATGTCTCCTACGCCTTGATCCAGCAAGGAGGAAGGAGAGGTTGAGGGGGATCTCCGGCAGCACGACGGCATGGTGACGGTGGAGCTACGTGGACTCCGACAGGGCTTCGCCAAGCGCTACGGAGAACGAGGAAGAGGAAGGGTAGGGCTGCGCCAAGAGAGAGAAGTCATGTCTCAAATCATCCCAAACCCTTGCATATATATAGAAGGAGGGAGAGGGAGGGCTTCCTTGGCCCCTCCTCCAAGGAGGAGGGCTTCGGCTGAAGCTAGGCAAGAGTCCACCTCCCACAAGGGAGGTGGATCTCCCTCCTTTCAAACTCCTTTTGCCTTATCCCTTGATCTCCAGCCGCATGGGCCTTTCTAGAAGGTCTTGGCCAGCCCAATAAGGGTTGGCACACCTCCTCTAAGGCCCACAAAGTCCTATGGTCATCACACCCCTCCCGGGGGTCCTCTGGCACCCTCCCGGCACTCCCGGTACACGACCGATGAGCCCGAAAACTTCCTGGTGACCAAAACTAGACTTCCTATATATCAATCTTCACCTCCGGACCATTCCGGATCTCCTCGTGATGTTCGGGATCTCATTCGGGACTCCGAACAACCTTCATAATCACGTATACCATTTCCCTATAACCCTAGCGTCATCAAACCTTAAGTGTGTAGACCCTACGGGTTCGGGAGACATGTAGACATGACCGAGACACCTCTCCGATCAATAACCAACAGAGGGATCTGGATACCCATGTTGGCTCCCACATGCTCCACGATGATCTCATCGAATGAACCACGATGTCGGGGATTCAATCAATCCCGTATACAATTCCCTTTGTCTATCGGTATGATACTTGCCCGAGATTCGATCGTCGGTATCTCTATACCTTGTTCAATCTCGTTACCGGCAAGTCTCTTTACTCGTTCCATAATACATCATCCCGTGACTAACTCCTTAGTCACATTGAGCTCATTATGATGATGTCTTACGAGTGGGCCCAGAGATACCTCTTCGTCACACGGAGTGACAAATCCCAGTCTCGATTCGTGCCAACCCAACAGACACTTTCGGAGATACCCGTAGTGCACCTTTATAGCCACCCAGTTATGTTGTGACGTTTGGCACACCCAAAGCATTCCTACGGTATCCGGGAGTTGCACAATCTCATGGTCTAAGGAAACGATACTTGACATTGAAAAGCTTTAGCAAACGAACTACACGATCTTGTGCTATGCTTAGGATTGGGTCTTGTCCATCATCTCATTCTCCTAATGATGTGATCCCGTTATCAACGACATCCAATGTCCATGGTCATGAAACCGTGACCATCTATTGATCAACGAGCTAGTCAACTAGAGGCTCACTAGGGACATGTTGTGGTCTATGTATTCACACATGTATTACGGTTTCCGGTTAACACAATTATAGCATGAACAATAGACAATTATCATGAACTAGGAAATATAATAATAACCATTTTATTATTGCCTCTAGGGCATATTTCCAACAATCTCCCACTTGCACTAGAGTCAATAATCTAGTTACATTGTGATGAATCGAACACCCATAGCAATCTGGTGTTGATCATGTTTTGCTCGTGAGAGAGGTTTAGTCAACGGATCTGCGACATTCAGATCTGTATGCACTTTACAAATGTCTATATCTCCCTCCTGAATGTAATCACGGATGGAGTTGAAGCGGCGCTTGATGTGTCTTGTCTTCTTGTGAAACCTGGGCTCCTTCGCAAGGGCAATAGCTCCAATGTTGTCACAAAATAGAGTCATCGGGCCAGACGCACTTGGAATTACTCCTAGGTCGGTGATGAACTCCTTCATCTAGACTCCTTCCTTTGCTGCTTCCGAAGCAGCTATGTACTCCGCTTCACATGTAGATGTCGCCACGACGCTTTGCTTGCTGCTGCACCAGCTGACTGCCCCTCCGTTCAAAACATACACGTATCCGGTTTGCAACTTGGAGTCGTCCGGATCTGTGTCAAAGCTAGCATCGACGTAACCCTTTACGACGAGCTCTTCGGCACCTCTGTATACAAGAAACATGTCCTTTGTCCTTTTCAGGTACTTCAGGATATTCTGGACCGTTGTCCAGTGTTCCGCTCCGGGATCACTTTGGTACCTCCCTACCAAACTTATGGCAAGGTTCACATCAGGTCTGGTACACAGCATGGCATACATAATAGATCCTATGGCTGAAGCATAGGGGATGACACTCATATCTTCTCTATCCTTTGCCGTGGTCGGGCATTGAGTCGTACTCAATCTCACACCTTGTAACACAGGCAAGAACCCCTTGTTGGACTGATCCATATTGAACTTCTTCAATATCTTTTCAAGGTATGTTCTTTGTGAAAGACCTATGAGGCGTCTCGATCTATCTCTATAGATCTTAATACCTAATATGTAAGCAGCTTCTCCAAGGTCCTTCACTGAAAAACACTTATTCAAGTAGGCCTTTATACATTCCAAGAGTTCTATATCATTTCCCATTATCAGTATGTCATCCACATATAATATAAGAAATTCTACAGAGCTCCCACTCACTTTCTTGTAAATACAGGGTTCTCCATAAACCTGTATAAACCCAAACGCTTTAATCACCTCATTAAAGCGAATGTTCCAACTTCGAGATGCTTGCACCAGCCCATAGATGTAGCGCTGGAGCTTGCATACTTTCTTAGCATCTTTAGGATCGACAAAACCTTCCGGATGCATCATATATAGTTCTTCCTTAAGGAAACCATTAAGGAATGTCGTTTTGATGTCCATTTGCCAGATCTCATAATCATAAAATGCGGCAATTGCTAACATGATTCGGACAGACTTCAGCATCGCTACGGGTGAGAAAGTCTCATCGTAGTCAATTCCTTGAACTTGTCGATAACCCTTAGCGACAAGCCGAGCCTTATAGACGGTTACATTATCATCCGCGTCAGTCTTCTTCTTAAAGGTCCATTTATTTTCAATGGCTCGCTTATCATCAGGCAAGTCCACCAAAGTCCATACTTTGTTCTCATACATGGATCCTATCTCGGATTTCATGGCTTCAAGCCATTTGTTGGAATCCGGGCCCGCGATCGCTTCTTCATAGTTCGAAGGTTCACTGTTGTCCAACAACATGATCTCCAGGACAGGGTTGCCGTACCACTCTAGTGCGGAATGTGTCCTAGTGGACCTTCGATGTTCAATAGTAACTTGATCTGAAGTTTCATGATCTAATAGAGTGCGATTACGACGTTCAGACACACCATTTCGCTGAGGTGTGCCAGGCGGCGTGAGTTGTGAAACAATTCCACATTTCCTTAGGTGCGTGCCAAACTCGTGACTTAAATATTCTCCGCCACGATCAGATCGTAGGCACTTTATTTTCCTATCACGTTGATTCTCTACCTCACTCTAAAATTCCTTGAACCTTTCAAAAATTTCAGACTTAAGTTTCATTAAGTAGACATACCCATATCTACTCAAGTCATTAGTGAGGGTGAGAACATAACGGTAGCCAGCATGAGCCTCGACACTCATTGGACCGTATACATCGGTATGTATTATTTCCAACAAGTCAGTTGCTCGCTCCATTGTTCCAGAGAACGGAGTCTTGGTCATCTTGCCCATGAGGCATGGTTTGCACGTGTCAAATGATTTGAAATCAAGAGACTCCAAAAGTCCATCAGTATGGAGCTTCTTCATGCGTTTGACACCAATATGACCAAGGCGGCAGTGCCACATGTAAGTGGGACTATCGTTATCAACCTTACACTTTTTGGTACTCACACTATGGACATGTGTAACATCACGTTCGAGATTCATCACTAATCCCAAAGGTAGATGTAGAGGTAGCATGCCGACGGCGATCACATCGACCTTGGAACCATTCCCGACGCGCATCATCACCTCGTCCTTTGCCAGCCTCCGCTTATTCCGCAGCTCCTTCTTGGAGTTACAAATGTGAGCAACTGCACCGGTATCAAATACCCAGGAGCTACTACGAGCGTTGGTTAGGTACACATCAATGGCAAGTATATCACATATACCTTTAATGTTGCCGTCCTTCTTATCCGCTAAGTACTTGGGGCAGTTCCGCTTCCAGTGACCGGTACCCTTGCAATAAAAACAATCAATCACAGGATTGGGTCCATTCTTGTTCTTCTTCTTCCCGGCAACTTGCTTACCGGGCGCGGCAACAGCTTTGCCGTCCTTCTTGAAGTTCTTCTTACCCTTGCCTTTCTTGAAACTAGTGGTCTTATTCACCATCAACACTTGATGCTCCTTTTTGATCTCGACCTCTACTGATTTCAGCATCGAGTACAACTCAGGAATGGACTTCTCCATCCCTTGCATGTTGTAGTTCATCACAAAGCTCTTGTAGCTAGGTGGAAGCGACTGGAGGATTCTGTCAATGACCGAGTCATCCGGGAGATTAACTCCCAGCTGAATCAAGCAGTTGTGTAGCCCAGACATCTTGAGGATGTGCTCACTGACAGAACTATTCTCCTCCATCTTACAGCTGAAGAACTTGTCGGAGACTTCATATCTCTCGAACCAGGCATGAGCTTGGAAAACTAGTTTCAGCTCTTGGAACATCTCATATGCTCCGTGTTGCTCAAAACGCTTTTGGAGCCCCGGTTCTAAACTGTAAAGCATGCCGCACTGAACAAGGGAGTAATCATCGCAGCGAGAATGCCAAGCGTTCACAGCGTCTTGCTCTGCTGGGAGAAGGGGTGGGTCACCTAGTGGTGCATCAAGGACATACAGTTTCTTGGAAGCTATGAGGATGATCCTCAAGGCACGGACCCAGTCCCAATAGTTGCTTCCATCATCTTTCAGCTTGGTTTTCTCTAGGAACGCGTTGAAGTTTAGGGTGACATTCGCGTTGGCCATTGGATCTACAATATAGATTGTAAAGACAATTTTAGACTAAGTTCATAATAATTAAGTTCACATAATCAAATTATTTAATGAACTCCCACTTAGATAGACATCTCTCTAGTCATCCAAGTGACACATGATCCATGTCAACTAGCCCGTGTCCGATCATCACGTGAGACGGACTAGTCATCCATGGTGAACATCTCCATGTTGATCGTATCTTCTATACGACTCATGTTCGACCTTTTGGTCTTCCATGTTCCGAGGCCATGTATGTACATGCTAGGCTCGTCAAGTCAACCTAATTGTTCCGCGTGTGTAAATCTGGCTTACACCCGTTGTATGCGAACATTAGAACCTATCACACCCGATCATCACGTGGTGCTTCGAAACGACGATCCTTAGCAATGGTGCACAGTTAGGGTGAACACTTCTCTTGAAATTTTATTGAGAGATCATCTTATTTACTACCGTCATTCTAAGCAAATAAGATGTAAACATGATAAACATCACATGCAATCAATATAGTGACATGATATGGCCAATATCATCTTGCCCCTTTGATCTCCATCTTCGGGGCACCATGATCATGATTGTCACTGGCACGACACCATGATCTCCATCATTGTGTCTTCATGAAGTTGTCTTGCCAACTATTACTTCTACTACTATGGCTAACGTTTAGCAATAAAGTATAGTAATTACATGGTGTTTATGATTGACACGCAGGTCATACAATAAAATAAGAAAACTCCTATGGCTCCTGCTGGTTGTCATACTCATCGACATGCAAGTCGTGAAACCTATTACAAGAACATGATCAACCTCATACATCACAATGCATCACATCACATTATTTGGCCATATCACATGACAAGGCATATGCTGCAAAAACAAGTTAGACGTCCTCTAATTTGTAGTTGCAAGTTTTTACGTGGCTGCTATAGGTTTCTAGCAAGAACGTTTCTTACCTACGCCAAAACCACAACGTGATATGCCAATTGCTATTTACCCTTCATAAGGACCCTTTTCATCGAATCCAATCCAACTAAGGTGGGAGAGACAGACACCCGCTAGCCACCTTATGCAACAAGTGCATGTCAGGCAGTGGAACCAGTCTCACGTAAGCGTACATGTAAAGTCGGTCCGGGCCGCTTCATCCCACAATACCGCCAAATCAAGATATGACTAGTAGTGGTAAGCATATTAACAAAATCGACGCCCACAACAACTTGTGTTCTACTCGTGCATAAATTCTACGCATAAACCTAGCTCATGATGCCATTGTTGGGAGACGTAGTAGTAAATCAAAAAAATTCCTACGTATCACCAAGATCTATCTATGGAGAAACCAGCAACGAGTGGGGAGAGATTGCACCTTCATACCTTTGAAGATCGCTAAGTGGAAGCGTTACAAGAACGCGGTTGGTGGAGTCATACTCGCAGCGATTCAGATCGCGGTGGATTCCGATCTCAATGCCGAACAACGGTGCCTCCGCGTTCAACACACGTGCAGACCGATGATGTCTCCTACGCCTTGATCCAGCAAGGAGGAAGGAGAGGTTGAGGGAGAGCTCCGGCAGCACGACGGCATGGTGACGGTGGAGCTACGTGGAATCTGGCAGGGCTTCGCCAAGCGCTACGGAGAACGAGGAAGAGGAAGGGTAGGGCTGCGCCGAGAGAGAGAGAAGTCGTGTCTCAAATCAGCCCAAACCCTTTCATATATATATAGGAGGAGGGAGAGGGAGGGCTGCCTTGGCCCCTCCTCCAAGGAGGAGGGCTTCGGCCGAAGCTAGGGAAGAGTCCACCTCGCACAAGGGAGGTGGATCTCCCTCCTTTCAAACTCCTTTTGCCTTATCCCTTGATCTCCAGTCGCATGGGCCTTTCTAGAAGGTCTTGGCCAGCCAAATAAGGGCTGTCACACCTCCTCTAAGGGCCCACAAAGTCCTATGGTCGTCACACCCCTCCCGGGGGTCCTCCGGCACCCTCCCGGCACTCCCGGTACACTACCGATGAGCCCGAAAACTTTCTGGTGACCAAAACTGGACTTCCTATATATCAATCTTCACCTCCGGACCATTCCGGAGCTCCTCGTGACGTCCGGGATCTCATTAGGGACTCCGAACAACCTTCGGTAATCATGTATACCATTTTCCTATAACCCTAGCGTCATCGAACCTTAAGTGTGTAGACCCTACGGGTTCGGGAGACATGTAGACATGACCGAGACACCTCTTCGGTCAATAACCAACAGCGGGATCTGGATACCCATGTTGGCTCCCACATGCTCCACGATGATCTCATCGGATGAACCACGATGTCGGGGATTCAATCAATCCCGTATACAATTCCCTTTGTCTATCGGTATGATACTTGCCCGAGATTCGATCGTCGGTATCTCTATACCTTGTTCAATCTCGTTACCGGCAAGTCTCTTTACTCGTTCTGTAATACATCATCCCGTGGCTAACTCTTTAGTCACATTGAGCTCATTATGATAATGTCTTACCGAGTGGGCCCAGAGATACCTCTTCGTCACACGGAGTGACAAATCCCAGTCTCGATTCGTGCCAACCCAACAGACACCTTCGGAGATACCCGTAGTGCACCTTTATAGCCACCCAGTTACGTTGTGACGTTTGGCACACCCAAAGCATTCCTACGGTATCCGGGAGTTGCACAATCTCATGGTCTAAGGAAACGATACTTGGCATTGAAAAGCTTTAGGAAACGAACTACACGATCTTGTGCTATGCTTAGGATTGGGTCTTGTCCATCACATCATTCTCCTAATGATATGATCCCGTTATCAACAACATCCAATGTCCATGGTCATGAAACTATGACCATCTATTGATCAACGAGCTAGTCAATTGGAGGCTCACTAGGGACATGTTGTGGTCTATGTATTCACACATGTATTACGGTTTCCGGTTAACACAATTATAGCATGAACAATAGACAATTATCATGAACTAGGAAATACAATAATAACCATTTTATTATTGCCTCTAGGGCATATTTCCAACAATGAATATATGTATTACTACGATCAAGATTCAATAAACCATTCCCATTGGGTGCATGACCATTGAAGGCATTATTCATGTAAACAGAATAATCATTATTCTCTTAACTTAGATGAATAACTGTATTGCACTAAACACGATCTAATCACGTTCATGCTCAACACAAACACCAAATAACATTTATTTAGGTTTATCAGTATTCTCGAAGGTAGAGAGAGTGTGTGATGGTGATCACATCATCCTTGGAAACACTTCCAACACACATCATCACCTTACCCTTAGCTAGCCTCTGTTTATTCCGTTGCTTTTATTTCAAGTTACTAACATTTAGCAATCGAACCGGTATCCAATATCCAGGTGCTACTAGGAGTACTAGCAAGGTACACGTCAATAACACGTATATCAAATATACTTCTGTCGATGTTGCAAGCCTTCTTATTTACCAAGTATCTAGGGTTTTTCCGCTTTAGCGACCGTTCTCCTCATAACATAAGCACTTAGTCGTGGGTTTGGATTCAACCTTGGGTTTCTTTACTGGAGTAGCAACCGACTTGCCATCCATGAAGTTTCCCTCCTAGCCCTTGCCCTTCTCGAAACTATTGGTTTCACTAACCATCAACACTTGATGCTCCTTCTTGATTTCTACCTTCGCGGTGTCAAACATTGCGAATAGCTCAGGGATCATTATTTCCATCCCTAGAATTCTATATCAATCACTATCTTATCTGGAAGATCAACTCCCACTCGATTCAAGCGATTATAGTACCCAGACAATCTGAGCACATGCTCACCGATTGAGCTATTCTCCTTCATCTTGTAGGCAAAGAATCTTGTTTGAGGTCTCATACCTCTCAACACGGGCACGAGCCTGAGATCCCAATTTTATCTCTTAGGACACTCATATGTTCCATGACGTTCAAAACGTTTTGGAGCCTCAGTTCTAAGTCGTAATGCATGACGCACTGAACTATCAAGTAGTCATCAGAATGTGCCTGTCAGATGTTCACAACATCTACAGACAACGCTTGAGGGGGTGGCGCACCGAGCAGTACATTAAGGACATAAGCCTTCTGTGCAGCAATGAGGACAATCCTCACATCATGGACCCAGTTCGCGTTATTGCCACCATCATCTTTCAACATACTTTTATCTTGTTCATGATAAATAGGGGAGCTACAACATGAGCTATCTACAACATAATTTGCAAAGACACTTCTGACTATGTTCATGATAATGAGTTCAATTAATCATATTACCTAATGAACTCCCACTCAGACGGACATCCCTCTAGTCATCTAAGTGATACATGATCCATATCGACTAGGCTGTGTCCGATCATCATGTGAGACGGGCTAGTCATCAATGGTGAACACATCCATGTTGATCGCATCTACTATATGACTCATGTTCGACCTTTGGATCTCTCGTGTTACGAGGCCATGTATGTACATGCTAGGCTCGTCAAGTCAACCTAAGTGTTTTGCGTGTGTAAATCTGGCTTACACTCGTTGTATGCGAATGTTAGAATCTATCACACCCGATCATCATGTGGTACTTCGAAACAACGATCCTTCGCAATGGTGCACACTTAGGGGGAACACATTTCTTTAAATTTTAGTGAGGGGTCATCTTATTTATGCTACCATGGTTCTAAGCAACTAAGATGTAAGAACATGATAAACATCACATGCAAATCATAAAGTGACATGATATGGCCAATATCATCTTGCGTCTTTGATCTCCATCTTCGGGGCGCGGCATGATCACCATCATCACCGGCACGACACCATGATCTCCATCATCGTGTCTTCATGAAGTTGTCTCGCCAACTATTACTTCTACCACTATGGCTAATGCTTAGCAATAAAGTAAAGTAATTACATGGCGTTTTTGATTGACACGCAGGTCATACAATAAATTAAGACAACTCCTATGGCTCCTACCGGTTTTCATACTCATCGACATGCAAGTCATGATTCCTATTACAAGAACATGATCAATCTCATACATCACATATATTTCATCACATCCTTTTGGCCATATCACATCACATAGCATACCCTGCAAAAACAAGTTAGACGTCCTCTAATTGTTGTTGCAAGTTTTACGTGGCTGCTATGGGTTTCCAGCAAGAACGTTTCTTACCTACGTAAAGCCACAACGGTGATATGCCAATTGCTATTTACCCTTCATAAGGACCCTCTTCATCGAATCTGATCCAACTAAAATGAGAGACACAGACACCCGCTAGCCACCTTATGCAACAAGTGCATGTCAGGCAGTGGAACCTGTCTCACGTAAGAATACGTGTAAAGTTGGTCCGGGTCGCCCACAATGCAGCCGAATCAAGATAAGACTAGTAACGGTAAGCAAATTGACCAAATCATCACCCACAACTACTTGTGTTCTACTCGTGCATAGAATCTACGCATAGACCTAGCTCTGATACCACTATTGGGGAACGTAGTAATAATTCAAAAAAATCCTACGTGTCACCAAGATCAATCTAGGAGATGCTAGCAACGAGAGAGGGGGAGTGCATCTTCATACCCTTGAAGATCGCTAAGCGAAAACATTACAAAGAACGTGGTTGATGGAATCGTACTCGCGGCGATTCAAATCGCTGAAGATCCGATCCAAGCGCCGGACGGACAGCGCCTCCACGTTCAACACATGTATAGCCCGAGGACGTCTCCTCCTTCTTGATCCAGCATGGGGGGAGGAGAAGTTGAGGGAGAGCTCCGACAGCATGACGGCATGGTGGCGGTGGAGCTCGTGGTTCTCCGACAGAGCTTCTCTAAGCACTACGGAGGAGGAGGTGTAGGAGGGGTAAGGGCTACGCCAGGGGCAAGGGTGCGGCTGCCCTCCCACCCACCCCCACTATTTATAGGGGGGAGAGGTGGTCGGACCCCCTAGATCAATCTAGAGGGGGCGGCGGCCAAGGGAGGCAACTTGCCTCCCAAGTTAGGTGGAGGCGCCCCCACCCCCTAGGGTTTCCAACCCTACGCGCCATGGGCCATTGGGGGGTGCACCATCCCACTAAGGGGCTGGTTCCCACACAATTTCAGCCCATTAGGCCCCCCGGGGCAGGTGGACCCTCCCGGTGGACCCCCGGAATCCCTTCGGTGGTCCCAGTACAATACCGATAAACCCTGAGACCTTTCCGGTTATTGAAAGTGGACTTCCCATATATAAATATTCACCTCCGGACCATTCTGAAACTCCTCGTGACGTCTGGGATCTCATATGGGACTCCAAACAACATTCGGTAACCACATACAATTCCCATTACAACTCTAGCGTCACCGAACCTTAAGTGTGTAGACCCTACGGGTTCGGGAACCATGCAGTCATGACCGAGACACCTCTTCGGTCAATAACCAATAGCAGGATCTGGATACCCAAATTGGCTCCCACATGTTCCACGATGATCTCATCGGATGAACCACGATGTCGGGGATTCAATTAATCCTGTATAGAATTCTCTTTGTCCATCGGTATGTTACTTGCCCGAGATTCGATCATCGGTATCCCTATACCTTGTTCAACCTCGTTACCGGGAAGTCTCTTTACTCATTCTGTAACACATGATCTCGTGACTAAATCCTTAGTCACATTGAGCTCATTATGATGATGTATTACCGAGTGGGCCCAGGGATACCTTTCCGTCACATGGAGTGCCAAATCCCAGTCTCGATTCGTGCCAACCAAACAGACACTTTCGGAGATACGTGTAGTGCACCTTTATAGTCACCTAGTTACGTTGTGACGTTTGATATGCCCAAAGCATTCCTATGGTACCTGTGAGTTGCATAGTCTCATGGTCTAAGGAAATGATACTTGACATTATAAAAGCTCTACCAGACGAACTACACGATCTTGTGCTATGCTTAGGATTGGGTCTTGTCCATCACATCATTCTCCTAATGATGTGATCCCATTATCAATGACATCCAATGTCCATGGCCAGGAAACCATGACCATCTATTGATCAATGATCTAGTCAACTAGAGGCTCACTAGGGACTTGGTGTGGTCTATGTATTCACACATGTATTACGGTTTCTGGTTAATGCAATTATAGCATGAACAATAGACAATTATCATGAACAAGGAAATATAATAATAACCATTTTATTATTGCCTCTAGGGCATATTTCCAACAAATTCAAGCCGATTGTCAAACATGATGTGACCAATAGAGTTTTCACATGATATCCTATGGAGTATAGCATCGCAACTAGGTAATTCGACATGCTCGTCATCCTATTCGTCATAAATAGGGGGCAAATCTAAGCATGAAGAATGCATAGCATGTGAAGTATCCATAAGGTGATAAACATCATGCAAGAAATCAATGTCAAGATAGTCCACTAGTGAGACAAGAGCATCACATGTCGTGGGAACGAGTCTGGCCATAGAAGATAGGGGTACGAAAGGAGAGGACGGAGTCCTAACTACGGCGAGGGTGTACACACGGATGTATGAGTTTAGGCTCCTCTCGTGGAGGTAAAAGCCCTACGTCTTAGTGCTCGGGAGCTTTTGTCGTGTGGAGAGTATGAGTTATAGAGGTTGCGAGCCCTTGTGCCAGAGGGGAGGGGCGGCTTATATAGAGTACGCTGCCCCTCATAAGTGCCAGGCATCCAAGGGTCCGATCGTGGGTACAAAGACAAGCGTTACTTGTAACGTACATCACAATTGATACTAATGACGACCGGACTAATGCCTGCCTACTGGCCTCCTAGGGTGGCTTCAGGTCTTCTAGCGTCGACTGCAAGCGAGGTCTTCCGAGTGACAGGTGAGTGTCGAGTGGATGGAGAAGATACAGAGTGGATAAGATGTCGAGTAACTCGAGCACCATGGTGAATCTAGTCGGAATCTCTCTTGTAATCTTTAAGTCCTCCAATATAGTGTCCTTAGGTAGGGTATCTACGTCAGGCCTAGGACCCTACCCTAAGTACATATCCTCGTCATTATCCCCCGAATGGATCGGGGTTCGAGTGGTAAAGGGGGATCAATGCCAGTTCTGAAAAGGCACCAAACTTCCGAATGTACTTCGGGGATTCAATGAAATATGCGTCGATTGAAATCTTTGTCATTCGCCCGGATCGATTCTGCTTTGAAAGTGTCTGAATGGATTCTGAACGTCAATTATGTTCCGAATGACTTGATGGGATCTTTAGACGTGATGGGTTGCTCTGTCAGGCCCGGATTTCGCGGGATTCGAAAATTTCGGAAGCATGCGCATCCGTGATGATGATGCCATGACTGGAGCAAGTGGGAGCACGACGCCTCAATTCATGTGCCTCCAATTTCTCCATGTATCACGCGATGCCTGTGCTCGAGATATGCGGGGATTTAGCGGGCCCACAAGTCAGCAAGACACTCGACAGAGTATAAAATCCTGCCGCGCCGCAGTCTGCATAGTCTTCTTCTCCCAAATCTCCTCTCTTTCTCTGCCTCCCCCGCTCTCAGCGCACTCCTCTGCACCTCCTCGACGACCGTCGCTGCCACGATGACAAAGGGGAAGACTGAGAAGCTGGAGCGCGCCAAGAAGGGGGGCATGAAGGGCAAGTCAAAGAAGTCGTCAACCGCGTGGTTCACCATGTCGCCGGGGTGGATCCAGGGGGATTTTATCCCGTCGACGGGCTCATGGCGAAAGGTTCATGGAGGCTGTCGGAGGGAGAACTTGAGCCGGATCCGCGGGAGGGGGAGCGGGTCCTCCTCCTCACCCACATCGAGAGAGGTTTCTCCATGCCCCCCATACTTTCTTTCGAGGGTTTCTGAATTACTTTGGAGCCCAGCTCCATCATTTCCTCTGAATGCCATCTCTTATCTTTCTGCTTTCATCACCATGTGTGAGTGTTTCTTGGGTTGTTCTCCCCACTGGGGTCTATTCAAACATATCTTCACCATCAGATCTCAGTCAGTCAAGAAGGCCAACCCTGACGATGATAAAACCCATGTCATCCAATTATGTGGTGGCTTGGGGGTCCAAAAGAGATCTAGGAGTTCCTTTCCCTCCATGACCTTCCCAGAATCTGTGAGGGGTTGGCAGTCGACCTGGTTCTACTACAAAGATATAGCATCTCCCAACATGTCGACTAGTCTTTCCCCTTTCACGTTAGATCATTCTGCCGTTCCCAAATCCTTGAACGTGTTGGATGGGGAGAAATTCCAAGTGGGGATCTTGGTGGAAGCCGTAGTGGCCCTCATCTAAGGCGGAGTGACTAGCATGGACCTTCTGGAGATGTTCCTCAGTAGACGGATCCAGCCGCTCCAGGCAAGGGACCATGCTATGTGGCATTACTCAGGCCCTGAAGACACGACCCGGACGCACCCAGAGGAAATCTCACAGGAAACTGTTGATCAATGGCTTCGAAGCATCACTAGAGCCTGCGACAATCCTGTGGGAGCCAAGAGGATCAATCCTTACTCTGCTAAAAAATCCACCAAGGAATCTGGTAAAATCAACATTGTCGACTGTCATATTATTTTTGTCGAGTGCCATATTATCTTGTCGACTGCCATAGGTCATCTGGCTTCAT
This sequence comes from Hordeum marinum, assembly GCA_022496015.1. NCBI lineage: Eukaryota > Viridiplantae > Streptophyta > Magnoliopsida > Poales > Poaceae > Hordeum > Hordeum marinum. The sequence goes on along the minus strand of CM039673.1, from coordinate 387,586,014 downwards.
TGTTTGAATCTTGCAAGAGTGGGCGAACATGCACTCGCCCGTGCCAAACGGGAATCAGCCTAAAGCCGGTGGGGAGAGCGAGGGCAGCAGCATGGACTTCGATTACGCTGACGACAGTGAGGATGACTATAACGCCCCGGACACATCCGCCAGTAGTCGTTACTCCTAACGGGATCTAGACTGGCCTCACAAATCAATACTAGTCTTTTCTGCGCACTTTGTCCTCACTCATGCGCACCCGGGACCAACTTCCGGTCGATCACCCATCCTAGAACTACTCCAAGCCAAGCACACTTAACCTGGGAGTTCAGTTCGAATGGGCTCCCCAAAAAGAAGGAATTCCTTATTGATATGAGTAGTCTATCATCCCTAATAAGCCAGGCTATCACATACACCACCACCTAGAGGAACCGATGTCCTCGTCGGGCCACAGAAACGTTCCCTCTTGGCACAAACGTCTGTGCATCCAGTCCAGTACATGTGCCATGCCGGGTGCCACGACAGGTCACAAACGCCATGAACAATATGACCGCGCACCTGTCCGCAAACATCCGCGTAACCGTGAGGGTCGGCTCTAACGACCCAGACACACCCGCCGATAGTCGTTACTCCTGGCGGGATTTAGACTGGCCTCACAGATCAATACTAGTCTTTTCTACGCACTTTGTCCTCACTCATGCGCATCCGGGACCAACTTCTCGGTCGGTCACCCATTCTAGAACTAATCCAAGCCAAGCACGCTTAACCTGGGAGTTCTGTTCAAATGGGCTCCTAGAAAAGAAGGAATTCCTTATTGATATGAGTAGTCTATCATCCCTAATAAGCCAGGCTATCACAATGACTATGAAAACTAAGACGAAGACGAGGAAGAAGTCGAGTCTCCTCCATGCACTAAGCATAGCTCCAAGCTGTGTCAGGACCCTGTGACTGCCCCAGGCAAGGCCTTGGCGTCGAGTGAGAGGAACCTGAAGCGGGACCAAACCTCGACCGTTGAGTCGAGTGAACGGGCCGCAAAGCAGCTCAAGCCCAACGCGCTGAAACCTCGTAAAGCTTTGCCCCGCATGAAGATCGTTGTGCCCGTTGTTTGAACGTAAGTGTTTGCTTTCTTCTTTCGTTGTCGAATATGACTTTAAATTCTTGCTAATCGAGTGGAATTTTCTCTACCAGTGTCGCTACCTCAGTGACGTCGCCTTCACGGGCGGAGAGGAGCAAATGGATGTCGACAGTGCTGACGCAGCCACTTCTCAACAAGGTAAAACAAATCTTCACTCGGCTCTATTTCTTGAAAATGACATGCCGATTGAACAAGCTAGTGTTGCCAATTGATGTTTGCAGAGATCATTCAACTGGAGGACGATGAAGAGCCACCTCGGGGTACGGGAGGTGAAGGTGTGACCTTAGGCACCCCGCACGTACGCTCCCGAAGAACGCCATCAGTGTAAACACCTCAAAGGTTGACTATTGCGTCTTCGCAGGGGATAGGTGACTCATCTCGAGCCAGAACTGAACTCGCGGCTCCGCTGTCGAGTGCTCCACCAGCTGCTTCGACCATCGTGGCCTCGACACCAATCGGACAACCCCAGACTACCTCAACTACTCCAGCCGTAGCATCAATTCAGCCGGTGACTGCCTTTCCTCTGCACCACGTCCCAGAAGACCAAACCGGAGCTACGAAGGAAGCCATGATCCAGGCAGAGCAAATAATGCTACGCACCAAGGAGGCGTACGAGGCCACCAAGCTGGCTTACGATGCCAGCGCGGCGCTTCGTACCAACGTCCGAGTAAGTGCTATTGTAAGTGCGTTTCCAATTGAATTCCTGTCTTTCTTGATTGTAGACCCACTGGGTGTTTTCCTTTTGTAGAATAGTTATAAGTTCTCCACTCGAATAGATCAAGTCTTAGTCGAGTAGATTTTGGTCCAGTGGGGGCACGCTGAGTGCACCCACTGGGTGTAGTCCCCGAGACCGTTGTCCAATGATGAAGACATCAGCAGTGGTCTTAGAGTTGTTTAGGTAACCACTTGACAGATCGAGTGATAGAAGGTCCAGTGGGGGCATGCTAAGTGCACCCACTAGGTGTAGTCCCCAAGACCGCCGTCGAGTGCTTGCACTGGCGGGGGTCTTAAAAGAGACGATATTCATATGCATGTGCATGTTTTTATTTTTTTTATTTTCCTGCCACTAGACAGATTGAGTGTTAGCAGATCCAGTGGGGGCACGCTAAGTGCACCCACTGGGTGTAGTCCCCGAGACCGTCGTCGAATGCTTGCCTCGGTGGGGGTCTGATAGAGACCATCTAAAGGAATAACTCAGTGTGCCCCCACTGGGTGTAGTCCCCGAGACTACTGTTGATCATTGATGATGAGTAGTAGTCTTAAGAACTTGAACTCAGGGTTCTTTGTCGTACGCGGAGTACGCTTGCCACTCGACGTGTCGAGTGAACTCTTTTCCTTTAGTTCTTCCTCTCCTGAATGCAGGTTTCATGGATATTATTTCCATCAACCATGATATGACGCAGGTTTCATGGACATCATTTCATCAACCATGATATGATGCTATTTAAGGAGTGTGGGTGGGCGGGGGGCCACCATCCAGTTGACTATTCTTGACCTTCTCCACTCGGGAGTGGAGGAATTTCCATGTCGACTGAACTGGTTTTTTATTGATTTTAGAGAGCTCGTGAACTTGGCACCCAGTACAAGGACTCGTGAAAGCACATTTGCTCCCTTGGTGGTTTTGGTAATTAATAACAACATATAAGTCATTGAACTAATGTTTCCACTAAGTATATTTCAGGAAATGTTCAATGAGAGGATTGGCAAAAAGGGAGATTGTGGAGAAACCCCAAGATGCAAGGAAATAGGTTGGCCAAGCTTCAAGCAAGATGACTCTACATTTTATATTTGTGAGAAATCACTTTGATTCCATAGGAAAGCCAATACTATTAAAAGGGGGTAAGGTTTTGTTGGTGAACAATATGCTCAAACATGCACAAGTGATAGTCGCCAAAAACATCCACAAAACTCTCCCACCAAAGTTTGTTCCATACCCAACACTCAAAATCGGTGCAACCAACTATCCCACTTCGGTGCCACCGATTCCAGTACTTAGACAGACTCTGCCAAACCCTAGCCACTTCGGTGCAACCGATTCCATACCGGTGCCACCGAGTTTAGGTTGCCAACTTTCTGTTACACAAATTCACATTTTCGGTCCCACCGAGAATGTTGGATCGGTGTCACTGAGATTGGAAATCTGACCGTTGGTCACCTTATCGGTGCAACCGAGTTTCCTATATCGGTCTCACCGAGATTCAAAAGTTGCCACCTTTTGGTCACTTCGGTACCACCGAGATTAACATATCGGTGTCACCGAGTTGGTCATTTTGTGTGTAACGGTTGGATTTTTGGGGATGCCTATATATACCCCTTCACCACCACTCACTCGAAAGAGAAGTACTCAGAACTATTCCATACCTATCGTATCAGATTTTCTGAGAGAGAACCACCTACCCTTCTGTTGAGGTCAAGATCTTCCACTCCAATCATATGGATCTTGATTTATAGCCTCCCCAAGTTGCTTTCCACCAATCCTATCTCTTCTACCAAGCCAAACCCGTGAGAGAGAGATTGTGTGTTGAGGAGTCTATCATCTTGAAGCACAAGAGCAAGGAGTTCATCATCATTACCGAGTCTATTACCTTTTGGAGGGTGGTGCCTCCTAGATTTGTTAGGTGTCGCTTGGGAGCCTTCTACTTCGTGTTGTGGAGTGAACCAAGAAGTTTGTAAGGGCAAGGAGATCGCCTACTTCGTGAAGATCTACCCCATAGTGAGGCTAGTCCTTCGTGGATGGAAGTCGTATGGAATAGTCAAGATTGCTACTTCGTGGACCCTTTTGGGTGGAGCCCTCCATGGGCTCTCGCGACCATTACCCTCCGTGGGTTGAAGACTCCATAAACATGGATGTACGATAGCGCCACCTATCGGAACCACGGGAAAAATCATCATGTCCACAATTGCGTTTGATATTCCAACCCTATCCCTTCTATACATGCTTGTTGTTACTTTCCTCTACTATATACTCTTAGACTTGCATGTGTAGGGTGTACTTGACTTGCCATGAAATGCTAAAAACTGTCAACCATAAAATTTGGTATAGGCAAAACCTTTAATTGGTCAAGTAGTCTAATCCCCCCTCTAGACATACTTTCAATCCTACTAGTGGTATCAGAGCATTGGTCTCCATTGCTTAGGTCTCACAACCTAGGAGAAGTATGGCATCTAGTGAGGGAAGTTATCACTGTAGAGGTCCGTACTTTGATGGCACTAATTTTGCTAGTTGGAAGCATAAAATGTAAATGCATATTCTTGGTCATAACCCCGCCGTTTGGGTTGTTGTTCGTGTTGGCTTGCAAGGTGAGTTCTTTGCGGATGGACAGGAACCGGATCGTGAAGCAACCGCGGATGAATTGAAGATGTTGCAATACAATGCTCAAGCATGTGACATTCTCTTCAACTGCTTATGCCCCGAAGAATTCAACAAAATCAGTCGTCTTGAGAATGCAAAGGAGATTTGGGATACTTTGGTTGATATGCACGAAGGAACCAAGTCCATGAGAGAATCCAAGTTAGATGTTCTTCAAGGTCAACTTGACAAGTTCAAGATGAAGGATGGTGAAGAAGTCGCAGAGATATACTCTAGGCTAGCTCTCATCACCAATGATATTGCCGGCTTAGGAAGCGAAGAAATGACCGACAAATTCATCATCAAGAAGATACTTAGAGCTTTGGATGAGAAATACGACACTGTGTGCACATTAATCCAAATGATGCCAAACTACAAAGATCTCAAGCCTACGGAAGTCATTGGAAGGATTGTTGCTCATGAGATGACACTCAAAGATAAAGAAGAGCTTCATCACAAGTCTAGCGGTGCTTACAAAGCCACAAGTGATGCTCCCACAACTTCAAGCAACAAACTTGTCACCAATGAAGAGATAAGCCTCATGGTCAAGAAATTCAACAAGTTCTACAAGAATAGAAGCAAAGAAAGAAACTCCAACTCAAGATATGAAGAGAAGCGTTCGTCAAGTCGTGACCGCAATTGCTACAATTGTGGGAAGCCCGGACACTACTCAAATGAGTGCATGGCTCCTTACAAAAGAAGAGAAGACTCACCTCGAAGACGAAGCTCAAGGAATGAATCACCACAAAGAGAGAGAAGGAGTAGAGATGATCGTTATGAACGAAAACACTCAAGGAGAAGTAGAGATTCAGAGAAGAAGGACAAGTACACCAAGAGCTACACAAGAAGAAAACATCGAGCTCATGTTGGTGAATGGGTTTCCAGCTCTAACTCCGACAAAAACTCTGAGAGAAGCTATCACTCCGACTCCGACTATAGTCAAGATGATGGTGTTGCCGGAATTGCTCTAGTGACTACCAACTCCTACGATCTATTTGATTCACCAAACGAAGGGAGTGGAAGTTGCTTCATGGCTAAAGGACCCAATGTATCACACCCCGAATATCTTGATTTTGATAGTAATGAAGATGATTTACTTTGTGATGATGACTTGCTTTGTGATAAAACTAGTGATATTGATCAAAATGAACTTGATAATTCTCATGCTAGTCAAGATAAGTCATTTGATGATGATAAGATGAAAATAGAACAACTAACTAAAGAACTAAACACTCTTAAGTTATCTCATGAATCTACTCTCAAAGATCATAGAGAGCTTGTGAGAACTCATGAGAAGCTACGTTTCGAGAAGCTCAACTTGGAGCAAGAGCATGAGTTTCTCAAGGATATCAATGACGATCTCCGGAAGAAGACCTCATCTTATCTAGACAAACGACTACTCTTGTCTACTTTCATGCCTCAAGTTAAAACTAAGCAATCTAGTAACAAAGGAAAGAAAGATTCTTCATCTAGTAGCAACAATAAAAGTGATAAATCCAATGATGTTGCTTCTAGTAGTTCTATTGATTCCACTAATGATGTTTCTCTTAGCCAAGTTACACTTGATCAAGAAAATGCTTTATTTAAAGGAATTATAGAAAAAGGTATCTACAAGAGTCTTGTTGGATGTAATCAATTTGAGGAAATTGTACGCAAGCACGGAGGATACCGGAAGAATCATGGTGTTGGATACTTCAACGCTAATGGAGTTGAGTGGGAAGAAGGTCAATATCCCAAGTCCAAGTTTGTTCCTCCAAAGGAGAAGTATGAAAATACTCTTCCCAGGGGGACAAACACTCAAGATGACCTTCCACCACAAGACCACAAGCTCAAGGGCAAGAACAAGCTTCAAGAGGACATTGACTCATATGAAGATGAACCCCTAGCTTTGGTGGAGTGGGTTCCCAAGGCTACTTCAAGCTCAACTAATACAAAGGCCACTTCAACACCAAGGATCCCCATCAACTTGATGTGGGTTCCCAAGAAAAAGAACTAGTAAGTTCTTGAGGGGTCCGCCAATGAAATTCACTCACATTCATTATTGGCAAGAACTTTTTGTACTCAACATCAACTCAATGCAATAGTTCAAGGAGTCACACATTCCCTCAAAGGTGAGAAAGGGACAAGGTAATCAACAAATCAATGGACATCATAACACATGCTTTGCACTCCATGTCCATAGATATCCTTGTATTTGTCTCTTGTATGTTGGGACTAACCCATGTAGGTGAGAGGAGTAAGGAAACAACAAGGATGCTCCCAACTCTTGGTGATCTTCATCAACATTGAGCATCCACAACTACCTCACCAACATGAAGTCTTCATCGAAAAAACCCAAGGTTAGTTTATCCCTCTTATGGGGGGATGTCACATTAAGGGGGAGCTTTACTATAATTCTTGAGTCAAAGCATCTCTTAACATGTGACAACATTAAATGCTTTATGAAAAAGTGGTAACCCCACTTGTGCATAAACGATGAGTATGACCTATGATCAAGTACTCTTACTTGGCTCCTAAGTCAAATACTCATGTATAGATGACTTTGTCATCGCCCAAGTGCTTGTTAGATGCTAGTGTGTTTGTGCATGTTTGTCATGATTTCTTTTGACATCTTATTGTGTGAGCTTGTTGGTCTGCATTTATTTTCTCATTCGAGGATATCCAATTGTTTCTATTTGACTTTTGATTTATCTTTTGCCAATTGGATGGACAAGAATGCCTAGGACCACTCTTTAGCTATCTATGCTTTCTCATCTCATATTCCATTCATGTTGCATCACAAAATTTGAACAAGTGCTTTTCGATCCCTCTGTGTGTGGAGCACTCAGAGTTCCGTATCGACAAGGACTGACCATTAAAACCTCCTAGGTGCAACTCGGTGGAACCAACACCAAAATCTCGGTCTCACCGATTGCCTAGGGTTGATCTGGTTTTTCAATCTCGGTATAGTCGATTCCATTTTCTTGGTTACACCGAGTGTCCCTGTTAGCTGACAGTTGAGGCATTTGGTGACACCGAAAACTTAGAATCGGTGTCACCGATAGTGGTGGGTATATAACTCTGGACCCCGACATTTTGAAATTTCATCCTCATACGTTGCGCTCTAAAACCCTAAGCTACCGTTCCAGAGACCCCTGGTCATTGCCCTTGACTTCCCGAGCTCCTCCGCCACTGGGAATCGCCTCCGTCGACATAATCTTCACAAACATCGCCGCCGTAGAGGATCTGCGCCAAGCTAGGGTACGGATTCGATCTCTAGTGCGCTCCCATTCTGATTCTTGTGCATTGGACCTTGTTTTCTCTATAAGACACCTATTGCTCATTCATCTATCCACTAGAAATTGCAAAATGTCGAGTTAGATGGATTTTCTAGGGTTTTGTTGTCCGCCCGATACATCTCGGTGGAACCGAAACGAAAATATTGGTCTCACCGATATACTTTTCTGTGTTGCTGAGAACTGACGCGGTGGAACTGAGTGGCTCTTTTCGGTCCTACCGAAAAGGCTGCCAAGTTCCTGTTAAGGAGTTGGTCTATCTTGGCCCCACCGAAAATTTCATTTCGGCTGCACCGATATGTATGTGACAGATTGCAAAAATTTTGGAAAACTCATTGCCCAAATTTCAAAAATAGCCTCAATTTTTGATGACTCATCTACTTCTGCTCATCTACACTCTATTCACAGGGTCAGCATGTCAGGTTCAGAAGACAGTCAGAAAAGGTCAGAGCAGAGAGCAAACATGAGTTCAGGCACAAGCCCAGAGCCCAGTTCATTCTTAGATCCAGGCACCCCCAGCTCACATGGGTTGCCCAAGGCTGCCACCAGAACCAAAAAGAGGTTGAACTCAGAAGAAGAAGATTCAGACTTTGTCCCTGAGGAAGTTCTTGCTAAGAAGCAAGAGAAGGCTACCAAGAAAGCTGCAACTGAAGCTACTTCCTCTAGAAGGGTTGTCAGCAAAATATATGCACCAGCTTCAACCTTCAAGGCTTATGAGACTGCCAGAGCAACTGTTTCTGTTGAGATCCCCAAGAAAGCTATGCCTAAGAAGGCAGGAGAGAAAAAGGCCAGGAAGAGGATCATTCACGTGACTGGCAGGGCTACCTCCATGTTTGAGGATCCAGAAGTTGTTGATGCTGAGGAAGTGGAGGTTGAGCTAGCAAAGGCTCCTCCCAAGAAGAAGGAAAAGAAGTTGATGTCTGATGCTATGCCCAAAACCAGCACATCCAAGAAGGCTGCTGAGAAGCCCAAGAGGACCACTAGGCAGATTCCAGCCTCTGAGAAGAACAAAGGGGCTAGAGCTGAAGCTGATCATGATCTGACAATGTTAATGAAGCTTAGACCACACCTCCCTGTTCATAATGCCATCTATCCGGTAGCTGAGGACATGAAGAAGAGGAAGGACTTGGGACTGAGGGCATGGAGAGCTATTGATCCTTATGCCCAAAGAAAGAAAACAGTTGTGGACTACAGGTTCTATACCAAGGAGCAGTAGGACTTCTATGAGACTGTGCTCTTTGACAAGAGTCCAGCTGTCAGCGATACGCGATACATTGATTGGAAGTACATCAAGGAGAATGAGGACTACTTTCCAAGTGTCCAGGACAACTTCCATTGCATTGGTCTTGATGAATTCATAGGCAGAGAATTCACAGCATGGAATGATGAGATGATCATGTAGTTCTACTCCACTTCACACTTCTACGGAGATGGTAGAATTGTGTGGATGACTGAAGGTGCCTGATATGAATCAACTGTTGAGGAATGGGCAGAGATCTTAGGAGTTCCTGAAGCACAGGATGGTGACCTGGATGTCTACTCAGAATCCAAGGCTAGTCACAATGTTATGGCCAACATGTATAAGGAGATCCCTGCTGACAAAGTGAAGTCTCACCAGCTAGGGTCCATTTACTTTCTCCAGGCTGGCCTGCGCACTATCAACACCATTCTGAGTCATACCCTTATGCCCAATTCCGGAGATGACAAGATGATCCGAGGTCACTCCATCAACCTGTTGATCCATCTTGACACTCACACCAGGATCAGAGTCATGGACTAGATTGTAGAGACAATAAAGAGGGTTGATGTTGATTAGAAGTGCTCATGTTGTTATGCACCCTACATCCAGATGCTCATAAACTCAAGACTAGAGAAGCACATCTTAGCCCTGGATCACCCACATTTGCCCGTACAGCCAGATCTAGAGGACAGCATCGTGGTGATGGAAGCTGATCATCCCACTTCTGTTGTAGCTGATCATCGAGTGTGAGGATTGCTCAACACTCGGATAAGTCTTGAACTTAGATGAATACTGGTTCATGGCTAAGTTTCCGAGTGAATGGATTGCAATCCACTCGGAATGGGTTTTAACTTAGGCGAAAGTTGTTTCGCCGCTAAGCCCCGAGTGTGAGGATTGCTCAACACTCGGAGAAGTTTTGAACTTAGACGAAGACTGGTTCGTGGCTAAGTTTCTGAGTGAATGGATTGCAATCCACTCGGAATGGGTTTTAACTTAGGTGAAAGCTGGTTTGCAGCTAAGCCCCCGAGTGTGAGGATTGCTCAACACTCAGAGAAGTTTTGAACTTAGACAAAGACTGGTTTGTGGCTAAGTTTCCAAGTGAATGGATTTCTATCCACTCGGCAGGGTTTTTAACTTAGGCGAAAGCATGTTCGCAGCTAAGCCTCCGAGTGTGAGGATTGCTCGACACTCGGAGAAGTTTTGACCTTAGACGAAGACTGGTTCGTGGCTAAGTTTCTGAGTGAATGGATCGCTATCCACTTGGTAGGGTTTTTAACTTAGGCGAAATCATGTTCGCAGCTAAGCCTCCGAGTGTGAGGATTGCTCGACTCTCGAAGTGTTCCCAAGTGTGAAATTGCGTAATCGGAATCGACGAAAGACTGTGGAAGTCATACTTGCATAAATGGCATTTTTGAAATACTTTTATTACATCAACACAACTCTATTTTTAGGTATAGAAGCGCCGGAGCAGATCTGCATTCCAGGCTCGCGGCTCATCAATCTTCTTCTTGAGGTTGTAGAGGTGATAGGCTTTGTTGTTCAACACCTTGGTGACAAAGAAAGGACCTTCCCATGCTGGAGCGAGATTGTGAGGTCACTATTGGTCTACTCAGAGCACCAAGTCACCTTCATGAAACGATCGACTCTTAACATGCTTCACATGGAAACGTCGCAGATCTTGCTGGTATGTTGTCATCAGAATCAAAGCCATCTCCCGTTCCTCCTCTAGGAGATCCACGCCATCCTGTCTTGCTTGCTCAGCTTCAGCTTCGGAATACAAATCCACTCAAGGGGAATTATGAAACAAGTCACTCAGCAGAACAGCTTTGGCTCCATAGACCAGGAAAAAAGGAGTCCGTCTGGTTGACCAATTAGGAGTTGTTCTCAAGCATCATAAAACAGATGGCAACTTGGACACCCAGGCTCCGACCGCATGTTCCAAATCTTGCATAAGACGAGGCTTTAGACCTTGCAAGATGAGGCCATTGGCTCGCTCAGCTTGTCCATTGGTTTGGGGGTGTGCAACAGATGCATAATCCACCCAAGTGCCTTGGGAGAAGCAGATGTGTCTGAACTCTTCCGGGTCGAAGTTTGAGCCATTATCTGTAATAATAATATGGAGAACTCCATACCGGTAGATTATCTCTCTCATGAATTTGACTGCAGTACGAGAGTTCAATTTATTTATAGGCTTGGCCTCAATCCACTTTGTAAACTTGTCGACTGCAACAAGCAAATGAGTAAATCCACTTTGTCCTGTCCGAAAGGGACCAACCATATCCAAACCCTAGACAACAAACGACCACGCGGGGGGAGAGTTCTTCAGAGCAGACGCAGGTTTGTGAGACAAATTTGCATAGAACTGGCACCCTTCATAGTGATCAACAATGTCCTTGGCCATCTCATTGGCACGCGGCCAGAAGAAATCAGCTCGATACATTTTAGCGACAATTATCCGAGAGGACGCGTGATGGCCACAAGTTCTCGAGTGGGATTCTTCCAGGATCATTCGACCTTTTTCAAGGGAAATGCATCGCTACGTCACACCAATTACACTTTGTCTATACAGTTGATCATCCATCACAATAAAAGCTTTGGATCTACGCACGATCTGTCGGGCTTCAGTCTCATCCTTAGGGAGTTCTTGCCTCAAAATATATGCAATATAGGGCACTGTTCAGTCGGGAATGATGACCAAAACCTTGATGACCAAATCAATAACTGTGGGGACATCAACCTCAGTCAGATCAGAGGCGCTCATAGCTTGTGGGGGCTCTTCGGTGAAGGGATCCTCCTACACCGAAGGAGTATGAAGATGCTCCAAGAATACATTCCTGGGGACATGTCGTCGAGTGGATCCAATGTTTGCCAGCTCACTCGGGGAACATGCTGGAGTTCCAAACCTTCAAACCTCTTCTCAAGTTTTCTAACAGCATTGTAGTATCCAGTCATAACGGGATTCCGAACATCCCACTCTTTCATCACTTGATTGACCACCAAATCAGAGTCGTCGTAAACCATCAGGTGCTTCACGCCAAGTGAGATGGACATGCGCAACTCATACAAGAGTGCTTCATATTCTGCTTCATTGTTGGAGGAATCAAAGTGAATCTGCAGGACATAACTGAGTTTGTCGCCTTTTGGGGATACCAAAACAACACCAGCACCGGACCCATTCAACATTTTCGAGCCATCAAAGAACATGGCCCAGTGTGCCGAGTGAATCTGGGCTGGCTGCTGCTGTTCAATCCACTCGGCCAAGAAATCAGCAAGTGCATGAGACTTGATCGCCTTTTTGGCTTTGAACTTGATGTCAAAATACAAGAGCTCAATTGCCCATTCAGCCACTCAACCAGTCACATCTCGATTGTTGAGAATCTCAGACAATGGAGCATCACTGGCGACTGAAATTGAGTGATCCTGAAAGTAGTGTGCCACCTTCTTTGCTGACAAATAGATGCCATAGACAAGCTCTTGTAATGTGGGTACCTTTGCTTTGCAGGAGTCAACACTTCAGAAATGTAGTAGACTGGGCGTTGGACTTTGTAGGCCTTGCCTTCCTCTTCCCGCTCGACAGTCAAAACTGTACTGACGACCTGATTAGTGGCCGCGATGTATAGGAGCAAAGGCTCTTTGCTGCGTGGAGCAGCAAGCACCGGCTGGGTGGAAAGCAGGGCTTTGAGCTTGAAAAACACTGCTTCAGCTTCTGGAGTCCACTCGAATGTGTCAGATTTCTTCATCAGTAGGTACAAAGGCAATGCCTTCTCACCAAGATGAGAAATGAACCGACTCAATGTTGCCAAGCAACATGTGAGCTTCTGAACATCGTGCACTCGCACGGGACTCTTCATTCGGGTAATGGCGCTGATTTTCTCAGGATTGACGTCGATCCCTCGTTCGGAAACTAGAAAACCGAGTAACTTGCCGCCAGGAACACCGAAAGTACACTTAGCCGGATTCAGCTTGATATCATACCTCCTCAGATTGGCAAAAGTCTCAGCCAAGTCAGCCAACAGGTTGGAACCTTTGCGGGACTTGACAACAATATCGTGCATGCAAGCTTCAACATTCCAAGGGATCTGGTCAAGTAAACACTTCTGAATCACGCGCATGAATGTAGCGTCGGCATTCTTCAAACCAAATGGCATGGTGATATAGCAAAAACACGCGAATGGGGTGATGAAGGCTGTTTTTATTTCATCTAGACCAAACTGACCGATCTGATGGTAACCAGAGTATGCATCTAGAAACGATAAACGCTCACATCCCGCAGTCGACTCAACAATCTTATTGATGCAAGGGAGCAGAAAATGATCTTTCGGGCAGACCCGATTAATATGCTTGAAGTCGATGCACATGCGGAGTGACTTGTCCTTCTTGGGGACCATGACAACATTTGAGAGCCACTCGGAGTGGTAAATCTCCCAAATGAACTTAGCCTGCAAGAGATGAGCCACCTCTTCGCTGATTGCTTTACGCTTCTCTACCGCCGACCGACGCAAATGTTCTTTCACCGGCTTAGCCTTCAGATCAACACTCAATTGGTGCTCAGCCAGTTCCCTAGGAACCCCTGACATGTTAGCACGCTTCCATGCGAAGATGTCCCAGTTCTCATGGAGGAACTGGATGAGCTCGGCTTCCTATTTGTTGTCGACTGTTGATGATATGTTGGTCGGGGCAGCAGTTGAATCTATCGGGTGAATGTGCACCTTTTTCACTTCCCCTACCGACTGAAAAGCTAACTGTAAAGCAGGATTCTTAGCACGCAGCAAATTAGCAGGGTCAGCGCTCTTCTTGTACTCTTCTAGCTCGACCATAGCCATCTGATGATCAGCAATTTTGGAGCCCTGCTGGAGGCACTCCTCAGCCCTCTGTCGATTGCCAGTGACTGTAATCACACACTTGGGTCCAGGCATCTTCAGTTTGAGATACATATAACATGGACGGACCATGAAACGGGCATAAGCTGGTTGACCAAGGATAGCATGGTATGCGCTCTTGAAGTCCACAACTTCAAACGTCAATTTCTCTGTGCCAATTTTTTTATCTGTCCCGAATGTTACATCCAATGCAATCTGACCGAGTGACCTGGCCTTCTTCCCTAGGATGACTCTGTGGAACTGCATGTTGCTCTCAATGAGTCGGGACATTGGGATGCCCATCTCTTTAAGGCTATCTGCATACAGAATGTTCAAATCGTTTCCACCGTCCATGAGGACCTTGCGGAGTCGAGTGCCTCCCACAACGGGATCGACCACCAAAGCCTGCCGACCGGGAGTGGCCACATGAGCAGGGTGACCCGACTAATCAAATGTGATGGCAGTCTGAGACCACTTGAGGTACGTGGGGGTTGTAGGCATGGCCATGTTTACTTCTCTGTTTATAACCTTCAATTGACTCTTGCTTTCAACATCAGCAAAAATCATCAGAGTGACGTTGACATCGAGAAAAGTTTCTTTGTCTTCATCATCCTCTTTATCTCGGGTTTTCTCACTCGACGGGCCTTCTTTGAACTGTTGGATCAGTAGTCGACACTGTCGAGTATTATGCTTGGGCAATATCAAATTGACTTCTTCGTCTTTCCTCATGTGGATTGCACACGGTAAATCCATCATATCAGTTCCTGACTGATTCTTTCCTTTCTTGGGGTTGAACTATCCCTTGGACTTCCCCTTGTTTTTACCTTGTGCCGCCAGAGCGACTGCCTCTGCCTGAATAGGGCCATCAGCCTTACGCTTCTGCTTCCGACTGGAATTGCTGCCGGCATCGTTGTCGACTACTTTTCCTTTGCCACTGCGGAGGCGGTCTTCTTCTTCACCATTGGCGTATCGAGTGGTGATTTCCATCATCTTACTTAGCGAAATACACTTGTTCGCCCAAATTCCAGGTAAAGTTATTTGTACTTCACTCCGGCCTTGAAAGCACAAACAACCTGATGCTCGGAGACATTCTCCACTGTATGATGCAAAGTGGACCAGCGCTGAATGTAATCCCTCAATAACTCGTTGGGCTTCTGAACATAATGTTGCAAATCAATCAAACCAGCAGGATGCTTGCAAGTGGCCTCGAACATTCTGATGAACACTAGAGCAAGATCCTCCTAGCAGTGGACGCTAGAAGGAGCCAAGCGATTCAGCCATGCACGGGCCAAACCATCTAACATCAAGGACAAATGTTTCATTGCAATGTTGTCGTTACCACCACCAATCTGAACAGCCACTCAGTAATCATCCAACCATGTCTCTAGCTTTTATTCGCCAGAAAACTTGCCTATCCCAGCCGCCAACCTGAAGTTGGGGGGAATCTTTGCAGAACGAATGGATCTGCTAAAGCACCCGGGACCAGAAATAACAGCACTGCTGCCACTCGGGTGATCTCTGTCATACCCATCTTTGTGAGCTCTGCCTCTATTGATTCGCCTCTGAGTGAGGACGTCTCGAGCACCAAACCCTGGGTTCCGCTCCTCACCGAACGGGCACCTTTCGTCCTGGTGTCGGGGCATGTACGGACCACTCCGCGGAGGAGTGGGCACTCGATGGTGGTCATCACGGTGAAACTGATCTCGTCCCTGATCTCTATACTGATCCTCACAGAAACCTCCGCCCCTGCGACGCAAAGGCGAACCAGGACTGTGTGCCGACTGAACAGTCTCTGCTCTTGGTGAATTACTGTGAATCCTATTGCGCGGCCGTGAAACAACTGAGTTCTGGCGCTGTGCTGCATCAAGCAACGCTCTAATCTGCAACAAACCTCTGCCAGCCTCTGATCGTGATGGCTAGATGGAATCTGCTATCCTAGCTGCTGCTGCAACATTTAAGACTAGAGTACGATATACCTCAACATTGTTCTATGAACCACTCGGAAACAGCTATTGCTGACATCGACTGGGAGGTGGTGGATGCTGGCGAGCACACTTGTCGAGTTCCTTCTGAATCTCTTCGAGCCGAATGCGTGTGGCCTCCAAGGCCTGAGCCTCAGCGGTTGCACCGATGATGGGCGTATGGAGGACCTCTTCATCTCGGCGCGGCTGCTCATTCGACCCTCCACCAGCCTCTTGCCTGCCGCGGCCAAAGCTCGGCGGCGGGCTCTGTTGAGAACCAGCCATAAGAACCTCCACTGCAGGATCGCAGCTCTCGCACTCGGAGGGAACGTTAGACTGATCGGAGTCCGACTCGAACACATCGTTAAGTCACTCAGCGGGTTCAATCGCCGCAATCTGCGGAGATGAAACTTGTGTTGTTCTTCCCACGACATCACCGTCACCTATGTTACCTTTTTCATTCCACTCATGTGGTGTAGGTGAGGTGGGAGAAACCAACTCGTGGCCATCTTCATTGTGATGGAACCATGTGGGGGGTGCATCATATTCCACCATGACCATCGGCTTGTCCAAAGGGAGGACGAAGTCATCGAGGATCGGCGCGTCATTGTGTATGGGACCTAGCACCAAATGAGAAGACACAATAGAGGTATAGGTTAGGTTGTTAGAAATTGAAATGGCCTCACATGCTCTATCAACTACCTCACACGCTCTATGTGGTGGTGGCTCACTCCCTCCCTCTAGGTAGTTGCGCTCATACTCACGTACAGTGGAGTCACTCATATTACTCGAGTGGTGGGGGTTGTGGCTCTCCTCACATGGAAATGGGGGCAAATCATCATATATGGGGTTAGTGGTGAAGTCACCCTCACTCTCAATATGGTGGCAAAAGTCTCTGAACTCATCACCAAACGTCGTCATGGTCGAAGGGAAAATCCCATGCTCAACCAACTCGTCGCCGTCATCGTCATCGTGGATGAAGGCCGAAGATGGCACATCATCACTCGCCTCCATGACCGAAGGGAAAATCCCATGCTCATCCATCTTCTTTGGGATGCTTCCAAAGATGGAGTCATCCATACATGTAGTCGATCGCCTTGATCTTGGCGTCGAAGCTTGTCCTTGGTGGTGATCTTGGTCTTCGCGCACTTGTTTCTTCGAAGATGTGCGACTTGAGCGTCTATGACGTGATGATGATGAAGGGGAAGAAGACTTGTAGTTGGCCAACATGTGTCTAAGTTGCTCCATATGTGCGGCCACCATGTCTCTTTTCCGAGCTTCGGAGTGTCGTATGTCTATGGCGAGTCGCTCGAGCTTTTGGGTGATGTGGTTTCTCATGTCGATGTAGTCGTCGAAGACCGAAGATGGTGTGATTTGCCTAGCCATGACAAGACTCGAGCAAAGGTGAGTGGGAAATGAGATAAACAATACCAAGACATTGTTCCTAAAGTTGAGGATGTATCCCGTTTTACCCAATGTGAATTGAGAGAATAGTGTAATTGGTACCGGACTTGTTCATTCACACCTACAACATAAATCTTATAGAGTGGCTTGGTTAGGACAA
Source organism: Hordeum marinum (assembly GCA_022496015.1). NCBI lineage: Eukaryota > Viridiplantae > Streptophyta > Magnoliopsida > Poales > Poaceae > Hordeum > Hordeum marinum. Next base: position 387,568,652 of record CM039673.1, on the reverse strand, counting down.
GTGGCACAAAATTCAAACAAAATGTGAGTCAAGACATTGAAAATGTTGAGGAAGATTCAAAAAATTGCAATGCAAAGCAAATATATCAATAGCTAATTGTGGCACTAGGAACACACACACGGATAGATAAATGGGATCTGTGCAACCAAGTAATGAGCACAAAATGTGATAGACCCGTGAAAAGCTCATGTTGCACAGATACTAGAAGATACAATAGCTCGATTGCTCAAATGGGCTAGATACGCACTTGTGCACCAACCTATGAGAGTAAATGTGTTGTCTTCAATCCCAATTATGCTATGTATGTATGATCCAAGTGTATGGACTATGCAAAATGGCTCAATGCTATTTCTATTGCTTACAAGCTCTTTCGTACCTTCTCTTTTGCTTAAAAGCTTTTTCTTCTTCTTTTTCTACTATGCTTGATGCTCGAACCAAGATATGAGACAAGTATGATGGATGCACCGGAGAGACTTATGGCACAAGATGTTTGCATGCTAAGTGTAGCTATGCGGCACAAGAGTAACACTATGATGCACAAGTAACATGGGCCGACAATTCTCAACTCGCTAGTCTCAATGGGTAAGGTACGCAAAAGGCTCGAAGCAATCAAAGCAATGACAAGGATATAGACAATGATGTCATCGAGGTTACCGTCCTTGCTTACGGTTGGGGTGCCAAAAGGCGAAGTGGCCATTGTCAATGTCGAGGCCGAGGCGATGATGAGTGGCGGCGTTGTCGATGTAGAACCGTCCCTAATTAGCCGAAATACCTTAGGAAATTGAAACCGCAAATAGAAATCTCAAACAAAATTGGGTTATGATGGCGGAAGTGTATGGAGGAAAAGCTATGCGGAAGTTATGGTGGAGGCTTAGGAAAAGATGCCAAAATTTTGAAACTTTGATGGAGTCAAATGATGATGAATCTATTTTTGTGGGAAGGAGGGTGTCAATAGCTATCCAACAATCTAAAGAACGTCAAAATCGGACTCCGGATGAATTAGTTATGGACAAAACGATGAAACACGAAGCCTGAAATTCCCAGGGGCCGGATATCCGGGGTGGGAGGCCGGAAATCCGGGACACGGTGACCAGAATCGTTCGATTTTTTGTGCTCCACGGCCCGGATATCCGGCCCGACAGATCTAGATCGAGATTTAGGGCTCGGGAACTTAATTTGGGCGGAAATTTCGAGCTCTTGTGGTCAAAATTCATGGGGAAAAGAAAAATTAGGGGGATTAGGTGGTGGGAAAGCTAGATCCACTTGCCAAACACGAATTCCATGGATCAAAATCAACAAAATTTCACAAGAACCAACAAATCACAAAACAATTGGTGAGGCAATTTTTGGTGGGCATTTTCAAATTAGGACGAAATAAAGCAAAACTAGGCTAGAAAACGAAGGGGAGGACTCCAAATTCGTGAGAAACGTGGCTCTAGATACCATTATGATACGGGGCAAGCCCGTGTGTGTGTCGATCTTTTACGAATTGGAGGGGGATTCCACAAAGAACACGAAGAACACGGGGAAGAACAAGGAGAAATCACAAGAGGAAACACTCAAGAACAAGTACAATCACACATCCACTAGACTCACCACACACAAGATCAACAAAGGTACATGAACAACAAAGGGATAGAAGGATACATGGTAGAGTTCATCCCAAATCCCATGGGGAGATGGAGACTTGATATCCCGGAGGATCTTCCCTCGTGAGGGGCCTTGACATCCACTAGGGGATCTTCTCTCATAGAGGCATCTACTCCATGGGAGAGGTAGTGGAAGGAGCTAGCCTTAACTTACTAAGTGCAAAACCATAGCTAACCCTAAAAATGAGGAGGAGGGCTCCTATTTATAGTCTTGGGGGAGTTGGGGGCGAGAGAGAGGGGATAAATGGGCCTTTGGCCCGCGTCTGCCCGCACAGGGGCCGGATGTCCGGGGCTTCATGGGTGGCCGGATGTCCAGGTCGTGGGGGCCGGATGTCCAGGGCTCGGGCGCTGGAATCCTGTGCGGTTCTGGTCCTGGTGCGCCAGATATCCTGGGCGAGGGGCTGGATTTCTGGGTTGGGTCACATGTCCGGGCCAGGACCGTATGTCCGGGCCCTGTAGATTGGTCGGCCTTGCCTTGGCCTTGGCTGGGTCTTCAGGCATCGGATGTCCGGGCCATGGGCCGGATATCCGGCCGCTGTAGACTTCGCGCGCCTCCACTTGATGATCTTCATTGCCCATATTCATGGGGGCTTGGCCTTCACTCCAAGTATCTCCGAGGTCGCCTTCATGGTACCTAAGCATGCATAGTGTTCCCGCTTGCGGTAGCATCAAGGTCTCAAGTGAACTGAAATGAGAGAGACTTAGGAGCGAGTTCACCTTATGTTCAATGGCACTTAGATCTTGGGGAGTAGTCTGAGTGTACATGGTGATGTTCATAGGATACTCCGCATCATCATGTGTAGAATGTTATTGGTCTTGATTACCGTGTGATGAGAGAGAGAAGCACTTTTCTACTTTAAAATGCATTGAAAAGATAGAACACTTTTGTACTTTAAAATGCATTGAAAAGATAGAAGTACATTCTTATGTGGACAAATTTTAAAGCTAAACGTACGCTTTTCACCAGACGGAGGGAGTATATTCATAGGATTACACATTTAACAAACTTTAGAGTTGTCTTTAAATTATTTTTGTTAAACAATTTGTCCCTTTTCAAGAGATAATTCTATTTTTGTTTACTTTACTTTGAATTCCTCATGTTTTTATTTCACGACCACTAACTCGCCTAGTATTTTGAGTACTGGCAAAAATTCTGGCTTTACGAAATTCTATGTTTCTTAGGCCTATAAAATGGTGATACTATCATAAGATGATATAAAGTGTATTATGAATTTTTCCAATCAAATTTGCATAAAAATTGTCTGATTACAATATCTCAATTTAAGTTTATTTTATAAGTGGCAGAATTATAAGCTACAATAGACTTGAGTCCTGAAAAATGAATGAGTGACCATTTACGTTGTGCTTATGACAACATATTTCCATTAAGGGAATACCGTAGAGTAAACATATATTTAACTATTATAATAATATGATTAGTTGGAAACTAAGTGGAGTTGATGACATATAAAATGTATATGTGTATATTCAGCTATCCAAAATAGGCATGACATTTTTGGGAATTATAGTGGCAACAAGGCCATGGGTGGATAAAAAATGATGTTAATTCCTCCATGTTAAAATTACTACTTTCATCCAACATGAGTTTAGCGTATTTCCTGTTGAAAATGTCAATCATGTATTTCATGAAATGCTTTCGCAATCATTTAGAGTAAACATATTATGGATGAAATGGACTAATATGGCACAATCATGATCAACATGACCCTTAGTGATTGTGTTGATAATGTGTGAGATCTCCCTTTTTAGGGGTCGAGTGATATCTTATTCTTGCTTACAAGGATAGAAAATATCATGGGAATGGAAAAACCATAGAAATTGAGATGGCATGTATCAATTTATATAGTGAAAGGCATGTCATTTGATGCATAGGATGTATTTTTTTTCATTGAGCCTAGGCTGATGTTTGTTTCTTCCTTTGAAATGCGAAAGATTGATTCCTATCCTACGCAGAAATAGGAATTCATTTGTGCAGACCAAAGAGTTCAAAATGGATTATTTCTTTCCCTGCAAATCTTCTATCATCTAGAATTCATACAATATTCCTATGAAATGTCTTCTTTTTTGAGTTGGTAAATTCCTATGAACTGAAAATGAGAAGTGAATGATGGGACAATCTCTTTCATTGGTAAATTTTGGGAATATGTACCCAGGATACAAACATGGTTACGTATAGGAGGCGGTTGCCCAAAATGACAATTTACATAGTAGAAAATATTAATACTGGATAATATACCTGTGAGTGTCTTTGATAACATGAACAGGTCGCTTGAGGCGGCTATATCTGATGATGAAATTGAGCGAGCTCTCTTCTAGATGGGACCAACCAAGGCTCCAGGGCCAGACGGACTACTGACCCTTTTTTACCAATGACATTGCTCGTTGGTTAAAGAGGAGGTTTGCAAAGCACTTAGGGACTTTTTACGAGGAGGAGAAATACCAGAAGGATTCAACGATACTATTCTAGTGTTGATACCAAAGATCAAGGCACCAGACTCTCTCTCACAGTTTAAGCCCATTAGTCTATGCAATGAACTATATAAAATTGCAGCGAAGGTGCTTGCTAATAGCCTCAAGAAGTTCATGCCTATCATGATCTCTGAGGAACAAAGTGTGTTCGTACCTGGGAGACTTATCACGGACAATGTTCTCATGCCATATGAGTGCGTTCACACAATTGGGAAGAGGAAGAGGAAGAAACCATTGTGTGCAGTTAAGCTAGACCTGATGAAGGCATATGACCGAGTTGAGTGGGGTTTTCTTGAAAATATGATGCTAAAGTTTGGTTTCTCTCATGCCTGGATAACCATGGTAATGAGAAGTGTTACTTCGGCAAGGTTTTTGGTTAAGATAAATGGAGATATTTCACAAGGATTTTTACCATCTCATGGACAAAGGCAGGGAGATCCCTTGTATCCTTGCCTCTTTCTTTTTTGTGTGGAGGGTTTTTCGGCGCTGCTCAAGAAGGATCAACAGGAAAAGGAGATGCAGGGGGTGTCTTTTGGGCGCACTGGCCCCAATATTACACACCTTTTATCCGCTGATGATACCATTGTTTTTCTGGAAGCATCGGGGGATAATTTGAATCACCTGCACAACATTTTACAAGATTATGAAAGTGCTTCTAGGCAGAAGGTTAACTTACAAAAATCCTCCATATTCTTTGGCAAAGGATGTAATGTTGCGGACAAACAAAATCTCAAAGATCTTTTGGGTGTCTAGTCTGAGGTTCTTAATGAGAAATATTTAGGATTTCCCACCATGGTGGGTCAGTCTAAAGATGGATGTTTTAAACATGTCAGAGAAGCAGGAAGGGGTAAGGTTACGGGGTGAAAAGGACAAGGCTTGTCGAAGGCAGCAATGGAGGTGCTAATCAATTCGGTTTTGCAAACAACACCGACATATTCCATGAGTGTCTTCCAACTCTCCAAGAAGATGTGTCAAAAACTGAAATCTATCTCTTCAAAATTCTGGTGGGGAGCGGCCAACGACGAGAAAAAGGTCCATTGGGTAGTGTGAGACAAAATATGCACCAGGAAACATGAAGGCGGAATGGGTTTGAGGGACTTTGAGTTGTGCAACCAAGCACTTCTCGTGAAGTGGGTTTGGCATATCCTCATGGTACCTACGTCCCTTTGTGTTAGAGTTCTCAATGCACTGTACTTCCCTGACATGGATATTTTGTCGGCCATGTGCCCGCAAGGATGCTCTTACACATGGAGGAGTTTGATTCATGGCGGAAACTTGCTCATGCATGGTCTAATTTGGAGAATAGGATATTGCTCAAAGGTAACCATGTTGGTAGCTTGGTACCATTGGGTGCTGAGCATAGTCCGAATATTTTCAAAGTTGTAGACCTACTGAATGCACAAGGTAATGGATGGGATGAGGGGAAGCTACAATAGGTGTTCACAATGTCTAATGTGTGAGATATCAAACAGATCGTCGTGGAACTTCACAAATCAGGTGTTTTTTCGGCCAGGTTCGCATATCATATTGGGGTGTCGCTCAAGAGGACGAGCAAGGCACTGGCCTCTAGCTCAAACTCGGTTGCTAATCGTAAGAGCCTGATGGAATGATGGTCAGCAAATGTTCCCAATAAGGTAAAAATTCACACTTGGTGAATTATCTCCAATGGGCTAGCGGTCAGGCTGGAGTTGCACTGGCGAAAATTGAGCATGGGGTGTTCTGCGTAGCTTGTGGGAGGGAGGATACACTCATGCATCGGTTCTGGAATGTTGTCACTCGATGCACTTCTCGGGGCTCCTTTGCAAAGCTGTAGGTGTGCCATTGTTGGGGATTCCGAAGTAGATTAAATCTATCCATGGCATGCGGTCGTATGTTCTAGAGTGGATGGGGACTGTAAGTTCGGAGGAGAGGTAATTAATGATGATGGCATGGTATGAGTTTTGACAAGGAATAATGCCAAAGAGTCCAAGTGGATTGAGGCGCCTGGATTCATCATGGAAGGGATGCTAAGGCTGGGAGAAGAATGGAGATATGTCCGAGCTAAGGAGGCCAATCTACCGGTGCAGTGCGAGATTCGGACATGAATGAAACCGGAGACAGGTTGGTCCAAGGCCCATGCAGACAGGGCATTAACAATAAAACCAGGGATTGGGAGCTAGTGTCGTAGTCCTTAGAGATTGCCATGGCGAGTTCAATGCGGGAGCTTGCCATTTCTTTGGCTGCAGCGGATCCTGAAGTGGCGAAGCTCCGTGCGTGCCACTATACTACTTCCTTAAGGACTTAATGTGCAAAAGCTTATACTTGAGACAAATTCTAAAGAAGCAATTAAGAAGATTATGGACAAGTAAAAAAAATCTCATCTACGGGCCATCTAGTTGAAGAGATTAATTCATTGCTTGGGTGTATAGAGGAGCATTGAGTTGACTGGTGTTGGGGAACATTGCATGAGAAACAAAAAAAATCCTACACACATGCGAGATCTATCCATGGTGATGAGCATCTATGAGGGGGAGAGTGGATCTACATACCCTTGTAGATCGCTAAGCGAGAAGCGTTAAGAAACGTGATTGATGTAGTCGAACGCTTCGCGATCCAAATCGCCGAGCATCCCGCAATCCAATCACGATCCGTCCCGATATAGCGTCGAACGGATGGCACCTCTGCGTTCAGCACACGTACGGCTCGATGACGATCTCCACCTTCTTGATCCAGCAAGAAGGATCGTAGAGGTAGATGAGTTCTTCGGCAGCGTGACGGCGTGGCGGCGATGGTGGTGGAACTATTCCGGTAGGGCTTCGCCTAAGCACCGCCGAACTAGACTAGAGGAGAAAAACAATCTAGATGAATTAGAGGGCGCACGTGGAAATTAGGGTTAGCCCTGACCTCTAAACCTCTAGTATATATAGGAGGGAGGGGAGGGAGTCTTGTGCCCTAGGGCAGCCCCTTGCGGCCGAAGTGGGGAGGAGAGGGAGTTGGACTCCAATCCTACTCCTAGTAGGACTCCTCCCCCACTTGGAAACTCTTCCTCCTTTTGGGCTTTAACCTTTTCCCTCCTCCTCAGCCGCATGGGCCCCAAGGGGGGCTTCGTCCAGCCCACCAGGGGCTGGAATGGCTCCTCCCACAGCCCATGAGGCCCTTTGGGTCAAGACACCCCTCCCGATGGTCCCCCGATACACTCCCCGCACTCCCGGTACACTAACGGACCATTCCGGAGCCCCTCGTGACGTCAAGACCATTCCGGAGCCCCTCGTGACGTCCATGATCTCATCCGGGACTCCGAACAACCTTCGGTCTCCACCATACGTAACTCTATACTACCGAAATGTCACTAAACTTTAAGTGTGCAGACCCTGCGGGTTTGAGAACTATGTAGACATGACCGAGACACCTCTACGGTCAATAACCAATAGCAGGACCTGGATGCCCATATTGGATCCTACATATTCTATGAAGATCTTTATCGTTTGAACCTCTGTGTCAAGGATTCAGTTAATCACGTATGTTGTTCCCTTTGTTCTTCGGTATGTTACTTGCCCGAGATTCGATCGTCGGTATCTCTATACCTAGTTCAATATCGTTACCGGAAAGTCTCTTTACTTGTTCCGTAATACAAGATCTCATGGCTAACACTTTAGTCACATTGCTTGCAAGGCTTCTTCGTGATGTTGTATTACCTAGTGGGCCCTGAGATACCTCTCCGTCACACGGAGTAACAAATCCCAATATTGATCCATGCCCACTCAACAGACACCCTCGGAGATACCTGTAGAGCACCTTTATAGTCACCCAGTTATGTTGCGACATTTGATACACACAAGGTACTCCTTCGGTGTTAGTGAGTTGCATGATCTCATGGTCATAGGAACATATACTTGACATGCAGAAAACTATATCAATAAACTGACACGACCAAATGCTATGTTTATAGTTTGGGTCTTGTCCATCACATCATTCTTCCAATGATGTGGTCCCATTATCAAATGACATCTCATGTCAATGGCTAGGAAACCTTGACCATCTTTGATCAACAAGCTAGTCTACTAGAGGCATACTAGGGACACGGTGTTGTCTATATATCCACACATGCAATGTGGTTCCAATCAATACAATCATAGCATGGATAATAAACGATTATCATGAACAAGGAAATATAATAATAACCATTTTATTATTCCCTCTAGGGCATATTTTCAACGGTCTCCCACTTGCACTAGAGTCAATAATCTAGCTCGCGTCACTATGTGATTTACATAACACCCATACAGTTCTGGTGTTGATCATGTTTAGCCCTTGGAAGAGGTTTAGTCAATGGGTCTTCAACATTCAGATCCGTTTGCATTTTTCAAATATTTATGTCCTTCTCCTTGATGTACTCGCAGATGGAATTGGAGCGTCACTTTATGTGTCTGTTCCTCTTGTGAAACGTTGGTTCCTTGGCCAGAGCAATGGCACCAGTGTTGTCGCAGAACAAATCCATTGGATTCAGTGCACTGGGCACTACTCCAAGATCTGTCATGAACTCCTTCATCCAGACACCTTCATTCGCTGCCTCCGAGGTTGTGATGTACTCCGCTTCACATGTAGAATCGACTACAACGCTCTGCTTAGAACTGCACCAGCTTACCACTCCCCCCTTGAGAATAAATATGTATCTGGTTTGCGACTTAGAGTCATCCGGATCAATGTCAAAGCTTGCATCGACGTAAACCTTTACGACGATCTCTTGATAACCTCCATAAACAAGAAACATTTCCTTAGTCCTTTTTAGTACTTAAGGATATTCTTGACCGCGGTCCAGCGCTCCATCCCTGGATCACTTTGAAACCTTCCGGCCATACTTATGGCAAGGCTGACATCGTGTCTTGTGCACAACATTGCATACATGATAGAGCCTATGGCTGAAGCATAGGGGATGACACTCATCTTTTCTGTATCTTCTACAGTCACTAGGCATTGAGTCTTACTCAACTTCACACCTTGCAACACAGGCAAGAACCCCTTCTTGGACTAATCCATTTTGAACTTCTTGAAAACATTGTTAAGGTATGTGCTCTGTGAAAGTACTATTAAGTGTCTCAATCTATCTCTATAGATCTTAATGCCTAATGTGAAAGCAGCTTCTCCTAATGCTTTGATCTATATGTTGTCATTAATTACCAAAAAGGGGGAGATTGAAAGCACATTTGCTCCCTTGGTGGTTTTGGTAATTTATAACAACATATAAGTCATTGAACTAATGTTTCCATCAATTATGTTTCAGGAAAAGTTCAATGATGGCAAAAAGATTGTAGAATACCCAAAGATGCAAGGAGATAGGTTGGCAAAGCTTCAACCAAGAGGACTCTACATCTTACATTTGTGAGAAGTCACTTTGAGTCCATAGGAAAGCCAATACTATTAAAAGGGGGTAAGGTTTTGTTGGTGAACAAAATGCTCATACGTGCACAAGTGATAGTCACCAAAAACACCCACAAACTCTCCCACCAAAGTCTGTCCAAAGCCAAACACTCAAAATCGTGCAACCAACATTCTGCACTCGGTGCAACCGATTCCAACCCTAGATAGACTTAGCCAAACCCTAACTTTTCGGTGCAGCCGATACTGCATTCGGTGCCACCGAGTTGGGCGGCCAACTTTCTGTTATGCAAGTTCACAGTTATGGTCCCTCCGAGATTGTCGAATCGGCGTCACCAAGATTGGGCATTCTGACTATTGGTAACCTTATCGGTGCAACCGAGATTCCTATATCGGTCTCACCGAGATTCAAAAGTTGCCACCTTACCCGATGGGCACCATAAGAATTCCTCCCAAGATCTTGGCACAATTGGACAAAATAAGACGACACTGCCTCTGGAACAAAAAAAACTGAAAATGGGGACAAGTGCAACTCCTTAGCATCCCGGGACATGGTTTGCCGCCCGAAGAAAAGTGGTGGTCTTGGGGTGCTAAATCTACAAGTCCAAAGTGATGCTCTCCTGCTCAAGTTTCTTCATAAGTTTTACAACCGCCAAGATATCCCTTGGATAAACCTTATTTGGGACACGTACTACACCAATGTTGTGCCGCACGCAATGGAACCTTGCGGCTCCTTCTGGTGGCGGGACCTGGTCCACTTAATGCCCGTTTACCGTGGTGTCACCAAAGTGCAGGTCTGCTCGGGCACATCCACTCTCTTTTGGAAAGATGATTGGAATGAGGCAATCTATGCGGAGAAGTTTCCAAGAGCATATTCATACTCCAAGACTGAAGATATCTCTGTTCGAGACTTCCTAGCCACAGCTGATCTGTCGATGACCTTCCACCTACCACTCTCGATACATGCCCATGCAGAGTTGAGGTAGATCTAGGTTGAGGTGCTCAATGTGGACATTTCGGGGCTCCGAGACACCTGGTGATGCTGCTGGAACACACACACACCTTTAAGACCAAAGCGTATTATGACTTTTACTTCAGAGATATTAATGCGCATGCGGCTTTTGGTTGGTTGTGGAAATCTAAGTGCACCCCTAAGATCAAGGTTTTCAGTTGGTTGCTGCTGTCTGACCGACTAAATACTAGAAATATGTTGAAAAGGAGACATTATAACATAGGAGACAACCTTGACTGCCTCCTGTGCGGTGAGCATATTGAAGAAACAGTGGAACACCTTTTCTATCACTGCAACTTTAGTCAGCGATGTTGGCATGTGTTGAACATCACATGGAGCAACCACCTGAACAGACTGCAATTTGTTGAACACATGAAAACAAGTCACCAACGCAAAATGCTCATGGAGATCTTGCTAGTTGCAGCTTGGAGCCTCTGGAAGGAACGAAATAACAACTACTTCAGATGAGTGGCTCCCTCGATTACATCTTGGAAGAAAAGGTTCAAGGAGGACTTTGGTAATATTGCCTATAGACTGCCTACTCAGAGAAGGCAGTTAGTTATCGCCATTCTTGAGGCAGTCCCCTGATTGACTTTGTAACTTTCCTTCTTTTTCCCTTCTGTAACTAGAACCTAGATTACTAGTCCTCCCTTGTATGTACATACATGTAACACCACAACTACTCTGATATTTTAATATATATGTAGTAGGAACCTTTCCTACTGTCTTGACCTTCAAAAAAAAGTTGCCACCTTTTGGTCATTTCGGTACCACCGAGATTAACACATCGGTGTCACCGAGTCTGACTTATTGTGTGTAACATTTGGATTTTTGGGGATGCCTATATATACCCCTCCACCACTACCTACTCGAGAGAGAGCACTCGTAACTATTCCATACCTATCCTATCAGTTTTTTGAGAGAGAACCACCTACCCTTGTGTTGAGGTCAAGATCTTCCACTCCAACCATATGGATCTTGATTTTTAGCCTCCCCAAGTTGCTTTCCACCAATCCCATCTCTTCTACCAAGCCATATCTGTGAGAGAGTGATTGTGTGTTGAGGAGTCTATCATCTTGAAGCACAAGAGCAAGGAGTTCATCGACATTACCGAGCCTATTACCTTTTGGAGGGTGGTGCCTCCTAGATTGCTTAGGTGTCGCTTGGGAGCCTCCTACTTCGTGTTGTGGAGTGAACCAAGAAGTTTGTAAGGGCAAGGAGATTGCCTACTTTGTGAAGATCTACCCCGAGTAAGGCTAGTCCTCCGTGGACGTAGGCCGTCATGGTATAGTCAAGGTTGCTTCTTCGTGGAACCCTCCGTGGGTAGAGCCCTCTGTGGACTCTCGTGACCGTTACCCTCCATGGGTTGAAGACTCCATGAACGTGGATGTACGATAGCGTCACGTATCAGAACCACGGGAAAAATCATCGTGTCACCAATTGTGTTTGCTCTTCCTACCCTCTCTTTACTTCCATGTGCAATGTCTTTACTTTCCTCTCCTATACTCTTAGACATGCATGTGTAGGGTGTACTTGACATACTATGAATGCTAAAATCTGCCAAGAATTAAAATTGGGAAAAGGTAGATTTATTTGGTCAAGTAGTCTAATGCCCCCCCCCTCTAGACATACTTTCGATCCTACAACATTGTCTTAAGTGACTGCCAAACTCATAACTCAGATATTCACCTCCTCGATCAGATGGTAGGAATTTAATCTTCTTGTTATGATGATTCTCAACTTCACTCTGAAATTGCTTGAACTTTTCAAACGTTTCAGACTTGTGTTTCATTAAGTAAATATAACCATATCTACTTAAGTCAGTAGTGAAGGTGAGAAAATAACGATATCCACCGCGCACCTCAATGCTCAAGCATGTGACATTCTCTTCAACTGTCTATTCCCCAAAGAATTCAACAAGATCAGCTGTCTTGAGAATGCTAAAGAGATTTGGATAGTTTGATTGATATGCATGAAGGTACATAATCTATGAGAGAATCCAAGTTGGATGTTCTTCAAAGTCAACTTGACAAGTTCAAGATGAAGGATGGTGAAGGAGTCGCTGAGATGTACTCTAGGCTAGCTCTCATCACCAATGAGATTGCCGGCTTACGAAGTGAAGAAATGACTGGCAAATTCATCATCAAGAAGATACTTCGAGCTTTGGATGATCTATATGACACCGTTTGCACATCGACCCAGATGATGCCCAACTACAAAGATCTCAAGCCAACGGAAGTGATTGGTAGAATTGTTGCTCATGAGATGACACTCAAAGACAAGGAAGAGCTTCACCACGAGTCTAGCGGTGCTTACAAAGCCACAAGTGATTCTCCTGCTACCTCAATCGACAACCTTGTCACAAATGAAGAGATAAGCCTCATGGTCAAGAAATTCAACAAGTTCTACAAGAATAGAAGCAAAGATCGAAGCTCCAACTCAAGATATGAAGAGAAGCATTCGTCAAGTTGTGACCGAAACTGTTACAATTGCGGGAAGCCCGGACACTACTCCAATGAGTGCACGACTCCCTACAGACAAAGAGAAGAGTCACCAAGAAGACGAAGTTCAAAAGACGAGTCACCTCGAAGAGAGAGAAGGAGTAGATATGATCGTTATGAACGAAGACCCTCAAGGAGAAGTAGGGACATGAAGAAGAAGGACAAGTACACGAAGAGCTACTCAAGAAGGAAACATCAAGCTCATGTTGGTGAATGGGTTTCCAGCTCCGACTCCGACAACCACTCCGAGAGAAGCTATCACTCCAACTCCAACTATAGTCAAGATGAAGGTGTTGCCAGAATTGCACTAGTGACTACCAACTCCTATGATCTATTTGATTCACCAAACAAAGGGAGTGGAAGTTGCTTCATGGCTAAAGGCTCCAAGGTATCACACCCCAAGTATCTTGATTTCAATAGTGATGAAGATGACTTGTTAATTGAAGATGGCTTGATATGTGACAAATCTAGTAACGATAGTCAAAATGAACTTGCTAGTACTCACACTAGTATAGATAAGTCTTGTGATGATGATAAGTTGGAAATAGAACGACTAACTCAAGAACTAAAACTCTTAAGTTAGCTCACGAGTCAACTCTAGAAGATCATAGAGAGCTTGTAAGGACACATGAGAAGCTGCGCTTCGAGAAGCTCAGTTTAGAGCAAGAGCATGAGTTCCTTAAATCTATCAATGACGATCTTCGAAAGAAGACTTCCTCTTATCTAGCCAAACGACTTCTCTTATCTACATTCATGCCTCAAGTTAAGACTAAGCAAGCTAGTAACAAAGGAAAGAAAGGTTCTTCAACTAGTAGCAATAAAAATGATAAATCCAATGATATTGCTTCTAGTAGTTCTCTTGATCCCACTAACTCTTCTCTTAGCCAAGTTACACTTGAGCAAGAAAATGAACTTTTGGAAGGGATTATAGAGAAAGGTATCTACAAGAGTCTTGAAGGGTGCAAATAATTTGAGAAGATTGTATGCAAGCATGGAGGATACCGGAAGAATCGTGGTGTTGGCTACTTCAACGCAAATGGAGTTGAATGGGAAGAAGGTCAATACCCCAATCCCAAGTTTGTTACTCAAAAGGAGAAGTATGAAAATACTCTCCCCAAGGGAACAAAGGTGCAAGATGACCTTCCACCACAAGGCACCAAGCTCAAGGACAAGAACAAGCTTCAAGAGGACATTGACTCATATGAAGATGAATCCCAAGCTTTGGTGAAGTGGGTTCCCAAGGCTACTACAAGATCAACTTCTACAAGTGCTACTTCAACAACAAGGATCCCCATCAACTTGATGTGGGTCCCCAAGAAGAAGAACTAGAGAGTTCTTGAGGGCTGACTCCGCCAATGAAATTCACTCATATTCATTATTGGCAAGAACTAGTTGCAAACAACATTAACATTATACAATAGTTCAAGGAGTCACACATTCCCTCAAAGGTAAGCAAGGGACAAGGTAATCAACAAATCAATGGACATCATCAACATATGCTTTGCACTCCATGTCCATAGATATCCTTGTATTTGTCTCTTGTGTGTTGGGACTAACCCATGTAGGTGAGAAAGAGTAACGAAACAACAAGGATACTCCCAACTCTTGATGATCTTCATCAACTCTGAGCATCCACCACTACGTCACCAACATGAAGTCTTCTTCGACAAAACCCAAGGTCAGTTTATCCCTCTTATGGGGGAATGTCACATCAAGGGGGAGCTTTACTCTAAGACTTGAGTTAAAGCATCTCATAAGTATGTGACAACATTAAATGCTTTATGTAAAAGTGGTAACCCCACTTGTGCTTAAACGATGAGTATGACCTATGACCAAGTATTCTTACTTGGCTCGTAAGTCAATATACTCATATATAGATGACTCCGTCATCGCCAAAGTGCTTGTTAGATGCTACTATGTTTGTGCATGTTTGCCATGATTTCATTTGACATCTTATTGTGTGAGCATGTTGGTCTGCATTTATTTACTTATTCGAGGATATCCAATTGTTGCTATTTGGATTTTCATATTTATTTGCCAATTGGATATACAAGAATGCCTAGGACCACTCCTTTAGCTATCTATGCTTTCTCACCTCATACTCTATTCATGCTGCATCACAAAATTTGAACAAGTACTTCTCGATCACTCTGCGTGAGGAGCACTCGGAGTTCCGTATCGTCAAGGACTGACCATTAAAACCCCCCAAGTGCATCTCGGTGGAACCAACCCATAATTCTCGGTCTCACCGAATGCCTAGGGTTGATCTAGATTTCTTGCCTCGGTAAGACCGATTTCATATTCTCGATTACACCGAGTTTCCCTGTCAACTGACAGTTGGGAAACTCGGTGACATCGAAAATATCAAATCGGTGTCATCGACAGCGATGGGTATGTAATCGGTGTACCCCGATGCTTTGAATTTCATTCATCAAACTTCGCGCCTCCATAACCCTAGCTGCCACCCAAAGACCCCGGTCATCACCTTGCCTTCCTCGAGCGCTTCCGTCATTGGGAATCGCCACCGTCGATGTTTTCTTCACCAACGTCACCGTCGTAGCGGATCCATCGCCGCATTAGGGTATGGATTTGGCCCCCTCTCATGCTCCTCTATCCAAATCTTGCGCATTAGGGCTTATTTCCCATCTATCCACAATTTGAAAGCATTGCATCCACAAGAAAATCCCGTAGAGTAGAGAACCATGGATTTTTAGGGTTTTGTCGTCCGCCCGATGAAACTCGGTGGAACCGAAGTAGGCAAATCGGTGTCACCGATTTGTATGTTTGTGTTGCTGAGAACTTCCTCGGTGAAACCGAGTGCACCTTTCGGTCTCATCGAAAGGGGTGCCAAGTTTTGGCTAACGAGAAAGTCAGTCTCGGTAGCTCCAATATTTTTGCTTCGGCTACACCGATGTTCATTTGACAGAATGCAAAACTTGGAAAATCTTTTGTTCAAACTTTCAAAAACATCTGCATTTTGTGATGACTTATCCTATTCGACTCTTGTATACTCTATTCACAGGGTCAGCATGTCAGGGTCAGACAGTCAGAACTTGCGAGAGCAGAACATTGAAATGAGTTCAGGCACTAGTCCTGAGTCCAGTTCATCTTCAGATCCAAGCACTCCCAGTTCTCATGGGTTGCCAAAGGCTGCAACAAGGACAAGGAAGAGACTTAACTCGGATGAAGAGGATTCTGATTTTGTCCCAGAAGATATTCTTGCCAAGAAGCAAGAGAAGACTGCTAGGAAGGATGCCAATGAGGCCACCTCATCCAGGAAGGTGGTCCGCAAAATTTATGCACCTGTAGAAACCTTCAAAGCACATGAGAGTGATAGGGCAACAGTGTCTATTGAGGTCCCCAGGAAAGCATTTCCTAAGAAGGCAGGAGATAAGAAGCCAACCAAGAAGAGGATCATCTGTGTGCAGGGATGGCCTACCTCCATGTTTGAGGATCCAAAGAAGGCTGATGCTGCTACAGAGGAGGAAGAGGAGGAACCTGCTGCTCAGGCCCCTCCTAAGAAGAAAGCCAAGAAACTTTTGGTTGATGTTATGACCAAGCCAGGACCCTCCAATAGCACCCAGGAAACTTCAAAGAAAGCTACTGCACATAAGTCCAAGAGGACTACCAGGAATATACCTGCTGTTGAGAAGAACAAGAAGTCCACTTTCAGAGAAGCAGATGATGATGATGATGATATGTCCGTTCTGATGAAGCTCAGACTTCACCTTCCAATTCATGATGCCAGCCACCTAGTTGCTAAGGATATGAAAAAGAGGAAGGATTCAGGCTTGAGGGCATGGAGAGCTATTGATCCATATGCCCTGAGGAGAAAGACTACTATTGATTTCAGAGTTTATACCAAAGAACAACAAGACTTCTATGAGACAATTTTGCTAGACAAGAGCCCAGCAGTCAGTGACATGAGATATGTTGACTGGAAGTACATCAAGGAAAATGAGGACTACTTTCCATGTGTCCAAGACAACTTCCACTGCATTGGACTTGATGAGTTTGTTGGCAGAGAGTTTACTGCTTGGAACGATGAGATGATCATGCAATTCTACTCCACTGCACATTCCTATGGAGATGGTAGAATTGTTTGGATGATTGAAGGAGCAAGATATGAATCTATTGTTGATGAGTGGGCTACCATCTTAGGAGTCCTAGAGGTTTAGGATGGAGATTTGGATGTCTACACAGAATCCAAGGAGAGCCACAATGCCATTTAGGATATGTATAATCCTATCCCTACAAACAAAGTGCAATCTCACAAGCTTGGCTCCATCTACTTTCTCTAGCCAGGCCTCCGTACCATGAACACCATCCCGAGGCATACCTTGATGCCTAAGTCTGGAGATGAGAAGATGATTTGTGGATACTCCATCAACATGCTCATCCATCTTGATCGTCACACTAGGATTCGAGTGATGGACTTGATTGTAGAGAGTGTAAATAGGGTTGCTGCTGATCAGAAGCGCTCATGCTGCTACGCACCCTATATACAGATGCTCATCAAATCTCAACTTGAGAAGCACACCTTTGCTCTGGACAGTCCCCATTTGCCACTTCAGCCGGACTTTGAGGATAACGTAGTGGTGATGGACCCAGACCATCCCACATCAGCTACAACTCAGGCACATGCAGAGGCAGAAGCAGAGGTAGCTCGAGCCACTAGTGCTCAGGTTCCCAGGTCCAGGAATGTGCAGATGGATCTTTTGATCACCATTGTCATGGATATGAAGAAGGATATAAAGACCGTCATGGATACTAAGGAGAGCCTTGCAAACATTATTGATGATAGAGTAAAAACTCTGAATGACAAGGTTGATGGGTTGACTAAGACTGTTAATGAGCTCAAGAAGGAGGTTTATGAAGCCCCAGTCCATCACCACTCCTTAGAATCTGATTCTTCTAATGATGAGGAAGATAGTGCACCTGTCAGGACGACTGCCGAGTTCATGACTAAGGTCAGGACTCCTACAGTACCATCTCCAGAGACGAGGCCTTCATCTTTTGCTCCAGCCACTATGTTTTCAGCACCTTTAGCTCCAGTGCCTCCAGTATCTACTCCAGCTCCATCTAGAACTTCAGCGGAAATCTTTGCCGACGCAGTTCTCTCGACTCCGACATCAACGACCGGAGGAGTTCAGCCGCAGAACGATTAGCTATATCTCTTTGAACTTTTTGGTAAATTGTTGCCAAAGGGGGAGAAGTTGTATATAGATCTTAGGCTTTGAGTGAGAGAGCGTCTATTTTTATTTGCTGGTTTTACAAAGCATTTGGTTCTTTTGGTTTGACGTGAGATACTTTTGTGTTTGTGTGTGATCATACGTTGTTATGTGCGTTGCTACTATTTCCTATCATTTGATGATTATGTGATGACCACTCACATTGCTTGATTACGTTGTGCTATGTTGTTAACTCTAATTGTTCTCGCACACCACCAAGGTGTATGTGACATGGAAGAAGTGTCCCATGTACCTAATCGATTGTGCATTTGCATTCAAACACAAATTCAAAATAATGCACAAATTTAGGGGGGGTCTCTTGCTTATCACATACTTCTCAAAGCGACGATTATATTCATTGATTATATCATATGTCTAAGCTTTGATCTATATGATGTCATCAATTACCAAAAAGGGGGAGATCAAAAGCACATTTTCTCCCTTGGTGGTTTTGGTAATTTATAACAACATATAAGTCATTGAACTAATGTTCCCATCAAGTATGTTTCAGGAAAAGTTCAATGATGGGTTGCCAAAAAGATTGTGGAATACCCCAAGATGCAAGGAGATAGGTTGGCAAAGCTTCAAGCAAGAGGACTCTACATCTTATATTTGTGAGAAATCACTTTGAGTCCATAGGAAAGCCAATACTATTAAGTGGGGGTAAGGTTTTGTTGGTGAACAAAATGCTCATACGTGCACAAGTGATAGTCACCAAAGACACCCACAAACTCTCCCACCAAAGTCTGTCCAAAGCCAAACACTCAAAATCGGTGCAACCAACATTCTACACTCGGTGCCACCGATTCCAAACCCTAGACAGACTTAGCCAAACCCTAGCTTTTCGATGCAGCGGATACTGCATTCGGTGCCACCGAGTTGGGCTGCCAACTTTCTGTTACGCAAGTTCACAGTTTCGGTCCCTTCGAGATTGTCGAATCGGCATCACCGAGATTGGGCATTCTGACCGTTGGTCACCTTATTGGTGTAACCGAGATTATTATATCGGTCTCACCGAGATTCAAAAGTTGCCACCTTTTGGTCGCTTCGGTACCACCAAGATTAACACATCGGTGTCACCGAGTCTGACTTATTGTGTGTAACAGTTGGATTTTTGGGGATGCCTATATATACCCCTCCACCACCACTTACTCGAGAGAGAAGCACTCAGAACTATCCCATACCTATCCTATCACTTTTCTGAGAGAGAACCACCTACCTTTGCGTTGAGGTCAAGATCTTCCACTCCAACCATATGGATCTTGATTTCTAGCCTCCCCAAGTTGCTTTCCACCAATCCCATCTCTTCTACCAAGCCATATCTATGAGAGAGTGATTGTGTGTTGAGGAGTCTTGTTGGAAATATGCCCTAGAGGCAATAAATAAAGTGTTTATTATTGTATTTCCTTGTTCATGATAATCGTTTATTATCCATGCTATAATTTTATTAATTGGAAACATGGATACATGTGTGGATACATAGACAAACACAATGTCCCTAGTGTGCCTCTAGTGAACTAGCTCGTTGATCGAAAGATGGGTAAGGTTTCCTAGCCATGGACATGAGATGTCATTTGATAACGGGATCACATCATTAGGACAATGATGTGATGGACAAGACCCAAACAACAAACGTATCTTATGATCGTGTCAGTTTATTGCTACTGTTTTCTGCATGTCAAGTATATGTTCCTATGACCATGAGATCATGCGACTCACAGATATCGGAGGAGTACCTTGTGTGTATCAAACGTCGCAACGTAACTGGGTGACTATAAAGGTGCTCTAAAGGTGTCTCCGAGGGTACCTGTTGATTTGGCATGGATCAAGACTGGGATTTGTTACTCCGTGTAACGGAGAGGTATCTCAGGGCCCACTCGGTAATACAACATCACAATAAGCCTTGCAAGCAATGTGACTAAGTGTTAGTTGTGAGATCTTGTATTACGGAATGAGTAAAGAGACTTGCTAGTAACGAGATTGAACTAGGTATGGAGATACCGACGACCGAATCTCAGGCAAGTAACATACCGAAGAACAAAGGGAACATCATACGGGATTAACTGAATCCTTGACATAGAGGTTCGATTGATAAAGATCTTCGTAGAATATGTAGGAACCAATGTGTACATCCAGGTCCCGCCATTGGTTATTGACCTTAGAGGTGTCTCGGTCATGTCTACATAGTTCTCGAACCCGCAGGGTCTGCACACTTGAGGTTTGGTGACGTTTCGGTAGTATAGAGTTATGTATGGTGGTGACTGAAGTTTGTTCAGAGTCCTGGATGAGATCCCGGACGTCACGAGGAGCTCCGGAATGGTCCGGAGGTAAAGATTCATATATAGGAAGTCCTGTTTTGGTCGCCGGAAAAGTTTCGGGCTCATCGGTAGTGTACCGGGAGTGTCGGTAGTGTACCGGGAGGCCTCCGGGAGGGGTATTTCGACCCAAGAGGCTTCGTGGGCTGTGGGAGAGTGAATATCAGCCCTTAGTGGTCTAGTGGAAACTCCCACACAAGGCCCATGTGGCTGGAAGAAAAAACCCAAAGGAAAAGGTGGAAAAAAAGGCAAAAAGGAGCAATCCTAGTCCTACTAGGATTGGAGGAGGAATCCTCCTCTCCTAGTAGGTTCGGCCGAACCAGCTAGCCTTGGAGGCCAAGGCTGCCTCCTCTCCTCCTCTCCTCCTATGTATAGTAGAGGGTTTTGGGTTTTTGCGCTAGTTTTTCAGCCACGTGCTACCCGTTCCTCCAGTGCATAGTTTCTCCTCTAGATCGGTTTTCTGCAGTGCTTAGGCGAAGCCCTGACGGAATTGCTCCACCACCATCGCCGGAGCGCCGTCAGGCTGCCGGAGAACTCTTCTTCCTCTCCACTCCCTCTTGCTGGATCAAGACGATGGAGATCGTCATCAAGCTGTACGTGTGCTGAACGCGGAGGTGTCGTCCGTTCGGTGCTAGATCGGAAGGATCGTGATCAAGTTCGTGGGACGGATCGTGATCAAGTTCATGGGACGGATCATGATTGGATCGCGGGACGGATCATGATTGGATCGCGGGACAGATAGTGATTGGATCGCGGGATGCACGGCGATTTGGATCGCGAAGACGTTCGACTACACCAACCGCGTATCTTAACGCTTCCCGCTTAGCGATCTACAAGGGTATGTAGATCTACTCTCCCTCTCGTAGATGCTCATCACCATGGATAGATCTGCGTGTGCGTAGGAAATTTTTTGTTTCCCATGCAACGTTCCCCAACAGTGGCATCATGAGCTAGGTCTATGTGTAGATGAGATCTCGAGTAGAACACAAAAGGTTTGTGGGCGTTGATGCTTAGATTGCTTCCTCCCTTGGTCAGATTTTGGTTCAGCGGTATTGTGAGATGAAGCAGCCCGAACCGACATTACTCGTACGCTTACGAGAGACCGGTTCCCTCGACGCAACTTGTTGCCTAGATGGCTTGCGGGTGGCAGTTTCTCTCACTTTAGTTGGATCGGATTCGACAAAGGCGGTCCTTGAGAAGGTTGAAAAGCAAATTATGTATCACCGTTGTGGTTTATGCGTAGGTGAGAATCGTTCTTGCTAGAAACCCGTAGCAGCCACGTAAAACATGCAACAACAATTAGAGGACGTCTAACTTGTTTTTGTAGGGTATGTTGTGATGTGATATGGCCAATTACATGATGTGATATATGTGATGTATGAGATGATCATGTGATGTATACAATTTCACGACTTGCATGTCGATGAGTACGGCAACCGGCAGGATCCATAGGGTTGTCTTTAATTATTGTATGACCTGCGTGTCAATCATTAAGCGCTATGTAATGCTTTACTTTATCGCTAAACGGTAGCAATAATAGTAGAAGCATGTTGGGGCGCGACAAACCCTGATGGCGACACATTGATGGAGATCATGGTGTCTTGCCGGTGACGATGGAGATCATGCTGGTGCTTTCAAGATGGAGATCTAAAGCACAAGTTCATGGCCATATCATGTCACTTATGAATTGCATGTGATGTTAATCCTTTTATGCACCTTGTTTTGCTTAGTACGACGGTATCATTATAAGGTGATCCCTCACTTAAATTTCAAGATAAAATTGTGTTCTCCCCGAGTGTGCACCGTTGCGAAAGTTCGTCGTGTTGAGACACCACGTGATGATCGGGTGTGCTAGACTCTACGTTCACATACAACGGGTGCAAGCCAGTGTTGCACGCGCAGAACACTCGGGTTAAACTTGACGAGCCTAGCATGTACAGACATGGCCTCGAAACACAAGAGACCGAAAGGTCGAACATGAGTCATATAGTAGATATGATCAACATAATGATGTTCACCATTGAAGCCACCTCAACTCACGTGATGATCGGACTTGAGTTGGTGGATTTGGATCATGTGACACTCAGATGACCTGAGGAATGTCAATTTGAGTGGGAGCTTTAGTAATTTGATTAACTAAACTCATTATCTTGAATAATAGTCTAAGTGAACTTTGCATATTTATGTTGTAGATCAATGGCTCGCGTAGTAGCACCCCTGAATTTTAATGTGTTCCTAGAGAAAGCTAAACTAAAAGATGATGGAATTAACTTTGTTGACTAGGCCCGTAATCTGAGGATTATCATCACGGCTTCCAAGAAATCATATGCCCTTGATGCACCGCTTGGTGACCAACCAGAAGACATGACCTCCGAAGACGTTAAGAACGCTTGGGAGGCACGTACTAGAGATTACTCAATAGTTCAGTGTGCAATATTGTATGGCTTAGAGCTGGGACTTCAAAGACGTTTTGAATGTCATGGAGCATATGAGATGTTCCAGGAGTTGAAGTTCATCTTTCAGAAGAACGCCCGGATCGAGAGGTATGAAACCTCCGATAAGTTCTATGCTTGCAAGATGGAGGAGAACGGGTCTATCAGTGAACATATACTCAGAATGTCTGGGTATTCAACTCGTCTAGCGGAGTTGGGAATTGCCCTTCCGCCAGAGGCGATCACTGACAGAGTTCTTCAATCACTGCCACCTAGTTACAAGAGCTTTGTGATCAACTATAACATGCACGAGATGAACAAGTCACTCGCCGAGCTGTTTGCGATGCTAAAAGTCGCTAAATCTGAAATCCAGAAAGAACATCAAGTGTTGATGGTCAATAAAACCACTAGTTTCAAGAAAAATGGCAAAGTCAAAGGCAAGGGCAAGAAGGGTAAAACCAAGAAGGATGGCAAAGCATTTGCTACTCCTGTAAAGAAGCCCAAGCATGGACCCAAGCCAGAAACTGAGTGCTTTCATTGCAAGGGAACTGGTCACTGGAAGCGGAACTGCCCCAAGTACCTGGCTGACAAGAAGGCGGCCAACGACAAACAAGGTATATATGATATACATGTTATTGATGTGTACCTTACTAGCTCTCGTAGTAGTGCCTGGGTATTTGATACCGGTTCGGTTGCTCACATTTGCAACTCAAAGCAGGAACTACGGAATAAACGAAGGCTGGCAAAGGACTAAGTGACGATGCGCGTGGGAAATGGTTCCAAGGTTGATGTGATCGCCGTCGGCACGCTCTCTCTTCGATTACCATCGGGATTAGTGATGAACCTGAATAATTGTTATTTAGTGCCTGCGTTAAGCATGAACATTATATCTGGATCTTGTTTATTGCGAGACGGTTACTCATTTAAATCAGAGAATAAAGGCTGTTCTATTTATATGAGTAATATCTTTTATGGTCATGCACCCAATGTGAGGGGTTTATTCATATTGAATCTTGATAGTGATGATACACATGTTCATAACATTGATGCCAAAAGATGTAGAGTTGATAATGATAGTACCACTTTCTTGTGGCATTGCCATTTAGGTCATATTGGTATAAAACGCATGAGGAAGCTCCATGCTGATGGACTTTTGGAGTCACTTGATTTTGAATCACTTGACACATGTGAACCATGCCTCATGGGCAAGATGACTAAAACGCCGTTCTCTGGAACAATGGAACGGGCAAGTGACTTATTGGAAATCATACATACTGATGTGTGCGGTTCAATGAATGTTACAGCGCGTGGTGGATATCGTTATTTTCTCACCTTCACTGATGACTTAAGTAGATATGGGTATATTTACTTGATGAAACACAAGTCTGAAACGTTTGAAAAGTTCAAGCAATTTTAGAGTGAAGTTGAGAATCATTGTAACAAGAAGATTAAGTTCCTGCGATCTGATCGAGGAGGTGAATATATGAGTTATGAGTTTGGCAGTCACTTAAGACAGTGTGGAATTATTTCACAGTTGACACTGCCCAGAACACCACAGCGTAATGGTGTGTCCGAACGTCGTAATCGAACCTTATTAGATATGGTGCGTTCTATGATGTCTCTTGCTGATTTGCCACTATCATTTTGGGGTTATGCATTAGAGACAGCTGCATTCACTTTAAATAGGGCACCATCAAAATCCGTTGAGATGACACCATATGAACTATGGTTTGGCAAGAAGCCAAAGTTGTCGTTTCTTAAAGTTTGGGGATGTGATGCTTATGTCAAAAAGCTTCAGCCTGAAAAGCTGGAACCCAAAGCGGAGAAATGCGTCTTCATAGGATACCCGAAAGAGACAGTCGGGTATACCTTCTATCTCAGACCGAAGGCAAAGTGTTTGTCGCTAAGAACAGAACATTTATTGAGAAAGAGTTTCTCTCGAAAGAATTGAGTGGGAGGAAAATAGAGCTTGATGAGGTTATTGAACCTTTACTTCAACCAGAAAGTAGCGCAACACAGAAAGATGTTTCTATGGAACCTACGACGGTAGAAGAGGAAGTTAATGATGATGATCATGAAGCTTCGGATCAAGCTGCTATTGAACCTCGTAGGTCGAGAAGGCCGCGTACTACCCCTGAGTGGTACGGCAACCCTGTCTTGGAGGTTATGTTGTTGGACAACAATGAACCTACGAGCTATGGAGGAGCAGTGATGGGACCGGATTCCGAGAAATGGTTAGAGGCCATGAAATCCGAGATGGGATCCATGTATGAAAACAAAGTATGGACTTTGGAAGTATTACCTGAAGGGAGAAAGGCCATTCAGAACAAATGGATCTTTAAGAAGAAGACAAACGTGGACGGTAATGTCACCGTCTATAAAGCTTGACTTGTGGCAAAGGGTTTTTCACAAGTTCAAGAAGTTGACTACGATGAGACTTTCTCACCCGTAGCGATGCTTAAGTCTGTCAGAATCATGTTAGCAATAGTTGCTTATTTCGACTATGAAATTTGGCAGATGGATGTCAAAACAGCGTTCCTCAACGGTTTCCTTGAGGAAGAGTTGTATATGATGCAACCCGAAGGTTTTGTCGATCCAGAGAATGCCGACAAAGTTTGCAAACTCCAGCGATCCATTTATGGACTGGTGCAAGCATCTCGGAGTTGGAATAAGCGCTTTGATGAGGTGATCAAAGCGTTTGAGTTTATACAAGTTTACGGAGAAGCTTGTATTTACAAGAAAGTGAGTGGGAGCTCTATAGTCTTTCTAGTATTATATGTGGATGACATATTGCTGATTGGAAACAATATAGAAATGCTGGAAAGCGTGAAGGAATATTTGAACAAGAGTTTTTCAATGAAGGACCTAGGAGAAGCTGCTTTCATATTAGGCATTAAGATCTATAGAGATAGATCGAGACGCTTAATAGCACTTTCACAGAGCACATACCTTGATAAAGTTTTGAAGAAGTTTAAAATGGAACAGTCCAAGAAGGGGTTCTTGCCTGTGTTACAAGGTGTGAAGTTGAGTAAGACTCAATGCCCAGTAACTGCAGAAGATAGAGAAAAGATGAGTGTCATCCCCTATGCCTCAGCCATAGGCTCTATCATGTATGCAATGTTGTGCACAAGACCCGATGTCAGCCTTGCCATAAGTATGGCCGGAAGGTTTCAAAGTGATCCTGGAATGGAGCACTGGCAAGCGGTCAAGAATATCCTTAAGTACCTGAAAAGGACTAAGGAAATGTTTCTCGTTTATGGAGGTGATGAAGAGCTCGTCGTAAAGGGTTACGTCGATGCAAGCTTTGACACTAATCCGAACGACTCTAAGTCGCAAACCGGATATGTTTTTATTCTTAACGGGGGAGCGGTAAGCTGGTGCAGTTCCAAGCAAAGCGTGGTAGCTGATTCTACGTGCGAAGCGCAATACATCGCAGCCTCGGAGGCGGCGAAGGAAGGTGTCTGGATGAAGCAGTTCATGACAGATCTTGGAGTACCGCCCAGTGCACTGAATCCAATGAACCTGTTCTGTGACAACACTGGTGCCATTGCTCTGGCCAAGGAACCAAGGTTTCACAAGAGGACCAGACACATAAAGCGACGCTTCAACTCCATCCGCGATTACATCGTGGAGAAAGACATAAATATTTGCAAAGTGCACACGGATCTGAATGTTGCAGACCCGTTGACTAAACCTCTTCCAAGGGCTAAACATGATCAACACCAGAACTGCATGGGTGTTTGATTCATTACAATGTAAATCACATAGTGATGTGAAACTAGATTATTGACTCTAGTGCAAGTGGGACACTGTTGGAATTATGCCCTAGAGGCAATAAATAAAGTGTTTATTATTGTATTTCCTTGTTCATGATAATCGTTTATTATCCATGCTTTAATTGTATTAATTGGAAACATGGATACATGTGTGGATACATAGACAAAAACAATGTCCCTAGTGTGCCTCTAGTGAACTAGCTCGTTGATCGAAAGATGGTTAAGGTTTCCTAGCCATGGACATGAGATGTCATTTGATAACGGGATCACATCACTAGGAGAATGATGTGATGGACAAGACCCAAACAACAAACGTAGCTTATGATCGTGTCAGTTTATTGCTACTGTTTTCTGCATGTCAAGTATATGTTCCTATGACCATGAGATCATGCAACTCACTGATATTGGAGGAGTACCTTGTGTGTATCAAACGTCACAACGTAACTGGGTGACTATAAAGGTGCTCTATAGGTGTCTCCGAGGGTGTCTGTTGAGTTGGCATGGATCAAGACTGGGATTTGTTACTCCGTGTAACGGAGAGGTATCTCAGGACCCACTCGGTAATACAACATCACAATAAGCCTTGCAAGCAATGTGACTAAGTGTTAGTTGCGAGATCTTGTATTACGGAACGAGTAAAGAGACTTGCTAGTAACGAGATTAAACTAGGTATGGAGATACCGACGATCGAATCTCGGGAAAGTAACATACCGAAGAACAAAGGGAACATCATACGAGATGAACTGAATCCTTGACATAGAGGTTCGACCGATAAAGATCTTCGTAGAATATGTAGGAACCAATGTGGACATCCAGGTCCTGCCATTGGTTATTGACCGTAGAGGTGTCTCGGTCATGTCTACATAGTTCTCGAACCCGCAGGGTCTGCACACTTAAGGTTTGGTGACGTTTCGGTAGTATAGAGTTATGTATGGTGGTGACCGAAGTTTGTTCGGAGTCCCGGATGAGATCCCGGATGTCACGAGGAGCTCCGGAATGGTCCGGAGGTAAAGATTCATATATAGGAAGTCCTGTTTTGGTCGCCGGAGAAGTTTCGGGCTCATCGGTAGTGTACCGGGAGGCCTCCGGGAGGGGTATTTCGACCCAAGAGGCTTCATGGGCTGTGGGAGAGTGAATATCAGCCCTTAGTGGGCTGGTGGAAACTCCGACACTCCCGGGACATTACCGATTAGCCCGAAACTTTTCCGGTGACCAAAATGGGACTTCCTATATATCAATCTTTACCTCCGGACCATTCCGGAGCTTCTCATGATGTTCGGGATCTCATCCGGGACTCCGAGCAACCTTAGGTCACCACCATACATAACTCTATACTACCGAAACATCACCGAACCTTAAGTGTGGAGACCCTGCGGGTTCGAGAACTATGTAGACATGACCGAGACATCTCTACGGTCAGTAACCAATAGCGGGACCTGGATGCCCATATTGGTTCCTACATATTCTACGAAGATCTTTATCGGTCGAACCTCTATGTCAAGGATTCAGTTAATCCCGTATGATGTTCCCTTTGTTCTTCGGTATGTTACTTGCCCGAGATTCGATCGTTGGTATCTCCATACCTAGTTCAACCTCGTTACCGGCAAGTCTCTTTACTCGTTCTGTAATACAAGATCCCGTGACTAACACTTAGTCATATTGCTTGCAAGG
Source organism: Hordeum marinum (assembly GCA_022496015.1). Classification (NCBI taxonomy): domain Eukaryota; kingdom Viridiplantae; phylum Streptophyta; class Magnoliopsida; order Poales; family Poaceae; genus Hordeum; species Hordeum marinum. The sequence goes on along the minus strand of CM039673.1, from coordinate 387,540,220 downwards.
CTTGTTGTGATGTTGTATTACCGAGTGGGCCCTGAGATACCTCTCCGTCACACAGAGTAACAAATCCCAGTCTTGATCCATGCCAACCCAACAGACACCCTCGGAGATACCTGTAGAGTACCTTTATAGTCACCCAATTACGTTGCGACGTTTGATACACACAAGGCACTCCTCCGGTGTCAGTGAGTTGCATGATCTCATGGTCATAGGAACAGATACTTGACATGCAGAAAACAATAGCATTAAACTGACACGATCATATGCTACATTTGTAGTTTGGGTCTTGTCCATCCCATCATTCTCCTAATGATGTGATCCCGTTATCAAATGACATCTCATGTCAATGGCTAGTAAACCTTAACCATGTTTGATCAACGAGCTAGTCTATTAGAGGCATACTAGGGACATGGTTTTGTCTATGTATCCACACATGCATCTAAGTCTCCGATCAATACAATTATAGCATGGATAATAAACGATTATCATGAACAAGGAAATATGATAATAACTAATTTATTATTGCCTCTAGGGCATATTTCCAACAACTCCTAGTAGGACTCCTCCCCCACTTGGAAACTCTTCCTCCTTTTGGGCTTTAGCCTTTTCCCTCCTCCTCAGTCGCATGGGCCAGCGGGCTTCAGCCAGCCCACCAGGGGCTGGTCTAGCTCCTTCCATAGCCCATGAGGCCCTTTGGGTTGAGACACCCCTCACGACGGTCTCCCGGTACCTTCCCGCCACTCCCGGTACACTACCGATGAGCCTGAAACTTTTTCGATGACCAAAACAGGACTTCATATATATCAATCTTTACCTACGGACAATTCCGGAGCCCCTCGTGACGTCCAAGATCTCATCCGGGACTTCGAACAACCTTCGGTCACCACCATACATGACTCTATACTACTGAAACGTCACCGAACTTTAAGTGTGCAGACCCTACGGGTTTGAGAACTATGTAGACATGATCGAGACACCTCTATGGTCGATAACCAAGAGCGGGACCTGGATGTCCATATTGGCTCCTACATATTCTACGAAGATCTTTATCGGTTGAACCTGTATGTCAAGGATTCAGTTAATCCCGTATATTGTTCCCTTTGTTCTTCGGTATGTTACTTTTCCGAGATTCGATCGTCGGTATCTCTATACCTAGTTCAATCTTGTTACCGGCAAGTCTCTTTACTTGTTCCGTAATATAAGATCCAGTGGCTAACACTTTAGTCACATTGCTTGCAAGACTTGTTTGTGATGTTGTATTACCGAGTGGGCCCTCAGATACCTCTCTGTCACAGGAGTAACAAATTCCAGTCTTGATTCATGCCCACTCAACAGACACCCTCGGAGATACCTGTAGATCACCTTTATAGTCAGTCAGTTACGTTGCGACGTTTGATACACACAAGGTACTCCTCCGTTGTTAGTGAGTTGCATGATCTCATGGTCATAGGAACATATACTTGACATGTAGAAAACTATAGCAATAGACTGACACGATCAAATTCTACGTTTATAGTTTGGGTCTTGTCCATCACATGTGGTCCCGTTATCAAATGACATCTCATACCAATGGCTAGGAAAAATTGACTATATTTAATCAACGAGCTAGTCTACTAGAGGCATACTAAGGACACAGTGTTGTCTATATATTCACATATGTATTTAGTTTCCAATCAATACAATTATAGCATGAATAATAAACTATTATCATGAATAAAAATATATAATAATAACCATTTTATTATTGCTTTTAAAGCATATTCGCAACAAACGTGTGTGACGGTTGGTGAATAAAGTCACATATATTTTAGCAAGGTAGGGTTGGTGTAAGTCTTTATAAAAAACTTGGAGTGCCATATGCTCCGAGGTTGCAAACGAGATGAACTCTGAGTAAAAAAGCAATGTTTCTCTAAGAAAAAACAGAGATTAGCTCTTAATTATTCTATTTAATTTAATTTAATTCCTAACAGGAGTGAGCACTGAAATTCCGGGTTACAAATGTCAAGTCATACTCGCTACGTGTCCGTTTCGTCACTCGGTAACGCACAAAACACACCACGGAGGCGTCCTCGTCAGCGGCGGCGGTGCGCGAGCGGAAGCGACAGCGCGAGGGAGGCGCGGTTCCATCGATGGCGGCCGGGAAGGCGAAGTACGTGTACATGCCTATCGCCGACGCCCTTAAGGTCCCCGGCTGCCAAGTCTGCATCTTCGGCGCCGTCATCGAGATCGGCGCCGCCTTCCGCAGCCGCGGAACCGGTGAGTCTCCCCACCCCTTCCCCTCCCCTGCTCACCTGCCGTGCGCGCGATCCCCTAGGGTTTCTGTCGCTACCCCGATTGCACTGCTCTGGTGCATTGGGGCTTAGGTCTGACACTCGGAGTGGTACTCTGCCGTTGCTTCGTATGCCTTGAAATCAGTCTGGTAATGCTCAGGCGACCCCTGCCGCACTGGTCAGGGTTGCAAGTAAGTTGATGTAGAATTTAGTGTAACCGCTTGATGCCTTGAGCTCTGCATCATGCTTCTTCCTTCTATATATTCGATTCACCAACCATTCTCAGGTATTGCTCTCCGAATTCTGTGGAAACGTGAAGTTCTGGGGTGATATTTTGTTAGAAATAGTGGCTTAATCTGCATTAAACTTTGCTAGAAATGCAACTCACTGATCTAACTTCCACCTGAGAAAGAGTGCCCCCTTGTAAATACTGCTGGCCAGCTAACCAAATGGCATGACAACGTTGTCCTGAAGTTGTTAACTTCTTGAGAACTTCCCTTGGAATCCTAAAGAAGTACAACATGTAGGAAGGTGATACTGCTTAAACAGGAATTATTGAGGGTAAACCCGTCGACATAAGATAATATTTCTTCTTGCCACCTAGCGAACTCCATTCTACTTTTTACTCTGTAATCCTCCACAAAATGGAAAGTCTCTCATTTCTCAACCTCATTCCTAAGCAATAGAGCTCACTTCAAATTTCTTTTCAAACCTCGAAGATGTTTAAGCGTGGGATAAGCTTCAAATTTCTAGCCTGCTGTACTTCCTTTAAATGAGAAACAATATCCTTTATTAATCCTTCCTGCACTCTTTCTGTTGACCAAAATGGCCACACCAACAGCTATGATAATATTAAAAAGCAAGGCAGGATAATTGCCCCTCTATCCCACATCCTTGAAGGCATAATGCATATATTTTTGAAACAAGGTGGTTGATGTATATGGTAATCTTGTCTTTACATGGCCTAGTGATTTTCATTCTCTTTTGTATTCCATTCTGCTTATTGATGAAAGCAATGTGATGCCACTCAGTCATGGCTATGTTTTTGCAGATTTCACTCTTACATTGAGGATAGCTGATCAATCGCGTACATCTGGTATCTCCGTGACTTTCTTTGCTAACAACATTGCACTACTGCCGTGTGTTAGGTCAAGTGGAGATGTCATCAGTCTCCATAATGTTGTGGTATAGCCGAATACTCTTCAAATGCCCACTTATCGTAGTGCCACATTCTATGCCATTCTGAGAATACAACTTTGCACTTACATTTTTCCTTTTGTATGCTTGTATGTGCTATTTTCTTCCCTTGTTTTTATTACGTATTTGTGGTGACTTCATGTCTACTTTTATCTGCAGATAAAATTGCTCCATGGAGAATTCTTTGTGACTATTGACAAAAGGTTTTCTTCGTTTGCACTATTTGGAGGGATGGTATCTACAGAATTCAGGCCCTACCAGATTTCTATGAAACATTATGGAAGCGAACATGATAATCAAATTTTAACCCAGATGAGAATGTGGCTTCTGTATCATCCTCTAGGTGACTCCTAATTTGAACACTACTGTTGTTCATTTCTTTGGTTCACGCATCTACATTATATGTTCTGCAGTGTTATAATCTTGTTGTTCCCAAATTTTCACATCTGTCTCATACCGTGGAGGTAAACAGGATTATGAGCTTCCAACTGAGACGAATGCTTTGTCCATCAGACTTGATGGAATCTTGCTATCACTGTTTTCAAACATTTGCTCCTGCCTGTTAATGTCTATGCACAATCTGATCTAGGCCCCATTCATGTACAATGGTCCATCTGATTAATTATTCTCATATTTCTACAAGGGCAACACTGGTTCGTAAGAATTGATACAGTAGAACTTGCATTCTCGCATTTACCATCTTAGGTAAGGCTGTCTTTGTATGGGTTTCATTCTAATGTAGTGCCAGTTAAATTTTTATATGCACGAATGGTCCCTTTTTGTTGGTTTTATCTCCTTCTTGCCATGATTTTGTGTTGTGTAAGTGCTTGTCCTAGCATGACCTGCATACTGTTAGGAAGTATTAGTATTGGTCTAGGAGTCCTTATTAGTCTATGTTTACTTTCCTTGCACCTCAAGTCTTGTGTAATATATATATATGCCCCTTGGGCCTTCAATACAGATAAGTTACTTTCCTAACATGGTATTAGAGCCTAGGTTATTTTTTAGCACGCGCAACTCGTGCTTCTCGATCCAATCTCATGCGGTCGCTGCTTCTTCTATTGCCCGACCGTCGCTGCTTACCTCTACCGCGTTTGCGTGCTGATTTTCCTATCTTGTCAACCACCGCCGCCATCATCCAACAAATTCTGCCTGTGTCCGTCCACGCCCGAGAGGAATCTCGCCGCTGCTCCCCTCGATCTGCTGTCGTCAAGGACCGCTGCTACCTGTTGGTGTTCCCGAGCTGCTACGTTGGTTGCTAGCTGCTACGTGGTGTTGTGTGCTGTCCGCTGCTGCCTGCTAGTGTTCCTATTGATTGCTAGCTGCTACGTGGTGCTGTGTGCTGTCCGCTGCTGCCTGTTAGTGTTCCTCGCTACTGCTACGTGGTGCTGCCTGCTCTTACGTGGTCCTGTTGCATGCTATCTGGTACTGTTCTCCTGATCTGATCTGCTACGCTTCCCGTCTGCTGTACCGAGCCGGTGTGCAGCTGGGCGTAACCCCCCCCCCCCAAAAAAAAAGAAGAAGAAGATACAATGTCATCCGGCTATGTCGTCGTTCCCCGTTGCCCGGTGGTTTTTGATGGTACAAACTACAGTGAGTTTGTTGGCTTCTTCCGCATTCATATGCGTGGCATTCGTCTCTGGGGTGTCTTATCTGGCGAGGTCTCTAGTCCGCCGTGCCCGGTTCCTCCCGTGACTCCTACTCCGCCGAAGCCATCGTCTCTCGCTGCGAATGCTCCTCAGGCTGCTAAGGATGCCGCTAAGCTTGTTGATGAGTCTGCAACTTCTGCTTATGAGCAACAGGTTTTGGCCTATGACGAGGCTCTTTCCTTTTACCGTGATGCTCTCTCTGCTTACACTCAGTGGTCCGATGATGATGCTTGTGCTGCGGCTGTTCTCACTTCTAGTGTTTTGCCTCAGTTTGCCTCTAAGTTCATGGGACTCACTACGGCCTTTGCTATGTGGACCTGTTTTTGCCAAGGCTATCAGCCCTCCGGTGATGCATTATATCTGTCGGTGGTTCGTCAGGGGCATGCTCTTCAGCAGGGCGACTCCACTGTTGATGATTTTTACGCACAGAGTTCTGCCATCTGGCGCCAGCTTGACTCTATACGCACTGCTGGTTGTCGTACTTGCCAGTGTTGCCAGGCAGTGCGGTCAGACTTGGAGTTTCATCGCGTCTACGAGTTCTTGTCTCGGCTTCGTCCCGAGTTTGAGGCACGGCGTGCTCAATTGTTTGCTTGTGGTCGTATTTCTCTTATGGAGGCGCTTTCTGAGATTCGGGCTGAAGAGACTCGCCTACGTGGTGCCGGTTTACTTGAGGTTCCCTCTGTACTCGCTGCTCGAGCTTTTGCTCCACCGCCGCGCTCCAATACTCTGCCGCTCCTGCCCACTTCTCCTAGTGGTGAGGGGCGCTCTCGTTCTCACTGTGGCTACTGCAACAAGGATGGTCATCCCGAGTCTGAGTGCTTCCTGAAGAAGCGGCACATGCGCCAGAGGCGCACATCTTCTTCAGAGACTAGTGCTTCTATCCCGACCCCTTCGGCGGTGTCACTCACCGAGGAGGATATTGTGCAACTTAAGCGGTTGCTTGCAGCTTCGGGTTCTTCTTCACCAGGTTCTGTTGGTCTTGTTGTTGGCTCTTCTAGCTTAGGGAGACCACCCTCTTCACAGTCAGGAGCACAACATGGGAGCTCTGCTTGGTCTTGGCCCTCGGCACCATGATTTTTCTTCCGCTGTCATCAGCATCTAGTTCATGTGTGCCTTTTAGCTTTCTAGTTCTCTATAATTTCCGTTGCGTCCACCAAATCCGTTGATGTTTTGTGTTTCTCATGTCATGCGAGTCCACCAAACTTCTGCCCGTCAGCCTTTTTTTTCTGGTCATTGTCCTCTCAATAGGATTTATGTGGCCTCTCTTTGCATCGTTGATCTAAGCCCATTCTCTTGCCACCGAGCTTCTTTTGCCGCCGGTTTTCATGGGCCATGATTCTTTAAGCAATGCTTCGTTCTCTTGATGTGCCATCTTCTTTTGACAACCCATCTTCTCTTGATACTTCTCTTGTATCTTCTATTGATGCGGTGTCTTCCTCTGATGTGTCATCTCTTCGTTATCCCCTCTGGCGACTCGACATATTTTGAAGACTCTTCATGCTACAACGACACTCTCAAGACGCGGATTTGGATTATCATTTTTTTTCTAGTATTACACTTCTTCAAATGCAATGCTATTGCATACGCTTTGCATTTGAGGGGGGGTGTTAGGAAGTATTAGTATTGGTCTAGGAGTCCTTATTAGTCTATGTTTACTTTCCTTGCACCTCAAGTCTTGTGTAATATATATATGCCCCTTGGGCCTTCAATACAGATAAGTTGCTTTCCTAACACATACAAAATTGTCTACTGATCTATGTTTATGTGTTTGCACACAGATTCATGAAATATTTATCTTCAATACTGAATATATTCAGCGTGAGTATCTTTTGTGATATTTGTTGCTGTTTGTAACAGTTTTTTGTACCATAGGTCTGAAAGATCTTGAATTGCAGCTACGGGATATAAAGTCTGATTCTACTTTTGATCTTGTATGCAAGGTTGGTGCCTTACTGAATCAAATTAATTTGATACTAATTTCAACTGAGGAAATATCTAGTTTTCTTTGTAGGTCCTTCATGTCTGTCAAGCTCCCAGTGGCGAATGGATTTTTTATGTTTGGGATGGAACTGATACTCCTGCAACTGAGCTTCAGACACTGTAGGGTTAGAATCTCTTGTTGTTGTTTAACTTTATTTCGCCAACACACAATAGCAAATATAATCTGTATAATCTTATTTGGATTGCAATAGTAATTTTGATATATCTATCAGCGCCTTCGTTTGGTTGTTTTGAAGAGAATATAACATCGTTAACTTTGGGTATAGGAGCAAGTAGACTTGATTTCTCATAAAGCATATTCTAATCTCACCATTCAGGTTTTTGAGCTAAAATGTGCGCCTTCCTTATTTCTCTTGCTGACCTTTTGTAGTTTGGACACGGAAGCAGTTACACCAACCCCTCTGCATCCTGAAGAAGCGCCGCTACCCAGGGAGGTTTTATGCACACTGCCTTGTGTTGGAACTGTCCTGAGGATATTCTCAAACAGATTTTCCAAGGAAATACTACACTTGCAAAAGGATATTTACTGGGCCAGGTTCTGCAATATTACTTGCAAACAGGAGTTTGGCATGTGGCAAGGCAGTTTGCTGCCATCTAGTAGAATTCGTCTTTTATCTAACGAAGATGGCAGCGTCATTGAACGTTTGAAGTAATCTTCTCTTTTCTCATGGATGTTTAGTTCATCTTACACTTCCTTGAGGGAAAATATATATGAAATGCATTAATAACTCCAGGGCGTACGACGGTCGTTTTGCCACCCAAGTTCATCGAGAGCCAATGGCTAGCCTCCACAAGACCTCTGATATTACTGGTATGGATCATAACCGGATAATTACGTGATGTAGATTTGCTGCCATCTGTTGTATGCTAAGACCTGCCATGTGATATTTGCCAATACTATCAGATGTGGAGTTCAAGAGAGCAGGTTACACAACATTAATGGAGTCGCTCACCCATGAAGAGGTAGCACTCATTTCTCAATCACAACATTTTCATCAATTATTCACCAGTTTCACTTGCTGCATTAGTTGTAGTTTATCCCTTGAAGTTTTCAAGAATAGGACCGCAGTGATGGTGTCTCTTCCAATGCTGCTTTTCGTAATCAACACTGACCTAGAAGTGATGTGAAAAGTGAAAACTAATGCCAGCATCGATATCTCTGCATCTTCTGTGCTAGGTGACGCACAAATTCAAAACCCTGGTCCGTGTGGTGGCGGCGTACCCTTGTCAAGGCAAAGAGCTCCATTCACTATTGACGGGTGATTATTGCCTTCGGCTGACTCTCGAGGATCCTACAGCGAGAATCCATGCATACGTCCACAAGGACGATGCGGTAAGATGTTAATGAACGGTTTACAATGCACCTCCTCCAGTGTCCATTCTCAGAAATCATGGAAACTACTAGTACATTTTGTGGTAAAAAAAAAAAGAAGAAGCCACAAGTGCCTGAGAAATGCTTTGTCTTTTTCTGAAACCTGTGTTCATCTTATGAATATCAGGTGAGCTTTTTCGGCGGTTTTCTCATGCTGGCCGCGCTGACCAGGAAGATGAACAGGCTGCTGGGCATCCCGGAGCCAGAAGATGATGCCGAGGAAGGCGCCCCCGGGGGCAGGAACCCTCCCTGGATATGGTGCTGCCTGAAGTCATACCGCCTCGACAAGTACGACCCCTGGGGCAGCAGACGGTATCGGATCTTCGGCACAGAGATCAGGGAGTGAGATAGGTGGAAGGTGGTCCGTCGATCCACGACGCGGCGAACCGCCTCGGAGACGACCGTGTGTACAGAGAGGTCTGCCTGAATCGACACCAGCAGTCGTCCCGTTGCTGCTGTTTGTTCCTAGACTAGAGGAGCCACTCTGTTGCTGTTACTGAATTATTAGTGCTGTCGAAGGCATGATGGCGCTAGTCACCACTAGTGTGCGTCCTGTGTATCCTGTAGTATGACTAGTTAGTGTGCGTGTCGTGGCCTCGTGGGGAAGAAACGTGAGGGGTTTCCTGGATGGATGAAAGCGCGTCGCCGTCCCCTGCCGGAGGCGTTGGGGTTCGCCGCACGGCACGGCGTTGACGGCCAGGTCGTGGCGTTAGACGGTCCGGTCGCTTGCTTTCTTAGCGTGCAGGAAAGAGAAACCAAAGCTAGTCGACCGTCCGAGTTTCACACCGTCGGTGCGGTTCAGTTTCATGTCATGTTGCTGGATGCCTGGATGCCTACTCAACTTTGCGTGCACTGACTAGATCATCATGCGTTCAACTGATTCCCCTGTTACGAGAATCCCAACCTTTCAAATTAACCCAAGATATTTGATTTGTTCTACTAAGTCAAACTTATTTATGCCCGACCGAATTCATAGCAAAATATTCTAAGTCTACAACATCAAATATACATACTATGAAAAAATATTTTATAAAAAAAAACTGATGATACTATGTTTGTGTAGATGAACTGAACTCAACAAAGCAGTCGACATTCCTCCAAAATAAATGTTTTCCTCCACAAGAAACTACCCTCGCGACTAGGGTTTTCATGTCTCCCCTTCGATCTACTTCATCATCACTTGCCTTAGGGTCATGGAGTTACGGTTGGGACTACTTCATCATCACTTGCCTTAGGGTCATGGAGTTACGGTGGATCCCAACCTTTGCAGGTGAAGGGCTCTTGTGCCATTTTCAGGTGTTTTTTTTAGAGTTTGTGTCTTGCTCAGAAAGTGAAGGCAAGGTGGTTTCTTGAAGATGGAATAATGCTCCTTGCCTGCATTGGTTGGCTTCGGTGGATTTGCTTGGATTCGATCGTCATACGCCTGCATTCGTGTGTTCATGGGTCAAACACTTTCGATGTACTCTTCTTTTCATCAGCAACGGTTGTTGCTTTGGTGCGCTAGTTTTTTTACCTTAGCACGATGACTTCTCAAGTGTCTACTATAATAAGATTTGTCCGACTTAGGCTTGTTTCAGTGTTTCTAGTCATTGCTAACTGGTCTACTGCTTCTTATGCTCTGCTCCCTCCATTTTAAACATAAGTCTTTTTAGAGATATCAATACGGACTATATACATATGTATATAGACGCATTTTAAGTGTAATTTCATTCATTTTATTCTGTATGCAGTTTTTATGAGAATCTCTAAAAAAATTGTATTTAGAAATGAAGGAAATATATGCAAAGTTTTTCCAAAAAAAGATAAACTGAACTTATAACTAATTTCATTTAGGATAAAGCTGGAATTTTGAATAATTTCGAAAGTGATAGGATAGCAAGGCTGAGCCCCCCGCCAGGAAAGCAGCCGCCCGTGCTCCCACCTCCATCTTCTCTCATCTTTCCCCTTCCCTCCATAAATCCCGACACCTCCTCTAATGGAGGCGCTCGCCACCGCACCCGCGCCGTCACGTCCAGGCCTCCCACCTCCGACCCGCCGCTCCCATATCCGCCGCCCCAAAGCCCTAGCCACCTCCAACCTCCCTCGACGCGTCACCGCCGCCCTTCACATGGACCGCGCCGCGCCTCTTCACTGCACCCCCGCCGAGACGGTGAGTCGCCAACTTGCCCCCGCAAACCCCCGTGGAGGGCGGAGTTCTTAACAGATTGGTTGTCTGTCTGGATGCCGCGCAGGATGCGGCGGCGACGACCTCGGACCAGGCCGAGACGGCGGTCGAAGCCACCGAGCAGGTCAACAACGGGGCTCCGGCGGGGAACGCCCCCGCCGCCAGCATCGAGGGGCTCGACGGGATAAAGATTCGGAGGCGCCCGGTCACGGGCCCGTCCGTGCACCACGTGGGCCCCTTCCAGTTCCGCCTGGAGAACGAGGGCAACACGCCGCGCAACATCCTCGAGAAGATTGTCTGGAACAAGGACGTTGAGATTTGGCAGGTACGATCATGTTTCTGGGCTCCTGCAGCACTGTGCTGCCCTGCGCAAAGTGATGTTTCATTCATGTGATAGTACCAAGTTCGTGCTCTGGCTGATTTTTGCGTTCGCCAGATGAAGGAGAAAATGCCCTTGTACAGTCTGAAAGGCCCGCTGGACAATGCGCCTCCGGCCAGGGACTTTGTCACTGCGCTGAAAGCGTCGTACGATCGGACTGCTCTGCCCGCTCTGATTGCGGAGGTCAAGAAGGCTTCGCCAAGCCGGGGGGTTCTCAGGGAGAATTTCGACCCGGTGAGTGTGTGGGATGAGTAGTGATGCTGAAATTAGGTGCAGGCAGCCTGTGCAGTCTCTTGTTCATGTATGTTATCGCCTTATCGGAGTTCACCTGCTCACTGAATGTGATTTATATTCAATGTGTAAACTACCATTTCGACGATACTATCTTTTATATGAACTTATTTCAATTAAACATGGTAAATTGTTTGAAAACTGGTTTTTGACAGCGAGGCATTAATACAAACGGGTAATGCAACTGCAGGGAGAGATATCAAACTATGCTTGCCCTTTTAGTTATGCCACTACTTACTATCCACCTGAACTGCCTATTCCCAGTTAGTGAGACTTCCATTGTTGACATCCTCTAGCACAAACATACACTGTTTTTTCTTTTCTTGAAGGAGACCGTGCTGTTGCTCTTCATTTGTAACACCAACTAAGAAGTGCAGATGCACCTAATAGACTAACTAATGTTTGTTGGGACATAAACAGGTCGAGATCGCTCAAGCATACGAGAAAAATGGAGCAGCATGCTTAAGTGTTCTTACAGATTCAAAATTCTTTCAGGTTAGTAATTTCTTCTCTAGGAGATTTGGATCCCTATTTTCATATGTTGTGGAGTTATATGTACTGAACATACCTGGCTTCCTTTGATATGCAACCAGGGAAGTTTCGACTACTTGGAGGCTATACGCAATGCTGGAGTGAAGGTACTGTATATTTGACCATATGCTGTATTACTTGCAGACGTGGTAGTTCGAATGCATGAGAGGCTCATGATCTGATCTTCTGAACGCAGTGTCCTCTTCTGTGCAAAGAGTTCATCATTGATGCTTGGCAGCTTTACTATGCACGGTCTAAGGGAGCAGATGCTGTTCTTCTGATTGCTGCCATCTTACCTGATCGTGATATCAGTTATATGCTGAAAATATGCAAAATACTTGGGATGGCAGCTTTAGTTGAGGTTTGTGAATTATTTTTGCAACATATTTTGTATGTTGAAGGGTTTCTACTCTCCTCTCTTGCTGTGCTGGAGTAATTCTATTTGCTTCTGCAGAATAAATCAAATGCACCTTCTGCATTTGAAGTCTGATGGAATTAACATGTTCTAATTGTGTTGTTCAAGGTGCATGATGAAAGGGAAATCGACCGTGTTATAGGGATAGATGGCATTCAGCTTATTGGCATCAATAACCGTAATCTAGGTATGACATTGTTCATTTGGTTTAGTTATACGTTTCGTTGGCACATATTATATAACAATCTGGGGGTGTTTGTTGATAGGAAAACCGAGTACAAAACAAAATGACTGCACGTACTCAGCTAGTAATGCCACATGCATCTTTGAGCAGTTTGAAGAAACCATATTTGAACATCCCTATCTATGTTACATATGTTCTTTACAAGTCATTGCAGTTATTTTATCACCTGGATGCTTGTTGCTTCATACAAACTAATGGATTATTTATTTCTATTTGTGATCATATACTGCAGAGGTTCTATTACACGGTATAATTTTTTTGAATTTCCATGGAGTTACTACGTGTGCAAACCGCACATGCACGAGCGTTTCCCATGGGAAGGATTTGCTCTCTTTTGGTGGTTAATTATGTATAATCCAGATTATTTTATTCTTAAAATGTAAAAGCTAGTGACTTACAGTAGTGGGCAGCACTCTAGCTAGATTGATTTCATCCTCTTGAGAAGAGAAGACAGGCGTGCATGCCTAGACTGTAAGGTGATACTTGGAGAGAGTGTTGTCCCTCAGCATAAGCTTGTGGTTGCTGACCCCCGCTTTCGGATTCGTGTCCAGCAGGACAAGCGTGCCAAAGTCGCTAGAACGAAGTGGTGGAAGCTCAAGGGGGAGGTAGCTCAGGCGTTCAAGGAGAGGGTCATTAAGGAGGGCCCTTGGGAGGAAGGAGGTGATGCAGACAACATGTGGATGAAGATGGCGACTTGCATTCGTAAGGTGGCCTCAGAGGAGTTTGGAGTGTCCAGGGGAAGTAGAAGAGAAGCTAAAGATACCTGGTGGTGGAATGATGTTGTCCAGAAGGCAATCAAGGAGAAGAAAGATTGTTTCAGACGCCTATATCTGGATAGGAGTGCAGACAACATAGAGAAGTACTAGATGGCAAAGAAGGCTGCAAAGCGAGCTGTGAGTGAAGCAAGGGGTCGGACGTATGAGGACCTCTACCAAAGGTTAGACACAAAGGAAGGCGAAAGGGACATCTATAAGATGGCCAAGAGCCGAGAGAGGAAGACGAGGGATGTTGACCAAATCAAGTGCGTCAAGGACGGAGCAGATTAACTCCTGGTGAAGAACGAGGAGATTAAGCATAGATGGCGGGAGTACTTTGACAAGTTGTTCAATGAGGAGAGTGAGAGCTCTACCATTGATCTGGATGACTCCTTTGATGATACTAGCAGGTGTTTTGTGAGGCGAATCCAGGAGTCGGAGGTCAAGTAGGCTTTAAAGAGGGTGAAAGGAGGCAAGGCGATGGGCCCCGATTGTATCCCCATTGAGGTGTGGAGAGGCCTCGGGGACATAGCGATAGTATGGCTAACCAAACTTTTCAACCTCATTTTTCGGGCAAACAAGATGCCAGAAGAATGAAGACGGGGTATATTAGTACCAATCTTCAAGAACAAGGGGAATGTTCAGAGTTGTACTAATTACCGTGGAATTAAGCTGATGAGCCATACAATGAAGCTATGGGAGAGAGTCATTGAGCACCGTGTAAGAAGAATGACAAGCGTGACCAAAAATCAGTTTGGTTTCATGCCTGGGAGATCGACCATGGAAGCCATTTTCTTGGTACGACAACTTATGGAGATATAAGGGAGCAAAAGAAGGACCTGCATATGGTGTTCATTGACTTGGAGAAGGCCTATGATAAGATACCGCGGAATGTTATGTGGTGGGCCTTGGAGAAACACAAAGTCCCAACAAAGTACATTACGCTCATCAAGGACATGTACGATAATGTTGTGACAAGTGTTCGAACAAGTGATGGCGACACTGACGACTTCCCAATTAAGATAGGACTACATCAAGGGTCAGCTTTGAGCCCTTATCTTTTTGCCTTGGTGATGGATGAGGTCACAAGGGATATACAAGGAGATATCCCATGGTGTATGCTCTTTGCGGACGATGTGGTGCTAGTCGATGAGAGCCGGACGGGGGTCAACAGGAAGTTGGAGTTATGGAGGCAAACCTTGGAATCGAAAGGTTTTAGACTTAGTAGGACTAAAACCGAGTACATGAGGTGCGCTTTCAGTACTACTAGGAACGAGGAGGAGGAGGAGGTTAGCCTTGATGGGCAAGTGGTGCCTCAGAAGGACACCTTTCGATATTTGGGGTCAATGTTGCAGAAGGATGGGGATATCGATGAAGATGTGAACCATCGAATTAAAGCCGGATGGATGAAGTGGCGCCAAGCTTCTGGCATTCTTTGTGACAAGAGGGTGCCACAAAAACTAAAAGGCAAGTTCTATAGGACGGCAGTTCGACCCGCAATGTTGTATGACGCTGAGTGTTGGCCGACTAAAAGGCGACATGTGCAACAGTTAGGTGTGGCGGAGATGCGCATGTTGAGATGGATGTGTGGCCACACAAGGAAGGACCGCATCCGGAATGATGATATACGAGATAGAGTTGGGGTAGCGCCAATTGAAGAGAAGCTTGTCCAACATCGTCTGAGATGGTTTGGGCATATTCAACGCAGGCCTCCAGAAGCCCGAGTTCATAGCGGACGGCTTAAGCATGCTGATAATGTCAAAAGAGGCCGGGGTAGACCAAACTTGACATGGGAAGAGTCCGTAAAGAGAGATACGAAGGACTGGAGCATCACCAAAGAACTAGCCATGGACAGGGGTGCGTGGAAGCTTGCTATCCATGTGCCAGAACCATGAGTTGGTCGCGAGATCTTATGGGTTTCACCTCTAGCCTACCCCAACTTGTTTGGGACTAAAGGCTTTGTTGTTGTTGTTATAAAATGTAAAAGCTAGAGCTACACTTTAGATTTTGATATCCAACCTTAAGGACGTAAACATGATAATACGTTCATTATTGAAAGTAGATGATTAAAGATGAAATCTTGTGGTGGCAAGGATCAATAATTCACAGGACACTTAATCTTATTGCAGAAACTTTCGAAGTTGACATTTCAAACACGAAAAAGCTTCTGGAGGGTGAACGGGGACAACTTATAGCCCAGAAGGGCATAATTGTAAGCAATTCCCATGTCTCTTTGCTACCAATTTTGTGCACTTCACACTTCTGTATTACTTGTGCAGCTGTAATGTAAAATTGTTTTTGGAGTCTTGTTAGACTGTTGCAGTATTTGAGAACGAAGCACTATCCAAATATTCTACAGTGTAGTTACCTGGCAAGACAAATATTTTAGTATTTTATAAAATTTTGCATGTGCTACTAGCATTAGTTGCTTAGTTTTTTCTCAGTTCACATTATCGGCATCTATTATAACCCCATTACTGGTATTTAGGTTGCACTATTCTGTGAACTGGGCATATGTATCTTTTGTTAATGGTGTAACTGTCGATGAGATTAACTCGGTTAGCTCAAGGCAGACCATGGCCAACGATATCCTTCATGAGTCCATATAAGGCAGTGTGGCTCTTGGCGCATGGAGTTACGAAAATTAGTTATGTGCAGTTAAAGCTCATCTATTCTAGCAGTCTCTTTATCACAGCATGAGAAAATTGTTGTTGAACTGCAACTCATCTATGCTACTATTATCACTGACGATATTGCTATCCAGAAGTTCTCAGTACAAAAATTCCACCGTGTTAGATTATGTACTACATGACTCCTTCCTTGGCATAGTGTTCATGCTTATCTTTGACCTGTTTCAGGTCGTAGGCGAATCCGGACTGTTCACGCCTGACCATGTTTCATTCGTTCAGGATGCCGGTGTCAAAGCGGTAAGTGAGCCATGGCCCATGAGACACCTGTATATGAGCACTACCCTAGGCTCATTTCAAAGTTTAAGTTTTCTTCCTTTTTGTTATGCTGACTTTATGCCTTGCTGCAGATTCTTGTTGGGGAATCCCTCATCAAGCAGGAGGATCCTGGGGAAGCAATCGCTGGGCTTTTCGGCAAAGACATCTCACCCGTGAGTAGTGCTGCGTAAATAGAAGAAAGGGTAAGGAAATGTGAAATACGAGATCTCTCATATTTTGTATAGAAAAAACAGGGCGGTTTGCGCTTTTGGAGAGTTTTGGTCAGCAATTTTGTTTACCTGGCCAGTATCGGCGTTCTCCCCTCACCACCTTTTCCTGGAAGTTGTAACCGGCCTCTTTATTCAAAGGATGCAATTGAAGAGAGATGATCGAATGAGTTGGGTTTAGTTGTTAGCAGTTTGAGTTTACTTACCTTATATATCAGCTGTCTTCGCTGCTGTGTCTAAGTTCATATATTGTCGTAACAAAAATGTTGACCATGCTGGCAAGTGAGAGTAGGGATGCAATTTTGGAACCTTGAGGGTACCCTCTGACCTTCCTAGTTCAACTAAGTGAACTAAATTTCAGAATTCACACTACTTTTGAAATTTTAGTTCATTCGGTTTAGGGATGGAATTTAGCACAACGTGGGTTTATTGTTGCAAACCAAGGCCCTGTTGTTTGGAACATAAGATTTTTACAGGAATATCGTAGGAATGGAATCCTACAAACATTTGGATTGTAGGACTGTCTTGGAGAAGTCATATGGGAATCCTCCCTTTGCTCCAACTTTCACAAGATTATAAATATTTGCTCAAACCTTATGTTTTCACTTCCTTTGAGAGGTACAATGCAACATGTCGAAAGTGTCCTTCTGCTTCCGAGCTCAAATGAGCTTGGTGAACAGTAAAATCGATGCCTAACCCACTCCTCTGGTAGGAAACCGACGCCTCGTCTCACATGAAGAATTCTTTCTGTCCTTCTCACAACATGGGTGTTGTAAAGATGATCCTAAAGGCATCTCCAAAGCAGACCCTTGAACCTTCACTAATATGTCTGGACCGCAGTGTTTGGATCACTTTTGCCATCCAACATTTTCTTAGTATACGATGAATATTATTCAAATACACACCGAACATTTTAGAAAAAATAGTTAACTTTTTTCAAATGCATGTTGAACAATTTTCTTATACATTTTTTAAATAGAAATTCAGTTTTTTTGTTATATTTGAATTTATGAACAAAAAAAACATTAAAAATAAAAGAAAAGGAAAAAATAGGAGGAAAAAAACGAAAATCCGGTAAAAGAAAACGAAACAAGAAAAAAATACGGTTGCTCGCTGGAGGTAGGCGGGCCTGTGTCGCGTCGCTCGCTCGACGATCTCTGCCGTCAGAGCGGGCCTACGACGCGCGGCCGAGTTTTAGGCCCGTTTTGGTGACGAATTCGCAAACGGGCCATTCGACTCGGACATTTACGGCATTTTCTGCCACATTTACACACGGCAACCAAATCGTGCCCAAGTGCCAACCCACTGCCCGCCTCCCCCCTCCAGCGACGGTGGCCATGCAGTGCCGCCGCCGCCTCGCCCCCCTCCTCCGCGCGCCGCCGCCCAAAGCCCTCCTCCCCCGCCTCCTCTCCCGCCTCGTCTCCTCCTCCTCCCCCTCCCCCTCCCCGCTGCCCTCTAGCGGCGGCGGGGATGAAGCCGGGGACGGCAGCGTCGCCGGGGTGGCGGTGAAGCAGGTGACGCGGGGGAACCTGGTGGAGGCGCTGGAGGAGCTGCGGGCGCGGGTGCGCGACGCCGCGTTCGTCGGGATCGACCTGGAGATGAGCGGCGTCACCAGCGCCCCGTGGCGGGACACCTTCGAGCTCGACCGCGCCGACGTCCGGTACCTCAAGCTCGTCGACTCCGCCAGGCGCTTCGCTGTGCTGCAGCTCGGCGTCTGCCCCTTCCGCTGGGACCCCGCTAAGTCCGCCTTCGTCGCCCATCCGTGCGTCCCCGCATTTCCCCCCTTCCTCCGTCCTCTCCACCAGTGCCTACCTGTTTACCAGTATATTGTAGCTGTAGCTTCGTTCGTTGGTCCTAGACATCCACTTCGGCCGTGTATCGATGCCGTGTACCTTATTAGAATCTGATGGTGCGATGCCTTTGACATTAGCTTCGAATGATCCCTTAGTTGAGGCAGGAATTTGGCGTTTTATGGCAAAGCAGCTCTGTTAGACCATTCATATATAGAAATTCCATGATATTTAGCAGAGAGTTAGCACTTATGAGACCTTGTTTTGGACAGCCAATATTCCCTTATTATTATCCAATAAAATACCAGTAGCTGCATAGATCGCAGACTGATCTCACTGACTGAGATGGTGGCACGACACCCGAGTGCAGTTAACCTGAACATTCAAGAATAACTTTGATGTAGAATGACTAACAAGGAATGCCTTGCAGACTTCTTTTATGTAAAATTATAATGCCCCCCCCCCCCCCCCCCCCCCCCCCCCCCCCCTGGATAGAATTGGTATAGCTCAATTGCAACCGGTAGCTCTTTCATGATTTCAGTTCCTAGCCAATTCTGGATTGGCCTTTTATCATGACATAAATTTTCTTCTTCTGGGCAGGCACAACTTCTTTATCTTCCCTCGCAAGGAGCTCCCATATGACAGTTCATCTCACGAATTTCTCTGTCAGACCACTTCACTTGACTTCCTAGCAAAACACCAGTTTGATTTCAACACGTGCTTCCATGAAGGTGACATCATTTACCTGTACTAACATTTTGTTAATCTACATGCATGTCTCTGAATCTACTAGCCTATTTGATCCATACCATGCAGGATTGATCTTAGTCATTCACTAAATATATTTTTTGTTACCAATGAGCCTGTGCATCAAAATCATGCATATAAACCCTAGACTGTTTGTTTATTTATGACATTTCTTTAATCTCAGGAATATCTTATTTATCCAGAGCACAAGAAGAAGAAGCTCTTCAGAAACTAAATGTACTGCATCATGATGGAATATCTGCATTTCCAAATACTTCTAAACAGGAAGAAGATGCACAGTTAAAGAGTACTGCTGATCTTCTTTTCACAGAGAGAATGAAGATCAGATTTAATGAGTGGCGTGATGCGATAAGCACCAACCCCAGGGTGGATGATCATAAGTTGGGAAGTAATAAATTCAGCACAGACCAATTTCAGACAGTTTTCTTCAAAATGCGCCCAGCTATTATGCTTGATGGGTTTACATCACATCAATTAAAACTAATTCAACAGGTAAGTCCTGACATATCCAATTCCTCGAAATATAGTGGTAGCTGGACAGCTAGTTTGTGTTTGTTTCATTTGTGTACAGTTCCGTAGTAAAAGTGCCTTGTGAAAATACAGGTAACGATAATTCAGTTTAGGATGATGTGTGTGGATGTGGATACCGATTGATGTTTTTTATTGCATATTCTTCAACGTATCGGTGTCTAACGATCTTAGATGATGCTTTTTGGCACGTACTATTTCTTTTATGATCCGATAATATATTTCCCGTGCAGGTTTTAAGAAAAAACTTTACGGATCTCATGTATGTTTGTACATTTGGTGAGGATGAAACATCAGAAAAGAGAGTAGTTTATACAGACAACAACGAAGACAGTATATTATTGATGGTAAGACAATTTTCTTGCTTCCCTATTGAAAATTGGACATGTTTCACTTTATATTGAATGTTGCATTATTGCTTTCTGTCCATAATAAATTTATTTTTGCTCCTGACTGCTTCTATCTTTTGGATTCACCGGTAGATTGAATGATGCATTGTTGCTTTCGAAACTTGCTCATATGTTTTTCTTCGATTAATAAAATAAGAATAAACTACATATAATCATGATGTGTATAATCATCACTCCAGTATTGTGAACAATAGATTGTGATCTCCGTGTGAGATATTAGTTTTTGGTCAGTAACTAATCTCTCTGATTTTATTTTAATACAGAAAGATGTGCAAGATGATCTACTCAGAAGCAGAAAAGCAAAAGTGGAATCGGCAATAGGAATCCGACATGTCATTGATCTTATTGCCTCAGAAAGAAAATTGATTGTTGGTCACAGTTGTTTCTTAGGTATACTATTTTTTGCCTACAAATACTTCTGTGATAAGCAACATTGCAGTTGTCTCTCCATATGAGGTTCTCCTTTATACTGAGAGGATGTTTTCCGACCATGGAAGTTATCTTCCAGATGTATTGGGAGTTTCAGCCGGTAGATGGTCGACTGAGTTATTGGTTGCTTTCTTCTAACTATCTCTATTTTGTCAAACAGATATTGCACAAGTCTACTCCAAATTTATTGGGCCTCTTCCCTCATCCATTAAGGAATTTGCCTTGGCTATCAACAGAATTTTCCCACATGTTGTAGATACTAGGCATCTTATGTCTGCCGGCAGTGCGGTTCAGCATTTGATGAGGCAGAAAAGCAAATCACTTTCTTCAGCTTTCTCATTATTGTGCCCTGCATTTCATCCAGCTGCTGCGGAAGCATCTATCCTGGCTCCTGTGAAAATAGAAGTCGAGGCAGATGAAACAATGTATGGTTTCTCCTGGGTTGTTCATATTTTGCGTGCTTCTTTTGACAATGGTTTACTTGCTTATGAAACAATGTATGATATGTTCCTGACTAGTGATGTTTGATGTACTCACGATCTTTTTTACTCCCTCCATTCCATAATTATTGTCATGGTTAATTATGGAACGGAGGGAGTAGTTTACATGCTTATGTGCAAATTGCTTTTTCATGTAGAATATTGCTGCTAGCTTTCCATCTTCAGTACAGTCACTTGGTTTAGTCAAATGGTATTATTTCTGATCTTTCTCTTTTATTTGTCTCCCTAACCCTGCAGGTTATCATGCTTCGCTTCAGGAGCTAAGCATGAGGCAGGGTACGATGCATTTATGACTGGATGTGTTTTTGCGCAGCTGTGTGCCCATCTTGGCGTCAAATTTGAAGACCTCACACCTAAGGAGAACCTAGAGATGAATAAGAAGCTGAAGAAATACATCAATCTTCTGCCCCCTACCTATAACAGCGGAACAGTACTTGATTTGAGTACTGGCATGGAGAGACCAGATGCAGGTTGTAGGCTTAGATACCCTGCTGCTGTATATGATAACATTGTTCTCATCTGGGGATTCCAATCTGGACTGAGCGCAAAGGATATAAAGGGCTGCATCTGCAAAGTGTTTGGCCCAGCTTCAGTAACAACAGTCTTTTCGATCGATTCCACTGCTGTTCTCGTTCAGTTCAGCAAACAAGAGTCTGTAAATGATTTCTTGGATCTGAAGGCTACGTTGGAGAAGCAAGATAGTGCTATTTCAGTCTTGCACCCTCTGTCAACTATATTAGAAGGAGGCCAAACACGAGCCGCAAACTATGATTCCTACATAGACATCTGCAGCTCATCTGTAACAAAGTATCTCTTTGCTGATCAAGCTAATGCAGTCTGTTCGGCTTCAAATACTGAGCTCAGAGGTGAGATCAACGTAGATGCCAATGATGCACCGGGAACAAATAGCGTTCTTGATGAAACTGTGCATACATCGGTAAAGCAGGCAGAAGGAACCAAGCATAGTTCCAAGAAGCAAGATGCCACTGATGTTTCATGCCAAGACATCTTGGATGCGCTTCAAGATGGCAAAACATTGTTCGGCAAACAAACCAGAAGGACA
Source organism: Hordeum marinum (assembly GCA_022496015.1). Lineage (NCBI taxonomy): Eukaryota > Viridiplantae > Streptophyta > Magnoliopsida > Poales > Poaceae > Hordeum > Hordeum marinum. The sequence continues at coordinate 387,518,295 of CM039673.1, read as the reverse complement.
TGACTGACATTGATTACTCTCCAAGTGTGGTGTGGGATACTTTGTTGGGGCCTGACTGCTCTGAATGACTATTGTTTCAGTAAGCATTTGTTTGGTCGACGTATTTTGTTGGGATGCTATTTAGCACCCACCATTGTAACCGTGTGGTACAGACCTTGTACTGACGCAGCAAAGATTTTTGTCCCCTGATCTCATTTACAAGTGTGATTGTTTCTATATCATATGCCATCCTCTGCTCATTCATTGGAGAGCATTTGCTCTGCTTCTGAAGTTCACGGGTTAAAAACTAAGACAACCCATGGATCACCCGGCATCCAAATTATTGGGAAGGGTAAGAAGCTTTCAGTCACAGTTTTGCTACAAATTTGTTGGGTTTAGTTTGCTTTGCCCGGTCTTTTTGGCCGCATTTGTCAGAGGGACAGATATTTGTAGCTGGATATAACTACCCGTCCAAAATTTCATGAAATAATAACTATTTGTGTCATGTCAAAACCGACACTGTAAAATCAGTTCTTGTATATTTTTGCACAACAGACTATTTGATTTATTTTGGATTTATTTTTGCACTCTCACGATCTACAACAACATCCATATGGTTTTCCTTTCACAGGTTTTCGAGGTTTAAAGAAAAGTTGATTTCATGAGTGTGGAGAACCCTATGACATGATTGTGTTTGATTAACAAACACGAAACATGAATTGTTTTCTCTTGCTATTTTTGCGTAGGACATATATGGTCATATATACGAATACGAGCATATGAATCTCTTTCGCATAATTGAAGAGCTTGAAATACAAAAGCAAATTTGAAATCTGGCATAGGGTTCATTTTAATTGATTTTACAAATTTCAGGGTTTAATACAAGTCCATGGTTCAAGTCAGACCAAGCACAATATAATAGGGCCCAAAATTGACATTTTCTTTTTAAAGATAGGGCCCAAAATAGGGACGCGGATTTGGTGAACATGGTTCCATGCGCAACCCTTATGAATAGTAAATTCAAAAATAATACTAGGAAATTTTGTAAACATCTGTTTTTTTCTAACATACATAGTCAACCAGTATACTCGCATATGAAGTTTCACGAAAAAATGGCATCCATGAAAATCAGGCAAAAATGACAAAAAATAAAGCTATATTAAAAAACATTTTTTGACGAATAGTATGGTCTCAATTGTATTTTCTATGCTAAGAATATCACATGTATCAATACTTCACGAAACTTCACGCATGAGTAAAATAGCCGACCAAATTTTAGACCCCATTTTTTTTATTTTTCTTTAAAAACTCCAGTATTTTTTTACTATTCACGTGGGTGTGTGCAGAACCATGTTCACTGTTATATTTTTGCCAAAATAGTTGTTTTCTCTTTCAAACTTTAGCTTATATGAGTGAAAGTGCAACTCCACTGTGTGTTAGTCAAACTTATTTTTTATGTTTGGCAAACAACCTATCACTACATTGATACTGCTAAATCTACCATGAAATATATTTATTAGAGATACCATGAAATATATTTCACCATATATTTTGAATTTTATTTTAAATACTAACATATTTGGCTAGAAATTTAGTTTTGTTTAAGTAGCATGTTTTGTTTAAAGTTGATGATTAAGTGTAATTTTGTGCCAATGTTGTATGAAGAACATAATTTGTGATATATAGGTGTGGCATTTCCTGCATCTTGATGTGGTTCATGTATATTTGATTACTCACCACCGCTCGCAAGCGCCGTCAGGCAAAGCCCACAAGGCTCGGCGGCGGCGGGACCTCCCTTACTCGCTTGCATGGTGGGTTGTGAAGGGCAGCCTTGCTAGGCGATCATGCGGGTCATCGTTATCTGGCCGATGGTGGCCGGCGTGTGCACGCCTCGAGCACGTGGATCTGGCGGCATGGGCCAGTGTGCCAGGTTGGCGCGAGCGTGGAGTGCACGGACACCTCGGGAGGAGGGGGAGAGTCTCACTCATGTGTTGCCCTCGTTGCCTTCGGTCTCTACCGTGGTAATAGGGTCCTTCGGCTATCTCCTATGCGGGCGACGGAGTTTGGGAACCTGGGCGCCGACCCATGAGGTTCTAGGTGGCGTGACGGTTTGCGGTCATGTGGATGGCGCGACAGCCGAATCAGTTGTCGGGAGGGTGGGGGGGGGGCAACTTTGGCGTCATCCATGGCAGACCCGGTTTTGTTGCGTGACTCAGATTTGGATGACTTGGCGATGGTGATCCGTGATCCAGATTCGGTCAGCCGAGTGAGGTGTCTTCAATGTGTTGTGGCGACCTCATGTGGCTCCTGATACGTCTTCATTGTATCTATTTTCCTAACACTTTTGCTCTTGTTTTGGACTCTAATTTGCAAGATTTGAATGAAACTAACCCGGAGTGACGTTGTTTTCAGCAGAACTACCATGATGTTGTTTTTGTGCAGAAATAAAAGTTCTCGGAACGGAACGAAACTTTTTGGAGAATTATTTCAGAATATATAAGGAATATTGGAGCCAAAAACCGCCGGACGGGGTGCGCTGGTTGGGCACGATACACAGCCGCGCCAACCCCCTGGCGCGGCCTAGTGGGACGTGCTCACCTCGTGCCCCCCGACCCTAATTCTAGTGCTATAAAATCCTATTTTTCTAGAAAAAAAATCAAAAAGAAAGTTTCATCGTGTTTCACGATACGGAGCCGCCACCACCTCATGTTCTTCATCGGGATACTAGATCTGGAGTTCATTTGGGGCTCTAGAGAGGGGAATCTTTGGTCTTCGTCATCATCAACCCTCCTTCATCACCAATTCCATGATGCACCTGTAACACCCCCAGTGTTAGGCCACAGTAACCTCACACTAATGAGGCCATGTCATCATGATCATCATAATTAAAATGCAATTAAAGAAATGATCCAACTCAATTTCAAATTTAAAATAAAGTCAAATAAATAATTTCTTCAAACATGAAAACTAAAAATGATATTTGGTTTAAAAATATTCACCTAGTAATTATCAAATATAAACCAACATTTTGTAAGGTATTCAAATGCCCTAAATTATTGAAAATAGAGGCCAAATCAATTACTTGGATGCCTTATTAAATTATGTAAATCTCAAAAAAATTCCAATGCTTGTCAAACTTTTTTTGGCATTGCTATAAATAGCAAATTGAATATTGGACCTTGTCACATATTTTTGTTAGAGCAAATAGTAACTGAGAAAGAAATAAAACAGATGCTGAAAAAGAAACAGAAAAGAAAAATAAGAAAAGGCCTAAGCTACTGGTGGACTGGGCTCTAGGGCAACAGTGCGAGCCTAGCCCACCTCGCCACCTCCTCCTTCCTCCTCCTGCTCCTCCGACCAGGCGCGCGCGCGCCACCCATTGCCGTTCCCGTCGGACAACCTCGCCGACGTCTTGGGGAGGGGATAAGACCGCGCCCACGCGCTTCCCTCCTCTCCCCTCGAACCCTAACCCTAGACCTCCTTCTCGTTCCCCTTCTCTCGCTCGCCCCCTCCGTTTCTTCGCGCCCGACGCGGTCGCCGATGTGCCGTCGCCATTGACGCGGCCACCGACCACCTCGAGCTACACTTGGAAGTCCAGTAGCTTCGTCGGGCTCGTCCTCATCTTCTCCGCCACCAGATCGGCGCCGGGAACTGCCGCATCGCCGCCATCGCCTTCTTCCCCATCCACGGCTGCTGTCGCCATTTTCATCGTCCCATTCATCTCCGACAACCCCCGGCTCCCCTGAGCTCCCCCTCTGACCTCGCGGTGAGCTCGCGCAACTTCTCCCTCTTTCCATTTGACCGCGCGCGTCCGCTAGCCGTCGATCCGCGTAGCGCTGCCCGCCGGCAGTTGTCGCCATTGTCGCCGGTGCCGACCTCCTCTGCTCGCGCCCGTAGCACGGTTGGGTATGGAATGCTGCGCCCATTCGATTTGTGCCCGCGGTCGTCCATTTGGCCACCGGAATCGGCCGGACGACCATCGCCGGAGCTCACGCTCGTCATCGATGTACCGTAGCCCCCCCCCCCCCACCGGCGCTAACCCCGCTGACATGTCCTCATTAGCCTCTAACTAACACAGCTAACCACTGACTGACAGCTGGGCCCCACATATGTTAATTAATCTAATAAAAACCGGTTTAGTTAAATAATAACTGACAGGTGGGGCCCACTGTACTGTTCCTGTGGATATGACTCGCTGAGTCAGCGTGCTGACTCAGCACTGGGACCCATCAGTCAGCCTTTGCTGACTGGGCCCAGTTGACTAGTCCACCTGCTGACTAGGCAGTGCTTGGACTATGACATGTGGGACCCCTGGGCCCCTTTGACAAGTCAAAGTCTCCAGTTGACTGCTGACTGGGCAGTCAACTGGGACCCACTGTCAGCCTCTGTTGCACATATGTGGGTACACTTCTGTGTACCCATATCATTTAATGTTTAATATAAATTCGATTTAAATTAATTCTGGAAAATTCAGAAAATGTTTAAAATTCAGAAAAATCATATCTTTTAAACCATAACTCCAATGAAAATAATTTATATATGAAAGTTGATCAAAAAATACCACGAATCCAAATATGCCATCCATTCATCTGTCACATGCCTCTAGCTATCTGAAGATGCAACTTTTTTCCTGTTTCAGATAGGTGAATAGTGCATGGCATTATTGAAATAATTTCAAATAAATTCCTAAATTAACCATCGCACTTAGATAAACCGTAAACATCGCTAGCCCTGTGTATTGCCATGTCATGCATCATGTTGCATCTGTGTGCTTTATATTTATTGTTTCTTTCCCCTCTTCTCTCCGGTAGATCCCGAGGTTGACGCTGCTGCCGAGTACGAGTACGCCCGTGACGACCAGCCTTTTACAACAGAGCAGCAAGGCAAGCAACCCCCCTTGAGCATTCCGATATCGCCTATTCCTTTCCCTCTTATTCTTGCATTAGATTTTTGCTACTGTATTAGTTAGCTCCTATTCTGATGCATAGCCTGTTTTTGATAAACTATCACTATACCTGCAATCATACCAACTGCTTAGTATAGGTTGGTTAGTAAATCCCCAGTGACCCCTTAGACCCAGTTGCCTCTGCTTCCTCATCGACGACCCGACGACTCGACGACTCGGTCAACTGACCGACAAGCCAGGCCCCTCCTCACATCACCACACTCCCCTTAATTGTATGACTCTTGCAGTGCTACTATCGAGTACCGAGGGTGACACCTCGTTAAGTACTCATGATGCTAGCCCTGTAGCACAGCTAGTCGGTCATGGTTATCGAGGGTGATTCCTCCTTCACCATTCCCGGCGATGTCTCTGTCGTGCAGCCCCTCAAGTGTGGGACCCTCGAGGGTGATTCCTCTAAAGTCCACCTTGACGGTTACATCGAGCGGGGACCATTGAGGGTGATTCCTCAGTTCCCGTCTTGATGTTATAACCACATAGTTACTATTGATTTGGCACTATACTAACATGACGGGACTGAAGGGACAGGCGGTACCACCCTATTGAGGTGGACCTGAGTTCCCGACAGTTTTGAGATGGGTCGGCCCCAAGGGTACCCGTGTGAGAAAGATTTGGTGGGATGCGCCGTAAGGCATCCAAAGACTTGGTGGGGTGCGCCGGTAAGGCACCCGAGTGTTACTGGCGGGGCGACGGCCTGCAATATGGTTCGAGCTTGCCCCGCACAAATAAAATGCTAATGGGTTGGGTATTTGATCCGAGTTGGTTGTTGACCTTTTTACGCACTAAACCTTCACGTGGGAGAAGTTATGGGTGCTCAGTGTCGTTGTATCAGCCGAAGCTCTTCGGACGTCAGCAATCGGAGCGGCGCGCGCCGGATTGGTCTGGAACGCATGGCGCTTGCATTAAGGCATGCTAGGACTGTTTTCGGCCGCCCACGCATCGTGCAGGAGTGCAAGGGCAAGTGGGCCCACAAACCTGCACGCTTAGGAGTAGACCGGCGGGCTGGCCTCTTCGTTGAGTCTAGGTGGGGCGATGACGTTTTGGATCCCGAGGCCAGGCATTACCCCGGAAAGTGTGTCCGGCCAGAGGTGATCAAGCGTGTTGGAAATGCGGTGCACCCCTACAGCGAAGAACTTATCTATTCGAATAGCCGTGTCCACGGTAACAGGACGACTTGGAGTTGTACCTTGACCTTATACAACTATAAATGTGATGTGAATTGAACTGAATTGTGGCTCCGGAATTGCTTCCTCGCAGGGAGTCGAGGAAGAATCTCTGGGCGTGGTTACTTAATAAAATTGCTACAATAATATGACTATATATGTGTTACCAGTCTACTCTCTTCTCATGCTACAAGATGTTGAAGATGCTAGTCTTCGATAGGACTAGGCCTTCCCCCTATTCTTGCTTTCTGCAGTCAGTCCAGATATAACCCCACCCCTTGATAATGATGCATACTTAGCATAGTTCTGATGTCAGTCTTGCGAGTACTTTGGATGAGTACTCACCGCTGCTTTGTTTTCTCTTTCCCCCTCGATACGATTCTGCGTTCAGACGGTGGAGCCTAGGAGATGGAGTACGCCAGAGACAACTACTACACCATCACCGGAGCCTACTACGTGGAGGCGGCCCCCAACCAGCAGTAGGATAGGAGGTTCCCAGGCAGGAGGCCTCGCCTCTTTCGATCCGTTGTTATGTTTGTGCTAGCCTTCTTAAGGCAAAACTTGTTTAACTTATGTCTGTACTCAGATATTATTTGGCTTCCGCTGACTCGTGTTTGTCGAGCTTTGTATTCGAGCCCTCGAGGCCCCTGGCTTGTAATATGAAGTTGTATGACTTTAATTTGTGTCTAGAGTTGTGTTGTGATATTGACCAGTGAGTCCCTAATCTTGGCCGTACGCATTGCGTGTATGTTTAGCGTACGGACGAAATTGGGGGCGTCACAGCCATCGGGAGTGAGTAATTCCTTCGTAGGTTTGCTGGCCGGTGATGAGTTGGATGATATTGATCATGTAATCGAGTTAGTTTTGTTAGGGCTTGATCCCTAGTATCCACTATGTTCTAAGATTGATGTTGCTATGACTTTGCCATGCTTAATGCTTGTCACTAGTGCCCGAGCGCCATGATTTCAGATCTGAACCGTTTATGTTATCATCATTATATCTATGTTCTTGATTCGATCTTTCCTAGTCATATGCACCTATTACGTGTTATGATCCGTCAACCCCATAGTGACAATATTTTGGATACTTCACGATGATGACCGTAGTTTGAGGATTTCATGTATTCACTATGTGTTAATGCTTTATTTTGGTACTCTATTAAAAGGAGAACTTAATATCCCTTAGTTTCCTTATGGACCCCGCTGCCACGGGAGGGTAGGACAAAAGATGTCATGCAAGTTCTTTTCCATAAGCATGTATGACTATATACCGAATACATGCCTACATTACATTGACGAACTAGAGCTAGTTCTATGTCGCCCTAGTTTATGACTATTATATGATGAATATCATCCAACAAATACACCGATCCAGTGCCTACGAGTTTTCCACTTATTGTTCTTGCTAAGTTACTACTGTTGATGTTACTATTGCACTTGCTACAAAATCACTATTGCTACCGTTACCGCTACTGTTACTGTTACTACTGCTATCAAACTATCATATTACTGTGCTACTGATCACTTTGCTGCAGATATTTATCTTCAGGTGTGGTTGAGTTGACAACTCAACTGCTAATACTCTCAAATATTCTTTGGCTCCCCTTGTGTCGCATCTATAAATTTGGTTTGAATACTCTACCCACGAAAACTGTTGTGATCCCCTATACTTGTGGGTTATCAAGACCTTTTTCTGGTGCCATTGCCGGGGAGCATAGCTATATTTGTTGAGTCACTTGGGATTTATACCAATTGATCACTATGAAGAATCTGAAGGATACTAAACAAAGATTTTTCCCTCTACGACGAGGGGAGGTAAGGAATTGCCATCACACTCTGCACTTGATTCACCTTCTGTTATGAGTAAGTTTGTACCACCACCACATGCTATTAATCCTGATATTGATGATGCTACCTCCACTATGAATGATTCTTATGATGATGCTAGTACCATTATTGATGACAATGTGCCACTAGGTGAATTTCTTGATGAACAAATTGCTAGAGCTAGAGAGAATGAAATCAATGAAACCGATGAAACTGATCAGGTCTTTGAAACTGATAATTATGGAACACCTATTAGGCCTAGCTCCCCTAGATTTGAAATGCCTAAGATACCTGAAGGTTATGCTTTGGATGGATAAATAGCTAGAGATATTCTTTCTTGTAAGAATAGAGATGATCTTAAGAACTACTATGCAAGTATAAGGAAAAGACTTTGAATGCTAAAATGAAATGTCATCCTAAGTTTGCTACTTCACCTATCTTTGTTACTGATAAGGATTATGAATTCTTTGTCGACCCAGAGTTAATTACTTTGGTTGAATCTGATCCATTTCACGGCTATGAAACTGAAACTATGGTAGCACATCTTACTAAGCTGAATGATATAGCCACCCTATTTGCTCATGATGAGAAGATTCACTACAATTATATTCTCAAATTATTTTCGTTCTCATTAAAGGGTGATGCTAAGATATGGTACAATATTCTTACTCATGGTAGTGTGCGTAGTCCCCAGGATATGATTTATTACTTCTCTGAAAAATATTTTCATGCTCATAAGAAACAAGCTGCCTTACAGGAAATATTTAACTCTGTGCAAATTGAAGAAGAGAGTCTCCCACAAGCTTGGGGGAGGCTTCTCCAATTTCTTAATGCTTTGCTTGATCACCCTCTTAAGAAAAATGAAATACTTGATATCTTCTATAATGGGCTATCTGATGCTTCTAGGGACTTCCTAGATAGTTGTCCTGGTTGTGTTTTCAGGGAACGAACTGTTGAACAAGCTGAGGAACTATTGAATAATATATTGAAAAATTATGATGATTGGATTCTCCGTGAACCACCACTTGAACCCACTCCGAAGAAGAGGGGTATCTTATTTCTCAGTCCTGAAGATATGCGAGAGTAAAGAAATGTATGAAGGAAAAGGGTATTAAAGCTGAGGATGTTAAGAATTTACCGTCTATTGAAGAAATACATGGACTCAACACACCACCACCAGCACATTTGGTAGAGGTAAATTCTTTATTAAAGTTTGATGAAGGCGATATCCCTTACAATACACATCCTAGTCAATGCTTATATGGGTTTGATAACTACATTATGAAACAAGATCACTTCAATGCAAATGTGTTGAAACAATTGAAATATAATTCTGACATGATTGCCCGCTTGAGTGACTTGCTATTTAGAATCAGTAATGATGTTAGAGGTGTAGGAAAACATGCCCCTATGGTTCATGTTGGAAATATGCCCTAGGGACAATAATAAATTGGTTATTATTATATTTCCTTGTTCGTGATAATCGTTTATTATCCATGCTATAATTGTATTGATTGGAAACTCAAATACATGTGTGGGTACATAGACAACACGGTGTCCCTAGTATTCCTCTAGTTAACTAGTTCGTTGATCAAAGATGGTCAAGGTTGCCTGGCCATAGACATGAGATGTCATTTGATAATGGGATCACATCATTAGGAGAATGATGTGATGGACAAGACCCAAACTATAAACATAGCATATGATCGTGTCAGTTTATTGCTATAGCTTTCTGCATGTCAAGTATCTCTTCCTATGACCATGAGATCATGCAACTCACTGACACCGGAGGAATACCTTGTGTGTATCAAATGTCACAACATGATTGGGTGACTATAAAGATGCTCTACAGGTATCTTCGAGGGTGTCTGTTGAGTGGGCATGGATCAAGACTGGGATTTGTTACTCCGTGTGACGGAGAGGTATCTTAGGGCCCACTCGGTAATACAACATCACAATAAGCCTTGCAAGCAATGCGACTAAGTGTTAGCCACAGGATCTTGTATTATGAAACGAGTAAAGAGACTTGCTGGTAATGAGATTTAAATAGGTATAGAGATATCAATGATTGAATCTCGGGCAAGTAACATACCGAAGAACAAAGGGAACAACGTACGAGATTAACTGAATCCTTGACATAGAGGTTCAAACGATAAAGATATTCGTAGAATATGTAAGAACCAATATGGGCATCTAGGTCCCGCTATTGGTTATTGACTGTGGAGGTGTCTCGGTCATGTCTACATAGTTCTCGAACCCGTAGGGTCTGCACGCTTAAGGTTTGGTGACGTTTCGGTATAGTAGAGTTATGTATGGTGGTGACCGAAGGTAGTTCGGAGTCCTGGATGAGATCCTGGACGTCACGAGGAGATCCGAAATGGTCCGGAGGTAAATATTGATATATAGGAAGTCTTGTTTTGGTCACCGGAAAAGTTTTGGGTACTTCGGTAGTGTACCGGGAGTGTCGGGAGGGTACTGGGGGCCATCGGGAGGAATGTCTTAACCCAAAAGACCTCATGGGCTGTGGGAGGAGTCAAACCAGCCCGTGGTGGGCTGGACGAACCCTCCACTAAGGCCCATGCAGCTAAGGGTGGGAAAACCCAAAAGTGGAAAGGTGGAAAGGGTTCCCAAGTGGAGAGGAGGAATCCTAGTCCTAGTAGGATTGAAGTACGACTCCTCCACCTCCAATTTCGGACAACCCTTGAGGGTTTGAGGCTGACTCCTCCCCTCCCTCACTCTTATATATACTAGAGGACTTAGAGGGGAGATCTAACCCTAATTGCCACGTGCTCCCTTTACTTCCTCTAGATCGTTTTCTCCTTTAGTCTAGTTTCAGCGGTGCTTAGGCAAAGCCCTGCCGGAATAGTTCCACCACCACCGCCGTCGTGCCGTTGTGCTTCCGAAGAAATCATCTACCTCTCCGCCCCCTCTTGCTGGATCAAGAAGGTGGAGATCGTCATCGAGCTGTGCGTGTGCTGAACGTGGAGGTGTCGTCCGTTCAGCCTAGATCAGAAGGACCGTGATCAGGATCGCGAGACGATTCATGATTTGATCGCGGACGGATCGTGATGGGATCGCGGGACGGATCGTGATTGGATCATGAGATGGATCGCGAGACGCTCGGCGATTTGGGGCGCAAAGACGTTCGACTACATCAACCTCGTTTCTTAACGCTTCCCGCTTAGCGATTTACAAGGGTATGTAGATCCACTCTCCCTCTCGTAGATGCTCATCACTATGGATAAATCTTGTGTGTGTGTAGGAATTTTTTTCTTTCCCATGCCGTCGGTGTCAAAACCGATGGATCTCGGGTAGGGGGTCCCGAACTGTGAGACTAGAATCTACGGTAACAGGAGACTAAGGGGACATGAGTTTACCCAGGTTCGGGCCCTCCAATGGAGGTAATACCCTATGTCCTGCTCGGTTGTATTGATGGTGTAAGGGGTTACAGAGTTGATCTATCTCGAGATCATATAGCTAACCCCAGATGAGTTGTTCTATCCCTATGCCCTAAAACCCTCCGGCTTATATAGATGCCGAGGATGCCTAGGGTTTACACATGGTCGGTTACATGCCGAAGAGATAAACTTGCCAAATTATTACATTAGACGTGGAGCGCAAGCCATGTTTCCTAAAGCTTCCATCTTGGAGATTGGGCCTTCAAATCCTTCGGTGTTATGTAAGTAGCCCCCATAGCCCGGCCCATAACAATAGGTCGGCTATCAGAGGAACCCCTTATCCAGGACTCCCTCAGTAGCCCCCGAACTTGCCTCCAACGCCAAGGGTCTTCAGCTCCGACTGCTTCGCGAACAGAGTCTTCGGCTTGTGAGGTGAGTTCCTTCCTGCTGAACCATAGTTTGGCCTCCGATGACAAGTGGTCTCCCGCATAGTGGCACGTCCGAATACTGCAAATTGATCGGCTTTGAAGCCCAAACGCCAGGGGATAAACAACGGCCCTACGACGACCTTTCTAATGAAAGACTACGACCCACCACGACCGCCAGGCCAGTTGCATAGACTCGATTTGCGGTTCGAGGCCGTTTTAATCATCACGATCTATCAATATACCGATCATGTCCCGTTTTATACGGGATATACTTAACCATGCGCATGCAACAGCTCACGCGTCTCGGTAAGTGGAGGGATTCATGATGCGGCGAGGGGAATCCACATTGACATGCCTCATAAAAAGAGAAGGAAAACCCCAAAGGCTTTTTTATGCTCTCCATTCGACTTCTCTGCCTCCCATTCCCTTGCGCCTCTAGAGCATAGATCTAGGTCTCTCCGCCTCCACCTTCGAGCTCGGCAATGGAGGTTTCCAATGGCTAGTGGGAAGCTTCCACGGTCACCAAAAAGGACATACTTGACCTCAAGAAGGCCGGTTACCTCCCCGCTAACATCCCTCACCACGTAGCGAAGGAGGGCCAAGTGATCCCCACCCCCAGGCCAGGCGAGAGGGTGGTGTTCATCCCCCACTTCATAAGGGGGTTGAGATTCCCACTCCATGCCTTTGTTAGGGGGCTAATGTCCTTCTATGGCCTCGACTTCCATGACCTCCCGCCGAACTCCATCATGCACATTTTGGCGTTCATCCTTGTTTGCGAGGCCTTCCTACGCGTCGAGCTGCACTTTGGGCTCTGGCTGCATGTCTTCAACATCAAGCCCAAGTGCGTCGGCGGCAAGCATGCAGATTGCAGCGGGGCAGTCATCGGCAAGCTCGCCCGCGTCGGGTGGCCATTGGGCACCTTCATCGACACCATCAAGGGATGGCAAAAGGAGTGTCTCTATGTCACCGAACCACGAGAAGAGGGCCAACTCCCCGACACCGCATTTAGATCCGGTCACCCCACCAGTCTGGCTTCGTGGCCCAAAAAGGGCATGGTCTGGGGATCGGGCAAAGAGGTGACCGATCTGTAGAAGCGCCTCCGCTCCCTGGTCGAGGGGAGCATCAAGCTAGACGATGTGGTCCCGGTGATGCTCCGAAGACGCATCCTCCCCTGCCAGTGTCCGAACACTCCCCTGTGGGCTCGAGAACTCGAAGCCGAGTCCACAATCCAGAATCTTTCCGCACTACGCGGGAGAAGTTGTGGAAGGCGCTCTTCAAATCGATGAAGAGTTGGCCATCCGAGGAGGAGGACAAGGGTCTGCACGTCGCTAAGCCTGATTCCGAGGTACGATATTCCCCAGCTTGGTTGGCTTTATTACACAGTGAATCCCTATATCCTCTTATCTGATCTGTTCTGGCAGAGATGGCAGAAGAAAGCCATCAACATCAATAGTCCAGATCCTCAGCCCGAAGACGAGAGGACTGGGCTATTAGCCAAGATGCTTGTGGACAAGCCTTACGAGGCTCCCACGAAGAAAGAGAAGAATAAGAAACCAGGCCAGACTGGCCTTCGCATCAGGGACCAACCTGATGCTGCATCCGAAGACACCCCCGCCTCCTCAAATCAGGAGGAGGCCGAAGAGGAGGAAGAAGAGTAGGAGGAGGTCGAGAGCGAGGGGGAGGCAAATCCCCCTGTGCCAAGAAGAGAGCGGCGTCTTCGGATGCCCCGGGGTAGGTAGCTTCTCCTGCCCCAAAGAGGGCGCGGAAGACACGGGTGGTTCTGTCCGACGACAACTCGGACTCAAGCTCCGCGTTCGAAGACCCCAAGGAAGTTCCACGAAGGAGCCTAAGGGTCAATCCCCCAATCCAGGTTAGGATCCGAAGACCCTCCTACCTATCACAAGTAGATTCAGAGTTTGCTAATGCACAGGTTATTGGTCCTATAGCGCCCCACGCGTTATCCCCACTGAGGTGGTATCGGATGGGGAGACCCCGCCGAACTGGCGGAGAGCGGGGATGCCTCGCACCCTACCACTCCAGGCGCCACGAAGGATGTTGTGGAGGTGTCGTCCCAGCCTACTCCAATGGAGGCGGACACAGGGGGTGAGGGAGATCGCACCGTGGCCGAGGCTAATGCTTCGGCCACCGAAGACCGAAGGACAACAGACCGCCCGGACATCGAGGAGGCCGGACGAGCGGGCGATCAATACCCTCTGAGAACATCTCCGGAGTGCACTATGCCTCAGGAGGCACCGGTCCATTCCCTGGTGGGTGATCAGGAAATCCGATCATCCTCGGCACTGCCGACCAACAGGTGGTCTGCAATGGAGGAGGCTCTATCGAGCGTCTCCATCCCCAAGGATCACCGCACCCTTATGGGTACTACAAAGCATCCAGTCCGTTGACAACGGACTGAAGGAGGAATTCAAAGGTCTCCTTACGGGCTTTCAAGTAAGTCACCCGATATTTTACAAAGATTTTTATTTATTCGTATTGTATACATGGCAGCCCCCTGAGCCCTAGGTGAGGTGAAAAAGCTCACCTAGGGGTCACATCTGAATCTGATGACACACTAGAAGCACTTTAAGTGTTCAGCATGCTAGAATAAAACGATATATGATCGGATTGTCTATAATTCGGGAAGTGAGCGCCGATTTATAATTGTGTGTGTAATGTAGGCTTCGTCATTAGCGGCGGCCACAAATGTCGCCGAGCTAGAGGAGTCAAATCGGAAGCTGAAACGCTTTGAGGACGAAGCTACAACCCTCAACCGAAGGCTCGACGAGGCTCAAGGTATGTTGAGACAGAATCCGAATACCTTCGTTTGAATTTCATAGTCCGAATACCGGCAATGCAGATTCTTCATCTATGTATACTACACGCCCAGCCTCAGCGAAGGAGGTGGAGAGGCTCAAGGTCGAGCTCCAGTGCGTGAAGGACGAGACGACCGTCGAGAGGGCGTCTGCTAAGGAAATGGCTACTAGCCTTTCCGCCATGCGGGCCACTAGTGGCAAGCATGAAGCTCGCATAGCAGAGGTCCAACAGGAGCTCAAGGATGCCAACGAGAGATGCGAGGCCTTGGCGCAGAAGAACAAAGCGAGCTTGGCCAAACTGTCCACCATGAAAGCCGACCTCTAGAAGGAGTGGATGGACAGACGGTTCTACGAGGAGCAAGTGTGCCAGGCCAAGGAAATAGCTAATGGTAAGCCGTACTCATTAAAGTGCGTATTCGAGGATAGCAGATTCGAGTTGCTTACCCGGGTGTGGCAATCCTGAGGCGTGTCCGCCGATCTCCAGAAGAACGTGGCGGACGCCAATCAGCTCTTCGTCTCGCGGGGAGAGGAAGATGAAGCTCGGATGTTCTGAGCACAGTTCGGAGCCCCCGAGCTTTCTCATCTTCTGGTGGAGCAGCTGAAACAGCTGATGGAGCTGCACTAGATGGCGGAGCCGAGTATGAAGGACCTATGCATCCGCTCATGGCTCGGCGAGCCGCTACGAGGCAGCTACTTCGGCCTGGTGCAGAGACTGATTGCTGCCACGCCCCGCCTCGACATCGTCAAGCGCTCCTCCTACATCGAAGGAGTCCAGATGGCCCTTGTCAAGGCCAAAGTGCACTGGCCGGGGCTCAATCCATTGAAGTTCACCACCGACCCGCTATCACCCGGGAAGGAGCACCGACGCCCCGAGCTATACTTCGATGGAGTGATGGAGAGTGCTCGGGTGATAGTGTCGTAGTGTTTGGGTGAAAAATTATTTGAATGAGCTTGTAACATATCCGAAGACTTGCGATAACTTTTTAATGATATTAGTATCCGCTCTTACATGGTTATGCATTCCTTTATAACTCCTATGTGGTTGTTTAATACTGAAAGATGTGAGTCGTCGACCCCCACGTAGATACTATATGGGGTGTCTATGCCAATGCAATGTGTCCCTTAACCGTATTATCGGAACCCGAAGGCAGTGTAGTGCGGCAGACTAGGCAATCAGACTATAGTGCTTTATTTCTTTCACTTAACCGAAGGGGCACGAAAAGGACTACAAGAAGCATACGATTAGCCACTAGAGTGTGGTGATGTTCGGACAAACCGTGGCCGAAGCCAACATCATAATGTTTGCTCAAAGGGCAAGTTCCTTGTATAACACGGAATAACCGCTTACGAGGATTGAAGTATAATACTTCTAGCTTGGAGTTCACAGATCGGATCACGCATACTATGACAGTCCGTTTTCGGCATTATCCCCTAAGGTGCTTGACTAGACTATCCGGAAACACAATCGCAGGGGTGCTCCCTTTGCCCTTTTAGCCAAATGAGCAGAACATAAAGGGGCAAGCATAGGAGCCGGACAACCCAACTTAATGACCAAAGACATAGTTCGGAACCGATGCATATAAAGCGAACACCAAGATGCCAAACACACGATAGTTAAGGCGATTTGTGTTTGAAATCGAGCCCCCGGTCTATTAGCCGGTTACCTCGCATCATACCGAACAGGTTCACAAGAAGAGGGAGAAAGCATAAAAAGTATGCGCCAAAAACACGACAAATAAGGCGTACTTGCACCATGCAATTTTGCATTTTCTCAACAACTCTTATAACTCGGATTGCCGAAGCAACTGATTACAAGTATGCGAAAGAAAGAAATAAAATCATACATGAGTTGTTGTACCAGGGGTCTTCAATTGGTGACCTGACGTCCTCGATATGCCCCCTTTCTAGTGGACTCCTGCTGTTGGATGCACCTTGATGGGTGTTAGTGCGGACGGATTTTGCTAACAAAATCTTGAGAGGCCGCAGCATTATAGGTGAGATTTACGCCGTAGGCAGGCTCTTTTAGGTGCGCCTGCATCTTGTGCGAAGAATATTAATGGTAGTAGGTCGGGCCAGCCGAACACCCACCTTTATTTCCCCACCGCTTCCCATGGAATCTTAAGTGCGAAATTATGCCTCCTCGGCACATGCGTTGCTGGCCCTGAAATTATGCGGTGGGGGGCGAGTCCCTATAGAGGGCAAGAGGAAGGATCTGAGTTTTTGGTCTGAAGCCGAACTCGCTTCCCAGACTTATGTGCCTTTATGGCGGATGTCGGAACGTGCCGATCTTCTTTGTAGCTGAATTTGGCCGCTAGGGTCAGTGCATGTTCCTCAGTTCTAAGGGAGTGCTCAGTGTTGCCGTTGATAGTAATGACCCCCTTGGGGCCCGACATCTTGAGCTTGAGGTATGCGTAGTGTGGGACCACGTTGAAACGAGCGAACGCCGTCCGACCAAGCAACGCGTGATAGCCTCTACGGAAGGGCATGATGTCGAAGATCAAGTCTTCACTGCGAAAGTTATCGGGTGAGACGAATACGACCTCAAGAGTTACCGAGCCCGTGCATCGGGCCTCAACGCCCGGGATCACTCCTTTGGAGGTAGTGCTGCTGGGTTTGATCCTTGACGGATCAATGCCCATCTTCTTCATCGTATCTGAGTAAATCAGGTCAAGGCTACTCCCTCCATCCATTAGGACCTTTGTGAGGTGATACCATCTATAATGAGGTCTAGGACGAGGGCCGCTGAACCCCCATGACGGATACTTGTCAGATGATCACGCCAATCAAAAGTGATCGGGTATGCCTACCATGGGTTGTACTTCGGGGCTACGGGTTCCACCGCGTAGACTTCCTGGAGGGCGCACTTCCTCTCCTTCTTCGGTATGTGGGTAGCGTATATCATGTTCACCATTTTTTACTTCGGGAGGGAATTTTTGTGTCCGCCACTGATTGGACCCCGAGGCTCATCTTCGTCCTCGCTACGAGAGCTTTTGCCTTGGTCTTCGGGCGGTATCAAACACCCAACAATTGCGGTGTGTGTGGTTGGCGGGCTTTTCCGAAGTCCCATGGATTTGGCAAGGCCTTTCCATGATCTTATCGAGCTGAGTGGGTTCGTCACGATTGCCTTTAGGGGGCTTCTTCCGCTGCCCAAGCCGGGAATTGCGGAATCCGGCATTAACAGCCGTGTCATCGGCATCGCTATTATTGTGCCGACGCTTATTCTTATTGCACTTTGGCTTTGAGTTGCCATCATGGGCTTCAGGTGCCACGACATCTTCAGAATTGTGGTTGCGTCTTGCCAGCCAGTTATCTTTGCCTACGCAAAAGCGGGTCATGAGGGAGGTAAGGGCGGACATAGTTCGAGTCCATGGCCTCAACATCTGGATAGTCGACGATTTGGTTCTTCTTAGTCAAGAACCGATTCCAGAACTGCCGAGTGGACTCGCCGGGCTTCTGGACGACGTTGTTGAGATCATAAGAGTCCGGCGGGCGGACATAGGTCCCTTGGAAGTTAGAGCGGAATGCATCTTCCAGGTCTTCCCAACATCCAATGGAGTTTTCGGGGAGGCTGTTTAACTAGTGCCGAGCTGGTCCCTTAAGCTTAAGAGGGAGGTATTTGATGGCATGGAGATCGTCTCCTCGTGCCATGTGTATATGGAGGAGGAAGTCCTCGATCCATACAGTTGGGTCAGTGGTCCCGTCGTACTGTTCTATATTCACGGGTTTGAACCCTTCGGGGAACTGATGCCGCATTACCTCATCTGTGAAGCACAGAGGGTGAGCGGCGCCTCTGAACCGATTGCGTTCTCGGATTCTGTTGTTTTGGTCGAACCATGGTCTGTATTCGCTGCATCTATCGAGCGCGTACTCTCTGGATCCATAGATGGATCTAGTGCGGCCTGCTCTATGATCCATCTCATCTCGCAGGTCGAACCTGTCATTGGGCTCTAATGGCTTCTTGCCCCGTCTTCAGGGCACTGCTGGTATGTAACCGGCGTTGTCAGTCATCCTGTCCCGACCACGAGGGGGGCGGTCCGGCTTGTCGTACGGAATACGGTTTGGAGATGGAGTATCAGTAAGTTCGTCATCGAATTGCGGCAGCAACCTTCTCCGAGGGTAGCTTTTGGGCTGGTTTGACAAACAAGTGACGTATACTTCCTCGGCTGAGGGGACTTTCATCCATCAATCATTGAGGTCGGTCTGTTCGGCTTTGAGTTGTCGTTCCTTGGCCTTTAGGCTGCGAGCCGTTGCTATGAGCCATTGCTTGATTTCTTCCTGATCCTCGAGGTTATCACGGATGTACAAGTCATTGGCTTCCGGTATATATTCCTCCTTGACGAGGGGAAGGTAATCGTCGCCTTCGGGGTCATTGACGTTATCAGGGTCGTTCTGGTCCTCAGGCTCTTCCGGACCCTCGAACGGGTGTTCGGGGATATCGGGATTGCCATGATCGGCGGGGGTATTACCGTCCCTGTTGCTCATAATAGCTTTTCTTCCCTTTTTTCTTTTGGATCGCTTATGCGATTTTCGACGCCTTGATGGCGCATCGCCCGATTTGTCACCGTCGTTGTGAGGCGTGTTGTCGTCGTTGATGGCAGGAGTGTCCACCATGTAAATGCCATATGTAGAAGTGGCAGTCCAATTCCCAGTGTTAACAAGAGTGGGAGCACGGTCCTCTTCATCCATGTATTCCGCCTCCTCGGAGGCATAATCTAGCACGTCGGTCAAATCTTCGACAGTGGCTATCAAGTGGGTGGTGGGTGAGTCAAAAAATCCGTTCCTGCCCGCACTGTAACCAAACCGAACGTGGATCGGGGCCGGACCGTCAGTGATCCTCATTGACGAGAATTTCTCCAAGGCCTCGTCGACCGCTGAGGGCCCGATCGGATCTAGCTGTTCGGAACTCGTGGGGTTAACCCGCATGAAGTCCACCCATGGGGAGTGTTCGGAAGGAACACATGTCCATTCATATGTCTTGATGGCCAGACCGAGATGACAAGTCGGCTTGCCGCCATGGGTGACCCCATTGGCATGTCCGAAGAAGGGGCTTGAGGTCAAAGCCTTAGAGTCCTCGGGGGCTACAGGTGAAGCCGTGAGCCCGATTAGTAACAAGTCGCCTCGAGAGTCGATGGAGAACTCTAAGTTTCCGAATCTGACCTCTTGATCAGGGGCAAAGCTCTTAACATGGCCTAGATGGCCGGCGGAATCAGCATGTAGCACAACGCTGCCGAAGGCAAAGATCTGCCAGGGGACGAAAACGTCCATGTTGCGGACCTCTTCGTTGATGACAAGGCGAGGCGTCTATTCCATCTCGCTTATAGAGGAACTCTCAATGTAAGCACCAATTTTGGTGTCAAAACCAGCGGATCTCGGGTAGGGGGTCCCGAACTGTGAGACTAGAATCGACGGTAACAGGAGAGTAAGGGGGCACGAGTTTACCCAGGTTCGGGCCCTCCAATGGAGGTAACACCCTATGTCCTGCTTGGTTGTATTGATGGTGTAAGGGGTTACAGATTTGATCTACCTTGAGATCGTATAGCTAACCCTACATGAGTTGTTCTATCCCTATGACCTAAAACCCTCTGTCTTCTATAGATGCAGAGGATGCCTAGGGTTTACACATGGTCGGTTATATGCCGAAGAGATAAACTTCCCTAACTATTATATTAGACGTGGAGCGCAAGCCGTGTTTCCTGAAGCTTCCATCTTGGAGATTGGGCCTTCAAATCCTTCGGTGTTCGGTATGTAGCCCTCATAGTCTAGCCCATAACAATAGGTCGGCTATCCGAGGACCCCCTAATCCAGGACACCCTCACATGCAACGTTCCCCAACAGTGGTATTAGAGTTAGGTCTATGTGTAGATGAGATCTCGAGTAGAACACAAAGGAGTTTGTGGGCGTTGTTATTCAGATTGCTTCCTCCCTTGGTCTTTTCTTGTTTTAGCGGTATTGTGGGATGAAGCGGCCCAGACCAACATTACTCGTACGCTTACAAGAGACCGGTTCCATCAACCAACATGTAACTTTGTTGCATAAAGATGTCTAGAGGGTGTCTATTTCTCCCACTTCGGTCGGATCGGATTTGACAAAGGCGGTCCTTGAGAAGGTTGAATAGCAATTTTTGTATCACCGTTGTGGTTTCTACGTAGGTAAGAATTGTTCTTGCTAGATACCTGTAGCAGCCACGTAAAACTTGCAACAAAAATTAGAGGACGTCTAACTTGTTTTTGCAGGGTATGTTGTGATGTGATATGGACAATTACATGATGAGTATATGTGATGTATGAGATGATCATGTATTGTATAGAATATCACGACTTACATGTCGATGAGTACGACAACCGGCATGAGCCATAAGGTTGTCTTTAATTATTTTTGCTGTTTTACTTTACTTTATCGCTATGAGTTAGCAATAGTCGTGGAAGCAACAGTCAGCGCAACAACCTCATGGCGATACATTGATGGAGATCAAGATGATGGAGATCATGGTGTCATGCCGGTGACGATGGAGATCATGCCATATCATGTCACTTATGATTTGTATGTGATGTTAATCCTTTTATGCATCTTATTTTGCTTAGAACGACGGTAACATTATAAGGCGATCCCTCACTTAAATTTCAAGATAAAATTGTGTTCTCCCCGAGTTTGCACCGTTGTGAAAGTTCTTCGTTTCGAGACACCTCGGGATGATCTAGTGTGATAGACTATACGTCCACATACAACAGGTGCAAGCCAGTGTTGCACGTGCGGAACACTCGGGTTAAACTTGACAAGCCTAGCATGTACAGACATGGCCTCGGAACATAAGAGACCGAAAGGTCGAACATGAGTCATATAGTAGATATGATCGACATGAAGATGTTCACCACTGAAACCACCTCAACTCACGTGATGACCAGACTTGATTTGGTGGATTTGGATCATGTGACACTCGAATGACCAGAGGGATGTCAATTTGAGTGGGAGTTTTTAAGTATATGATTAACTAAACTCATTATCATGAACATGGTCAAAATGTCTTTGCAAATTATGTTGTAGATTACTAGCTCGCTTGAATTTTTTATATGTCCCTAGAGAAATAGAGTTAAAAGATGATGGTAGAAATAATGCGGACTGGGTCCGTGATCTGAGGATTGTCCTCATTGCTTTAAAGAAGGCTTATGTCCTTAATGCACCGCTAGGTGCGCCACCCCCTCAAGCATCGTCTGTAGATGTTGTGAACATCTGACAGACACGTTCTGATGACTACTTGATAGTTCAGTGCGTCATGCATTACGACTTATAATTGAGGCTCCAAAATGTTTTGAACGTCACGGAACATATGAGATGTTCTATGAGCTGAAATTGGGATCTCAGGCTCGTGCCCATGTTGAGAGGTATGGGACCTCCAACAAGATTCTTTGCCTGCAAGATGAAGGAGAGTAGCTCAATCGGTGAGCATGTGCTCAGATTGTCTGGGTACTATAATCGCTTTAATCGAGTGGGAGGTTATCTTCCAGATAAGATAGTGATTGATATAGTTCTCCAAGTCACTATCACTAAGCTACTAGATCTTTGTGATGTACTATAAAATGCCAGGGATGGAAATAATTATCCCTGAGATATTCGTGATGTTTGACACCGCGAAGGTAGAAATCAAGAAGGAGCATCAAGTGTTGATGGTTAGTGAAACCACTAGTTTTGAGAAGTGCAAGGGCTAGGAGGGAAACTTCATGGATGGTGAGGGAGTGCTGGATTAGGGGGTCCTCGGATAGCCGACCCATTGTTATGGGCTGGACTATGAGGGGGTACTTACCGAATACCGAAGGATTTGAAGGCCCAATCTCCTAGATGGAAGCTTCGGGAAACAAGGCTTGCGCTCCATGTCTGATGTTGTAGTTGGCAAGTTTATCTCTTCGGCATGTAACCGACCATGTGTAAACCCTAGGCATCCTCGGCATCTATATAAGCCGAAGCGTTTTAGGGTATAGAGATGATAGCTCATCTAGGGCTAGACATACGATCTTGAGGTAGATCAACTCTATAACCCCTTACACCATCAATACAATCAAGCAGGACGTAGGGTATTACCTCCATAGGAGGGCCCGAACCTGGGTAAACTCGTGTCCCCTTTGTCTCCTGTTACCGTCAATACTAGTCTCACAGTTCGGGACCCCCTACCCGAGATCCGCCGGTTTTGACACCGACATTGTTGTGAGCGAGATGGAATCAATGCCTCGTCTCTTCATCAATGAAGGGGTTTGCAACATGGACGTTTTTGTCCCCGGGCAGATCTTCGCCTTGGGCAGTGTTTGCTACATGCGGATTCTGCTGGCCATCTAGGCCGCGTTGAGAGCTTTGCCCCTGATCAAGAGGTCAGATTCAGAAACTTATAGTTCTCCATTGACTCTCGGGGTGACCTGTCACTAATTGGCTTACGGCTTCGCCTGTAGCACCCGAGGACTTCGAGGCCTTAACCTCGAGCCCCTTCTTCGAACATGCCAATGGGGTCACCCATGGCGGCAGTCCGATCTCTCATTCGGGTCTAGCCATCAAGCCATGTAACTAGACATGTGTTCCTTCCGAACACTCCCCCCGGGTGGGCTTCATGGGGGTTAACTCCACGAGTTCTGAACAGCTGGATCCGATCAGGCCCTCAGCGGTCGACAAGGCCTTGGAGCAACTCTCGTTGATGAGGATCACCGACGATCCACCCCCGATCTACACCCGGCCCGGTTACAATTCGGGCAGGGACAAATTTTTTGACCTACCCACCACCCACTTGATAGCCACCGTCGAAGACTTAACCGACATGCTAGACTAGGCCTCCGAGGAGGCAGAATACATGGATGAAGAGGACCGTGCTCCCACCCCGTTAACACCGGGAGTTGGGCCTCCACTTCTACATACGACATCTACATGGTGGACACTCCTGCCACCAACAGCGACAATACACCTCACAACAACGGTGACAAATCGGGTGATGCGCCATCAAGGCGTCGGATATCGCATAAGCAGTCTAAAAGGAAAAAGGGAAGAAGAGCTATTATCAACAACAGGGAAGGTAATGCCCCCGCCGATCATGACAATCCTGATATCCCCGAGCACCCGTTTGAGGGTCCGGAAGAGCCTGAGGATCAAAACGACCCCGATACCATCAATGCCCCTGAAGGAGACGATTACCTTCCCCCCATCGAGAAGGAAGATATATGAAAGATGATGACTTGTACATCCCTGATAACCTCAAGGATCAAGAGGAAATCAGGCAACGACTCATAGCAACGGTTTGCAGCCTAAAGGCTAAAGAACAGAAACTCAAAGCCGAACAGGACGACCTCAACGATCGATGGACAAAAGTCCTCTCAGCCGAGGAAGTATACAACACTGGCCCGTCAAACCAGCCCAAAAGCTACCCTCGGAGAAGGTTGCTACCGCAATTCGACAATGAACTTACTGATACTCCATCTCCAAACCGTACTCTGTACGACAAGCAGGACCGCCCCCCTCGTTGTCGACATAGGACGGACGACGATGCTGGTTACATACCGGAAGTGCCCAGAAGACGGGGCAAGGAGCCATTAGAGCCCAATGACAGGTTCGACCTGCGAGATGACTTGGATCACAGAGCAGGCTGCACTAGATCCATCTATGGATCCAGAGAGTATGTGCCCAATAGACGCGGTGAGTACAGACAATGGTTTGACCAAAACAACAGAGTCCGGGAACGCAACTGGCCCCATAAAGACACCGAATACAGGCATGACATAGCACGGGTCAGAGGCGCCACTCACCCTCTATACTTCACAGATGAGGTAATGCAGCATCAGTTCCCCAGAGGGGTTCAAACCCGTGAATATAGAACAGTACGACGGGACCACTGACCCAACTGTATGGATCGAGGACTTCCTCCTCCATATCCACATGGCACAAGGAGATGATCTCCATTCCATCAAATACCTACCTCTTAAGCTTAAGGGGCCAGCTCGACACTGGTTAAACATCCTCCCCGAAAACTCCATTGGATGTTGGGAAGACCTGGAAGATGCGTTCCACTCTAACTTCCAGGGGACCTATGTCCTCCTGCCAGACTCTTTCTATCTCAGCCACATTGTCTAGAAGTCCGCCAAGTCCGCTCGGCAGTTCTAGAATCGGTTCTTGACTAAGAAGAACCAAATCATTGACTGTCCGGATGTTGAGGCCATAGTCTCCTTCCGGCATAATATTCGGGACGAATGGTTGGCTCACCAGCTAGGCCAGTACAAGCCTCGAAATATGTCCGCCCTTACCTCCCTCATGACCCGCTTTTGTGCGAGCGAGGATAACTGGCTGGCTAGACACAGCCACAATTCTAAAGATCCCATGGCACCTGAAGCCCAGGATGGCAACTCAAAGCCAAAGCGCAATAAGAATAAGCACCGACTCAATAATAATGATGCTGATGACACGGCTGTTAATGCCGGATTCTACAACTCCCGACCCGGGCAGCAGAAGAAGCCTCCTGAAGGCAATCGTGATGGACCCACTCAGCTCAAGAAGATCATGGAAAGGCCTTGCCAAATCCATGGAACTTTGGAAAAGCCCGCCAACCACACACACCGCAACTGCTGGGTGTTTAAACAGGCCAACAAGATACAACCCGAAGACCAAGGCACAAGCTCATGCAGCGAGGACGAAGATGAGCCTTGGGGTCCAATTGGTGGTGGTCAGAAGAAGTTCCCTCCCGAAGTAAAAACGATGAACATGATATACGCCACCCACATACCGAAGAAGGAGAGGAAGCGCGCCCTCCGGGAAGTCTACCCGATGGAATTAGTAGCCCCGATGTCACATCCCTCGCTAGATGTCATAGGACAGCATGGGTGTTGCATCATGTTTCAATTTTGCATCAACATGAAATGGTGAGTAAAATAAACCCCAAGTTCACATTGAATCAAAATAATTCAAAGTTGGTGAAAATTCAACAAATCCAAAATGCCCTTTAAAAATGTTCCCTATGTCTGATAAATATGGACATGGTTATAACAGGGGTCATTTTAAATATTTGAACAACTGAAGTAATTTAAAAATAAATGATAAAACTACTGAAAATATCAAATAAAGCATTATCATTAGTTTAGTTTTCAAAATATCCTAAATTTTTTTGGATAAGTTTGAAATATTCAAACTTCAATATATAAAATAATTGGGATATTTTAAAATAGCATATGTGCCTGAAATTAAAATAAAACAAATGTCAGAAGTTAGAAAAGAATTGAAATAAATAAAGGAAGAAAGCCCACCTGGATTTACCTGAAGAAGAGGCCCATCCCACAGGGGCAGCAGCGTCTTCTTCCTCATTCTAGGAGGAGAAGCAGCTGCGTGCTGCCCCCGCAGCCGGTGGTGGCCACACGCTGGCCACCTCCTCCTTGCCTGCATGGCCGCCTCCTCGTCGCGCTGGTGAGGGGATAGACTCAGCCGCCGCCGAGCCCATTTCCCCCTCTCCCTCTCCTCTCCTCCCCATCTCGCCGGACTGAAGACGTCGGCGATTCGCCTCCCTCCTTGTGTCCTCGACCACGCTACGGTACCAGAAGCCCCTCCGGTGAGGCCCCAGACTGTTTCCCCCTAGTCCCGACGCTGTTCCCCTTCTCTAGCCCCGTCGGTAGCCAGATCCGAGCGGAGCTCACCGCTGGCCATGGCATAGCCGTGGCCACAGCGGCCAAAGCTCGCTCCTGGCCACGGTTTCGTGCTCGTAGCACCTCCAGGAGCTCGTAGCCGCTCTCAGCTCCTCCTCTCGCGGCCTGTAGCACAGTAGCCGTGCCTGCCCGAGCCGTCGCCGCCGCTCAGCTCGACATGGTCGTCGTCTCTGGCGGCCCCGAGCCCTCTCCACTGCCCTGCTAGACGTGCATGTGCACGGGCTATTTCCTGGTGCCCTCCGCGCGCCAAATGGTCGCCAGAGGCGCGATTCCGGCGAGTCACCGCTGTGCGGATGGTCGCCGCCGGCCCTGCTCCGATGGGCGCCGACGTGGCCATCATCAGGGGCTAATCCCCCCTGATTAATTAGGCCTCTTGCCACTGACCAGTGGGCCTTAGGGTGGGTCAAACCCCTGGTTAGTGCGGAGTTTAGGCCCCTGTCACTGACGTGTGGGCCCCGCACGTCAGGTTTGACCTGGCCAGGTCAGCCGACCAGCTGACGTCGTGGTGACGTCAGGCTGACGCCATTAATCCTTTTCCAGATTAAAAACAATTCCAGAAATTATTTAAAACTTTCAAAAATCATATAAATTAATCTATAAATCAGATGAAAATAATTTATATATGAAAATTTATCAGAAAAATCCAATGAATCCAATGGTGCTATTATCATGCATGTTAGAGCAACCTATGTAGAAGAACATTAACATTTGCTAATAGGTTAGTATATGGAATTTGAAATGAAGAACAATTTTGAACCTATATTCAAACTCCCTTCAAATTAACTTGGACACTAGTTGCACTAGCTCATCCATACATGCTACCATGTCATGATCATGCATCATATTGTTGCACTTGTGTGTATTGAATGCTATTTATCTGCATTGCGGTAGGCCCTACTTCTGAGGATACCCCCGAGTATTCCAACAAAGGAGAGAACCTTCCCGCTACCCAGCAAGGCAAGCAACCCCCCCTTGATCATTCCGATAACATCCCACTCTCTCGCTCCTGCTCTTGGTTATTGCATTAGGACAAATGTTCACATGTCTGTCATACAAGGTAGGTGAACCTATTCTTTTGCATGACCTGTCATTGTCACAGTAAATAGCTAAACCTTACAACCTAGCATACCTGGTAGATGCTTGTGCCATGATGTGCTTAGCTTACTTTGCCTGCTATGCTTGCTATGCTTAGAGTTGTGTCAGGTCTGATTCATCTGGGTGATGAACTGAGTGAAACAATGTTGTTCTGATGTGATGAACTTATGATGAACCCGATTTAGTAAAGGTAGCGATGAGAGGCTATGTAGGAGTACATAGTGGGTTGTCTCATTGGGACCGTTCTTAGCTGAGTTCCGTGTTTGTGATCCAAGACTAGTTACTACCACGCATTGGGTTCCGGTAACTCGACCCCTCTCGACTTCAGTCGCTTAGTCCTTAGCCTAGGAGTTGCAAGTAGTTTCTGGCGTTTATAGTATGTTGGAGGCCGTGCATAGCGCTGACCCTAGGGGTGGGTTACGACGCGGTAGGCAGTGGCATGGTGTACCAAGGGTCACCCGAATGGTGGGCTTGGGAACCCTGCGCACATCGTTTGGGGCCGTAGCGGAAACTTCGGCCGGACTTCCGTGCGGGTTCAGTCTCAAATAGGCGATAGCCTGGACTAGAGGTCTTATGTGATTGACGGTCATGGCCGACTCCCTCGCTGGGCTTCCGTTTGAAGGTTGCCGAGGTGCCTGGTTTTATGAGCACACGGTGATAAGTGGCGAGAGCGTGTGTGAAGAAGTACACCCCTGCAGGGTATGAAACTATTCTAATAGCCACGTCCTCGGATATGGACTACTTGGAAAACTTATGTTGTTCATAGATAATCAAATGGATACTCATAAAAATATCAAGACAAGTGTGAGTATCGTGGATGGCACTCTCCCAGGAGAGGGAAGTGAATTCATGGTGGTGTATTGTCATGGAGTTAGTGGACTCATGTGCGATATCTAAAATTTAAACAAAGAGTTAAAATTGTGTAGTGTAGGTTAGCCATGAGTCAAAGCTGGCATTGCTGCATAAACTCCACCCCCCCTGTTAATACAGGAGCATGAATAGTCTAGGTCTGCTTTAAAGACTTGCTGAGTATGTTTGTACTCTAGTTTGCTTAATAATTGTTGTAGATAAGACCCAGGACCCATCGGGTGGGTTCTTTCTAGATGTTGACGATGCTGAATAGCTGGTGTCCTAGCTACGACCCTATGCCCTGTGGCAGGCTGTAGATAGTCAAGCCATGTGCCTTTTTACCCTTTCATGTGTCTGTACTCAGAGTGCTTATGCTTCCGCTTGGTTTGTATGAACTTGTTTGTATGACTTGAGTGTCAGGCACGTGACCCCTATCTGTAAGAACATATTATGCAAGGCTCGTCTGAGCCTCTTAAATAAAAGTTGTTGAATGGTTATGTTGTGATGCCATGGTTGTATCTATGCATATCGGGCATGTCATGCGTACGTGTGACATGAAACGGTATGTATGGGATCCGACACCTAGTTGTTTGCCTTTAGTAGTACTCTTTACGGGAAATTGCCTCTTTGTGCTTCCACTGAGCCATGGTAGCTTGCTACTATCCAGACACATTGATTGACTGGCATGTATCCTTCTTTGCTGCTGTGTCTGTCCCTTCGGGGAAATGTCTCGCAGTGTAATGGAGTCCCTGTAGCCTGCTACGACTCGTCTATGTGCAGTGATGGAATTTATGTCTCACGGCGTAATGGAGTCCTTGTAGCTTGCTATGACTCGTCTACACATGCTTGAGGCCGACACCTGCATTGCTGGGTTACGTATGCCTGTTTCCGTATGGATGTGCCACTTGGGTTCTATGACTAGTCATGTCGGCCCGGGTTCTCTGTTGTTTGATTGCCAGCGACATGTTCACATACATGAGCCAAAAGATGCAAACGGTCCCGGCTAAGGTAAGGCTGCAGCCGTGGAGCTTACCGTGCATGAGGCCGCAAAGTGATGTGATATGTTACATTCTGGATTCATATGACTTAGGATCAGGGTCTTGACAGCGTTGTTGGTGCTCAAGTATTGTTGGTGTGACAAACAGATGGAGAAGAGATTTGAGTCTAGAAACTCGAGTGGTTATGCTTTTCCAATCTTTTGCAGTTGTCTCAAAATCCTTTTTGAGGAATTACAGCAGTTATGTTGTCCAATTTCTGCTAGAGTCTCTAATGTCTTTGCATCATTCTTTGTTTCAGATGCCCCCTCGTCCTTCCCGTCAGGTGGTCCTTCTGACCAGGTGCATCGATGTACCGGGTCACACGGCCATGTTGGTTAGAGTTATGATGGAGGCTAGCTACCATTGGTACCCAGAGTACACAGTGGAGGAACAGTATCGAGATTTCAACCAGAGTCAGTATTTGTGTACTGTTAAGATATATCCTTCATATCCTAGAGCTGCAGAGCCGCTTCACTGGACTTATGGACTAGGTGTCACCATAGATATGGCAGTTCAGGAGGCCGCCTACACCATGTTGACTATCATGAGGTTTCACCATGGTCTGCTTCAGAACACAGAGTTCTGTTATGTTCCTGCTTCCATGGGAGGAGATGATGGTTATCTTAGCGCAACATACTGTGATCATTCCCATGAGGACCCTAGGCTACAGGTGACCGCCTAGATGTTGGAGAACAGGGATCGTGATGCACGTGCCCTTCGCATGGAGCTTTATGCTACTCGTGCACGTCTTTGGACAGCCCTGACGAAGTTGGCACCTGTCGTGCAGACAGGCTATGGAGATTTGGAGATGCTGAACCCACCGCGGACTCATCTTCCAGCACGCGTAGACTGGCCTGATGTTGGAGGCATCACCCCTCTTTGAGGACCACTATTGCTGCCAGCAAGGGGACCAAGGCCACATCCGTGTCCTTATGGTTCCCAGGGATCACAGGCTAGAGTGTTTCCAGATCCTCAGGTGCAGCTTCCGGGTCATGGGGGTAACCTGTATGAGGCATTCTATGGCGATGCTTGAGTATGTGGATGTTAGTACTAGTATGTTAGTAATCGTATCGCCACAGTCCTGCGTGTCTTGTGGGATATGATTGAGGTTGAGAGTTGAGTTCCGGAGGTGTAGATAGATAATGTATAGGAAGCTTGTAATGCCTCCGATGAGTTGTGTCATCCCTCTGTAGTTTGTTTTCAGCTTGGGCTTGTACTGAACTATGTCATGGTGTGTATGAATCATGGTGTTCATAGGGCAGTTGATGTTTCCATGTTGTTGGATGTTTACCCTGCATGCCATGTTGTCCAGTACATTCCTTATCTCATGTCTTAGAGTTGATGTCCTCTATGTTTAAGCTGTGGGATTGTTTTCCCAGGATGGTGCAACTAGGAATAACCCCATGCTTATCCCTAAGCAGGGCGAGGGAAGCCAGCCAAGGCAAGAGGATCTGCCACATGCTCCTTCTTTGGCAGAAGTGATGCTTGAAGCCGAAAGGAACAACAGAGAGACCAACAGGCTATTGGAACGAATTGAGCAGAACACAGCGCATGCTCCCCGCGATGATCTCAATGATGGCGTGTCACTCGGTGATTTCGTCAGGCTGTGCCCACCCAAGTATCATCATTCGGTCGACCCGCTCGATGCGGATGACTGGCTGACCAGCATGTTCTGCAAGATCCGGGCTGCCAATGTGTCCGAGGCCAATAAGGTGTCTTTTTCTACCTACTTTCTGGAAGGACCCGCCAATCTGTGGTGGGAAAATTATGAAGCCATGCGTCCCGTAGGCCCCGCACCAATTTGGGCAGAATCCAGTGCAGCATTCCGTACCCATCACATCCCGGAGGGGCTGATGGATCGCAAGAGAGAGGAATTCTGTGCTTTCACCCAGGGCAAACTGTCAGTGGATGCTTATAGCCGCGAGTTCGGCAATCTTGCTCGCTATGCTCCGGGGGAAGTTTCAACTGATGCCAAGAAACGGGCTAGGTTCCGCAAGGGACTCAATCCTGAGCTCCGTCGAGATTTGCGCCTGCATGAGTGCACAACCTTCCAGGCTCTCGTCAACAAGGCTATCAATGCCGAGACTGGACAGACTGACTATGAGGCCACGAGAAAGCACAACCGTGACTTCAGCCCCGCATCTGGCTCAGGCTCCAACAAATGCCGGGTCTGGTTGCCCAACGCAGCTCTGCCGCCAAGATACAATGCGAGGCCATCCTTCCAGGCGCCTCGCCCAGCTTAGCCCAACCCTCCAGCCAGGCCCTTTGGAGGTCCGCCTGCCAATGTTGCTCCCCGTGCCACCGTTGTCTGCTACAAATGTGGGGAACCAGGACACTACTCTCGTGATTGTCCTCAGAATAATGCCAAGCCGACCGAACGTGGGAAGCCGGGAAAAGCCTTCTATGTGAAGCCAGCTCTTGCTTGTGGACGAGTGAATTATGTCTATGCTGAGGAAGCCATTGAGGATCCTGATGTTATCCTAGGTACACTCCTTGTCAATAGTCATCCAGCATCTGTTCTATTTGATACTGGGGCATCTCATTCTTTCATCTTAGAAAGTTATGCATAGTTGCATAACATGTCTTTTTGTGATATGCCTACTCCTTTAGTAGTTCAGACTCCTGGTTCAAAGTGGCAAACTTCTAGAGTGAGCCATGATAATGAGATTCTGGTGGATAGGCTAGTCTTCCTAGCATCTTTGATAGCCCTCAAGTCTTCGGACATCAATATCATTCTAGGCATGGATTGGATGAAAGCCCACTATGCTAAGATTGATACTCACACTAGGAATGTTCAAGTTACACATCCATCGGGTGAGATAGTTAATGTCTCCACTCGAACAACCAAGCGCCAACTCTATTTCCTCAATGCTAGCCCTCTTCCAGAGTTAGAAGATATTCCGGTAGTCCGTGACTTTCGGGATGTCTTTCCAGAAGAACTGCTAGGAATTCCTCCAGTCAGAGATATTGAGTTTGTGATAGAGCTCATTCCAGGGACCGTCCCAATAGCCAGAAGACCCTATAAGATGGCACCCTTAGAGCTAGCCGAACTTAAAATTCAACTTGATGAGGCTTTGAAGAAAGGTTTCATCCAACCTAGTTCTTCTCCTTGGGCTTGTCCCATCCTCTTCGTCAACAAGAAGGATGGATCGGATCGGATGGTTGTGGATTATCGGCCAGTGAATCTGGTCACCATAAAGAACAAGTATCCGCTCCCCAGGATCAACGATTTGTATGATCAACTCGCTGGATCCTCTGTCTTTTCCAAAATGGATTTGAGGTTGGGATACCATCAAATCAGAATTCGAAACAGGGACATTCCAAAAATGGCTTTTGTTACTCGTTATGGCCAATACGAGTACACCGTCATGTCCTTCGGTTTAACCAATGCCCCAGCCACTTTCTCTCGCTTGATGAATTCGATCTTCATGGAATATTTGGACAAATTCGTCGTGGTTTACCTCAACGACATACTCATCTACTCGAAGAACGAACAGGAACATGCCGAGCATCTAAGGCTGGTATTGATGAAACTTCGAGAGCACCGTCCATACGCCAAATTCTCCAAGTGTGAATTTTGGTTGCGAGAACTGACCTATCTAGGCCACATGATCTTTGGTAAAGGTATTGCTGTCAATCCCGAGAGAGTTCAGGCCGTCCTTGATTGGACTCAACCTGAATCAGTTAAGCAAGTTTGGAGTTTCCTTGGCTTAACAAGCTATTGTTGCCGCTTTGTCGAGAATTTCTCCAAGGTTGCAAAACCTCTGACTGAACTCCTCGAGAAAGATAAAAAGTTCGAGTGGATCCCACAATGCGAGCATAGTTTTCAGGAGTTGAAAAGATGACTGACCTCTGCTCCCGTTCTGGTGCCACCAGACTTCTCTAAGGACTTTGTTATCTATTGCGACGCCTCGCGACAAGGATTAGGTTGCATTCTCATGCAAGATCTTCATGTGATTGCATATGCATCTCGACAGTTGCATCCACATGAGGATAATTATCCAACACATGATCTTGAGCTTGCAGCTGTGGTCCATGCACTGAAAACCTCGCAACATTACCTTCTGGGTAATCGTTGCGAAATTTACACTAATCACCAAAGTCTGAAATATATTTTCACCCAGCCGGATTTGAATCTCAGGCAAAGACGGTGGGTTGAGTTGATTACAGATTACGACTTAGGGATAACTTACACCCCGGGGAAAGCCAATGTCATGGCTGATGCACTTAGTCGTAAGTCTTATTGTAAAAACCTGATGTTACAACAAGGTCAACCACTTCTCCATGAGGAATTTCGGAAGTTAAACCTCCACATTGTTCCTCAAGGATTCCTATCCAACCTAGTGGCGAAACCTACTCTTACAGATCAAATTATAGAAGCCTAGAAGCATGATGCCGGGATATCTCGGATCAGGAAAAACATTAAGAAGGGTAATGTTAGATGCTTCTCGGTAGATGATTGAGGTGTTGTTTTCTTTGAGAACCGCTTGGTGATCCCGAAGAAGCAACATCCATGACAATTGATCCTTAAGGAGGCTCTTGATTCTCCTCTCACAATTCATCCGGGTAGTACCAAGATGTATCAGGACCTATGCCAGAGGTTCTGGTGGACTAGGATGAAGAAAGAAATTGCCCAGTTCGTTGCTAATTGCGACGTTTGTCGTCGCATGAAAGTAGAACATCAAAGGCTTGCTGGCACCCTTTAACCTTTAGCTATTCCCAAATGGAAATGGGATAAGGTCGGTACGGATTTCATTATCGGATTTCCTAGGACCAAGAGAGGGAATAATGCTATCTTTGTGGTCATTGACCGCCTTTCCAAAGTGGCTCATTTTCTTCCTGTTCGGGAGAGTATAACGGCTAGCCAGCTAGCAGAGTTATATGTTTCTCGAATAGTTTCTCTTCATGGTGTTCCATTGGAGATTAACTCAGACCGTGGAAGTATCTTTACTTCCCGATTCTGGGAAAGTTTTCAAACCGCTATGGGGACTCATCTATCCTTTAGCACTGCTTTCCACCCGCAATCAAGTGGTCAAGTTGAGCGAGTCAATCAAATCCTCGAAGACATGCTCCGAGCTTGTGTTATATCTTTCGGTATGAGCTGGGAGAAATGTCTTCCATTTGCCGAATTTGCTTATAGCAATAGTTATCAATCAAGCCTGGGCAAAGCCCCTTTTGAAGTTCTCTATGGACGAAGGTGTCGAACACCTCTTAACTAGTCAGAGGAGAGAGGCAACTCTTTGGCCCGGATATGATCCAGGATGCAAAGGAGCAATTTCGCATTATTCGTGAAAAGTTGAAAACAGCCCAATCTCGTCAAAAGAGCCAATATGATCGCCATCATAAGGCTATGACCTATGAAGTTGACGAGAAGGCTTACCTTAGGGTTACACCTCTGAAGGGCACCCATCGATTCGGTATCAAGGGCAAGTTGGCTCCTCGTTACATTGGACCCTTCCGCATTCTTGCTAAACGAGGAGAGGTTGCCTACCAATTGGAACTACCACCGCATCTTTCCAATGTTCATGATGTCTTCCATGTCTCGCAACTCAGGCGTTACTTCTCGGACCCTGTCCGTGAGGTAGACCACGAAGCGCTTGATCTCCAAGATAACCTTACATATCGAGAATACCCTATTCGTATTCTTGATCAAGCTGAGCGTACCACTCGGCGTCGGAACATCAAGTTTCTCAAGGTTCAGTGGTCACACAATTCTGGAAAGGAGGCCACATGGGAAAGAGAAGATCGTCTTTGACTAGAGTACCCCGCACTCTTCCCGACGACTTCAAAATCTCGGGACGAGATTCTTTTGAGTGGGGGTGAGTTGTCACATCCCTAGCTAGATGTCATAGGACAACATGGGTGTTGCATCATGTTTCCATTTTGCATCAACATGAAATGGGGACTAAAAGAAACCCCAAGTTCACATTGAATCAAAATAATTCAAAGTTGGTGAAAATTCAACAAATCCAAAATGCCCTTTAAAAATGTTCCCTATGTCTGATAAATATGGACATGGTTATAACAGGGGTCATTTTAAATATTTGAACAACTGAAGTAATTTAAAAATAAATGATAAAGCTACTGAAAATATCAAATGAAGCATTATCATTAGTTTAGTTTTCAAAATATCCTAAAACTTTTTGGATAAATTTGAAATATTCAAACTTCAATACATAAAATAATTGGGATATTTTAAAATAGCATATGTGCTTGAAATTAAAATAAAACAAATGTCAGAAGTTAGAAAAGAATTGAAATAAAAAAAGGAAGAAAGCCCACCTGGGCTTACCTGAAGAAGAGGCCCAGCCCACAGGGGCAACAACGTCTTCTTCCTCCTGCCAGGAGGAGAAGCAGCTTTGTGCTGCCGCCGCAGCCGGCGGTGGCCACGCGCTGGCCACCTCCTCCTTGCCTGCCTAGCCACCTCCTCGTCGAGCTGACGAGAGGATAGGCTCAGTCGCCGCCGAGCCCGTTTCCCCCTTGCCATTTCCCCCTCTCCCTCTCCTCTGCTCCCCCTCTTGCGGGACTGAAGACGCCGGTGATTCGCCGCCCTCCCTGCGTCCCCGACCATGCTATGGTGCCAGAAGCCCCTCTGGTGAAGCCCCGGACCGTTTCCCCTACTCCCGACGCCGTTCCCCTTCTCTAGCCCCGTCGGTAGCCAGAGCCGAGTGGAGCTCGCCGGCGGCCATGGCGTAGCCGTGGCCATAGTGGCCAAAGCTCGCTCCTGGCCATGGGCTCGTGCTCGTAGCGCCTCCAGGAGCTCGTAGCCGCTCTCAGCTCCTCCTCTCGCGGCCTGTAGTGTAGTAGCCATTCCTGCTCGAGCCGTCGCCGCCGCTCAGCTCGACGTGACCGTCAGCTCCGGCGGCCCCGAGCCCTCTCTGCTGCCCTGCTAGACGCGCGTGTGCACGTGCTATCTCCCGGTGCCCTCCGCGCGCCAAATGGTCGCCGGAGGCGCGATTCCGACGAGTCGCCGCCGGCCCCGCTCCAGTGGGCGCCGACATGGCCATCATCAGGGGCTAATCCCCCTTGATTAATTAGGCCTCCTGCCACTGACCAGTGGGCCCCAGGGTGGGTCAAACCCCACACGTCAGGTTTGACCTAGCCTGGTCAGCCGACCAGCTGACGTCGTGGTGACGTTAGGCTTCCTTTTCCAGATTAAAAATAATTCCAGAAATTATTTAAAACTTTAAAAATTCATATAAATTAATATGTAAATCAGATGACAATAATTTATATATGAAAATTTATCAGAAAAATCCAATGAATCCAATGGTGCTATTATCATGCATGTTAGAGCAACGTATGTAGAAGAACATTGACATTTGCTAATAGGTTAGTATATGGAATTTGAAATGAAGAAAATTTTTGAACCTATGTTCAAACTCCCTTCAAATTAACTTGGACACTAGTTGCACTAGCTCATCCATACATGCTACCATGTCATGATCATTCATCATATTGTTGCACTTGCGTGTATTGAATGCTATTTATCTGCATTGCGGTAGGCCCTACTTCTGAGGATACCCCCGAGTATTCCAACCAAGGAGAGAACCTTCCCGCTACCCAGCAAGGCAAGCAAACCCCCTTGATCATTCCGATAACATCCCACTCTCTCGCTCCTGCTCTTGGTTATTGCATTAGGACAAATGTTCACATGTCTGTCATACACGGTAGGTGAACCTATTCTTTCGCATGACCTGTCATTGTCACAGTAAATAGCTAAACCTTACAACCTAGCATACCTGGTAGATGCTTGTGCCATGATGTGCTTAGCTTACTTTGCCTGCTATGCTTGCTATGCTTAGAGTTGTGTCAGGTCTGATTCATCTGGGTGATGAACTGACTGAAACAGTGTTGTTCTGATGTGATGAACTTATAATGAACCCTATTTGGTAAAGGTAGCGATGAGAGGCTATGTAGGAGTACATAGCGGGTTGTCTCATTGGGACCGTTCTTAGGAACTGAGTTCTGTGTTTGTGATCCAAGACTAGTTACTACCACACATTGGGTTCCGGTAACTCGACCCCTCTCGACTTATCAGTCGCTTAGTCCTTAGTCTAGGAGTTGCAAGTAGTTTCTGGTGTTTATAGTATGCTGGAGGCCGTGTGTAGCGCTGACCCTAGGGGTGGGTTACGACGCGGTAGGCAGTGGCACAGTGTACCAAGGGTCACCCGAATGGTGGGCTTGGGTACCGTGCGCACATCGTTTCGCACCGTAGCGGAAACTTCGGCCGGACTTCCGTGGGGGTTCAGTCTCAAATAGGCGATAGCCTGGACTAGAGGTCTTATGTGATTGACGGTCATGGCCGACTCCCTCGCTGGGCTTCCGCTTGAAGGTTGCCGAGGTGCATGGTTTTATGAGCACACAATGATAAGTGGCGAGAGCGTGTGTAAAGAAGTACACCCCTGCAGCGTATGAAACTATTAGAATAGCCCCGTCCTTGGATATGGACTACTTGCAAAACTTATGTTGTTTATAGATAATCAAATGGATACTCATAAAAATATCAAGACAAGTGTGAGTATCATGGATGCCACTCTCCCAGGAGAGGGAAGTGAATCCATGGTGGTGTATTGTCATGGAGTTAGTGGACTCGCATGCGATATATAAAATTTAAACAAAGAGTTAAATTGTGTAGTGTAGGTTAGCCATGAGTCAAAGCTGGCATTGCTGCATAAACTCCACCACCCCCCTTGTTGATACAGGAGCATGAATAGTCTAGGTCTGCTTTAAAGACTTGTTGAGTACGTTTGTACTCATGTTTTCTTAATAATTGTTGCACATGAGACCCAGGACCCATTGGGTGGGTTCTTTCTAGATGTCGACGATGCCGAATAGCTGGTGTCCTAGCTACGACCCTATGCCCTGTGGCGGGCTGTAGATAGTCAGACCATGTGCCTTTTTACCCTTTCATCTGTCTATACTCAGACTGCTTATGCTTCCACTTGGTTTATATGAACTTGTTTGTATGACTTGAGTGTCGGGTCACGTGACCCCTATCTGTAAGATGATATTATGCAAGGCTCATCTGAGCCTCTTAAATAAAAGTTGTTGAATGGTTATGTTGTGATGCCATGGTTGTATCTATGCATATCGGTCATGTCGTGCGTACGTGTGATGTGCAACGGTATGTATGGGATCCGACACCTAGTTGTGTACCTTTAGTAGTACTCTTTACGGGAAACTGCCTCTTTGTGCTTCCACTGAGCCATGGTAGCTTGCTACTGCTCTGGACACATTGACTGACCAGCATGTATCCTTCTTTGCTGTTGTGTCTGTCCCTTCGGGGAAATGTCTCGCAGTGTAATGGAGTCCCTGTAGCCTGCTACGACTCGTCTACGTGCAGTGATGGTATTTATGTCTCACGACATAATGGAGTCCTTGTACCTTGCTATGACTCGTCTACACACGCTTGAGGCCGACACCTGCATTGCTGGGTTACGTATGCTTGTTTCCGTACGGATGTGCCACTTGGGTTCTATGACTAGTCATGTCGGCCCGGGTTCTCTGTCGTTTGATTGCCAGTGACATGTTCACATACGTGAGCCAAAAGACGCAAATGGTCCCGGCTAAGGTAAGGCTGCAGCCGTGGAGCTTACCGTGCGTGAGGCCGCAAAGTGATGTGATATGTTACAGTCTGGATTCATATGACTTAGGATCGGGGTCCCGACACCCGAAGTACAACCCATGGTCGGCATACCCGACCACCTTTGATCGGCGTGATCATCCGACCAGTATCTGTCATGGGGGTTCGGCGGCCCTCATCCTAGATCCCATTATAGATGGGGATCACCTCACAAAGGTCCTAATGGACGGAGGAAGTAGCCTTAAATTGACTTACTCAGATACGGTGAAAAATATGGGCATTGATCCATCAAGGATTAAACCCAGCAGTACTACCTTCAATGGAGTGATCCCGGGCAATGAGGCCCGATGCATGGGCTCGGTAACTCTAGAGGTCATGTTCGGCTCACCCGACAACTTTCATAGTGAAGACTTGATCTTCGGCATTGTGCCCTTCCACAACAGCTATCACGCGCTGCTTGGACGGACAATGTTTGCTCATTTCAACGCGGTCCCACAATACGCATACCTCAAGCTCAAGATACCGGGCCCCAAGGGGGGTCATTACTGTCAACGGCAACACCAAGCGCTCCCTTAGAACTGAGGAACATGCACTGGCCCTAGCGGCCAAATTCAGCTATAAAGAAGATAGGCAAGTTACGATATCCGCCATAAAGGCACATAAAGCTGGGAAGCGAGTTCAGCTTCAGACCGAAAGCTCGGATCCTTCCTCTTCCCCTCTATAGGGACTCGCCCCACACCGCACAATTTCTGGACCAACAAAGTATGTGTCAAGGAGGCACAACTTCGCACTTAAAATTCCATGGGAAAGCGATGGGGAAATAAAGGTGGGTGTTCGGATGCCCCGACCTACTACCACCAATACGTCTTCAGACAAGATGCAGGCGCTCCTAAAAGAGCCTGCCTACAGCGTAAAGCTCACCTATAATGCTACGGCCTCTCAAGATTTTGTTCGCAAAATCTGCCTGCACTAGCACCCATCAAGGTGCATCCAAGAGCAGGAGTCAACTAGCATGGGGCATATTGAGGACATCAGGTCACCAATTGAAGACCCCTGGCACAACAACTCCTATAGGACTTTATTCCTTATTTTCTTTCGCATACCTGTAAACAGTTGCTTTGGCAATCCGAGTTATAAGAGTTGTTGAGAAAATGGAAAATTGCGTGGCGCAAGTACGCCTCATTTGTCCTGTTTTCGGCACATACTTGTTCCCCTTTGTCCCTCTTCTCGTGAACCTGTTCGTTATGACGCGAGGTAACCGGCTAATAG
The DNA here is from genome assembly GCA_022496015.1 of Hordeum marinum. Lineage (NCBI taxonomy): Eukaryota > Viridiplantae > Streptophyta > Magnoliopsida > Poales > Poaceae > Hordeum > Hordeum marinum. Next base: position 387,478,235 of record CM039673.1, on the reverse strand, counting down.
ACCCGGGGCTCGATTTCAAACACAAATCGCCTTAACTATCGTGTGTTTAGTGTCTTGGCATTCGCTTTATATGCATCGGTTCCAAACTATGTATTTGGTCATTAAGTTGAGTTGCCCGGCTCCTGTGCTTGCCCCTTTATGTTTCGCTCGTTCGGCTAAAAGGGCAAAGGGAGCACCCCTGCGATTGTGCTTCCATATAGTCTAGTCAAGCACCTCAGGGGAGAAAGCCGAAAACGGACTGTCATAGTATGTGCGATCCGATCTGTGAACCCCAAGTGAGAAGTATTATACTTCTATCCTGATGAGCGGTTATTCTGTGTTATACGAGGCACTTGCCTTTTGTGCAAACATTACGATGTTGGCTTCGGCCTCGGTTCATCCGAACATCTCAAACACTCCGGTGGCTAATCGTACACTTCTCGTAGTCCTTTTCGCGCCCCTTTGGTTAAGTGAAAGAAATAAAGCACTATAGTCTGATTACCTAGTCTGGCGCACTACACCGCCTTCGGGTTCCGATAATACGGCTAAGGGACACAGTGCATTGGCATAGACACCCCAGATAGTATCTACGTGGGGACCGAAGCCGACGACTTGCATATTTCAGTATTAAATGACCACACAAGAGTTATAAAGGAATACAAAACCATATAAGAGTGGATACTAATATCATTAAAAGTTATCATGAGTCTTCAGACACGTTACAAGCTCATTCAAATATTTTTTCACCCGAACACTGCTTCGCTATCATCCACGCACTCTCCATCACTCCATCGAAGTATAGCTCGGGGCGTCGGTGCTCCTTCCCGGGTGGCGGTGGGTCGGTGGCGACCTCCATCAGATTCAGCCCTGGCGAGTGCACTTTGGCCTTGGCAAGGGCCATCCGGACTCCTTAGATGCAGGAGGAGCGCTTGACACTTTCGAGGCGGGGCGTGGCAGCAATCAGTCTCCACACCAAGCCGAAGTAACTGGCTGGGAGTGGCTCGCCGGGCCATAAGCGGATGCAGAGGTCCTTCATGGCCGGCTCCGCCATCTGGTGCAGGTCCATCAGCTATTTCAGCTGCTCCACCAAAAGAGGAGGACGCTCAGGGGCTCCAAACTGTGACCAGAACGTCCGAGCTTCGTCTTCCTCTCCTCGCGAGGCGAACAGCTGATTGGCGCCCGCCACGCTCTTTTGGAGATCGGCGGATGCGCCTGAGGATCACCACACCTGTGTCAGCAATTCGAATCTGCTATCCTTGAATATGCACTTTAGGGAGTATGGCTTACCATCGGCTATTTCCTTGGCTTGGCGCACTTGCTCCTCCAAGAACCGTCTATCCATCCGCTCCTTCTGAAGATCGTATTTCATGGTGGACAGTTTGGCCGAGCTTGCCTTATTCTTTTGCTCCAAGGCCTCACACTTTTTGCTAGCATCCTTGAGCTCATCCTGTATCTCCGCCACACGACTTGGTGCTTATCGCTGGTGGCTCGTAGGGTGGAGAGTGCGATGACCGCTTCTTTGGCCACCGCCTTCTCAACGGCCGCCTCGTCTTTGGCACATTGAAGCTCGGCCTTGAGCTTTTTGACCTCTTTCGACGAAGCTACAAAACGATAAAACTTTATATAACAGGAATCTGCATTGATAGTATTCGAGGGAAAGTATTCAGATTTAGTTCGGACTTACCCTGTGCCTCGTCGAACCTCTTGTTGAGGGCTTCCACCTCATCCTCAGAGTGCTTGAGCTTCTAATGTAGCTTGTCAAGCTCGGCACCATTTTTGGCCATCGCTGATGATCAAGCCTACATTACACACACAATTCATACATCACATCGACACTCACTTCCCGAATTATAGACAATCTGATCATACATCGACTTATTTTAGCATGTTGAACACTTAAAGTGCGTCTAGTGCGGTATGAGTTTTAGATGTGACCCCTAGGCGAGTTTGTTCACCTCACCTAGGGCTCCGGGGCTGCTGTGTATACAATACGAATAAATAAAAATCTTAGCAAAATATCAGGCGACTTACTTGAAAGCCCGCAAGGAGACATTTGAAGGCCTCCTTCAGTCCGTTGTCAACAGACTGGACGCTTTGTAGTACCGTACCCATAAGGGTGCGGTGATCCTCGGGGACGGAGGCACTCGATAGAGCCTCCTCGATGTCCGACCACCTATTGGTTGGTGGTGCCATGGATGATTGGATTTCTTGATCACTCACCGGGGACTAGACCGATGCCTCGAGAGGCATAGTGCGCTCCAGAGATGTCCTCAAAGGGGACTGATTGCCTCCTCGTCTGGCCTCCTTGCTGTCCGGGCGGGGCGTTGTCCCTTGGTCTTCGGTGGCTGAAGCGTTAGCCTCGGCCATGGTGCTATCTCCCTCGCCCCCTATGTTCGCCTCCATTGGAGTAGGCTGGGACGACACCTCCACGGCGTCCTTTGTGGCGCCTGGAGTGGTGGGGTGCGAGGCATCCCCGCTCTCCGCCAGTTCGACGAGCGAGGTCTCCCCATCCGATACCACCTCAGTGGGGATAACGCGCGGGGGGCTGTTGGACCAATAACATGGATGTTAGGAAACTCTGAATATACTAGTTATAGGTAGGAGGGTCTTTGGATCCTAACCTGGATGTAGGGGGCTTGACCCTTAGGCTGCTTGATGGAACCTCCTCAGGGTGTTCGGATGCGGAGCTTGAGTCCGAGTTGTCGTTACAGAACCACCCACGCCTGCTGTGCCCTCTTCTGGGCAGGAGAAGCAACCTGCCCCGAGGCGTCCGAAGATGCCGCTCTCTTCTTGGCGCGGGGAGAATTGCCCCCCCTCGCTCTTGACCTCCTCCTCCTCTTTGGCCTCCTCCTGATTTGAGGAGGCGGGGGTGTCTTCGGATGCAGCGTCAGGCTAGTCCTTGATGCGAAGGCCAGCCTAGCCTGGTTTCTTCTTCTTCTCCTTCTTCGTGGGAGCCTTGTAAGGCTTCTCCACGAGCATCTTGGCTAAGAGCCCGGTCCTCTTGTCTTCGGGTTGAGGAGTCAGACTTATGATGTTGGTGGCTTTCTTCTGCCATCTATGCCAGAACATATCGGATAAGAGGATGCAGGGATTCTTGTGTAGTAGAACCAACCAAGCTAGGGAATATCATACCTTGGAATCAGGCTTGGCGGTGTGCAGACCCTTGTCCTCCTCCTCGAATGGCTAGCTCTTCATCAACTTGAAGAGTGCCTTCCATAGCTTCTCCCGCATAGTGCGGAAGAGATTCTGGAATGTGGGCTCGGCTTCGAATTCTTGAGCCCATAGGGGAGTGTCCCGACGCTGGCAAGGGAGGATGCGCCTTCGGAGCATCACCTGGACCACATCGGCTAGCTTGACGCCCCCTCGACCAGGGAGCGAAGGCGCTTTTGCAGGTCGGTCACCTCTTTGCTCGAACCCCAGACCAGGCCCTTTTCGGGAAATGAGGCCAGTCTGGTGGGGGGACCGGATCTGAATGTGGCGGCAGGGAGTTGGACCTCTTCTCGTGGTTCGGTGACATAGAACCACTCTTTTTGCCATCCTTTGATGGTGTCGATGAAGGTGCCTGACGGCCACCGATGTGGGTGACCTTGCCGATGACTGCCCCACCACAGTCCGCGTGCTTGCCGTCAATGCAATTGGACTTGATATTGAAGACTGCAGCCAGAGCCCAAAGTGCGGCTCGATGCGCAGGAAGGCCTCGTGGGTGAGGATGAATGCCGAGATGTGCATGATGGAGTTCGGCGGGAGGTCGTGGAAGTCGAGGCCGTAAAAGAACATTAACCCCTTGACGAAGGGGTGGAGTGGGAAGCTCAACCCCCTGATGAAGTGGGGGATGAACACCGCCCTCTCGCCTAGCCTAGGGGTGGGGATCACTTGGCCCTCCTCCGCCGCGCGGTGAGGGATGTTGGCGGGGAGGTAACCGGCCTTCTTGAGGTCGAGTATGTCCTTGTTGGTGACCATGGAAGCTTCCCACTGACTATGGGAACCCGCCATTGCCGAGCTCAAAGGTGGAGGTGGAGAGGCCTAGATCCGTGCTCTGAAGGCGCAAGGGAATGGGAGGCGGAGAAGTTGAATGGAAAGCATAAAAAAGCCTTTGGTGTTTTTCTTCTATTTTTATGAGACCTGTCGATGTGGATTCCCCTCGTCGCGCCGTGAATCCCTCCACTTCCTGAGACGCATGAGCTGTTGCATGCGCGTGGTTAAGGATATCCCGTATAAAACTGGACACAATCGGTATATTGATAGATCGTGATGATTAAAACAGCCTCGAACGACGAATCGAGTCTATGCAACTGGTCTGGCAGTCGTGGTGGGCCGTAACCTTTCCTCAGAATGGTCGTCAGAGGGCTGTTGTTTATCCCCAGATGTTTGGGCTTCAAAGCCAATTAATTTACAGTATTCGGACGTGCCACTATGCGGGAAACTACTTGTCATCAGAGGCTGAACTATTGTTCGGCAGGAAGGAACTCACCTCGCAAGCCAAAGTCTCTTTTTGTGAAGCAGTCAGAGCTGAAGACCCTTAGCGTTGGAGGCAAGTTCGGGGGTTACTGAGGGAGTCCTAGATTAGGGGGTCCTCGGATAGCCGACCAATTTTTATGGGCCGGACTATGAGGGCTACTTACCGAACACCAAAGGATTTGAAGGCCCAATCTCCTAGATGGAAGCTTCGGGAAACAAGGTTTGCGCTCCACGTCTGATGTAGTAGTTAGGCAAGTTTATCTCTTTGGCATGTAACCGACCATGTGTAAACCCTAGGCATCCTCGACATCTATATAAACTGAAGGGTTTTAGGGTATAGAGAGGACAACTCATCTAGGGTTAGACATACGATCTCGAGGTAGATCAACTCTGTAACCCCTTACACCATCAATACAATCAAGCAGGACGTAGGGTATTACCTCCATAGGAGGGCCCAAACCTGGGTAAACTCGTGTCCCCTTTGTCTCCTGTTACCGTCGATCTTAGTCTCACAGTTCGGGACCCCCTACCCAAGATCCGCTGGTTTTGACACCGACAGATGGCAAGTCAGTTGCTGCTCCAGTGAATAAATCCAATGTTAACCCAAACCCGAGACTAAGTACTTCTATTATGAGGAGAACGGTCGCTGAAGCAGAACAACCCTAGATACTTGGTAGATAAGAAGGGTGGTGAAAGTGCGTTATGTCGACTAGAGGGGGTTGAATAGGCAATTTTTACAAATTCATCACTTGAGGAATTTCAAATTTGAGGAATTTGAAATGTGATGAATAACTAGCAGCGGAATAAGTACTCAAGTGCATGAGGAACATAGTAACAGGATAGTCTTCATGATGAAATGAAACATGCACAAATAGAGAGTAGCATGATAAAGGATAAGCAGTGATGAACAAGGCAACTTGAAGAATTTGAGGTGAGAAATTTGTGAAATTCTTCAGTCAACTTCTTCAAACAGTAATAATCAATTTCATCAACAGGTTTATGAGGAATAAGGAGGTTGAGGAAATAGAACCAGGTAGCTCGATGAAGACAATGGTTTGATGACCCAGTTCCAACTGCTGTGACAGTCGTAAGTCTGGTTTGGAGCGGCCTGGTATTTAAACCAGAGGACACACAGTCCCAGGACACATAGTCCTTACCGTATTCTCCTTGAGCTAAGGTCACACAGTCCTCGCCCAACACTCGTGGTAAGTCTTCAGGGTAGACTTCCAAAACCCTCACAAACTGGTCACCCGGCGATCCACAATTTACTGTTGGATGCTCTAGACCAAGGTCACTTCGTGGTCCCCAATTGACTGCATGAGCACTAGACCATGACGCCTAACCGTTTGGAGGATGCACAGTCCTCAAAGGTAACAAGCATCGGTTCCACACAGGAATTTCTCCAGTGATGCTCAATCACCATGGGTTTTGTGGTTTGGTTGTGGGTTTTTCCTCACTGATGATTTTCTCTCAAAGTCCTCAGAGGATGGGTTGCTCTCAAATGACAAGTGTTAGTTCTCTCTCGGAGCAGCCAACCAGCTAGTGGTTGGGGTGTGTGGCTATTTATAGCCAGGATGCAACCTGACATGATAAGACATAAATGCCCCCAACGATATGACCGTTATGTGGATAAGAATGATTGGGGATAGCTAGCGCTAAGCACAGCAATGGTCGGAATTTCGAACTATGAAAGTCTTCAGCTTATCATGTTCCTCACTTGTAGGAAATTCGCACTGGCGAAATCCTAACTCCTAAGTCAGATCAATTTCCTCAGAGACCAGAAGAACTTTGTCTCTGTCACTGAAGAACTTGTCTGAACCGTAAGAGATTTCCAAAGGCTTCACTCGAATGATTGTATGGGTTGAGGATTTTGGAGTTGAGCATCAGTTGGAAATTTTCCTTAGTATTTCCTCGCCCCCCTTTAACAGTATGGTGTTTCCTATGACTCAAATAAAGTAAATGAAACTACGAAAACAAAAGTCTTCACACTTCATATTCCTTGTTCATATCTTCAAGGTCACACCAACTTCTTCATTTTCAAAGTCTTCACAAAGTCTTCACCAAAGTCTTCAGCAAAGTCTTCACTTGAAGACATATATTTTTAGGGGTCGATAATCTCCAAATATATATCAAACTCCTCATCAACTTATAGAGCCCGTGTACACTCACAAACACATTAGTGCCTTAACCTATAAGTCTTCAATACACCAAAATCACTAAGGGGCACTAGATGCACTAACAATCTCCCCCTTTTTGGTGATTGATGACAAATAGGTTAAGTTTTCAACGGGGATAAACATATGAAGTGAAAGTACAAATTTTGAGGAATTTGAATTCGAGATATAGAAGAACTCCCCCTGAAGATGTGCATATTTGAGGAATTTGCTTTGGACTGCAAATGCACATGGAAGGTTCAAAACATGGAGAACTCCCCCTATATCTTGTAATTCATACACGCATTTGAATATATGAAATGAAGTATTTGAAATGCGTGAGGAAAATGGTGTCTGACGAAATTCAGCATGCATGCATTAAGGTAATTGAGGAAATAAACATGCGAGGAAATAGTTCAAAAGTGTCAGACCACCATCAGACTTAAGTTTACAACTCAATAATCAAAAACTTCAGAAGAGCGAGAGTTGTAACTTAAACAAAAATAGCCCATATATATAGACCCGCTTGAAGACTAACTCAAATTTTCTCCCCCTTTGTCATCGAAGACCAAAAGGGAAGAAAAAGTGATGACTAACGCCCCATGAGGATTTTCATCTTGTTGGTGAAGAAGGAGTGCCAGCGTTGTCGGGGTCGATTGTTGATGCAGGGCCAGTAGAAGTATCTTCAATGTCTTCATCTTCATCGCGCTCGCGAGATGAAGAATATGAACTGGTGACCATCAGAGGAACTTGGACTTTCTTGAACTTCTTCTAAGGACAGTGAGCGAAGTCACGATATTCTTCAAAGTTCAGCTCATCCAATTCTTCAGAAGGCATGATGTGAGTTAGCATAGCCCAAGAGCGCTTGAGGTTTTCATGAGCGTAATAGTGGTTCCTCTTGACAGTGTTCTGCGTCACAGTCATATTCTGCACAATATACCCAAGTTGACGCTTTACCGACTTATGATTGCGATCGACCGTCTGATGAAGACTTATAAGAAGTTCGCGATCAGTCATCAATCGAGGGGCACACTCTTTGGGAGCAGAGGCCTTTGCATCAGAGTCTTGTGTGGCAGTGTCATCGTTTGTGGAGAAGGAAGCGGCTTTGTGAAACTGTCCATCTAAGGGACGTGTTCCTTCATCAATAACAGACTTGCCTTTCCCTTCAACTGATGAAATTGTACTCTTGATGACTTCAACGGGTGGCAGGAAACTGAAGTGATTTTGGAAATCAGCTTTGTAGTGCACTGAGGACTTATCCCTGATGAATTTCATAATCCACGGTGCATATGGCTTCTGCTCAAATGGAGCGACAGCTGCACTGGCCAAAGTCCTCATGAAGAAATCATGCAAGTTAATGGGAATACCATGGATGATGTTGAAGAGTATATTCTTCATGATTCCTTCAACTTCTTCTTCTTCAGAGTTGTGGCCCTTCCGAGGACATAGTGTGTTTGTCAATATACGATAGATAGTCCTGGGCACATATAGCAGGTCCTTCACCAAGAAGATTGTTCGTTGAGGCTGACCATGTGGTAGTTTCTTCATCAACACATTCATCAGTTGATTGGGTAGAGGAGGTTCATCAAACAACTTGTGGGCTTCTTCTGAGGGAATTTGGACTAGGACACACTGAAGCAATTCAGAGGCTTAAGCAGTGAAGTGTGTTGTGCCAGTCATCCAATCCAATATCCAAGAGTTGATGTCTGAGGAATCTCCGTTGATATGCAACGTGGCATAGAATTGAAGGATGATTTCCTCATTCCAATCGCAGATGTCAACACAAAATGGAAGAAGTACAACATCATATAGAACTCGGAGCACAAGAGTAAATGATGGAAGACTTTCCATGTCAGCGTGAGGAATCTGATGGTGCTCGAAGACTTTCTTCTTCTCATAGAGGACCGAAGCATAGTAATTCAGTTGAGTGGCAGTCCAGAACCTATTGCGACGAACCCTTGCAGAGTCATAGGGGTTTGGTCCAGAGAAGAATGGGTGTTCATTGAAGAAATTCCTCTAGAGGAATTTGGGACGAACAATGCCTTTGAAAGGTAGTCTTGGCTTGGGTTGAAGATTTGTTCGTGTACACCCCTTGATCTCCGTTGGCATGGAAGGAACAACAGACTGAGTGATTTGAAGAGCTGGTTCCTCAGCAGTGGCCAGAGCATCAATTTCCTCAGCTGTTGCAGCTAGAATTTCTTCAGGGTCAGGAAGGTACAGATGTTCAGAGTCTTCAGGTATTTGTTCAGTCTGTGCAGGTGACTGAGGAATCAACATCAGAGGAGTTGCCATTGGTGAATTTGGATGTGTAGATTCCCAATATTCATCATTGACGACTGGAGTGGTGTCACTAATGTCAATGTCTTCATCAATGTCTTCGCCAGCTTCCTCAGCAGTTGCCAGAAGCTAGAGCGATGATACCTTGGGGGTTGATGCAGTGTCATCGATGACAATTTCCTCATCAAGAGGCTCTGAGGAAGCAGCCGAATGATTCTCTTCTTCTTGAGGAATGTCATATGCTTCCCCGATTGGCACAAGAGCATAGGCTGGTGCTGAGGAAATTGGAGTTGCATCAATTGGTGTTGCTGAGGAACTTGTCAAAGTTTTCAATTTCTTCAACACAGGGGCTTCAGAAGTTGATGCTTTTATTTTGAGGGGATTTTCCTCAGCAGTAGCAATTTCTTCAGGAACGACTAATTCAGCCGCCCTGGGTGGTTCAGTTTCTTCAGGCTCAACAGATTCTTCAGCTGGCCTATCAGATTCTTCAGGTACATCAGAAGTACCTATTGGCATAGTAGATTCTTCAAGCACAACATTGGAGGTTGCCCTTGCAGGTTCATTAGTGGTCTGAGTTTCCTCAGCAGCACTGGTAGTTGCTTCTGGTGCAGAAGCATTTCCTTCAGCAGTTTCATCAGGTTGAGCATTTTCATCAGCTGCCTGAGGAGTTTCATCTGCAGTCCGAGCAATTTCTTCAGACTGAGGCATTTGTGGTTGCGATCGAGCTGCAACCCTGGTGTTGTGATCCTTTACAGCTGCTTGAGCAGCCCTGACGAGTCTGACCTTGGTGCCCTTCCATTCAGCATCATATTTCTGTTGATCCAAAGAGAGAGAGAGAGAGCGAATCTCAGACTGAACTGTGACGAGTTGATTTGGGGTCAAATTCATCACATTTTCGCGCAAAAACGTTTCTTTGCGAGTCTTGTTCCTCTTAGCTCTCTGAGCTTGCTCTCTCTTCCATTGTTCTTCAGAGATGAAGTGGGTGAGGACATGATCCACTTCAGGAGGTAGATTCAGTGAAGAAAGTGGGGTACTTGGGTCTTCATGCCATATATCGATGAAGTTGAGGATCATCTTGGGATCCAACATGAGAGGAACAGAGCTGCTCTTTGCTCTAGCAGCCCTGTGCTGACTTTGTCTAATGATTTCTACCAATTCCTCCTCATCATCACTATGATTATCCTCTGAAGAACCTGAGGGGACTGTAACCAGAGCCTTGCTAGTGTGAGGACTTGGCCTTTGACCACGTCCGGCTGTCTTCTTCAGTTTAAGCGCAGAAGGACTGGTTGAAGACTTTGCAGTTGTGGAGGGGCTTGCAGTGAGCTTCAGAACTTTGGTGAAACCCTCAGTCCTTTGCATGTTGACAGATGCACTGGGGTTGAGGACGTTGTAGCTGTTGCAGATGACTGAGCAGCAACAGTTCCAGGTGTAGAAGGTTTTCTGGGCTGAGGCCTTTGACCTTGAGGAATTTGTACTGAGGACTTTGATGTTGAAGAACCAATCTTCAGAGCAGATTTCTTTACCATTTTCTTCGGAGCACTAGCAGAAGCTCCGGCAAAGGCAGCAGCAGAATCCTCGTTGAATTTCTTCACTGCCTCTTTGGCTTTCCTCGCCAACTTGGCTTGTTGCTTCTCCCACATGTCAGGAAAGACCTCACCAGTTTTGAGGCTAGTAGGATCAGCAATTTGGTTTGGAGCAAGAGGTGGCCTGCTGCAAGGTGGTTTCACAGCAAATTTCATCATGTATTTTGGAGTTACATAACGATATTCTCTCCATTCTTTGGCCCATCTCCTCTCAATCTTCTGTAGACGGAGTTTTCTCTGCTTGGTCGTCTCCTTTCCATGTGTTTCTTTGTCAGGTGTGCAATATTCATCATACAGATCCTCAGGGATCTCAAATGCAGTGTGCACATCTGGCTTCTTCCCCCCTTTCTGAGGTTTGTTTCCATCAGACATTTTCTTCACTTGAGGAATATGAACTCTCGAAGATCCTGAAGAGGTACACAGTTTTTCTTCAAGTAGCGCTGCAAATGAGTTAAGTTGATGAGAACCTAGTGATTCATCAGCGGACATGTTGTACTTGTGAACAAAGTATAGATGCGAGGAATTTGAAGAGGTCATATGCGTTCTCAGAAATTTTGAAAAAACAGGTGTGAGGAATTTGACCATGGTTGTCTTGAGGAATTTCACTAAGTGTTCTTTGCCTTAGGTTCCAGAGTTGTGCAAATTTGAGAATTCGCACAATTGAGGAATCTTGAAGAAAATCATTACTTAGGGAAAATCATCAAGTATGAGGTGATGAAAGGTGCTTGAGAGTTGGATTTATAACATATAAACACCTTTTGAGGAATATAAAGAGCATTTGAGGATCAAACAAGGGCAGTAAAAGTAAATTTTGTTTACCCTGGTGAAGAACACAATGAACTCAGAGATGAGATTGGGAAGTTCGTGCGTTCAGATCTCCCACGCCCTAGCTTGGCAAAGGGAGACAGCTATAGTGGCGGCGGGATGAGGATTTCCGCGGCTGGTGTGAGTACGGCGACGACGAGGTTGAGGCAGTGAAGCTCTTCCTCACCGGTGATGATGACTTTAGCGGTAGCGCTAGGTTGGAGCTCGGGAGAGGGATGAGATGCGGAGTAACCGAGCACAGTTGATGGGAAGGGGGCATTTATAGAGGAAGTGAAAAACAATCCGCCCGAAGATTTCGGACAGGATTGCCCCTGACCCTTGCTCTCCATGCGACAGGTGTCACCCACATACTTAGCGGTGGCGATAGTGGGGGGTTGTTGGTTATCTAGGCGCGGGAATAGGAACAGTTTGAGTGGGAATCGCCAAAAATTTTGGTAGAGAAGATTTCAAAGTTTTCGTTCGCAAATTCTTCAGCTGTCAAGGACACAGTGAAGACTTTGAACGAGTTTCAAAGTAGAACGCATATGAAGAATTTGTGAACAAACTTGGTTGAGTTTAGCATAGAGGGGAAAAGGGGTCCGATCACATTCACTTAGATGAAAATCAACTTGAAGAAATAGCGATAAGTGAATGCTGTTGAGGACATTGAAAACTCAAATATATATATATATATGTATGTATGTATGTATAGTCAATGAAGAACATGAGTTTCAAAGTTTGAAGAATTTGAAAAGTTGAGGAATTTGAAAAACTTGAGGAATTTGCAAATTTGAGGAATTTGATAGTTTGAAGAATTTGCAAAAACAACGAAATGCTCAATTTTGAAGAATTTCAAATTTTGGTTGGTGGCGTAACCCACCGTATAAGAATGATGATTTCAGACACCGCGTACAATTGTCGTGGAGTTCTGAGAATCAAATTCTTCGTTAATTTCTTCACACTTAGAGAGTTATTCTTCATTGATTGAAGAAAAACGTTACTTCGTGTGTTGCACATCTAAGTCATCAATTTTGCATAAGTGTTAGGATGTGTGTTCTTCATCAAAGAACATTCGAAGATTCTAAGATATTTAGCTCACACCGCAACTTGCAAAATCTCTTTTCATCCAAGGGCTTTGTGAAGATATCGGCCAGTTGTTCTTCAGTGGGAATGTGGTTGATGGAGATGTCACCCTTGAGTACATGATCTCGAAGAAAGTGATGACGAATCTGGATGTGCTTGGTCTTGGAATGCTGAACTGGGTTATAGGCAATCTTGATGGCACTCTCGTTGTCGCAGTAAAGAGGCACATTCATCAGCTTGATGCCGTAGTCCTTGAGGGTTTGCTTCATCCATAGTAACTGAGCACAACACGAGCCAGCAGCAATGTAGTCAGCTTCTGCAGTAGAGAGTGAAACGCAGTTCTGCTTCTTCGAGGACCAACAGACCGAGGATCGTTCGAGGAAATGACATGTGCCTGAGGTTGACTTGCGATCCACACGATCCCCAGCATAGTCAGCATCAGAGTATCCGACAAGGTGAAGATTTGAGCCCTTGGGATACCACAATCCAAGTGTTGGTGTGTGAGCTAAGTATCGAAGAATATGTTTCACAGCCTTATGGTGTGATTCCTTTGGTGTTGCTTGGAATCGAGCACACATGCAAACACTTAGCATTATATCAGGCCTAGATGCACATAGGTACAATAAGGAGCCAATCATGGAGCGGTATACCTTCTGATTGAAATCTTTACCATTTTCATCAGTGCAGAGGTGTCCTTTTGAAGGCATTGGAGTTTTGATGCCTTTGCAATCTTGCATGTCGAATTTCCTTAGAACATCTTTGAGGTATTTATCTTGTGAGATGAAGATGCCATTGTCTTGCTAAAGAATTTCAAGACCTAGGAAGAATTTCAACTCTCCCATCATAGACATTTGATATTATTTACTCATCATATAGGCAAATTCATCACTGTAACGTTTATCAGTACAACCAAAGATAATATCATCAACATATATTTGGCATATGAACAGTTCATTGTCATAGGATTTTGTGAAAAGAGTAGGGTCGAGTGAACCGGGTTTGAAGCCTTTCTTCATGAGGAATTCCTTCAGAGTGTCGTACCACGCCCAAGGGGCCTGCTTGAGGCCATAGAGGGCCTTGTTTAGTCTGAAGTCTTTGTCAGGATGCTTAGGGTCTTCAAAACCTGGGGGTTGAGCAACATATACTTCTTCCTCAAGCCTACCATTGAGGAATGCACTTTTCACATCCATTTGATATAAGATGATATTATGATGGTTAGCGTAAGCCAGTAATATGTGAATAGCCTCAAGTCTAGCAACTGGTGCAAACGTTTCATCAAAGTCAATTCCTTCAACCTATGTATAGCCTTGGGCTACAAGGCGAGCCTTATTCCTCACCACAAGGCCATTTTCATCTTGCTTGTTGCGGTAGATCCACTTGGTACCTATGATGTTATGCTTGTGAGGATCTAGCTGCTTGACAAGTTCCCACACATTGTTGAGCTTGAATTGATGCAATTCCTCTTGCATAGCTTGAATCCACTTAGGCTCCTTGAATGCTTCATCAACTTTGGTGGGCTCTATGATAGATACAAAGGCAAAGTGCCCACAAAAGTTAGTTAAATGTGAAGCTTTTGAGCGTGTGAGAGGACCTGGTGCATTGATGTCATCAATGATTTTGTCAATTTGCACTTCATTTGCTACTCTTGGATGAGTAGGTTGACGAGGCTAAGGATTTTCAACAACACCATTTTCTTCAGGTATATCAGCATGAGAGTCTTCATTTGTTGGAATGATTTCCTCAGTAGGTATGACATCTTCTGTTGCCTTTAGCTTGATGGATTCCTCAGGAGATTGTTCATCTAACACAGAAGGCAGGTGCTCTCTTTGCGAGCCATTAGTTTCATCGAACCGCACATCTACAGTTTCAACCACCTTGTGATGGTAGGTGTTGAAGACTTTGTAGGTGTGCGAGTCCTTTCCATAACCAAGCATAAAACCTTCATGTGCTTTCGGTGCAAACTTAGAACTGTGATGAGGATCTCTGATCCAGCATTTTGCACCGAAGACTTTGAGATAACTTACATTGGGTGTCTTGCCTGTCATGAGCTCATATGAAGTCTTCTTGAGGAATTTGTGAAGATATACCCTGTTGATGATGTGGCATGCAGTATCAATTGCTTCAGCCAGAAGCGACGAGGGGTTTTGTATTCGTCAAGCATGGTGCGAGCCATCTCAACAAGTGTCCTATTTTTGCGCTCCACGATGCCATTCTGAAGAGGAGTATAAGGGGCAGATAACTCATGAGTAATACCAAGTTCATCAAGATATTCATCAAGATTAGTGTTCTTGAACTCAGTCCCATTATCACTCCTGATGTGCTTGATCTTGACGCCGAAGTTGGTGGTGGACCTTGAAGCAAATCGTCTGAAGACGTCCTGCACTTCATTTTTGTAAAGAATAACATGCACCCATGTGTAATGAGAGTAATCATAAACAATGACAAAGCCATACAAACTTGATGCATTAGTTAGTACAGAGTAATGAGTGGGGCCAAATAGATCCATGTGAAGCAATTCAAAGGGTCGAGTCGTGGTCATGATTGTCTTCGAGGGATGCTTGGATCTGGTCATCTTCCTAGATTCACATGCACCGCAGAGGTGGTCCTTGAGGAATTTGACACCCTCGATGCCAATGACGTGGTTTTTCTTCACGAGTGTGTGCAGGTTCCTCATACCAGCATGTCCAAGTCGTCGATGCCACAACCAGCCTTTTGAAGACTTTGCAAGTAAGCAAGTGGCAGGTTGAGGAGCTGTAGAGAAATCAACAATATACAAATATCCTCTCCTAAAGCCTTCGAAGACTTTGGAATTATGATTTCATGATGACAACACAATGATATTTTCCAAATACGACAACCATATCAAGATCACAAAGCATTGAGACAGACATAAGGTTGAACCCGAGGGATTCAACAAGCATCACCTTGTCCATGGTTCAGTTCTTTGAGATAGCAACCTTACCAAGTCCCAATACCTTGCTTTTTTCCTTTGTCTGCGTAGGTGATATGCTTCAGAGGAGATGGAGTGAGTGGCAAATTCATCAGTAGATTCTTGTCACCCGTCATGTGGTTTGTGCATCCACTATCGAGAACCCACTCAGTGGCTTTTAGAGTATCATCCTGCAGATGAATTAGTACAACTTACGAACTCATATGCTTCAGAGTGAAGAATATGACATCAATTTCACCAGACAGAATTTCATCACACAAGATAGTAAGCAAGTAGAGTGAGGACGTGAGAAATGAAGAATTCATTTCATCATGGTTAGCTTGCGTCCTTTCAAGCATTTCCTCAGGTCTCCAGCAAATTCATCAGATGTTCAAATTCATCTGGAGACCTGACCCTGCATAAGATGTCAGTTTGATTTCTTCACCACCCACATCTGGAGGGGTGGCAAAGAATTCATCATTCTACGAGCACCATTTGAGAAGGGAGGCATTGAAGCAAGTGCGCTTCGTTTCACAGGGCGAGGGTTAGAGTATTCAAATGAATAAGTAGAGAAATTCTTCAAGGACTTATGAACATAATGGTTTGAAGAATAATGCACATATTCATAACTCTTAGGATTTCCCTGCGAAATAGAGGCATTAGCACAAGCATGATGTTTTTGACCATTTGAGGAATTTGGTCCAAGTGAGGACTATGCTCCATATGAGGAATTTGATTTGGGGTTCTGATTCTTCATGAGTGGTGTCGTGAGGACATTCACTTGAAGATTTTGTAGGTAGCTCTTGGGAACCGTTCCTGCAGTTAGTTCCAACATATAGAGCAAATACTTCACTTCTCTGATTTTTGAAGAATCTGTAATTGGAGTCAAGTGACTCATCAGAGGAATATGAAGTTTCACAAGTAAAGCCAGATAAATTGGATGGATCTACAGGAGATCCTTTTGCAGAAACCCATGAGGTTTTGGGGTACTGCTCAGGTGTCCAGTAGGATCCATCAGCGTTGAGTTTCCTCACAAAGGCAATACCCTCTTTCCTAGGGTTCCTGTTCAGAATCTGCTTCTTGAGGACATCACAAAGGGTTTGATGCCCTTTGAGACTTTTGTACATTCCTGACACATACAATTCCTTCAACCCTGCATTGTCATCAGTGATACTTGTGGTATCCTCAGATGAGGAATTTGAAACCACTGGAATAGTTGAAGAATTTGCAGCAGTAGAAGCATTTGAACATTTAGGTGAAGAATTAGCAGTTTCACGATCGATGCATTTCAAACAAGGTGGAACAAATTCTTCCTGAGCGGTACTGATCTGTTGAGCCAGTAAGGAATCATTTTCCCTTTGGAGATCCTCATGTGACACCCTCAGCTTTTCAAGATCTTGCTTTCTTTGAAGAAATTCATATGAAAGCTTATCATGATCGGCTAAGAGGTCGTTATGATGACTCTGAAGGTTATCATACTTTGTCTGAAGACTTTGAGATCGACAGTCAAAGTTTGAGTCCGATCCACTTCATGGTTTAACAGATCATCGCTTTTGTCTAGCATTTTCTGAAGCTTTTCAAGTGCACTTTGTTGCTTAGTGGCAATTTTAACAAGTTTAGCATAGCTAGGTTTCACATATTCATCAGATTCACCTTCACTTGATTCAGAAGAGGAATGATGTTTGTGTACCTTTGAGCCTTTTTCCATAAAGCAATAAGTGGGAGCATGATCATCGTTGCTGACGTCAGAGTCGTTGGAGTAGTCAAATTCTTCATTGTTAAAGATGGACTTGCTGACGAAAGCAGTAGCGAGAGCAAGGCTAGCGACACCAGATTCTGATTTCTCCTTAGATTCTTCCTCTTCTTCATATTCTTCAGATTCTTCCTTAGAATCCATTTCCTTGCCGATGAATGCTCGAGCCTTTCTGGAACCATTCTTCTTGTGCTTTGAGGACTTTGAAGATGAAGACTTTGCAGATGAGGACTTTGAAGATTTCTTCTTTTCCTTCGAGTCATCAAAACTATCATCCTTGTATTTCTTCTTCTTCTTTGAGTCTTTTTCCTAGAGAGGACAGTCAGAGATAAAGTGACCAGGCTTCTTGCAACGATGACAAGTTCTTTTCTTGTAATCTTCTAAGGAATCTGATTTCCTCAAGCCACTTTTTGATGACTTTCCAAATCCACCTCTTCTTGAGAACTTCTGGAATTTCCTCACAAGCATTGCTAGTTCCTGACTTAGTTCTTCAGGATCACCAAGGCTGATGTCAGAATCTTCTTCTTCAGATGAGGAAATTGCTTTTGCCTTCAGAGAACGAGATCTTCCATAGCTTGGCCCGTAGAGGTCTCTCTTTTCAGCTTGTTGGAATTCATGAGTATTGAGTCTCTCAAGAATATCAGCAGGATCAAGAGCTTTATAATCTCCACGTTCTTGAATCATCAAAACCAGAGTAACAAATGAGGAATCGAGAGATCGTAGCAGTTTCTTCACCACTTCATGGTCAGTGATATCAGTGGCACCCAATGCTTGAAGTTCATTGGATATATCAGTGAGGCGATCAAATGTTTGCTGAACATTTTCATTGTCAAGTCTCTTGAAGCGGTTGAAGAGATTGCGAAGAACATCAACACGAGAGTCACATTGAGTGGAAACACCTTCGTTGACTTTGGACAACCTATCCCACATAAGCTTAGCAGATTCCAAAGCACTCACTCTGCCATACTAACCTTTGCTCAGATGACCACAGATGATATTCTTCGCTTGAGAATCGAGTTGCTTGAATCTCTTCACATCAACAGTAGCAGCGGAATTTGAAATGTGATGAATAACTAGCAGCGGAATAAGTACTCAAGTGCATGAGGAACGTAGTAACAGTATAGTCTTCATGATGAAATGAAACATGCACAAATAGAGAGTAGCATGATAAAGGATAAGCAGCGATGAACAAGGCAACTTGAAGAATTTTAGGTGAGGAATTTGCGAAAGTCTTTAGTCAAATTCTTCAAACAGTAATAATCAATTTCATCAACAGGTTTATGAGGAATAAGGAGGTTGATGAAATAGAACCAGGTAGCTCGATGAAGACAATGGTTTGATGACCCAGTTCCAACTGTTGTGACAGTCGTACGTCTGGTTTGGAGCGGCCTGATATTTAAACCAGAGGACACACGGTCCGAGGACACACAGTCCTTACCGTATTCTCCTTGAGCTAAGGTCACACAGTCCTCGCCCAACACTCGTGGTAAGTCTTTAGGGTAGACTTCCAAAACCCTCACAAACTGGTCACCCAGCGATCCACAATTTACTGTTGGATGCTCTAGACCAAGGTCACTTCGTGGTCCCCAATTGACTGCAGGAGCACTAGACCATGACGCCTAATCGTCTGGAGGATGCATAGTCCTCAAAGGTAACAAGCGTCAGTTCCACACATGAATTTCTCCAGTGATGCTCAATCACTATGGGTTTTGTGGTTTGGTTGTGGGTTTTTCCTCACTGATGATTTTCTCTCAAAGTCCTCAGAGGATGGGTTGCTCTCAAATGACAAGTGTCAGTTCTCTCTCGGAGCAGCCAACCACCTAGTGGTTGTGGGGTGTGGCTATTTATAGCCAAGATGCAACTTGACACGATAAGACATAAATGCCCCCAATGATATGACCGTTATGTGGATAAGAATGATTGGGGACAGCTAGCACTAAGTACAACAACGATCGGAATTTCGAACTATGAAAGTCCTCAGCTTATCATGTTCCTCACTTGTAGGTAATTCGCACTGGCGAAATCCTAACTCCTCAGTCAGATCAATTTCCTCAGAGACCAGAAGAAATTCGTCTCTGTCACTGAAGAACTTGTCTGAACCATAAGAGATTTCCAAAGGCTTCACTCGAAGGATTGTATGGGTTGAGGATTTTGGAGTTGAGCATCAGTTGGAAATTTTCCTTAGTATTTCCTCGCCCCCCTTTAACAGTACGATGTTTCCTATGACTCAAATAAAGGAAATGAAACTATGAAAAAAAACAAAAGTCTTCACGCTTCATATTCCTCGTTCATATCTTCAAGGTCACACCAACTTCTTCATTTTCAAAGTCTTCACAAAGTCTTCACCAAAGTCTTTAGAAAGTCTTCAGCAAAGTCTTCACTTGAAGACATATATTTTTAGGGGTCGATAATCTTCGAATATATATCAAACTCCTCATTGACTTATAGAGCCTGTGTACACTCACAAACACATTAGTGCCTTAACCTATAAGTCTTCAGTACACCAAAATCACTAAGGGGTACTAGATGCACTAACAGGTGGCAACATCGACATAAGTATATTTGATATACGTGTTATTGATGTGTACCTTGCTAGTACTCCTAGTAGCACCTGGGTATTGGATACCGGTTCAGTTGTTAAATGTTTGTAACTCGAAATAAAAGCTACGGAATAAACGGAGGCTAGCTAAGGGTGAGGTGACCATGAGTGTTGGAAGTCTTTCCAAGGTTGATGTGATCACCATCGCACGCTCTCTTTACCTTCGGGATTAGTGATGAACCTAAATAAATGTTATTTGGTGTTTGTGTTGAGCATGAACGTGATTAGTTCATGTTTATTGCCATAGAATTATTCATTTAAGTTAGAGAATAATGGTTATTCTGTTTATATGAATAATACCTTCAATGGTCATGCACCCAATGAGAATGGTTTATTGAATCTTGATCGTAGTGACACATGTTCATAATATTGATACCAAAAGATACAAACTTAATAATGATAGTACCACATACTTGTGGCACTGGCGCTAAATGTCATATTCGTGTAAAGCGCATGAAGAAACTCCAGAGTGAAGTTTGAGATCATCGTGACAACGAGATAAAATGTCTATGATATGATCATGAAGGTAAATACCTGAGTTACGAGTATTGGTATACAACTAAAGACAATGTGGAATTTGTTTCACAGCTCACGCCACCTGGAACACCATAGTATGATGGTGTGTCCGAACGTCATAGTCGTGCTCTATTGGATATGGTGCGAACTATGATGTCTCTTATCGATTTTCCACTATTGTTTTGGGGTTACGCATTAGAGACAACTACATTCACTTTAAAAGGGGCACCATCTAAATCCGTTGAGATGACACTGTATGAATTTTGGTTTGGCGGAAACCTAAGCTATCATTTCTAAATGTTTGGGGCTGCGACACTTATGTGAAAAAGGGTTTTCACCTAATGAGCTTGAACCCAAAGCGGACAAATGCATCTTCATAGAATACCCTAACGTAGCAGCCGGGTAAACCTTCTATCTTAGATCCAAGGACAAAGTGTTTGTTGCTAAAATGGGTCCTTGTTCGAGAAAGAATTTCTCTCGAAATAATTGAGTGGTAGGAAGATAGAAATTGATGAGGTTGTTGAACCTTTGTTTCAACCAGAGAGTAGCGCAGCACAGAAAATTGTTTCTATGGAGCCTGCGTTAGTTGAAGAGGAAGTTAATTATGATGATCATGAAGCTTCAGATCAAGTTACTATCAAACCTTGTAGGTCGACAAGGATGCATACTGCTCCTGAGTGGTATGGCAACCCTATCTTAGAGGTCATGTTATTGGACAACGATGAGCCTACGAGCTATGGAGAAGCGATGATGGGCCCGAATTCTCAGAAATGGTTAGAGGCCAAGCAATCTGAGATGGGATCCATGTAAGAAAACAAAGTATGGGCTTTGGAAATATTACCTGAAGAGCGAAAGGCCATTCAGAACAAATGGATCTTTAAAAGAAAGACGGACGGGGACGGTAATGTCACCGTCTATAAAGCTTGACTTGTGGCCAAGGGTTTTTCACAAGTTCAAGGAGTTGACTACGAGGAGACTTTCTCACCCATAGCAATGCTAAAGTCTGTTGGAATTATGTTAGCAGTTGCTGCAAGTTTCAATTATGAAATCTGGCAGATGGATCTCAAAACATCATTTCCTTAACGATATCTGTCGTGCAGATGTCCGAAGACTTAGATTCGAGGCCATCACTAAGACGGTGGACTCAAAGGGGTTCGACGGGATGAAAGACACAGATTTACCCAGGTTCGGCCCCTTGAGATGAGGTAAAAGCCTACATCCTGCTTTGTGTGTATTGATTGGAGTATCGATTACAAGGGAGCGTATTCGCTTGTCCTAGCTCTCGATCAATGGGATCCTGTCTAAGCCATCCCTGGGTCTCGCCTTTATATAGGAGGTCAAGACCACGGGTTACACAAGTCTCATATGGACTCTTACAACATGTCTGACTCTGTCTCTAAGCCGCCTTGCCGACTCTGGCAGGCTATCTCCGGGCGGCTTTACATGCCCGGGTCTTACATCTTCTTCCTGGCTCTAGGCCTCTGTCTCAGCCCATCTGGTGAGCTATCGTCCAACCCAATCTTCCTCTTCCAGCCCATATGCTAGCGAGCCGCCAGGTAAGACTCGGCCCCTCCTGGGCGGGTCTTACCACGGAGTTATATCCCCAACATTAGGCCGCAAATTGATTTGAGCTTGCTCATGTCAATCTCCACCTTTTACCAGCGGTGAGTCTCACACCTTTGTCACCTGAAAGGGAAAAGACACATAGCCCGTCCTGACGTCACCTTCATTTACTTTGAAAAGATTCCATGATGTATGGCATAGATCCTGTCATTAAACGGTCGGCCCGAAGATCGAGGCGTCCGTCTCGGTCGGTCATTGTTTTTTGCCTTGATTCCCGTGCGCCCATTTGGCCTTCCATCCCCTTAAATAGGACCACGAGGGGTCTTTTCATTTTCTCCACCGCCACCACTCCTTCTTATTCCTCTCGACGCCAACGCTCCCGAGCTCCGTTGCGCCGGTGGAGCCCCGTCGCCGTCGACGAAACCTGGCCACTGCATCAACCTGAACGTTTCCAGATTTTCGCCCGTGTTCGCCGAGTCCTTAAGGTATATTCTTCATCCTCCCTTAGATATGTAGCTTAGCACTTGAGCCTTGTCGAGTTCATCGGCCCCCATTAATGCACATGTTCTTCCTCATAATGCCAACTGACGAACCACCCTTTAGATCTTGCGATGTTTGCATATCTACTACGGCCACTCATGCAAAGTCAACAGTAGCCCGGCCTAGACCTGTACTTGTTTCCTCTCCTTGCGCTAGACCGCTCGTTCTTCCTTAGTTCCCCGCTAGGGTTGAATAAAATCTGATTTTTCCTTGCATATAGATCTTGCAGTTTCAGTTTATTATGCAAAACATGTTTGTATGTCCTTAGCAATTTTTGCATCATGGCCTTGCTCACTTAACCCGCCACCAAACTTCCGGCTCTTCCAATAAACTATACCGGCGGCTTAGCATCATGGTATTTAATTTCATCAGTCATCTTGGTTTGTCTAGTCACTTTCTAACCCGCCGCATACTGCCACTTTTCATAGCCTTGACCCACCATCATGTCTCGGGCGTCTTCTTCTTGTAATTGGGTCAGCTCTGGGTCTCTGAACAATTCCTATAGGATTTTGTAGACGCGGGAACCTTGCCGGCTCAGAATGTTATTCATTGGTGGGTTCTGGGTTCGGAGAAGAAACCCATCCCACTAGAGGGTGAAATTGTTATCTTTGCTGACCACCTTATACGTGGTTTCAGCCCGCCCGGATCTAAGTTCTTCCGAGACGTCCTCCATTTCTTTAAATTGCATCCTCAGGACATTGCCCCTAAGTCTGTCTCCAACTTGTGC
The DNA here is from genome assembly GCA_022496015.1 of Hordeum marinum. NCBI lineage: Eukaryota > Viridiplantae > Streptophyta > Magnoliopsida > Poales > Poaceae > Hordeum > Hordeum marinum. The sequence goes on along the minus strand of CM039673.1, from coordinate 387,455,271 downwards.
AACTTCCAAGTCCTTTGCAAAGTGTACTTACAAGAAGAGCCGTCAGTTGATCTTTTCCGTGACTTTTTCTATGTCAACCGCCAAACGGAAGTGGCGGCTGGCCCAAGCTTGGAGCTCGGCTGGCCCAAGTGGCGGCTGGCCAAGTGATGACTTTTTCTAAGTCTGTCTCCATCCAAAGAAGAAGAGTTATGGTTTTTCCAGCTGTTCGAATGCCAAGTCATCCCAAGGATTGTAATAGAATTTGGTTCTATTGTAGAGACACCTCTCCAGAGGGAGAACATCCACTGCCGGGTTATCGTCCTACCCGGCTTTGCACCACAACTGAACTTATAGACCGGATGTCTACCACAGCACAAGTGAAGTATGCTCCAACTTTTGCCAAGATCAGAGCACTTTTGGTGAATGGTTTGACAAGAATTGACTTAACCCGCTGTTGGATCTCTTGGAAGGTCTTACCACTGAGCCGGCGTGACTGGCTTATGTGTGAGTATACGGGTGATGCAAATGATCCCCTCTGCTTCAATCACACCTCTCTGATAGAAGAGAACAATATTTCTGCTATCAAGGGGCTTACCAGTGAGCCCCAAGAAGCTTGCCATACAGTCGAGTTAAAGCCTTTCTGCGCCGCAAACCCAGGCCCAGATGTAAGGACGGCTTTCAAATCTCTTTTCTCCGTCTTAACTATATATATGTAGCAACCTTAATCTCTTTTGGCGGCTCTTGATTTCAAGCTAACTCCAGCTTCTCGAAGAAAAAATATACTCCTCCTGCGAAGAAGAAGTCTCAGGCGGGTAACACCCGTGGCCACAAACCAAAGACGTCGGCTCAAAACTTGCTTGACATTGACGACTCAGAGGTAGAACCTGATTCCCTTGGTCGTCTCTTTATACAACTTATTGACAATGATTTTACTTAGGAGGAGATAGAAATGAGCCACGCCAACGCCCCTGAGGTAACAAACCCTTCTTCCAACTCAGAAAACTTCCCCCAACCGAAGATACGGCGGGTCGTCCAAAAAGTTCCTTTTTCACACCCTCTCGCTTACTTAGATCCCAAATTTTCCTTAAAAAACAGCAACACGACTCTCGACGTCAGACCCAGAGTACCGGCTCTAGGGACCTCATGACCGGCTTACCTAACACCCCGGCGCCGCAGAAATGTCCTGCTGAGGTACTTAACATGAACCCCATATCCGTCTTATATTTCTACAATGTTGTCTTATCACTGTACCTTACTGATTTGATTTTGTAGGAGTCCCCTCCTTCCTCTGGCGACTCAACAGCCTCCAAACTTCGTCCCATGAAGGTCGACCCAGAGTAAGTCTTTACCTCTGCCGTACATATATTACTTGTATCACCTTTATACTATGTAATGACTCCTTGTTCTTTCAGGGTGCAAGCTAAGCGCAGAAAGGCCGGTGGGTCTACCACTGCCCCAACTGCTCAACAACTGGATATCGCTGAGCCACCCCTCTCTCCTGCTAAACACTCTAAAGCTGCCAAAGAAACACCTGAGCAATCTCCCCCGCCCTCAGAGTTGGCGGGTCATCATTTGGCGGCTCTTGACAACTTCAGGTTGACCCTAAGCTGCCCAATCCTTCTGCTGAAGACTCGTTTCTCCCTGACGTTACCATCACTGGGATGGGTTATCAATCTCCCACGCACCATATTCTGACAAAGCACTCCAGCAAGGCTGCTACCGACTCTCCCAAGAAGCTTGATTTTGAATTCCCTGCCTTAGAGAAGATGACTGCAGAGGATTTACACGCCGGCTATCTGAACCGCCTGTCTTCCGGCCGCAACATGGAGAGAAAGCTTGTTGGCTTGATGAAGAAAAAAATGTGAGGTATCCTCCATCTCCTATCTTTCTCTTATACCCGTACTTAGCCCCCAAGAACCAGGTTAATATTGCAAATAATAGACTGGGTCTTCCAAACCTTCAATCCTGCTGTATAAAACTTAACCTGCGACCCCCAAGTACCAGGTTAAATTGCATATAAGTCGGTACTTTGTACTAAGTTATAGATCCAATTGTAGCCCCCAAGTCCGGAGCATTATGATAATGATGACCCGGATCTCTCATATGTAAGAAGTTTCACCAGGTGTAGCCCCCAAGTCCGGATCATTATGATAATGATGAGCCAGAACTTTCATCGCAGACTTGAAAATGAAAACATAGACATTAGCCCCCAAGTGCAAAGTATATTGCTTGCAATGTTCTTGGGACTTATAAGAGTGAATTCATCCTGGCGACTTTAATATTGATAACCTTTCACTTGTGAAATGTAGGAGGCATTGAATACTGCCGAGTCTGAGCGGGCCGGCTTGAGGGAGGATCTGTCAGCCTAATAGATCGCCCGAGCCATAATAGAGGAGAAGTTGCGAGCAGCTATTGAAGAGCTTGAGAAACTCCAAGCTGGATTCCTTGCATATACGGAGGCTGCCGAAATTGAACAAGCTGCCCTGGAGAAACGTGCGAGCAATGCAGAGGACCGACTCAACTTGCATCGGCAGAGCTGAAGACCCTCAAGGATCACATCTCCAAGATGACTGCTGCTATCTTTAGTAAGTGCATACGAATCCAGAATATTTTCATTAAATAAACACCCGTTGGGCGGCTTATACTTTGTACCTTTCCTTGCAAGCGAAAAGAGCTGCCAGTTATCTTCTGATAGTCTAATGAAGTTGAAGGCTGTGTACACTTTGAGTCTTTGACGGAGCAACTGTATAGTGGGGCCCTTTGCACCATCAATGCTATGATGACGGCCAAGTACGTCCCCAAATTTATGAAGGGCATCCTGGAGGTTTTATCAACTTTGCCGAAACAGGTGGAGGAAATAAGGCGATCAACCGTCAGAAGGGGAGCTATAGCTTCGCTGAGCCGGTCCCTGGCCTTCGCTCCGGAATTAACTGCCGAAGAGATGACAAACGGTTTCCCTTCCAAGAAGGATGACGGCTCAGACTTCATGGAAGCCGATTATGCCAAGCGCATTAAGGCCTCCCGGCGGCTTGCCTCCATATTGGTTGATGAGATGGACCTGGTTCCATATCAGGCGGCTTATGACGAAAACAACCAACGGTTGCTGCCCTACCTTTGAAGCTAAAGACTTGGTCCCTGCATGTCGTAAGCCTCTCTTCGCCCCTGACGTTGATCCATCTCCAATTTTTGATGATGCACAATTCGAAGCCTTACTAAACTGCAACTGGGATGCGGATCATCTTTAGATCAAAGAGGCCGAACACCCGGCGCAGGATGACCTGCCAGCCAATTAAATTCCTTGTCTTTGACTGATTGTAATCTGGCCGGCTGAGCCAGAACAAGTGCAAAACGGATAAGCCTTTCGTCTTTTGAGCTCTTAGAGAGCCCTATAATATACTTTGCAATCTTCTTATGCCTTAATTCGCGGCTCATCTTTTTAGAGATAAATTCTGCAAAAACCAAACAAAACAATATGCAATGTTTACCTGGGCGGCTTTGAGAAAAGCATGACCCGGAGATCTTCAATATAACCTTGCTTCATCTTTCATCTTGCTCTGGCCACACTTATGATATGAATGCAATGTATGATGTAGATATGATGCAATATATGATGCAGTGTGTATGATGCAATATGTATGATGCAATGCATGATGTAATGTATGATGGTCTTGTTTTTCCCTTATTTTTTGTTTTTCAAAAAATCGTATTCTGGCCCCTTCGAGGGGGAACTATTGCTTTGAACCGCTTAACAGTGCAGGATCTCTAACGAGAGTGACCGCCAATCTTGCATGGCTTAGGATCTCTAGGCGAGATTAACTGTTAAGGGCGCAACAGACCAGAATTTATAACGGAGTGAGTGCCCTGGGGCCCATAAGCTACTTCTCACGTGACATAAATCCGTCGTTTGAACCTTAAACAACGTCACTTGTTAAGAGTACGACGGGCCACTTAGCAGAGAGTATGCAGCAGATGAGAGAGAGCATCCCTCGTCGTTGTATGAGGCTCTCGAAGGGGGTGAGTTGACAGATCCCTGCACCCCTGCGCGAGAGGCAGCTACATATAGGCAGGTACGACTCTACCAGGAGAGGGGAGCGACCTTCACCCACTCTGGCGCCTTGCTCTGGTACACGACCCATCTTGCATCATGGGACCTATGTTTGAATGGCTCGTATCCTGGCGGCTCATCCTCTTTGGCTCCCATGGCACCCATGTTTGAACGGCTCGCATCATGGCGCCTCATCCTCTTGAGAGACTTGGCACCCATATTTGAACTGCTTGCATCATGGCGGCTCGCCCTCTTGAGCGACTTAAGATCTTTCACCGGTAAGGTACCCATGTTTGAACGGCTCGCAACGTGGTGGCTCATCCTCTTGAGTGACCTTACATCCTTCATTAAATAAGCGGTACACCCATGTTTGAACGGCTCGCATCGTGGCAGCTCATCCTCTTGGGTGACCTAGAAAACTTTCGTCCATAAGGCGGCGCACCCATGTTTGAACGGATCGCAACGTGGCGACTCGTCCTCTTGGGTGACCTTAAGCCTCTCGCTGTCTTGCATGCCATCATCCCATGGGTCGTCGTTTTGTAAGCCGCCATCTTGTAAGTCATCGCACAATGGTGCTATTTTGGCTGAAGAGCCGATCAAAAGGGTGAGCAAGCTAAACCCGGCGGGTTGGAAGCCCCCAAGTGACCACATGGAGGTGTTCATCTTTGCACAAATCTGTAATGCCAAAGAGAAAAAACGGCAGAGGCCCCGTCTTGTAGGGATGCCAATTTTATTATATGAGTATAAGTACAAGAAAATATGTATGTACAAAAGTAAGAGTCGATGACTCAAGTATAGTAAGGCCGTAGATGAGCGATGTTCCACGGCCAGTGAGTTTCCTGCCCGGAGGTACGTGATTCGCCTCGCACGTCGATGAGATAGTAAGACCCATTGTTCAGATTCCTGCTAACTACGAAAGGTCCTTCCCATGGTGGTGATAACTTATGCGCATCTTTCTGATCTTGAATCAAACGTAACACCAAGTCGCCTTCTTGGAACGTCCGGGTCTTGACCCTGCAGCTCTGATAGAGACGCAGGTCCTGTTGATAAATCACCGATCGAGCCACTACAAGATCGTGCGCTTCATCTAGCGCATCCAATGAATCCTGACACGCCGCCTCATTGTCAGCTTCCACATAACCCGCCACACCTGGTGAATCATGACATATGTCGCTTGGTAACACGGCCTCCGCACCGTAAACCATGAAGAAAGGGGTGTAACCCGTCGACTTGTTAGGCCTAGTATTGATGCTCCAAAGGACGGATGGTAGTTCTACCACCCAACAACCCGGTGTTCTCTATAAAGGAACCATGAGCCGGGGCTTGATACCTCTCAAGACTTCCTGATTTGCCCGTTCTGCCTGACCGTTGGACTGTGGATGAGCAACAGCCGAAACATCGAGACAGATGTGCTCGCTTTCATAGAATACCTTCATAGCCCCCTTGGACAAATTTGTGCCATTATCTGTAATTATGCTATGAGGGTATCCAAACCGGTAGATCAATTTCTTGACAAACTGAACCGCCGCGGCTGCATCACACTTACTGACCGGCTCGGCTTCCACCCACTTGGTAAACTTGTCCAGTGCCACCAAAAGGTGGGTCTTTTTATCCTTAGACCATTTGAAAGGTCCAACCATGTCAAGCCCCCAGACTGCAAACAACCAAGTGATCAGTATCATCCGTAATTCTTGAGCCAGCACATGAGCACGTCTTCCGAAATTCTGGCACCCGTCGCACTTAGCAACCAAATCCTCTACGTCCTTATGAGCCGTCAACCAGAAGAAGCCATGTCAGAAGGCCTTGGCCACTAAAGATTTTGACCCAGCATGATGACCGCAATCACCAGCATGTATTTCATATAAGATTTACTTGCCTTCCTCCAGTGAGACACAACGTTGGAAGGCGCCGGTGACGCTGCACTTGTGTAATTCCCCTCCAATGATGGTCATGGATTTAGAACGCCTCACGACCTGCCGTGCTAGAGTCTCATCTTCAGGCAACTCGCCCCGGGTCAAGTATGCCAGATATGGCAATGTCCAGTCTGGAATAGCATGTAAAGGCGCCACTAACTGCCCCTCCGGGCCAGGTACAGCCAGATCCTCCTCCGACGGTAGCTTAACAGACGGATGATAAAGTACATCCAAGAAAAAGTTAGGTGGCACCGGCTTACGCTGAGAGCCCAGCCTTGACAATGCACCGCCGCCTCGTTCTTGCGACAATCAATATGGTCTACCTGATAACCCTTGAAATGACCAGCAACGATATCTACCTCTTGCCGATAAGCCGCCATCCGCGGGTCCTTGCAATCCCACGTACCTAACACCTGCTGTGCCACCAGATCAGAGTCTCCAAGGCACCTAACCGGCTCATGTTCATCTCCTTGGCCACACGAAGCCCGTGAAGCAAAGCTTTGTACTCGGTTGCATTGTTTGTGCAAGGAAACATCAGCCTTAATACATAACAAAACCTATCACCTTTGGGAGAGGTTAAGACAACTCTAGCCCCCGAGCCCTCCAACTGTCTGGACCCATCAAAGTGAATCGTTCAGTATGTATTGTCCGACTTTTTCCTCCGGCGACTGACACTCTGTCCAGTCGTTTATGAAATCCACCAATGCCTGAGAGTTCACGGCTGTGCGGGGTGCATACTTCAAATTTAGAGGCCCAAGCTCCAGCACCCACTTAGCAATTCTACCAGTGGATTCTCGATTCTGTATTATGTCTCCCAACGGAACAAAGCTAACCACCGTGATCTGATGTCCAAGGAAATAATGCTTTAGCTTACGATTCGCCATGAATACCCCGTATATTAGCTTCTGCCAATGTGGGTATCTTTGCTTTGACTCGATAAGTACCTCACTCACATAATAAACCGGCCTCTAAACCGGATACTCCTTCCCAGCCTCCTTACGCTCCACCACAATTGCAGCACTAACCACCTGATTATTAGCCGCCACATAGAGGAGCAGGGGTTCCTTCTTAGCCAGAGCGGCTAAGATCGGCGGCTTAACCAGCTGCTTTTTAAGCGCATCAAGAGCTTCATCGCCAACATTACTCCACACAAAGTCATCCGTATTTTTCATCATCTGGTATAGAGGAATAGCCTTCTCCCCCACGCGGCTGATGAAGCGGCTTAAAGCGGCAATACGACCCGCCAAGCGCTGCACATCATTAACGCTCGCCGGCTTGGCTAGTGACGTGATGGCCTTTATCTTGTCCGGGTTGGCTTCGATACCTCGCTCTAAAACCAAGAAACCCAGAAGCTTACCTGCAGGAACTCCAAAAACACATTTAGCCGGGTTAAGCATAATCTTATAGACCCGTAAGTTATCAAACATTTCCTTCAGGTCCTCCAACAACGTCTCCTTCTTCCTTGACTTGACCACAATATCGTCCAAATAGGCATGAACGTTATGTCCAATCTGACCATGAAGACAATTTTGCACACAACGTTGGTAAGTCGCCTATGCACTCTTGAGTCCGAACGACATGGACACATAGCAGAAAGCTCCAAAAGGTGTTATGAAGGAGGTCTTCTCTTGGTCTTTAACTGCCATCTTGATCTGATGATAGCCTGAATAGGCGTCCAGGAAACATAAACTCTCACAACCCGCCGTGGCATCAATAATCTGGTCGATACGGGGGAGAGCAAATGGGTCAACTGGACAAGCTTTGTTAAGATCCGTGTAGTCTATACACATACGCCATGTGCCATTCTTCTTGAGTACCATCACATGGTTGGCTAACCACTCCGGGTGAAATACCTCTACGATGAACCCTGTTGGCAAGAGCCGGGCTACCTCTTCTCCAATTGCCTTACACCGCTCCTCGTTGAAACGATGAAGGAACTGCTTAATCGGTTTAAACTTATGATCCACATTATGGTGGTGCTTAGAAAACTCTCTCGGTACACCTGGCATGTCAGACGGCTTCCATGCAAAGATGTCCCGATTCTCACGGATGAATTCGATGAGCACGCTTTCCTATGCGGGATCCATGTTGGCCCCAATAGTGAATTGCTTGGATGAATCGCCCGGAGCAAAATCCACCAGCTTCGTGTCATCAACCGCAAACTTCAGGGGCGGCTCAGACTCTGTACTGGGTTTCTTCAACGGTGTCATATCTGCCGGGTCAACGTTATCCTTATAAAACTTAAGCTCTGCTTCTGCGCAGCTTGACTCCGCATAAGCCGTGTCTCCTTCCTCGCACTCGATGGCTACCTTCCGATCACCATAGAGAGCCGGCATCTTGCGCTGCAGATAAACATAGCAGGGCCTAGCCATAAAGTTTGCAAAAGCCGGCCGGCCAAACAGAGCATGATATGGGCTCTTAATCTGTACCACCTCAAACCACAAGGTCTCCACCCTGTAGTTATACTCATCCCCAAACGCCACCTCCAAAGCGATCTTTCCTACTGGGTAAGCCAACTTGCCTGGCACCACTCCATGGAAAACGGTTGATGACGGCTTAAGAGCCTTGTCGGTTAACTCCATCCACTGGAAGGTGTCATAGTATAGGATTTTGATATTGCTACCACCGTCCATGAGTACTTTTGTGAATTTGTACCCTCCAACCTGAGGAGCGACCACCAGAGCTAAGTGACCCGGATTGTCGACCCATGGTGGGTGATCCTCCCGGCCCCACGTAATTGGGAACTATGACCATTTTAAATATTGTGGGAGAGCCGACATGGTCGCATTGACCGCCCTCTTGTGCAGCTTCTGATCCCGCTTACCTAGGATCGTAGTGAAGACGTGATATTGCCCTCCACTAAGTTGCTTCGGGTTGTTCTAATACCCTGATTGGTTATTCTGTTGCTGACCACCATTGCTCTGTGGCTGATGACTTCCTTGGTTTCCTCGATTCTGATTGCTTTGGCCTGGATGACCTGAACTTGACCCGCCAGTACCGAAGCCGGCACTTGAGCCGCCCGGACCTGACCCGCCTGATGGGCCGTTACCATTGATATGATTTTGATGACGGCTTTGCTCCCGAAGTGAACGCATAACGCTGCAATCCTTCCAAGTGTGGGTGGCCTCCCTGTTTAGCCGGCTGTGCATCAGGCAAGGTCTATTTAGTGCCTCTTCTAAGGTGTTGGGCTTGGGGGATACAGGTGCCCTATTACTATCGAACGGCGGCCTGAAGTTCCTATTGCCCCTAGGACGATTGTTCCTGGATGGTTGTGTGTTGGTGTTCGCTACAAATTCGGACCCGCCATCCGAGTTCTTCTGCTTGACTTGGCTACCATTCCCAACACCTCCTTGCTGGTTCTTACCATCACCGCCCTTCTTACCCTGTCCTGACTTCTCGTCGTCGAAGTCTGGGTCCTTGGTGGTATCTGAATTCGCATACTTGGTGAGAGCCGTCATGAGCTCACCCATATCCTGACAAGAATGATTCAACCGCCCGACCTTCTGCTTCAGGGGCACAAAACGATAGTTCCTTTCCAATATCAGAACCGTCTGAGACGTCGAAATATTCTCAAATGAGTTGATCACCGTCGAAACCCGCCGCACCCAATGATGGGCCGAATCTCCTTCCTGCTGTGCACAAAGATCTAGATCCACAATCGTCATCGGCTGCTTGCAAGTTCCCTTGAATTTCTTGATGAACCGTGATTTCAACTCAGCCCACGATGTTATGGTATTCGGTGGTAGCCCCTTTAACCAAGTGCGGGTCGGTCCTTCCAACATCGTGACGAAGTATTTCACACAGACTGCCTCGTTGACCTCCAGCATCTCCATAGCAAGCTCGTAGCTTTCAAGCCAAGCCTCTGGGGGCAGATCCTCCATGTAATTGGGCACCTTCTGTGGCCCATTAAAGTCCTTGGGCAGGCGCACACTCCTCAGATCCACTGTGAGACACTGCACACCAAATCCCCTCGCTGAGATGCCGACGGGTGTTGCTGGTGTCGGCTCAGGGACCTCCGGGTAATCCGTCACCGGTATCGACCCTCGCTAAGCCCGGCCCCTATCCATAACCCCCTGAATATCCATCTCAGGCGGGTTGTTATTGGGCATGTTTTGCCTCTGCTCACTGCTGGAGAGCGCGAGCGACTCAATTCACCGGCTGTAGCTATGGCTATGAACCGGTGTGGAGTGCACCCAGCTCCGACTGTGCGTGTACCTTTCTTGTCGAGCCACCACTGTGTACAATAGGCTAATTGCGTTCCTTGCCTCTTCAGCGAACGGCGTTCCTTCAGCCAAAGGAGGAGCATCAAGCTTGGCAGCCGCCGCTATCATATTTTCCACCGGATTCGAGTAATGGCCTGGCGGCGTCACAACGTGTCATGACAAAGGTCTGCTCCTCTGCGGTGGGTCTAATTGCCGCGGCGCCTCTACCGCCCGGGTAACCACCAGTGGTGTACTTGGCCCGGCTCACGGAGTATTGAAAATATTTCGAGGTTGAATCGGTAAACCGACTTGAGTCCTTCTACGCTGAACCGCCTCGGACGCCCATTGGTCCAGATCAAAATGGAGAGCCTTCGCCCTCAAACATTCCGACTCGGCATTCATCTGGGCTTGCATCGTGTTAATATCCTCCTAGGCCTGAGCCATTTGTCCCTTGATCCGGTTGATCTCAGCGTTACACTCTGCTTGATTCTCAGCCATCACCTCTGTGGCCATCAGAGTCGCTAGCTCCTCCATGAGCTCCAGTAGATCCTGTGTCGGTGCCTTAGGAGGCTCCGCATCTGGGGGAGCCGTTCCAGCCGCCGTTCCTGACGTCACACCATTGGAAGCCGGCACCGGTCCCGCCATGAACACGGCGGCTCGGCTCGGCAGATCATAAGGCTCCGGAATACTGTAACCATCGGCATAGCCCTTTAACCTGTCGTCATGAAGTTAATAGATTGATTCCCCATCCTCGCTGGAAGATCCTTCATCTGAGAAAGACAAGGTCTCTCCCGACAAGGAATCACCGTTGTCCTGTGTGAAGCCAACAAAGACGCTCTTCCGCTCGGGTTGAACATGGGCGGGTGTTGCGTGCCGGGCCGACTCGACGATGTTGGTGCATATGTCTGGCCCGGGTGTAGATCCATCCAGCTTGCCGATGAACACGTGCATCTTCCCTATGGGAACCCGATAGCCGTACTCGACCGAGTCAGCTTCAGGCCCCCATCCTGAGTCGTCGATGTAGAGCTTGCCGCGGCGGCTCTTGGTCATCAAGCCGACGGCATATCCTTTGATCCTTGAGAGAAAGCCCTTTGAGAACTCAACACCTCCGCGCGCTAGCCCCATGGTGGGCGCCAACTGCCGTGGCTTTGTCATGACAGATGTCCGAAGACTTAGATTCAAGGCCATCGCTAAGGCGGTGGACTCAAAGGGGTTGGACGGGATGAACGACACGGATTTACCCAGGTTCGGCCCCTCAAGATGAGGTAAAAGCCTATGTCCTTCTTTGCGTGTATTGATTGGAGTATCGATTACAAGGGAGCGTATTCCCTTGTCCTAGCTCTCGATCAATGGGATCCTGTCTAAGCCGTCCCCGGGTCTCGCCTTTATATAGGAGGTCAAGACGAAGAGTTACAAAAGTCTCATACCGACTCTTACAACGTGTCTGACTCTGTCTCTAAGCCGCCTTGCTGACTCTGGCAGGCTATCTCCGGGCGGCTTTACACGCCTGGGTCTTGCATCTTCTTCCTGGCTCTAGGCCTCTGTCTCAGCCCATCTGGTGAGCCGCCGTGTAGCCCAAACTTCCTCTTTCATCCCATATGCTAACAAGCCGCCAGGTAAGACCCGACCTCTCCTGGGCAGGTCTTACCATGGAGTTATTGTTGGGGAACGTCGCATGGGAAACAAAATTTTCCTACACACACGCAAACATATCCATGGTGATGAGCATCTACGAGAGGGAGAGTGGATCTACATACCCTTGTAGATAGCTAAGCGGGAAGCGTTAAGAAACGCGGTTGGTGTAGTCGAACATCTTCGCGATCCAAATCGCCGAGCGTCCTGCGATCTCGTCACGATCCGTCCCGCGATCCAATCACGATCCGTCCCGTGAACTCATCACGATCCGTCCCGCGATCCAATCACGATCCGTCCCGTGAACTCATCACGATCCGTCCCGCGATCTCATCACGCTCCGTCTCACGATCTTGATCACGATCTGTCCCGCGAACTCATCACGATCCGTTCCGAGGCCATGTCTGTACATGCTAGGCTCGTCAAGTTTAACCCGAGTGTTCTGCGCGTGCAAATCTGGCTTGCACCCGTTGTATGTGAACGTAGAGTCTATCACACCCGATCATCACGTGGTGTCTCAACACGACGAACTTTCGCAACGGTGCACACTCGGGGAGAACACAGTTCATCTTGAAATTCAAGTGAGGGATCGCCTTATAATGCTACCGCCGTACTAAGTAAAACAAGGTGCATAAAAGGATTAACATCTCATGCAATTCATAAGTGACATGATATGGCCATGAACTTGTGTTTAAGATCTCCATCTTCGAAACACCGGCATGATCTCCATCGTCACCGGCACAACACCATGATCTCCATCATCTTGATCTCCATAAATGTGTTGCCATTGGGGTTGTCACGCCCTGCATGCTTCTACTACTATTGCTACCGTAGCGATAAAGTAAAGCATTACATAGCGCTTAATGATTGACACGCAGGTCATACAATAATTAAAGACAACCCTATGGCTCCTGCCGGTTGCCGTACTCATCGACATGCAAGTCGTGATAATCTATACATCACATGATCATCTCATACATCACATATATCTCATCATGTAATTGGCCATATCACATCACAACATACCCTGCAAAAACAAGTTAGACGTCCTCTAATTGTTGTTGCATATTTTACGTGGCTGCTATGGGTATCTAGCAAGAACGATTCTCACCTACGCATAAACCACAACGGTGATACACTAGTTTGCTTTTCAACCTTCTCAAGGACCGCCTTTGTCGAATCCGATCCAACTAAAGTGAGAGAAACTATCACCCGCAAGCCATCTAGGCAACAAATTGCGTCGAGGGAACCGGTCTCTCGTAAGCGTACGAGTAATGTTGGTCCGGGCCGCTTCATCTCACAATCCCGCTGAACCAAAATACGACCAAGGGAGGAAGCAATCTAAGCATCAACGCCCACAAACCTTTTGTGTTCTACTCGAGATCTCATCAAACCATCAACCTAGCTCATGATGCCACTGTCGGGGAACGTCGCATGGGAAACAAAATTTTCCTACGCACACGCAAACCTATCCATGGTGATGAGCATCTATGAGAGGGAGAGTGGATCTACATACCCTTGTAGATAGCTAAGCAGGAAGCGTTAAGAAACACGGTTGGTGTAGTCGACCATCTTCGCGATCCAAATCGCCGAGCGTCCCGCGATCTCGTCACGATCCGTCCCGCGATCCAATCACGATCCGTCCCGTGAACTCATCACGATCCGTCCCGCGATCCAATCACGATCCGTCCCGTGAACTCATCATGATCCGTCCCGCGATCTCATCACGATCCGTCTCACGATCTTGATCACGATCTGTCTCGCAAACTCATCACGATCCGTTCCGCGATCTCATCACGAACTGTCTCGCGATCTCGATCACGGTCCTTCCGATCTAGCGCCGAACGGACGGCACCTCCGCGTTCAGCACACGTGCAGCTTGATGACGATCTCCACCGTCTTGATCCAGCAAGAGGAGGTGGAGAGGAGAGAGAGTTCACCGGCAGCGTGACGGCGCTCCGGTGATGGTGGTGGAGCAATTCTGGCAGGGCTTCGCCTAAGCACTGCGGAACTACGATCTAGAGGAGAAACTATGCACCGGTGGAACGGGTAGCACGTGGCCGGAAATTCTGTCCAAAAACCACCCAATCCACTAGTATATATACGAGGAGAGGAGAGGAGAGGCAGCCAAGTCCTTTGGGTCGGCCGAAATAGGAGGTGGGAGCAATCCTACTTCACCTCCAATCCTAGTTGGAGTAGGATTGCCTCCTATTGGCTGATTTTCCACTTTTTGCTTTAGGACTTTCTCTCCTGCGCCATGGGCCTTTGTGGCTGTTTTCCCAGCCCACTAAGGGCTGGTTATTAATCTCCCACAGCCCATGGACCTCTTGGGGTCGAAATACCCCTCCCGGAGGTCCCCCGGTACACTACCGGCACTCCCGGTACACTACCGATACTCCCGGTACACTACCGATGAGCCCGAAACTTTTCCGGCGACCAAACTGGGACATCCTATATATGAATCTTTACCTCCGGACCATTCCGGAGCTCCTCATGATGTCCGGGATCTCATCCGGGACTCCGAACAACCTTCGGACACCACCATACATAACTCTACACTACCGAAACGTCACCGAACCTTAAGTGTGCAGACCCTGCGGGTTCGAGAACTATGTAGACATGACCGAGACACCTCTACAGTCAATAACCAATGGCGGGACCTGGACGTCCACATTGGTTCCTACATATTCTACGAAGATCTTTATCGGTCGAACCTCTATGTCAAGGATTCAGTTAATCCCGTATAACGTTCCCTTTGTTCCTCGGTATGTTACTTGCCCGAGATTCGATCGTCGGTATCTCCATACCTAGTTCAACCTCGTTACTGGCAAGTCTCTTTACTCGTTCCGTAATACAAGATCCCATGACTAACACTTAGCCACATTGCTTGCAAGGCTTGTTGTGATGTTGTATTACCGAGTGGGCCCTGAGATACCTCTCCGTCACACGGAGTAACAAATCCCAGTCTCGATCCATGCCAACTCAACAGACACCATCGGAGATACCTGTAGAGCACCTTTATAGTCACCCAGTTACGTTGCGACGTTTGATACACACAAGGCACTCCTCCGATATCCGTGAGTTGCATGATCTCATGGTCATAGGAACATATACTTGACATGCAGAAAACAGTAGCAATAAACTGACACGATCATATGCTATGTTTGTAGTTTGGGTCTTATCGATCACGTCATTCTCCTAATGATGTGATCCCATTATCAAACGACATCTCATGTCCATGGCTAGGAAACCTTAACCATCTTTTGATCAACGAGCTAGTCTACTAGAGGCATACTAGGGACATGGTGTTGTCTATGTATCCACACATGTATCTGAGTTTCCGATCAATACAATTATAGCATGGATAATAAATGATTATCATGAACAAGTAAATATGATAATAACTAATTTATTATTGCCTCTAGGGCATATTTCCAACAGTCTCCCACTTGCACTAGAGTCAATAATCTAGTTCACATCACCATGTGATTCGCATTGTTATGAATCTAACACCCAATGAGTTCTGGGGCTCGATCATGCTTTGCATGTGAGAGAGGTCTTATAGTCAATGGGTCTGCGATATTCAGATCCGTTTGTACTTTGCAAATCTCTATGTCAAACCGTAAACACTGCTACCACACTCCACTTGGTACTATTTCCAAATGGCTGCTCCACTATATGTATCCAGATTGCTACTACGAGTCATCCGGATTAGTGTTAAAGCTTGTATCGACGTAACTCCTTACGATGAATTCTTTATCACCTCCATAATCGAGAAATATTTCCTTATTCCTCTGGTTACTAAAGATAATTCCGACCGCTGTCCAGTGATCCACTCCTGGACCACTCTTGTACCCCTTGACAGACTCATGGCAAGGCACACACAGGTGCGGTACACAGCATGGCATAATATAGAGCCTATGGCTAAGGCATAGGGGACGACGTTCGTCCTTTCTCTTTCTTCTGCCATTGTCAAGCTTTGAGTCTCACTCAACTTCACACCTTACAAATCAGACGAGAACTATTTCTCTTGCTGATCCATTTTGAACTCTTTAAAAATCTTGTCAAGGTATGCACTCATTGAAAGTCTCATCAAGCATCTTGATCTATCTCTATAGATTTTGATGCTCAACAATTAGGTAGCTTTATCCAGGTCTTCCTTTGAAAATCACTTTCCAAATAACCGTTTTATGCTTTCCAGAAACTCTACATTATTTCTGAACAACAATATGTCATCCACATATACTTATTAGAAATTCTATAGTGCTCCCACTCACTTTATTGCAAATACAAGTTTCTCATAAACTTTGTATAAACATCAAAACTTTGATCACCTCATCAAAGCGTATATTCCAACTCCGAGAAGCTTGCTTCAGTCCATGGAAGGATCACCGAAGCTTGCACACCTTTTAGCATCCTTAGGCCTGACAAAACCTTCTGGTTGTATCACATACAACCTTTCCTCAAGTAAACCATTAAGGAAACGATGTTTTGACATTCATCTGCCAGATTTCATAATTGAAAACACAGCAACTGCTAACATAATTCCAACAGACTTTTAGCATCGCTACGAGTGAGAAAGTCTCATCGTAGTCAACTCCTTGAACTTGTCACAAACATCTTTGCAACAAGTCGAGCTTTACAAATAGTGACATTCACCATCAGTGTCTGTCTTCATTTTAAAGATCCATTTGTACTCCACGACCTGCCGTCCAACGAGCAAGTCTACCAAAGTCTACACTTGGTTTTAATACATGGATCCTATCTCGGATTTCATGGCCTCCAACCATTTGTCGGAATCCGGGCCCATCATCGCTTCTCCATAGCTCGTAGGTTCATCGTTGTCCAACAACATGACCTCCAAGACAGAGTTGTCGTACCGCTCAGGAGCAGTACACATCCTTGTCGACCTATGAAGTTCGATAGTAACTTGATCCTGAAGCTTCATGATCATCATCATTAACTTCCTCTTCAACTAACGTAGGCTTCACATAAACATCTTTCTGCGCTGCGCTACTCTCTGGTTGAACAAAGGTTTAACAACCTCATCAAGTTCTATCTTCCTCCCACTCAATTCTTTCGAGAGAAACTTTTTCTCGAGAAAGGACCCAGTTCTAGTAACAAACACTTTGCACTTGGATCTGAGATAGAAGGTTCACCCAACTGATCTTAGGGTATTCTATGAAGATGCATTTGTCCGCCTTGGGTTCGACCTCATTAGGTGAAAAAAAATTCACACAAGTGCCGCAGCCCCAAGTATTAAGAAATGACAGCTTAGGTTTCTATCAAACCATAATTCATATGGTGTCATCTCAATGGATTTAGATGGTGCCCTATTTAAAGTGAATGTAGTTGTCTCTAATGCATAACCCCCAAATTATAGTAGTAAAACGAAAAGAGACATCATAGCACGCACCATGTCCAATAGAGCATAACTATGATGTTCGGACACACCATCACACTATGGTGTTCCAGGTGGTGTTTAGTTGTGAAACAAATTTCACATTGTCTTAAGTTGTATGCCAAACTCGTAACTCAGATATTCACCTCCACGATCATATCGTGGTCATTTTTATCTTCTTGTCACGATGATCTTTAAACTTCACTCTGAATTTGCTTGAACCTTTCAAACGATTCAGATTTGTGTTTCATTAAGTAAATATACACTATATCTACTCAAATCATCAGTGAAGGTAAGAAAATAACGATATCCACTGCACGCTACAAGACTCACTAGATTGCATACATCAACATGTATCATTTCCAATGAATCACTTGCCCGCTCCATCCAACGGGGTCCTTTAGTCATCTTGCCCAAGAGGCATGGTTCGCATGTCTCAACCGATTCGAAATCGAATGAGTCCAAATATCCATCAGCATGGAGTTTCTACATGCGCTTTATACCAATATGACATTTAGCGGCAGTGCCACAAGTATGTGGTACTATCATTATTAACTTTGTATCTTTTGACATCAATGTTATGAACATGTGTACTACTACGATCAAGATTTCAACAAACCATTCTCACTGGGTGCATGACCATTAAAGGTATTATTCATGTAAACAGAATAACCATTATTCTCTAACTTAAATGAATAACTGTATTGCAATAAACATGATCTAATCATGTTCAAGCTCAACGCAAAACACCAAATAACATTTATTTAGGTTCGTCACTAATCCTGAAGGTAGAGAGAGCGTGCGATGTTGATCACATCAACCTTGGAAACACTTCCAACACATATCGTCACCTCACCCTTAGCTAGTTCTCCGTTTATTCTGTAGCTTTTATTTCGAGTTACTAACATTTAGCAACCGAACCGGTATGCAATACCCAGGTGCTACTAAGAGTACTAGCAAGGTACACATTAATAACTCGTATATCAAATATACTTCTATTAATGTTGCCAGCCTTCTTATCTACCAAGTATCTAGGGTTGTTCCGCTTCAGCGACCGCTCACCTCATAACAGAAGCACTTAGTCTCGGGTTTGAGTTCAACGTTGGGTTGCTTCACTGGAGCAACAACTGGCTTGCTATCCATGAAGTTTCCCTCCTTGCTCTTGCCCTTTTCGAAACTAGTGGTTTGATTAACCATCAACACTTGACGCTCCTTCTTGATTTCTACCTTCGCGGTGTCAAACATCGCGAACAGCTCAGGGATCAATACTTCTATCCCTGGTGTATTATAGTTCATCACTAAGTTCTAGTAGCTTTAGTGACAGTGACTTGGAGAACTATATCAATCACTATCTTATCTGGAAGATCAACTCCCACTTGATTCAAGCGATTGTAGTACCCAGACAATCTGAGTACATGCTCAACGGTTGAGCTATTCTCCTTCATCTTACAGGCAAAGAGTCTCGTTGGAGATCCTATATCTCGCAACTCGGGCACGAGTTGGAGATCACAATCTCAGCTCTTAGAACATCTCATATGTTCCATGACGTTCAAAACGTTTCGGAGCCTCAATTCTAAGCCGTAATGCATGACGCACTAAACTATCAAGTAGTCATCGAAACGTGCCTGTCAGATGTTCACAACATCTACAAACGACGCTAGATGGGGTGGCGCACCGAGCGGTGCATTAAGGACATAAGCCTTCTGTGCAGCAATGAGGACAATCCTCAGATCACGGACCCAGTCCGCAATATTGCTACCAACATCTTTCAACTCTATTTCTCTAGGAACATATACAAATTTAAGGGAGCTACAGCGCGAGCTAGTAATGTACAACATAATTTGCAAAGACACTTTGACTATGTTCATGATAATGAGTTCAATTAATCATATTACTTAAGAACTCCCACTCAAATTGACATCCTTCCGATCATTCGAGTGATACATGATCCAAATTCACCAACTCA
Source organism: Hordeum marinum (assembly GCA_022496015.1). Taxonomy (NCBI): domain Eukaryota; kingdom Viridiplantae; phylum Streptophyta; class Magnoliopsida; order Poales; family Poaceae; genus Hordeum; species Hordeum marinum. Next base: position 387,436,133 of record CM039673.1, on the reverse strand, counting down.
AGTCCGGTCATCACGTGAGTTGAGGTGGCTGCAATGGTGAACATCATCATGTTGATCATATCTACTATATGACTCATGTTTGACCTTTCGGTCTCTCGTGTTCCGAGGCCATGTCTGTACATGCTAGGCTCGTCAAGTTTAACCCGAGTGTTCTGCGCGTGCAAATCTGGCTTGCACCCGTTGTATGTGAACGTAGAGTCTATCACACCCGATCATCACGTGGTGTCTCAACACGACGAACTTTCGCAACGGTGCACACTCGGGGAGAACACAGTTCATCTTGAAATTCAAGTGAGGGATCACCTTATAATGCTACCGCCGTACTAAGTAAAACAAGGTGCATAAAAGGATTAACATCTCATGCAATTCATAAGTGACATGATATGGCCATGAACTTGTGTTTAAGATCTCCATCTTCGAAACACCGGCATGATCTCCATCGTCACCGGCACAACACCATGATCTCCATCATCTTGATCTCCATAAATGTGTTGCCATTGGGGTTGTCACGCCCTGCATGCTTCTACTACTATTGCTACCGTAGCGATAAAGTAAAGCATTACATAGCGCTTAATGATTGACACGCAGGTCATACAATAATTAAAGACAACCCTATGGCTCCTGCCGGTTGCCGTACTCATCGACATGCAAGTCGTGATAATCTATACATCACATGATCATCTCATACATCACATATATCTCATCATGTAATTGGCCATATCACATCACAACATACCCTGCAAAAACAAGTTAGACGTCCTCTAATTGTTGTTGCATATTTTACGTGGCTGCTATGGGTATCTAGCAAGAACGATTCTCACCTACGCATAAACCACAACGGTGATACACTAGTTTGCTTTTCAACCTTCTCAAGGACCGCCTTTGTCGAATCCGATCCAACTAAAGTGAGAGAAACTATCACCCGCAAGCCATCTAGGCAACAAATTGCGTCGAGGGAACCGGTCTCTCGTAAGCGTACGAGTAATGTTGGTCCGGGCCGCTTCATCTCACAATCCCGCTGAACCAAAATACGACCAAGGGAGGAAGCAATCTAAGCATCAACGCCCACAAACCTTTTGTGTTCTACTCGAGATCTCATCAAACCATCAACCTAGCTCATGATGCCACTGTCGGGGAACGTCGCATGGGAAACAAAATTTTCCTACGCACACGCAAACCTATCCATGGTGATGAGCATCTATGAGAGGGAGAGTGGATCTACATACCCTTGTAGATAGCTAAGCAGGAAGCGTTAAGAAACGCGGTTGGTGTAGTCGACCATCTTCGCGATCCAAATCGCCGAGCGTCCCGCGATCTCGTCACGATCCGTCCCGCGATCCAATCACGATCCGTCCCGTGAACTCATCACGATCCGTCCCGCGATCCAATCACGATCCGTCCCGTGAACTCATCATGATCCGTCCCGCGATCTCATCACGATCCGTCTCACGATCTTGATCACGATCTGTCTCGCAAACTCATCACGATCCGTTCCGCGATCTCATCACGAACTGTCTCGCGATCTCGATCACGGTCCTTCCGATCTAGCGCCGAACGGACGGCACCTCCGCGTTCAGCACACGTGCAGCTTGATGACGATATCCACCGTCTTGATCCAGCAAGAGGAGGTGGAGAGGAGAGAGAGTTCACCGGCAGCGTGACGGCGCTCCGGTGATGGTGGTGGAGCAATTCTGGCAGGGCTTCGCCTAAGCACTGCGGAACTACGATCTAGAGGAGAAACTATGCACCGGTGGAACGGGTAGCACGTGGCCGGAAATTCTGTCCAAAAATCACCCAATCCACTAGTATATATAGGAGGAGAGGAGAGGAGAGGCAGCCAAGTCCTTTGGGTCGGCCTAAATAGGAGGTGGGAGCAATCCTACTTCACCTCCAATCCTAGTTGGAGTAGGATTGACTCCTATTGGCTGATTTTCCACTTTTTGCTTTAGGACTTTCTCTCCTGTGCCATGAGCCTTTGTGGCTGTTTTCCCAGCCCACTAAGGGCTGGTTATTAATATCCCACAGCCCATGGACCTCTTGGGGTCGAAATACCCCTCCCAGAGGTCCCCCGGTACACTACCGGCACTCCCGGTACACTACCGATACTCCCGGTACATTACCGATGAGCCCGAAACTTTTCCGGCGACCAAACTGGGACATCCTATATATGAATCTTTACCTCCGGACCATTCCGGAGCTCCTCGTGATGTCCGGGATCTCATCCGGGACTCCAAACAACCTTCGGTCACCACCATACATAACTCTACACTACCGAAACGTCACCGAACCTTAAGTGTGCAGACCCTGCAGGTTCGAGAACTATGTAGACATGACCGAGACACCTCTACGGTCAATAACCAATGGCGGGACCTGGACGTCCACATTGGTTCCTACATATTCTACGAAGATCTTTATCGGTCGAACCTCTATGTCAAGGATTCAGTTAATCCCGTATAACGTTCCCTTTGTTCTTCGGTATGTTACTTGCCCGAGATTCGATCGTCGGTATCTCCATACCTAGTTCAACCTCGTTACTGGCAAGTCTCTTTACTCGTTCCGTAATACAAGATCCCATGACTAACACTTAGCCACATTGCTTGCAAGGCTTGTTGTGATGTTGTATTACCGAGTGGCCCCTGAGATACCTCTCCGTCAATATTTCTCGATTATGAAGGTGATAAAGAGTTCGTCGTAAAGGGTTACGTCGATGCAAGCTTTAACACCAATCCGGATGACTTTGAGTAGCAATCTGGATATGTATAGTTGAGCAACCATTTGGAATAGCTCCAAGTGGAGTTTGTAGCAGTGTCTATAGTATGACATAGAGATTTGCAAAGTACACACGGATCCAAATGTTGCAGACCCATTGACTAAAGACCACTCTCACATGCAAAGCATGATCGAAACCAAGAACTCATTGGGTGTTAGAGTCATAACAATGTAAATTACATGGTGATGTGAACTAGATTATTGACTCTAGTGCAAGTGGGAGACTGTTGGAAATAATCCCTAGAGGAAATAATGAATTGGTTATTTTTATATCTCCTTGTTCTTGATAATCGTTTATTATCCATGCTATAATTGTATTGATAGGAAACTCAAATACATGTGTGGGTACATAGACAACACTATGTCCCTAGTATGCCTCTAGTTAACTAGTTCATTGATCAAAGATGGTCAAGGTTTCCTGGCCAGAGACATGAGATTTCATTTGATAACGGGATCACATCATTAGGAGAATGATGTGATGGACAAGACCCAAAGTATAAACATAGCATATGATCATGTCTGTTTATTGCTATAGTTTTTCATGTCAAGAATATGTTCCTATGACCATGAGATCATGCAACTCACTAACACCGTAGGAATACCTTGTGTGTATCAAACGTCACGATGTAACTAGGTGACTATAAAGATGCTCTACAGGTATATCCGAGGGTGTCTATTGAGTGGGCATGGATCAAGACTGGGATTTGTTACTCCGTGTGATGGAGAGGTATCTCAGGGCCCACTCGGTAATACAACATCACAATAAGCCTTGCAAGCAATGTGACTAAGTGTTAGACACAGGATCTTGTATTACAGAACAAGTAAAGAGACTTGTCGGTAACGATATTGAACTAGGTATAGAGATACCAACGATCGAATCTCGGGCAAGTAACATACCGAAGAACAAAGGGAACACCGTACGGGATTAACTGAATCCTTGAGATAGAGGTTCAACCGATAAAGATCTTCATAGAATATGTAGGAACCAATATGGGCATCTAGGTCCCGCTATCGGTTATTGACCGTGGAGGTGTCTCGTTCATGTCTACATAGTTCTCGAACCCGCGGGGTCTACACACTTAAGGTTCGGTGACGTTTCAGTATAGTAGAGTTATGTATGGTGGTGAATGAAGGTGGTTCAGAGTCCCGGATGAGATCTTGGATGTCACGAGGAGCTCTAGAATGGTCCGAAGGTAAATATTGATATATAGGAAGTCCTGTTTTGGTCACCGGAAAAGTTTTGGGTACTTCGGTAGTGTACCGGGAGTGCCGGGAGGGTACCGGGTGTCTCAACCCAAAGGACCTCATGGGCTGTGGGAGGAGTCAAACCATCCCCTAGCGGGCTGGACGAACCTCCCACTAAGGCCCATGTGGCTAAGGTGGGAAAAACCCAAAGGTGGAAAGGTGGAAAGGGTTTCCAAGTGGAGAGGACGAATCTTACTCCTAGTAGGATTGGAGTAGGACTCCTCCACCTCCAATTTTGGACAACCCTTGTGGGTTTGAGGCCGCCTCCTCCCCTTCCTACCTCCTATATATACTAGAGGATTTAGAGGGGAGATCCAACCCTAATTGCCACGTGCTCCCTTTACTTCCTCTAGATTGTTTTCTCCTTTAGTCTAGTTTCGGCGGTGCTTAGGCGAAGCCCTGTTAGAATAGTTCCACCACCACCGTCGTCGCGCCGTCGCACTGCTGGAGAACTCATCTACCTCTCCGCCCCCTATTGCTGGATCAAGAAAGCAGAGATCGTCATCAAGTTGTACGTGTGCTGAACGCGGAGGTGTCGTCCGTTCGATGCTAGATCAAAAGGACTGTGATCAGAATCAGAGGACGATTCGTGATTTGATCGCGAGACGGATCGTGATGGGATCACGAGTCGGATCATGATTGGATCGCAAGATGGATCATGATGGGATCGTGGGACGCTCGGCAATTTGGAGAGCGAAGACGTTCGACTACATCAACCGCGTTTCGTAACGCTTCCCACTTAGCGATCTACAAGGGTATGTAGATCCACTCTCCCTCTCGGAGATGCTCATCACCATGGATAGATCTTGCGTGTGCGTAGGAATTTTTTTGTTTCCCATGCAACATTCCCCAACAGTTCAAACTCAGTTAGAACAAGTTGCTAAATCTCAAAAAGAATTGTTTGATGAAATGAATAATAATATGAATGATCATGCTATTAGAGTAGTGACTAGAGGAGGTAGAATGACCAAAGAACCTCTTTATCCTGAAGGTCATCCTAAAAGAATTGAACAAGACTCTGAAGGAAGTAATGCTGATACACCTAGTCCTTCTAAGAAGAAAAAGAAAAAGGAATTTGATAGGACTTTGCATGCATCTAGTGAACCTGAGATAGAAAAACCTCCTGATGATAATAATGATGTCTTTATTTCTGATGCTGAAACTCAATCTGGTAATGAACATCCACCTAGTGATAATGATAATGATAGTGATGTTCATGAGGATAGTCAACCTAGTAATGATAAAGAACCAGATAATGATGAAGAAACAGAACTTGCTATTAATCTTGATAACCCACAACCTAAAAATAAATGATATGATAAAAAAGACTTTGTGGCTAGAAAACATGGTAAAGAAAGAGAGCCATGGGTTCAGAAACCCATGTCTTTTCAACCTAAACCATCCAATAAATAGGAATTTGAATGCTTTGCTGAAATGATTAGGCCAGTCTTTTGCGTACACATTTAACAGATATCTTAAAGATGTCTCCTTATGCTAAATACATGAAAGACATCATCGCTAATAAAATAAAGATACCTGAAGTTGAAATCTCCACCATGCTTGCTAATTATTCTTTTAAGGATGGAGTGCCTAAGAAACTTGGAGGTCATGGAATACCAACTATACCCTGCTCCATTAAAATAAATTATGTCAAAACAGCTTTGTGTGATTTAGGAGCTGGTGTTAGTGTTATGCCTTTCTCTTTATATAAAAGACTTGATTTGAATAAACTCACACTGTCGTGGATTTGTCACGGTAGATGTCCGGGTGAACGGACTTAGGTTTGGGTCAAAGACGCAACTACGTGGCGGCTTGAAGGGGTTGATCGGAATCGAGAGACACAGAGTTTACCCAGGTTCGGCCCCTCCGATGGAGGTAAAAGCCTACGTCCTGCTTGTCTGGTATTGATAATGAAGGATATCTCTCGGTTACAAGGGTGCTATTTTCTACCTCTAATCCCGAGAGCCTCTAATCTGTCTAAACTTGTGGACTTGTCAATCTGTCTAAACTTGGGATTCCTTCCCCCACCTTATGTAAGTGGAGAGGGTAGGTTTACAAATAGAGTCCTACTAGGAGTAGGATTAGGACTAGTCTCTCTAGAATCCTATTCCAGGTCTTGTAACCTTCGGCAGGGAGTCTTTCTCTCTTTGAGCCTTCTCTTGTGAGACGCCTGACGCCGGCTTACACGCCGGGTCTTGGGCCTGGTCGTCCTGTGATCCGCCTGTCAGGTCATTAATGAAATGTCATGTCTTTTCTGGGTCTCCGATGAGTCGCCAGGCCGGGTCATATCGTGGGGTATATTCCCGACATTAGCCCCCAAATTAGTTTGAATTTGTTCATGCTAAGCTCCTGAAATAAGAATAACAAATAGGTTAAGTAGCTAGCTTGCTCCTTTGGCCGGCTTATGAAATGGCTCCTTAGAAATCCGGGTCTTTTATGCATATGAAATAGTCATCCTTGATAATCATCTTGCTTGTCAATGTCCTTTGAAAAATATTGGGAATAGAACACCCATATGCCATTGAGTCGGCTTCCAATACTCTTGGCGGGTCATAATCATTGATGATGCCGGGTCATTATCATTGGTGACGCCGGGTCAAATAACTAGAATCCAGCTGACTTGATAAAAATATTGGGATGAAAATGCATCTGATGTAAAACCGGACTTCCATTGTTGTGAAGCAGGGCAGCTTATATAAAATCCGGCAGGTTATGATCTTTTGATAACGCCGGATCATAAATGTTTGGTGATGTCGGGTCTAACAACTGAACTCCATAATTAACATCTTGAAAATTCTCCTCAAAGTTTGTGATATGTCCATATTACCTGTAGCCCCCAAGCTCCGAGATTATCCATGATGACTTGGTGCTTTGCAATAATATTTTGGACTGTGTAGCCCCCACGTGTCGGGTTGTCTTGCCCGCAGCAGCCTGGGACTTATAACTGTCTTATACCTTATGAAACTTCAGCTTGTGTAGTCGCCAAGGGCCGGCTCATCAGAATGTGATGCGTTGGGTCTTCAAATTTGAACCTCATAATCTGTTAAACAGCTAAATACTATAGCCCCCAAGTGTCGGGTCGCACGCCTGCGGCGATTTGGGATTTTTATAAAATTTGATCTGAGCGGTCTAGTCCCCAAGTGCCAGGTCAGTAAGAATTACTGGGCTAGGACTTTAGAAAAATATAGAAAGGCCGGCTCATCTCCTTGTGATAATATGGTCTTGCTGATAATAGTGATTTAAAAATCGGCTTTGCATTAGCCCCCAAGTGCCGTGGTGCGTGCCTGCAGCGACAGGGGACTTGCATAATTGGTAAAAGCTTGGTTTTGAATAGTGTAGCCCCCAAGTGCCGTGTTGTCTGCCTACGGTGACTTGGGACTATGTGAGAATAATATGAGTCACCACAACTTTGTTGAATGAATCTTTGACCGTGGTTGTAATATAACCCGGCATGAATATCCTGGAATAATTCCTTCGTCTTTGACATGAACTCCCTGCTCGTGGTTGTGATGTAACCCGGGAAAGGTACATTGGAGAAATCCATGAGTGTTGTAGATTACCACAGAGCACAATTGAAGAAATCCGGGAACCGGTTAATTAGATGACACAACATTATATCTAATAGGGCGGCTCTTGAAAAATAATGAATTCTCCGAGCTGGCTTTGAAAAAACCCCAATCATTTAGTACTGGTTATGATAAACCATGGAGATCCAGCCAGGTTGGCTATTAAAGATCTATTTGCTCTTGCGGAGTACATAATGGCGGCTCATCTTAAGAGATAAAACCTGCAAAAATAAACAAGACATAATATATTCTGCATTGTTGTGAGGGCGGCTTGAAGAAGCACAACCCAGAGATGTTATAACATTGCTCCTTCTTTCATAATCTTGCTCTGACCCGGCTGGATAAGCCGGTCATGATATGTCATGTGAATATGATGCAATGTATGATGCAAAGTATGATGCAATGTATGATGCAAAGTATGATGCAATGTATGATGCAATGTTTGACTTGTCAACATTTTTGGCGCGAACGCCGGTTGTTAGGGTTAGATAAGCTACACCCGGAGGTGAGAAGTCCCCTTTTACAACCGTGGCTAATCATGTTAGCCGGAGATGGCATAAAGCCAGCCGATAAGGCGTTAGAAGCAATACCCGAAGGTAAGAAGCCACCCTCAGCCCGCAGCTAATCGTGTTAGCCGGAGATTTGGCATAAAGCCGGCCGATAAGGCGTTAGAAGCGACACCCAAAGGTAAGAAGCCGCCCTCAGCCCGCGGCTAATCGTGTTAGCCGGAAGATTTGGCGTAAAGCCGGCCGATAAGGCGTTAGAAGCGATACCCGAAGGTAAGAAGCCGCCCTCAGCCCCCGGCTAATCGTGTTAGCCGGAAGATTTGGCATAAAGCCAGCCGATAAGGCGTTAGAAGCGATACCCGAAGGTAAGAAGCCACCCTCAGCCCCCGGTAATCTTGTTAGCCGGAAGATTTGGCATAAAGCGCCGATAAGGCGTTAGAAGTGATACCCAAAGGTAAGAAACCGCCCTCAGCCCACGGCTAATCGTGTTAGCCAGAAGATTTGGCATAAGCCGGCCGATAAGGCGTTTAGAAGCGACGCCCGAAGGTAAGAAGCCACCCTCAGCCCCTAGCTAATCGTGTTAGCCAGAAGATTTGGCATAAAGCCGGCTGATAAGGCATTAGAAGCGATACCCGAAGGTAAGAAGCCGCCCTCAGCCCCCGGCTAATCGTGTTAGCCGGAAGGTTTGGCATAAAGCCGGTCGATAAGGCGTTAGAAGCGATACCCGAAGGTAAGAAGCCGCCCTCAGCAATCGCAGTTGACATGTCAACTAGAATATTTGTGAATTCTTCTTGTAAGTCGCCATCTTGTAAGCCGCCATCTTGTAAACCGCCATCTTGTATGAAGGAACGGCAGAAGCTCCAAATAAATTCAGGCACCTATGTTTGAATGGTGCATCACGGAGGTTCGTCCTCTTTCGCAACTTTTAATCATCCGCCAATAATGTAATAGCCCCCAGGATTGGGTTTTCTCTTGCAAAGACCTAGGGTTCTCGTGTCTCGCCATGTCTGTAGCCCCCGAGTCTTAAGTTGACTCGAAGAGGCGGCTTTGAGAGTCTCCATTGATGGTTGAGGTTGACCGTGGTGGGTTATAGATGATCTTGTATGAATTATTTCAATGATCCGGTCAATGGTTCATCCCGGCTGGTTGTTGAAGTGAACCAAACTGTAATGGCGGTGACTTGCGCGCTTGTCCGTTGGGCGGCTCGTCTCGACAAGCACTGTACCAATATGTTGATGTAGATCAAACTGTGGGCAGCGGCTTGCGCGCGTCAATTGGGCGGCTCGTACTGGTGTATGCGGCTGCTGGCGTGTTGATGTAGATGTCGAAGTCAGCTGCGACATGATCGCGAGAGATGGCCACAACACTGTAAGCTGGCGCGATCGCGAGAGACAGCCACGGTGTTGCGAGCCGGGCGGTCGATGAGTTGTGGCATTGTTGGTGAATACCATCTCGCGAATGCGGCGGCTTACCATGTCCATTGGGCGGCTCATAATCCCGGGCTTGCACGAGTGGTACCGGCGCATTGATGTAGACGTACAGACCAGCTGTGACATTGTAAGCCGGTGTTGTTGTGGAAGACGTCACGGCGTTGTAATCCGGCATGGATGGTGAGAGACGGCCACGGCATTGTAAGCCGGCCGGTGGCGAGAGACGGCCATGGCGTTGTAAGCCGGTTCGGCCATGAGAGACAACCATGGCATTGTAGGCACGGACAGGAGAATCAGCCATGGGCATTGTAAGCCGACGCAAACGGGTGAATCGTCCGCGGGTATTGTAAGCCGGCGCAGATAGATCACTTAGCCGCGGACGTTGTGAGCCGGCGCGACCGCAAGAGACGGCTGTGGTGCTGTATACGGATGCCGGTGCCAAACGATGCTGGCGCACCTCCATCTCCGTGATATGATGCCACTTTGGTAATGAATAATTTCTCCTGTGTAAAAAATATTACAAAGACGAAGTAATTGTTCTTCGAAGGAATCAAAATGTATAGATAAAATAAATTGGGTGGATAGCACCTGTGACCCGGCGACGCGGGTGGTAGTGCGAACCAGGGTGGAGGCGGCTCATGCGTGAGGAAATCGGTGGCTCATGGCAGCAGAACCGGCGGCGGCTCGACAGTGCCGGCCCGCGATGGAACCGGAACAAGGTGGAGGTGGCTCACGGCAGCAGCCGGCGGCGGCCACATCAGCAGGGGCGGCTCGGTCCTGTCATTTTTGAAATGGCGGGTTGTAGCAATGGGGAAGACCGGCCCCGAGGTGGCTCACGGTGGAGCTGGCATCTTGGGGAGCTCGAAGCAGAGGCGGTCGGAGGCGTAGGCCAGCGGCGGCTCAAAGTGCACCCCGGCGAGTCGAGCGTGCAATGGAGGCGAGATATGGCCGGGGCCGCGGTGCACAGAGGCGGAGCAGCATGTGGCGACACGAGCTGATGAGGCCAGCTCGGATGAGGCATGATCTCAAATTGGCATCGACTCTTCTTTATCCGAAAATTTGTGTGCTTATCGATCCTTGGGAGAGATCCCTTCAAGAAGACAAACCGCCATGCGAAGCCCCACGGTGGGCACCAATTGTCATGGATTTGTCACGGCAGATGTCCGGGTGAACGGACTTAGGTTTGAGGCAAAGACGCAACTACGTGGCGGCTTGAAGGGGTTGATCGGAATCGAGAGACGGAGTTTACCCAGGTTCGGCCCCTCCGATGGAGGTAAAAGCCTACGTCCTACTTGTCTGGTATTGATAATGAAGGAGATCTCTCGGTTACAAGGGTGCTGTTTGCTACCTCTAATCCCGAGAGCCTCTAATCTGTCTAAACTTGTGGAGTTGTCAATCTGTCTAAACTTGGGGTGCCTTACCCCTACTTATGTAAGTGGAGAGGGTAGGTTTGCAAATAGAGTCCTACTAGGAGTAGGAGTAGGACTAGTCTCTCTAGAATCCTATTCTGGGTCTTGTAACCTTTGGCAGAGAGTTTTTCTCTCTTTGAGCCTTCTCTTGTGAGCCGCCTGACGCCGGCTTACACGCCGGGTCTTGGGCCCGGTCGTCCTGTGATCCGCCTGTCGGGTCATTAATAAAATGTCATGTCTTTTCCGGGTCTCCTGTGAGTCGCCAAGCCGGGTCATACCGCGGGGTATATCCCCGACACACACCTACTGAAATATCATTGCAAATGGATAACAAATCAACTGCCATACCTATCGGTATTTGTGAGGATGTGCCCGTTGTTGTTGCAAATGTTACTATCTTAACAAACTTTGTTATTCTTGAGATGCCCGAGGACGACAACATGTTAGTTATCCTTAGACCCTTCTTGAATACTGCAGGGGGCTGTTATTGATTGCAATAAAAGCAAGGTCACTTTTCATATCAATGGTAATGAGCATACAGTGCACTTTCAGAAGAAGCAATTCCAAGTGAATAGTGTAAATGTTATTAAAAATTCTCCGACACTCACTATTGGAAGATTTCAATTACCTCTATCTACTGCCAAAAAGAAATATGATATACTTATTGTTGGGGACATGCATATCCCCATTGAGGTAACCTAGTGTTTCACGAAAGTTCTTCGGTTTCATGCTAATTGGAAGTGGTTGTTAATAACACTTGATGAACCTTATTAATGAATCATTTTTGAGAGGTATAAAATTGATGAATTTAGTAAACACAGCCCTCTATATCCACCTTTTGTTTTCTGTTTTTCTTAGTTAAATAAAATAAAATGTCAATATTATCCTGTTTTTTGATTTTTCCCGTGAAATAAAAAATGACCCAAAAATAAAAGTTCTCAGAATGTCTTGAAAATTTAACATTAATTTTCTTCTGGATTTTTGGTACAAATAACACCAGAGGGGGGTGCACCTGGTGTCCACAAGACACTAGGGCACGCCAGCCACCCATGGCGCGGCCTGGTGGGTGGTGGGCCCCATGTGGGTCCCCTCACTTATTCCCTTATCCCATGTCATCTCTTACCTCTAGAAAAATCACCATTGTTGTTTCCCTTGTGTTTTTGCTCAAGAACCCATGGATTTCGATCTCTTTGCTCGAAGCCCCATTTCCGAAACTGTTTTAGGGGATTGCTTCTTGGTATGTAACTCCCCCATTGCTCCAATTAGTTTTTGATTTAGTGGTTTATTTACAGAATAATTAGCTACTCTTGGTGCTGCCGTAGATGAGCTTGCATATTGAATCCTTAGAGTTCTAAGTAGTTTGAATGCTTGATATGGTCTCTAGGCATCCTTATGAGTAGTTGTTATCAATATCGTTAAGTTTAGTTGACAAAAATTTGTGGACTAAAATTTTCAGAAATTTATTTGTAGAAATATGATGAATTTCTTTAGGAAGTACTCCTCCAAGAAGAATGCTAGAGGAGTCATTGGGTAATCGTTTGACGACGACCTCAACACTCTGAGGAAGGTGGAAGTGCGGTTGTGCGAATGGCCACATACTCCCTTTATGGAGGAGGCTGGGTTCCATCAAGAACTTGCCCAATTTATTGCAAATGTTGGGCTTACCAACTTCCTCGCATGAGTGTGACCAATACCACATCCTTACAAATTCCTTTCTGCAAACTTTTCATTTTCTAAGTAAGAATGATCCTCCTAAGGTGGAGTTCAATCTTTATGTTGAAACCTTTATGATATCGCTTGCCAACTTTTGTGACATATGTCTAATTCCTTCTGAAGGGGAATTAGGAGAGCCTAGACCAGCAGAGTTTGAGGACTTTCTTCTCACTTTAACAGTGGGTGACGAAAGAGGCGTGTCAAAAGCCACTGCTACCAGTTTGCAGTTTCCTGCTATGCACTACTTTGTTCTATTCGTCGTGAAATGTTTAACTGCTAAAGAAAAGGTCGGTTCACTCAGTGCCCCTGACCTCGTTATTTTACGCCATGCATTACACAATGATCATACTTTTAGCCTAGGAGCTATTGTTTCATGACGCCTACACCTTAACAGGAGTAAGGGCAAGATAACATGATGGCATTTATGCTACTCATTTAGCGAGTCGTTTTAAAATTCAGATATGCACACATGACTATCTTTTGCCCAAGGTTTATCTGGATTACAGGTCATTCATAGATCATCAATTTATTGACAAAGCTTATTTCTTTCATAATATTCGCTACAATCTAGTATTCAGCGTCGAAACCCGTGATGTTATCCCGTTGCCTGCACCTGCCATGTTTGATTCTATGGCTAGGAATGGATACATGATTATGCCAGACGACATTACCGCCTACTGGAACAACCTAGCATAGGCTAAGGAAGAACCCCAGGAGTGGGATGCTCAGGTGCCACCTCCACCTCACATCGACTCAGACTATTATTTGGGCTACGGATGGTGATTACCAAGCTAGGCCAAAAGCCTAAGCTTGGGGGAATATGTATTTCCGCCAACATTACATTCATGTTCAAACATTTCATTCCAGTTGTCAGTGTTCATACTTTTTCATTGTATTATCCATGTTAGATTTATTCTCTTGCTTTCTTCTTGTGTGTTTGAAAAACTTTGAGAAAATCCAAAAATACTTCTTGCTTCTTTTTGGTTTTTATTTTCAGTTTAGTTAGTTGTAGTATTAAAAGAAAACCCAAACAGATTTCTCGATTCTTCTTTTTCTTGTTGGGAGTTTTCCCGTATAAATAGTTTTTCTCATTTTTGTTTTCCCTTCTTTTGCTTGTTTTCTTCACGAAAAACTAAAAACTCCAAAAATATTTCAGTGTGTTTCTTTGAAATTCTTTTTCTTTTATCGAGTCGTACCGAGGAGAAGACCACGATGAAAATGTTGAGTGGCTCTCATATGCATTATTGTTGATCCAACAGACGACCTATATTACTTTGTATTCTCCTCTTGAATAAAATGCTTGCAGTCCACAACACTCTTGCACTGTTATTATTTCATATCATTCGATCGTGCAAGTGAAAGTCAATAATGACGATACTTGATTAAGTGACTGTAGCAGAGAAAAGCAGATATGAACTCAACTTGTTTTTATTTTTGTACATATGTTTAACCTAGTATCCATGATTCAGCATGTTATGATTGAACAGGTTTGCAATAAAAATTAGAGATTATAGTTGCTCATGCCATGCTCAAGTAGCTAGGAGTAGATAATGATTTATCTTAGATGTCAACGTGCATTAAAATGGTTGTGATGTAGTATTTTGATATGGTATCCTCCTTTGAATGTTTCAAGTGGCTTGACTTGGCACATGCTCACGCATGTAGTTGAATCAAAAACCAACCTAGCCTTCATGATATTTATGTTCATGGTGTCCATATCCTACTCATGATAGCATTCAATGTTTATTATTCACAATGCATGCTTATGACCGTATTTGCTCTCTAGCTGGCCGCTTCTCAACCTATTTGCTAGCCTTCACTTGTACTAAGCGGAAATACTTCTTGTGCATCAAAACCCTTAAACCAAAGTTATTCTAGGTGAGTCCACCATATCTACCTATATGCGGTATTACCCTGCCGTTACAAGTAAATTTGCATGTGGCACCTCTAAAATTTCAAATGAACATCTATTTTGTGTGCCTGGACCGCACATGGAGCGACAGGGGGTGGTCAGTATTTTCCATGCTAAGCGGGTTATTCTCATGATGAGTGTTTATTCACTTGTCCTTGCGCGAGAAGGGACATAATAGGGATTCATAGTCCCGAAATCAAAAGAAATGCAAATAACTAAACAAAACTCCCCCAGGAATGTTGTAGGTTTGGACGGTACCCGTGGATTTGGCTCGCCGTGGAGTGTGTTTGTTGGTGGAGGGGGGGTAAACATTTACTTTTATTACTTGGGAACCGCCGCTTATTTGTTTAACATGGAAGATATTGATAGCTCTTGGTCATAACGTTGACAGGAAGGGTGTACCTCTCAAAATTATAGTCATCTCTTATTTAAGCCTTGAGTTCTGGCACCTTTGCAAATCCCTGCTTTCCTCTGCGAAGGGACTATCTATTTACTTTTATGTTGAGGCATCACCTTCTCAAATAAGCGCCATATCTGAGAGCACTATTGTCATCCTCATGCATTGTCTATAGTGAATGTTTGATGCATCATGACAGGATCTTTTCTACCATGAATTACAATGCTTAGTCGTTGCTTGAATTTTGGAGGTGCTCTGCATTTATGTTTTGCGATCTCAGAAAGGGATAGCGAGATACCACTATTGGCATATTATATCATGATTGTTTTGACAAATGTTTGCACTCAAGATATTTTATTATTACTCGTTAGTTGCTTGTGTCATTGATATGAGTTAATATAATCCTTAAGAGTAATTGTTGACATGGTTAGTCATAATCTTTGTTGAAAACCTGGGTGCTACTTAAGCATACGTATGAAACAAGAATAAAAGAGTTCGTAAAAGTTTTTCTTTCTCACTTTCAGTTTATCAACTGAATTGTTTGAGGACAAGCAAGGGTTTAAGCTTGGGGGAGTTGACATGTCTCCACCGTATCTACTTTTCCTAACACTTTTGCTATTGTTTTGGACTCTAATTTGCATGATTTGAATGAAACTAACCCGGACTGATGTTGTTTTCAGCAGAACTACCATGGTGTTGTTTTTGTGCAGAAATAAAAGTTTCGGAATGGAACGAAACTTTTTGGAGAATTATTTCAGAATATATAAGGAATATTGGAGACAAAAACCGCCGGAGGGGGTGCCCTGGTTGGGCACGATACACCAGGCCGCGCCAGCCCCCTGGCACAGCCTGGTGGGACGTGCTCATCTCGTGGACCCCCCCGATCCTTATTCCAGCGCTATAAAATCCTATTTTCCATAAAAAATAAAGTAGAAAGTTTCATCGCGTTTCACGATACGGAGCCGTCGCCACCTCCTATTCTTCATCGGGAGGCCAGATCTGGAGTCCGTTTGGGGCATCAGAGAGGGGAATCCTCAGTCTTCATCATCATCAACCCTCCTTCATCACCAATTCCATGATGCTCCCCACCGGGAGTGAGTAATTTCTTCGCAGGCTTGCTGGTCGGTGAGGAGTTTGATGATATGCATCATCTAATCGAGTTAGTTTTGTTAGGGCTTGATCCCTAGTATCCACTATGTTCTAAGATTGATGTTGATATGACTTTGCCATGCTTAATGCTTGTCACTAGGCCCCAAGTGCCATGATTTCAGATCTGAACCATTTATGTTATCATCATTATATCTATGTTCTTGATCTGATCTTGCCTAGTCATATGCACCTATTACATGTTATGATCCGTCAACCCCATAGTGACAATATTTGGGATACTTCACGGTGATGACCGTAGTTTTGTGGAGTTCATGTGTTCACTATGTGTTAATGCTTTGTTCCAGTACTCTATTAAAAGGAGACCTTAGTATCCTTTAGTTTCCTTATGGACCCCGCTGCCACGGGAGGGTATGACAAAAGATGTCATGCAAGTTCCTTTCCATAAGCACGTATGACTATATACCGAATACATGCCTACATTACATTGACGAACTGGAGCTAGTTCTGTGTCGCCCTAGGTTATGACTGTTATATGATGAATATCATTCAAGGAATACACCGATCCAATGCCTACGAGTTCTCCATTTATTGTTCTTGCTAAGTTACTATTGTTGTTGTTACTATTGCCTTGCTACAAAGTCACTACTGCTACCGTTACCGCTACTGTTACTGTTACTATGGCTATCAAACTATCATATTACTGTGGTACTGATCACTTTGCTGCAGATATTTATCTCCGGGTGTGGTTGAATTGACAACACAACTGCTAATTCTCTCAATTATTTTGTTGGCTTCCCTTGTGTCGAATCTATAAATTTGGGTTGAATACTCTACCCTCGAAACTGTTGCGATCCCCTATACTTGTGGGTTATCAGCTCCACAATGTTGATGGTCACTGAGAGATCTTCGGGAGTGTTCATCTCCCTAGATCTGATGGTTGACTTCAGAGATGAGATGCAAACTATGGATGGCCGTTGTCGCGTGGCATGCTCGAGCACCCCGATCGCGAGCTCTAGGGTGAAAGCCTAGGTCTGACCTGAGCTGGTCATACTTGGCAATGGGGATGTCTTGTTTACGTCGTTACCTTGTTAAAGTCATTCCTTAGATATGCTTGGACCAATTCTTTAGGGTGAAACCCTAGATTCTGGCCTTGGTGGTTGGATCCGATGACATTGATGCTTGAGTGTCGCTTCTTTCTTGAAGGCAGTGTTGTTGAAATACTTCGTCTTTTGTGTGGCATCATGAGTTGGTTGGTGCGGATATGGTCATTGATATGGTTTGCTGATCATAGATCTGACCGCTTTGGGGTTTTCTTTTTTCCTCGCTTACACATAGCTTGGGTGTGATATGACTTTGCTATTTGTCGGTGTGGTTTTTGTGTGCGTTCGTTGGTGTTGGCAGTGTGTATCCTGACTATGCAGAGATCGGTTGCGTGCTCCTTGGATTTCTATCCTCGTGCTCCTTTTTGAACCAATAAAATTCACCCTTTGTCGAAAAAGTAAACTTAATCCCCATACATTCATGGACGCGTTCGGTCGCATATGTGGACGTTGACCAGTCACACCGAATATTTCACACTTCATAACCACACTCCCCATATTAGGATTTTCATTTTCATACAAAACCATGCAGCAATCATGATCTAGGTAGGAACTACCAACAACTAAAGTCTACACTACTCGTCCTCGTCATCAAGGATGTTGATGAAGTTTATACCAGAGCCGCCGACCTCCTGTTCATTGGTGACCGGGCGAAACGATGGTGGCTCCTCATCATCCTCCTCAGACGACAATGCCTTGTCAACCTCCATGTACGCCTCGCAAAGGAACCGACGATTAGCCTCCACCCCTGTCTCTGAGTAGATGGAGTGGAGGATGACCTGCTGCTCCACTACCTCCTCCACTTGGGTGCGCTCGGACTCCGCAGGCGCGTCACCCATTCAAAACCCGACCTGGACCCATGTCGTGCCTCCTCCTTGTCGTTTGAAGGCGCCTCCTCCGACTCCTCTTGCAGCGACAACACCATTTTCACCCCAACCTCCTCCATCAGTGGTGCCACCATCTCCACCCCACCACCTCCTGCTTTGGCACCTCCACCCTCATGTGCTTAGGCCCCTCCTTGTCGGGACTATCTGAAGGCAGACCGACCGCAAATGCGTGCGACATGACGTGCGGCATGAGCCTTCTCCACGTCCCATCTCCGCATGTATCTTAGCACGTCGCTTTGGCGTGAGCATCCTGTAGTAGGTTATCTTCTGAAGGATCGTGGCGGCGTCGGTGAACCTCCAAAGGGAGATAGTGAGAGTAATGGGCCAGCGTCAATGCAGGCGAGAAAAATGAGAATGTGATGGACTAGAGTTGCCTCGTCGTCCGGCTTAAACAGTCGGACTTCGTCCCTCAAGCGGCGCGCTAGAGCGGCTCCATGAATGTGTCCTCACCTAAAATTGAAAAAGGCGCTCACCGATAGGCTTCTGGTGGGTCTCGGTCGTCAGTCCGATGTGGTGGCGCTTGGGCTCGTCTGAGTGTTCTCATATCCGCTCCACATATGAGTTGGATAAGGGGGTGCCGATCAGTCCGAACGTCTGGATTTGTCAGGTCTGGTTGGATGTCATTTTTCTGTCCAGACAATGATGGGGCATGTCGGACGAACATTTAGGACAAATATGGGGCGCCCGGTGGTGATATTCTAGGTAGCCTAAAAAGCTCTTATTTTTAAGTCACCCCGATTGTCAATTGTTTATCCAAATGAACTTCGGTGGTAGTTGCACATTTTCAAAACTTGTTGTACTAAAGCCGTGACAATTAATTTGCATCGAAGGGAGCACTACATTTTTTTAGGGAGCACTACATATTTCAGCACATAAAGTTGCGCCTTTTTTCTGCGTAACTCGACTCCGCAATGCACAACTTGTTTGGCTGGGGAAAAAATAGCAGGTCCAGAAAAATATCACTTTTTTTTTTGCTTTCTTAACACCTCCACAGAAGATACTTGCAGCTTGTCCTTGAGATCTTTAACATGTGTTTGGTTTGGTACGATGATGGTACTTGCAGATCATGGACATTCAACCTTGTGTACCACATTACCAGAATTTGCAGTGCGTTTGGTTTGGTGTGATCAGTCCAGAGTGAAGAGTGTAGACATCACTGCTCCTTTTTTTTTTTTACCATGTGGTGAGCTGCCTTTTGGTTTCTTCTCTTCTCTGAGCTCAAACCAAACCAGAGTCGCCGTCCGCAGAGTTTAACCCAACCAACCAACCAAAGCACCCACGCTAAACCCCCCCCCCCCCCCCCCCCCCCCCCTCCTCGTAGTCCTAGCGCCTCCATGGACGCCGGCGGCGAGCTCAATGTGGCCGTCGCGGAGCCGATCGGGGCCATCCAGTACGCCCCCTCCCCCAGCGCCTCCTTCGACGACGACTGCGACGACCTCTACGGCGACGTCAACCTCAGCTTCCTCCCCCTCCCACCGCTCTCCCCTTCCCCTTCCTCCCCTCCCAAGACCCCCTCCCCCGGCCTCTCCGTCCCGTCCCCGTCCCCGTCCCCGCCGCCGCGCCGCAATCCGTCCCCCAAGCCGCAGCCCCCCGAGCCCCAACAAAACCCCACTCCGCAGCACCAGCCGCCGCTTCCTCTGCTAAAACCGCCCAGCCCGCCACAGCCAAAAGCGCCCGCCTTCCGGCACCAGCCACCGCGGCGCGCGTCGGGGCGCTCTACGTCGTCGTCGTCGTCGCCGCCCACCGCGGCGCTCTACATCGGCGACCTGCCCTGGTGGACGACGGATGCCGAGGTGGAGGCCGCGCTCGCGCCGCACGGCGCGCTCGACGGCCTCTACTTCTACGCCGACAAGTGCTCTGGCAGGTCGCGCGGTTCCTGCCGCGCCGACTTCCTCCACCCGGCCGCGGCCGCCTCGGCGGCGGCCGCGCTCCACGGGCGCGTCTTCGACGGGCACCACTGCGTCGCCTCGCTCACCTGTCCACCCGAGCTCCGCCGCTTCGGTCCCGACCCCGACGCCCCGGCCCCAGCCCCAGCCCCGAACCCCACCCAAGGCCGCGGCGGGAACGCGAGCAGCGTGACAGCAGCCTGGGGTAAGGTGGGGTCGTTGGGCGATGGGTCGGCTGTGGGACCCATGGATCCCCGGCCGCGCCAGTTCGCTGCGATGATCGGAGCCGGCGGCGGGTTCCCGTCGTCGGTTGGGCAGTACAATGCGGGGATGGGCTCTGATGCGATGCCTCCCATGGTGCCGCCCCATGTCAACCCGGCATACTTGGCAGCCAGCAGAATGGCAATGGGTGGCGCTGGCACAGGGATGTGGCATAATCAGGGGATGGCCGGGGGCTTATGGGGTGGGCTTCAGCCATGGAATTTTGGAGGTTGTGACATGTCATGGCAGCAGCAGCAGCAGCAGCCACGGCTGCAGCGGCAACACCGCCAGGCGCAGCAGCAGTACCGGAATGGGAATGGGGGCTATGCAAAAGTGCGTGGCACCGGGCAAGGAAGACTAGGTGGTAGGAATCAGGACAGGGAGATTGGCAATGTGAGGGGCAACCCAGATAGGAGGCAGTATGGCCATGGCGGCGGCGGCGAACGGCCCAGGCAGAGGGACCGGCATCGGGAGTATGTCCCGGAGAGGGAGAGGGGGCGTGAGAGGAACTTCATTGAGACGGATCGGCACCAGCAGTACATTGAGCACGATGACTGGGAGAGGCGGGGCCGGACCAGGTCAAGGAGCGAGTCAAGGGACAGTGATGATGATGGTGATCATCCGAGAAGGCGGCGCTGATTTTGTGCAACCTGCCGACTAAATGGTAATTGGAATTCCAGGACACAGAGTATTTTCTACCGTAACTTTTTATACTCTCTCCTATGACTAGCATATCCTGTGAAAATTTGTCCCAGTCCCAACATATTATGGAATATGAAGTAAATGTATATTTCATCACTATGTTTAATCAGTATGATGCATTACTCATGCACCCAGTTGTGTTTTTGTTGTTGATGTTCTAGAGTAGGGAGTCAGATTGGTCACATCTTGTCTTCAGATTGTGTCGAATAGATCACTGTAAACATTTCAATGTTGAATTTGATGTGTTTCATCTTTTCTATAGGGTGTATTTGAGTGAACATGGACATGCTTATTCATTAACGATTTATCTTTGGTGAACTTGAAGTCAGTTTTTTGTTACCATAGCGAATTGGTACAGCTATCTGTGCAGGGCGTCTAAAACATTATATACATGACATTACCGCGGTCTTGTTGTTTGAATATTCTTTAACTCTTATCTATGTGCTGATCCAATTTTGGCTTTGGTTACAGCTAGTTGTGTTGATGTTTAGGATCTCCTAGTACGCCTGTTAATTGAAACATGTGAATTTGCTAGTTGATAGCATTATCCTTGAAGGTTATGTGTCAGAATTGTAACAATAGGAGTAGATAATACTCATTACCATTCTTTTTTTTGCCACAGTAATTTCTGCTACCTTTTAACACCTGTGTCAATTGAGTGCTGCATTATCCAATTTAAGGAAGTAACAATGAGCAAACAAGGAGTAGAAACGAAATGAGTGTCTAATGGTCTAATAAATGTACTATCTCATAACCAATTAGCTACACTGCTGGCAATACCATCGATCACAATTTTGGGTCATGTTGTGTTGCATGGGAACCAATTTGAGATAAATACTAACTAACTTGCCCTATGCTGATCCATGCATCTGCTGACCATGTACAATATGGTGTTGCCATGCGGTGTGCCTGAAGTAAACAATGTACCAGATTTGGTCAGTTTCCATTGCATGTGACCAATGGCATTTGCAAAGAAGCTTTTATGCCTCAGTGCCTCTCCTCAACCCAACTGAGACACTGATATCTGGACGCAGAACTGTCTTGTCTAATTCTAGCTTATCAATTACATTCAGCGTTTCTGCCAGTAACCTGGATATTCTCTTTCTTTCTTAACTATTTCCAAGACATATACTTTCTACATCTTGAATCAGCACAAGTGTTATGTATTCCACTAGAATAGGGCAATTAGCTTAAGCAAGTTAGCTATGACCAGCATTTCTAGATCCTAGTGGTTAGTATATTATACTAATTGCTATAAAACTCTGTTATCAACTTGTTAAGCCCAAGCTGCTTTTTTCACGCTAATTCCAGCTTGTTTTGTGCTCCCATTCTAGGTACTGGAAATACATTTTTAATTTCTTTTGTGTAGTTTCCTGACTGAAAAATAGAATTTGAAGATGTATTTTTTTATCCTTTTGAGCCACCTTTAAGCTATTTCCTGGGAGTTGCGAGGCAAGGTTGCTTCGTTGCTGCAAGAATGTTTGATAGGGAGGAGAATGCATATTTGTAGTAATTACAGTGGCGATGATGGTTTTTTACTAAAACAATTGGTTCCAAAGCATGAAGTCACACATAACTAATTTCCATTTGTAAACAGATGGTTTCAATTACTAATTTCTTGCGTGCTCAATTTGATCAGAACAAGAACACACATTATGTACATAATTGATTGATTACGAATGTGTGTTTTGTAAATGTGAAATAATCTTGTATAGTTGTTCAAATATGCTGACTTTGCTCATTCATATCTGCAGGCATACTACTTCAGCCTTTTGCGCCCCTGTTCGGCCACTTCTGCTCTACCCAGAGTAGCCACGGACACAAGGCTTACTCAGTAGTATGAACTATGGTCAACTTACTACAAAGGAATTAGTTGAGAGAGAGACATAACTGGACACATTATCTTTTGCACGCCATATTTAAATATAACTTATGGTACTTAACTCGGGGAACGGTTCTAAGATAGTGGTCCTACGTTTGGCGTGAATGATCGTTCGTTGTATTTAACTCCAGGAATATATTTGGAAAACTGTTGTTAACTTTTAAAGTGGCAGCATCCGTCCATTTGGCTGTGGTTTAGTTTTTTGTTTCATGTGATGCAGGGTATATTTGAGGAGGTTCCGCTCCTAGTGATTTTGCTTATGGTGTTTGGTCACCCATGTTTGTGTCGCTGGGTTGATGAATTCCGATGTATCATTGTTCATTGAGATGGCATAGCCTTAGCTTGCCTGTTCTGGTAGATCATCTGGATTTTAGATGGTTCTGCTCCCAGTGCTTTTGTATATGGTACGTACTATGTTTGTGTCTTTGGGTTGATGATGTATCATTGATGTGCCATTACTCTAGCCAGCTTTGGAATGAAAGTGCTGGTGTTGTTAAAGCATCTACTACCCCCCACCACACACACACCACCACCACTTCCACCCTAAATGTGGTGGTACGTGTGGGCGGATAGCCCGGACAAGGCCTGGACAAAAAATAGTCGCCCAACAAGATCCCCAAGCACCCCTCATATACAGCCCATATGTGAGGCAGATATGGGACGCCTGTACGCGGCGACCATGTTGGACTGACGGGCAGGACCTGTGCAAAAGCCCATCGGTTTGCCGGCTTCCTCCTTCGATTTGGTGAGAATGCATTCATGTTGCCGCACGAGAGGCCAAATGCAGCTATTACGGCGAGGGGAAACCCTAGCCACCCCCATTTCCCTCCTCTTCCTTTTGTCTGCTTCCCCTTCCGCTTCGACCTGGCGTCGCCATGGTCTGACAGAAAATAACCTACTACAAAATGCTCATTCCCGAGTGTTGGGCGATGCGCCGATGAGGAGGCATGCTTCACCACTCAAATTGTGATAGCACGGGAGGAAGTTCCGTAGGAGGAGAAGGAGGTGTCAAGGAAGAGGAGGGATCAATGTTGGAGGACATGAAGGAGGAAAAGGAGGAGGAGGTGCCGGAGGACAAGAACGAGGAGGCAGAGGAGGCACCTATAGGAACAAAAGTATGTCTGGGGGGGATGATTACACTACTTGCCAAATTAAAGATGATTCTTTTCCCAATTTTAATTTTTGACAAATTTTAGCAATACTAAGCAAGTCTAAAAACACCCTACACATGCAAGTATAATCATAGGCACCGTAAAGTAAAGACATTTCAAGTGATAGTAGCAAAGGATGGGTTTGGAGGTATGCTAATGCTATTGTGACACGGAAGATTTTGACCCATGATTTTGGCCCACGTTGCTGGAGGCTTAAATCTCAAGGATCAATGATCTCAATGGTAATGGTTGCGATATTCCACTCAGGGCTCCACGCACGAAGGGTCTATGAAGAAACAACCTTGCCTTCACCATGGCTTTGTTGGGAGACGTAGTAGTAAATCAAAAAATTTCCTACATGTCACCAAGATCAATCTATGGAGAAACCAGCAACAAGTGGGGGGTGCATCTTCATACCTTTGAAGATCGCAAAGCGGAAGCTTTACTAGAACGCGGTTGGTGGAGTCGTACTCGCAGCGATTCAGATCGCGGTGGATTCCGATCTAAGCGTCGAACAACGGCGCCTCCGCGTTAAACACACGTGCCGCCCGGTGACGTCTCCTACGCCTTGATCCAGCAAGGGGAAAGTAGAGGTTGAGGAAGAGCTCCGTCAGAACGATGGCGTGGTGATGGTGGAGCTGTGTGGTACTCCAACAGGGCTTCGCCAAGCACTACGGAGGACGAGGAGGACGAGGGGTAGGGCTGCGCCGAGAGAGAGAGGTGTGTGTTCTCGACAGACCCAAACCCTTCACTATATATAGGAGGAGGAGGAGGGGTGCGCAGCCCCTAGGGTTCCCACCCTAGGGCCGGCGGCCAACCCTAGATGGGTCTAGGGCGGCGGCCAAGAGAGAGGAGAGGAGGGGCGGCGCCCTAGGTGGGCCTAGGGCCCATCTGCGCCTAGGGTTTGCGCCCCTCCCACCTTTGCTGCGCCTTGGGCCCTTGTGGGAGGCGCACCAGCCCACCTAGGGGCTGGTTCCCTCCCACCTTCGGCACACGCAGCCCTATGGTGCCAGTGGCCCCACACGATGGACCCCCGAAACCCTTTCGGTGGTCCCGGTACGTTACCGGTGATGCCCGAAACACTTCCAGTGACCAAAACCTCACTTCATATATATGAATATTTACCTACGGACCATTAAGGAACTCCTCGTGACGTCCGGGATCTCATCCGGGACTCCGAACAACCTTCGGTAACCACGTACACAATTTCCCTATAACCCTAGCGTCATCGAACCTTAAGTGTGTAGACCCTACGGGTTCAAGAGGCATGTAGACATGACCGAGACACCTCTCCGGTCAATAACCAACAACGGGATCTGGATACCCATGTTGGCTCCCACATTATCCACGATGATCTCATCGGATGAACCACGATGTCGGGGATTCAATCAATCCTGTATACAATTCCCTTTGTCTATCGGTATGATACTTGCCCGAGATTCGATCGTTGGTATCCCTATACCTTGTTCAATCTCGTTACCAGCAAGTCTCTTTACTCGTTCCTAAGACATCATACCGTGGCTAACTCCTTAGTCACATTGAGCTCATTATGATGATGTCTTACCAAGTGGGCCTAGAGATACCTCTCCGTCACACGGAGTGACAAATCCCAGTCTCGATTCGTGCCAACCCAACAGATACTTTCAGGGATACCCATAGTATAGCTTTATAGCCACCCAGTTACGTTGTGACGTTTGACACACCCAAAGTATTCCTACAGTATTCGGGAGTTGCACAATCTCATGGTCTAAGGAAACGATACTTGACATTAGAAAAGCTTTAGCAGACGAACTACACGATCTTGTGCTATGCTTAGGATTGGGTCTTGTCTATAACATCATTCTCCTAATGATGTGATCCCGTTATCAACGACATCCAATGTCCATGGTCATGAAACCGTGACCATCTATTGATCAACGAGCTAGCCAACTAGAGGCTTACTAGGGACATGTTGTGGTCTATGTATTCACACATGTATTACGGTTTTTGGTTAATACAATTATAGCATGAACAATAGACAATTATCATGAACAAGGAAATATAATAATAACCATTTTATTATTGCCTCTAGGGCATATTTCCAACAGTCTCCCACTTGCACTAGAGTCAATAATCTAGTTACATTGTGATGTATCGAACACCTATAGAGTTCTGGTGTTGATCATGTTTTGCTCGTGATCTGCGACATTTAGATCCGTATGTACTTTACAAATATCTATATCTCCTTCCTGAATGTAATCACGAATAAAGTTGAAGCGGCGCTTGATGTGTCTTGTCTTCTTGTGAAACCTGGGTTCCTTGGCAAGGGCAATAGCTCCAGCGTTGTCACATAATAGAGTCATCGGGCCCGACGCGCTGGGAATCACTCCTAGGTCAGTGATGAACTCCTTCATCCAGACTCCTTCCTTTGCTGCTTCTGAAGCAGCTATGTACTCCGCTTCACATGTAGATGCCACGATGACGCTTTGCTTGCTGCTGCACCAGCTGACTGTCCCTCCGTTCAAAATATACACGTATACGGTTTGTGACTTGGAGTCATCCGGATCTGTGTCGAAGCTAGCATCGACGTAACCCTTTACGACGAGCTCTTCGGCACCTCCATATACAAGAAACATGTCCTTGGTTCTTTTCAGGTACTTTAGGATATTCTTGACCGATGTCCAGTGTTCCGCTCCGGGATCACTTTGGTACCTCCCTACCAAACTTATGGCAAGGTTCACATCAAGTCTGGTACAAAGCATGGCATACATAATAGAGCCTATGACTGAAGCATAGGGGATGACACTCATCTTTTCTCTATCCTCTATCGTGGTCGGGCATTGAGTCGTACTCAATCTCACACCCTGTAACACAGGCAAGAACCCCTTCTTGGACTGATCCATATTGAACTTCTTCAATATCTTGTCAAGGTATGCGCTTTGTGAAAGAACTATGAGGCGTCTTGATCTATCTCTATAGATCTTGATGCCTAATATGTAAGCAGCTTCTCCAAGGTCCTTCATTGAAAAACACTTATTCAAGTAGGCCTTTATGCTTTCCAAATGTTCTATATCATTTCCCATTAACAATATGTCATCCACATATAATATGAGAAATGCTATAGAGATCCCACTCACTTTCTTGTAAATACAGGGTTCTCCATAAACCTATATAAATCCAAACGCTTTAATCACCTCATTAAAGCGAATGTTCCAAATTCGAGATGCTTGCACCAGCCCATAGATGGAGCGTTGAAGCTTGCATACTTTGTTAGCATCTTTAGGATCAACAAAACCTTCCGGCTGCATCATATATAGTTCTTCCTTAAGGAAACCATTAAGGAATATCATTTTGACGTCCATTTGCCAGATCTCATAATCATAAAATGTGGCAATTCCTAACATGATTCGAACGGACTTCAGCATCGCTACGGGTGAGAAAGTCTCATCGTAGTCAACTCCTTGAACTTGTCGATAACCCTTAGAGACAAGCCGAGCCTTATAGACGGTCACATTACCATCCACGTCAGTCTTCTTCTTAAAGATCCATTTATTTTCTATGGCTCGCTTATCATCGGGCAAGTCCACCAAAGTCCATACTTTGTTCTCATACATGGATCCTGTCTCGTATTTCATGGCTTCAAACCATTTGTTGGAATCTGGGCCGCCATAGCTTCTTCATAGTTCGAAGGTTCACTATTGTCCAACAACATGATCTCCAAGACAGGGTTGTTGTACCACTCTGGTGCGGAACGTGTCCTTGTGGACCTTCGAGGTTCAATAGCAACTTGATCTGAAGTTTCATGATCATCATCATTAACTTCCTCTCCAACCAGTGCAGGCTCCACAAAAACAACTTCCCGTGCTGTGCTACTCTCCGGTTCGAGTGGAGGTACAATTACCTCATCAAGTTATATTTTCCTCCCACTTACTTCTTTCGAGAGAAACTCTTTCTCTAGAAAGGATCCATTCTTGGCAACAAAGACTTTGCCTTTGGATCTAAGGTAGAAGGTATACCCAATAGTTTCTTTGGGGTATCCTATGAAGATGCACTTTTCTGCTTTGGGTTCGAGCTTCTCAGGTTGAAGTTTCTTCACATAAGCATCGCATCCCCAAACTTTCAAAAATGACAGCTTAGGTTTCTTTCCAAACCATAATTCATACGGTGTCGTCTCAACGTATTTAGACAGTGCCCTATTTAAAGTGAATGCAGCAGTCTCTAATGCATATCCCCAAAATGATAGCGGTAAGTCGGTAAGAGACATCATAGATCACACCATATCCAATAGAGTGCGATTACGACGTTCAGACACATCATTTCGCTGAGGTGTGCCAGGTGGCGTGAGTTGTGAAATAATTCCACATTTCCTTAGGTGCGTGCCAAACTCGTGACTCAAATATTCTCCGCCACGATCAGATCGTAGGCACTTTATTTTCCTGTCACGTTGATTCTCTACCTCACTCTAAAATTCCTTGAACTTTTCAAAGGTTTCATACTTGTGTTTCATTAAGTAGACATACCCATATCTTCTTAAGTCATCAGTGAGGGTGAGAACATAACGGTAGCCACCGCGAGCCACAACGCTCATTGGACCGCATACATCGGTATGTATTATCTCCAACAAGTCAGTTGCTCTCTCCATTGTTCTGAAGAATGGAGTCTTGGTCATCTTCCCATGAGGCATGGTTCGCACGTGTTAAATGATTCAAAATCAAGAGACTCCAAAAGTCCATCAGCATGTAGTTTCTTCATGCGTTTGACACCAATATGACCAAGGTGGCAGTGTCACATGTAAGTGGGACTATCGTTATCAATCTTACATCTTTTGGTACTCACACTATGAACATGTGTAACATCACGTTCGAAATTCATCAAAAATAAACCATTAACCAGCGGGGCATGACCATAAAACATTTCTCTCATATAAATAGAACAACCATTATTCTCAGATTTAAATGAGTAGCTATCTCGCATCAAGCGAGATCCAGATACAATGTTCATGCTCAAAGCTGGTACTAAATAACAATTATTAAGGTTTAACACTAATCCCGAAGGTAGATGTAGA
The DNA here is from genome assembly GCA_022496015.1 of Hordeum marinum. Taxonomy (NCBI): domain Eukaryota; kingdom Viridiplantae; phylum Streptophyta; class Magnoliopsida; order Poales; family Poaceae; genus Hordeum; species Hordeum marinum. The sequence continues at coordinate 387,407,163 of CM039673.1, read as the reverse complement.
GGTAGCGTGTCGACCTTGGAACCATTCCCGACGCGCATCGTCACCTTGTCCTTTGCCAGTCTCCGCTTATTCCGCAGCTCCTTCTTGGAGTTACAAATGTGAGCAACTGCACCGGTATCAAATACCCAGGAGCTACTACGAGCGCTGGTAAGGTACACATCAATAACAAGTATATCACATATACCTTTAACGTTGTCGGCCTTCTTATCTGCTAAGTACTTGGGGCAGTTCCGCTTCCAGTGACTGGTACCCTTGCAATAAAAGCACTCAGTCTCAGGCTTGGGTCCATTCTTTTTCTTCTTCCCGGCAACTTGCTTCCCGGGTGCGGCAACTGCTTTGCCATCCTTCTTGAAGTTCTTCTTACCCTTGCCTTTCTTGAAACTAGTGGTCTTATTGACCATCAACACTTGATGTTCCTTTTTGATTTCCACCTCCATTGATTTCAGCATCGAGTAGAACTCAGGAATGGACTTCTCCATCCCTTGAATATTGTAGTTCATCACAAAGCTCTTGTATCTAGGTGGAAGCGACTGGATGATTCTGTCAATAACCGAGTCATCCGAAAGATTAACTCCCAGCTAAGACAAGCGGTTGTGCAACCTAGACATTTTGAGTATGTGCTCACTGAGAGAACTATTTTCCTCCATCTTACAACTGAAGAACTTGTCGAAGACATCATATCTCTTGACCCGGGCATGAGCTTGGAAAACCACTCTCAACTCTTGAAACATCTCATATGCTCCATGTTGCTCAAAACGCTTTTGGAGCCCTGGTTGTAAACTGTAAAGCATGCCGCACTGAACCAAGGAGTAATCATCACAACACGACTACCAGGTGTTCATAACATCTAGAGTTGTTGGGAAAATGGGTGCATCACCTAGCGGTGCATCAAGGACATACAATTTCTTGGAAGCTATGAGGATGATCCCCAAGCTACGGACCCAGTCCGTATAGTTGCTTCCATCGTCTTTCAGCTTGGTTTTCTCTAGGAACGCATTGAAGTTGAGAATAACATTAGCGTGGGCCAGTGGATCTACAATATAGATTGTAAAGACAATTTTAGACTAAGTTCATGATAGTTAAGTTCACATAATAAAATTATTTAATGAACTCCCACTTAGATAGACATCTCTCTAGTCATCCATGTGACACATGATCCACGTCAACTAGCCCGTGTCCGATCATCATGTGAGACGGACTAGTCATCAATGGTGAACATCTCCATGATGATTGTATCTTCTATACGACTCATGTTCGACCTTTCGGTCTCCCGTGTTCCGAGGCCATGTCTTCACGTGCTAGGCTCGTCAAGTCAACTTAAGGGTATTGCGTGTGTAAATCTGGCTTACACCCGTTGTATGCGAACGTTAGAGCCTATCACACCCGATCATCACGTGGTACTTCGAAACAATGATCCTTAGCAATGGTGCACATTTAGGGGGAACACATTTCTTGAAATTTTAGTGAGAGATCATATTATTTAAGCTACCATCGTTCTAAGCAAATAAGATGTAAAACATGATAAGCATCACATGCAATCATATAGTGACATGATATGGCCAATATCATCTTGCTCCTTTGATCTCCATCTTCGGGGCACCATGATCATCATTGTCACCGGCACGACACCATGATCTCCATCATCATGATCCCCATCATCGTGTCCTCATGAAGTTGTCTCGCCAACTATTACTTATACTACTATGGCTAACGGTTAGCAATAAAGTAAAGTAATTACATGGCGTTTTTGACTAACACGCAGGTCATACAATAAATTAAGACAACTCCTATGGCTCCTGCCGGTTGTCATACTCATCGACATGCAAGTCGTGAATCCTGTTACAAGAACATGATCAATCTCATACATCACATATATCATATCACATCCTTGGGCCATATCACATCACACGGCATATGCTGCAAAAACAAGTTAGACGTCCTCTAATTTGTTGTTTGCAAGTTTTTACGTGGCTGCTATAGGTTTCTAGCAAGAACGTTTCTTACCTACGCAAAAACCACAACATGATATGCCAATTTCTATTTACCCTTCATAAGGACCCTTTTCATCGAATCCGATCCGACTAGAGTGGGAGAGACAGACACCCGCTAGCCACCTTATGCAACAAGTGCATGTCAGGCGGTGGAACCAGTCTCACGTAAGCGTACGTGTAAAGTCGGTTCGGGCTGCTTCATCCCGCAATACCGCCGAATCAAGATAAGACTAGTAACGGCAAGCAAATTGACAAAATCGACGCCCACAACAACTTGTGTTCTACTCGTGCATAGATTCTACGCATAGACCTAGCTCATGATGTCACTGTTGGGAGACGTAGTAGTAAATAAAAAAAATCCTACGTGTCACCAAGATCAATCTATGGAGAAACCAGCAACGAGTGGGGGGGAGTGCATCTTCATACTTTTGAAGATCGCAAAGCAGAAGCATTACTAGAATGCGGTTGGTGGAGTCGTACTCGCAGCGATTCAGATCGTGGTGGATTCTGATCTAAGCGCCGAACAACGACGCCTCCGTGTTCAACACACGTGCCGCCCGGTGACGTCTCCTACGCCTTGATACAGCAAGGGGAAAGGAGAGGTTGAGGGAGAGCTCCGGAAGCATGACGGCGTGGTGACGGTGGAGCTGCATGGTACTCTGGCAGGGCTTCGCCAAGCACTACGGAGGACGAGGAGGAGGAGGGGTAGGGCTGCACCGAGAAAGAGAGAGATGTGTGTTCTCGGCAGCCCCAAACCCTCCACTATATATAGGAGAAGGAGGAGGGGTGCGCAGCCCCTAGGGTTCCCACCCTAGGGCCGGCGGCCAACCCTAGATGGGTCTAGGGCGGTGACCAAGAGAGGGGAGAGGAAGGGCGGCGCCCTAGGTGGGCCTAGGGCCCATCTGCGCCTAGGGGATGCCCCCCTCCCACCTTTGCTGCACCTTGGGCCCTTGTAGGAGGCTCACCAGCACACCTAGGGGTTGGTTCCTTCCCACCTTCGGCCCACGCAGCCCTCTGGTGCTGGTGGCTCCACACGGTGGACCCCCGGAACCATTCTAGTGGTCCCGGTACGTTACCGGTGATGCCCGAAACACTTCCGGTGACAAAAACCTCACTTCCTATATATGAATCTTTACCTCAGGACCATTCCAGAACTCCTTGTGATGTCCGAGATCTCATCCGGGACTCCGAACAACCTTCGGTAACCACATACACAATTTCCCTATAACCCTAGCATCATCGAACCTTAAGTGTGTAGACCCTACGGGTTCGGGAGGCATGTAGACATGACCGAGACACCTCTCCGGTCAATAACCAACAGCGGGATCTGGATACCCATGTTGGCTCCCACATTATCCACGATTATCTCATCGGATGAACCATGATGTCGGGGATTCAACCAATCCCGTATACGATTCCCTTTTTCTACCGGTATGACACTTGCCCGAGATTCGATCGTCGGTATCCCTATACCTTGTTCAATCTCGTTACCGGCAAGTCTCTTTACTCGTTCCGTAACACATCATATCGTGGCTAACTCCTTAGTCACATCGAGCTCATTATGATGATGTCTTACCGAGTGGGCCCAGAGATACCTCTCCGTCACATGGAGTGACAAATCCCAGTCTCGATTCGTGCCAACCCAACAGATACTTTCGGGGATACCCGTAGTATACCTTTATAGCTACCCAGTTATGTTGTGACATTTGGAACACCCAAAGTATTCCTATGGTATCCGGGAGTTGCACAATCTCATGGTCTAAGGAAATGATACTTGACATTAGAAAAGCTTTAGCAGACGAAATACACGATCTTGTGCTATGCTTAGGATTGGTTCTTGTCCATAACATCATTCTCCTAATGATGTGATCCCGTTATCAACGACATCCAGTGTCCATGGTCATGAAACCATGACCATCTATTGATCAACGAGCTAGCCAACTAGAGGCTTACTAGGGACATGTTGTGGTCTATGTATTCACACATGTATTATGGTTTCCAGTTAATACAATTATAGCATGAACAATAGACAATTATCATGAACAAGGAAATATAATAATAACCATTTTATTATTGCCTCTAGGGCATATTTCCAATAGGCTTATGCCCACGAAGGACTAACCTCACTCGGGATAGATCTTCATGAAGTAGGAAATCTCCTTGCCCTTACAAACTCTTTGGTTTCTCCACACGATTTGGAGACTCTCAATTGCACCTAGCCAATCTAGGAGGCACCACCCTTCAAAAGGTAATATGTGGGATTGTTGATGATGAACTCCTTGCTCTTGTGCTTCAAAAGATAATCTCCTCAACACTCAAACACTTTCTCACAAATTTGTGCTTTGGGGTAGGAGAGGATTTGGGTGGGAACAATGAGGTGACCAGAGATCAAAGTTTCTATGGTTGTAGTGAAATCCCTTTAATCTCAACACAAGAATCTAGAGCTATCTCTCAAAAATGGATATGGGTAGTGTATGTTTATCTCTAGTTTCTCTTCTTATAATTGGTGGAGTCAGTGGGGGTATATATATGCAGCACCAAAAATTCAACTCTTACACACCTTTATGCACTACTCGGTGAGACCGGGTGAAATCACTTTGTGAGACCGATCAGTACAAAAGGTTTGAACTTCAGGATTTTCGGCAAGATCGGATGAAACCATTCGGTAGGAACGAGATATGATGACCTAAGCACTTTCCACACTTCGATGTCATCGATCAAAAATTATGATTAAATTTCAGTAGGCAATGGAAGATTGGCAAGTGTTCTTCGATGGGACCAAAGGACCAACTCGGTGAGGCCGGATTGTTAGGGTTTAGGCGGTGGCTATGTCATGAGTAACTCGGTAAGTTTGGATATGAGTGGATTGGTGGGACCAAGTTTGACTTAGGGTTTTGTACATAATTGAATACGAGAGATTGACTAAGATTTTTGGAGGTTGATATGTAAGACCATCTATAGCCGGGCGGCTCAAACCCTCCTCAAAAGGCCCAAGAAGACGTCGTGATCACTGTCCGATCAAAAAACCGGACCTACTCGGGTGCCTCAAACCGTCCACAAACGCCCGGGTTGTCCAGCGCCCCTCGTATCCAACCCAAATTTAGGTCAGATATGGGACAATTCGGGCGCGCCTGGGTGCGTCCACCACGACAGCCCGACCTACCCTGACCCCACTTCGTCCCCACAACTATCCCCAATTCGGAGACCCTATCTCACTTCACTTCGCTGTCATGTCGTATCTTCTTAACCTCCTTTTGTGATTTCTTTTATTCCGATCTAGTACGACGACCATGTCGAGCTCCAGCAGCTACTCCAACTCCAACCTCGATGCGACGAGGAGCTGGCCCTCTGCATTGTCCTTGAGAGGTCAAAGGTGGATAAGGGGGCCAATTTCGGATCTGTAGTCTCACCTCTCCCCCATCGACGCAACACGAACGCTAGTGATGGCCCCTGCCGTGCGCAGCTTTGCGAGGGTTGCGCAGACTGTGCCACCCCCACGCCATACCATGTCCCTGTTGGCTGTAGCTTACCCACATGGATAGTGGTGGGTGCTTGTGCCTGCCCTGATACGACCATCGATAGAAAATCAGTGACACGAATAATTTTCCCAAATCATTCATGGTATGGTGTCACCTAAAACGATGTGGCGCTCGCAATATTGTAGATGCAATCACCACAAAAACAACATGCACACCCAAGAGCGAAAGTGTATGGACAATCTTTAACGGACTAGTGTAAATTAAAATTCTAGAATCAATCTCACACCAAAATCACTCAGCCTCAAGAGCTATTCAACAACTATCAAACAACGGCTCGAAGATACCCTGAGTTAATGATCTGTTCATGTCTGAAAAAATAACCTAAACAAAAGTTGTCCCTCATACACGGCCGATCTGGCCTTTTATAGTGCTCGCACACACACGTGTTGGGGAATGTTGCATGGGAAACAACAAATTTCCTACGCACACGCAAGATCTATCCATGGTGATGAGCATCTACAAGAGGGAGAGTGGATTTGCATACCCTTGTAGATTGCTAAGCAGGAAGCGCTAAGAAACGTGGTTGATGTAGTCAAACATCTTCGCGATCCAAATCGCCGAGCGTCCCGCGATCCAATCACGACCCGTCTCGATCTAGCGCCGATCGGATGGCACCTCCGCGTTCAGCACACATACAACTCGATGACGATCTCCTCCTTCTTGATCCAGCAAGAGGGAGCGGAGAGGTAGATGAGTTCTTCGGCAGCGCGACGGTGCGGCGGCGGCAGTGGTGGAACTATTCCAACAGGGCTTCGCCTAAGCACCGTTGAAAAACTAGAGGAACTAATCTATCTAAAGAGAGGGCTGCACTATGGCCTTTTGGGTTGAAGTGCTTTTTCCCTCTCTCCCTCTAGTATATATAGGAGGGAGGGGAGAGAGATCTATGCCCTAGGGCTGCCCCTTTGGAGCGGCCAAAGTGGGAGAGGTGGAGGAGTCCTACTCCAATCCTACTAGGAGTAGGATTCCTCCTCTCCACTTGGAAACCCTTTCCACCGTTGGGTTTTTTCCTCCCCAGCCACATGGGCCTGTTGGGGAACATTGCATGGGAAACAAAAAATTTCCTACGCTCACGCAAATCTATCCATGGTGATAAGCATCTACGATAGGGAGAGTGGATCTACGTACCCTTGTAGATCGCTAAGCGGGAAGCGTTAAGAAACGCGGTTGGTGTAGTCGAACGTCTTCGCGATCGAAATCGCCGAGCATCCCGCGATCCAATCATGATCCGTACCGCGAACTTGATCATGATCCATCCCACGAACTTGATCATGATCCGTCCCACGAACTTGATCACGATCCGTCCCACGAACTTGATCACGATCCTTCCGATCTAGCGCCGAACGGACGGCACCTCCGTGTTCAGCACACGTACAGCTTGATGATGATCTCCGCCATATTGATCCAGCAAGAGAGAGAGAGGAGAGGTAGAAGAGTTTTCCGGCAGCGTGACGGCGCTCCGGCGATGGTGGTGGAGCAATTCCGGCAGGGCTTCGCCTAAGCACTGCAGAAATCCGATCTAGAGGAGAAACTATGCACTGGAGGAACGGGTAGCACATGGCTGAAAAATCTTGTGCAAAACCCTAAAATCCACCAGTATATATAGGAGGAGAGGAGGAGAGGCTGACGCAAGGGCCAAGGCTCCTATAGGAGTCGGCCGAACCAACTAGGATTGGAGGACTCTCCTCCAATCCTAGTAGGACTAGGATTCGTCCTTTTTTTTCCTTTTCCCACCTTTTCCTATTGGGTTTTCCCCTCCATCCACATGGGCCTTGTGTGGGAGTTTCCACCAGCCCACTAAGGGCTGATATTCACTCTCCCACAGCCCATGAAGCCTCTTGGGTCGAAATACCCCTCCCGGAGGCCTCCCGGTACACTACCGGCACTCCCGGTACACTACCGATGAGCCCGAAACTTTTCCGGCGACCAAAACAGGACTTCCTATATATGAATCTTTACCTCCGGACCATTCCGGAGCTCCTTGTGACTTCCGGGATCTCATCCGGGACTCCGAACAACCTTCGGTCACCACCATACATAACTCTATACTATCGAAACGTCACCAAACCTTAACTGTGCAGACCCTACGGGCTCGAGAACTATGTAGACATGACCGAGACACCTCTACGGTCAATAACCAATAGCGGGACCTGGATGCTCATATTGGTTCCTACATATTCTACAAAGATCTTTATCGGTCGAACCTCTATGTCAAGGATTCAGTTAATCCCGCATGATGTTCCCTTTGTTCTTCGGTATGTTACTTGCCCGAGATTCGATCGTTGGTATCTACATACCTAGTTCAACCTCGTTACCCGCAAGTATCTTTACTCATTCCGTAATACAAGATCCCCCAACTAACACTTAGTTACATTGCTTGCAAGGCTTATTGTGATGTTGTATTACCGAGTGGGCCCTGAGATACCTCTCCGTCACACGGAGTAACAAATCCCAGTCTTGATCCATGCCAACTCAACAGACAACTTCGGAGATACCTGTAGAGCACCTTTGTAGTCACCCAGTTACGTTGTGACGTTTGATACACACAAGGAACTCTTCCGAAGTCTGTGAGTTGCATGATCTCATGGTCACAGGAACACATACTTGACATGCAGAAAACAGTAGCAATAAACTGACACGATCATAAGCTACGTTTGTAGTTTGGGTCTTGTCCATCACATCTTTCTCCTAATGATGTGATCCCGTTATCAAATGACATCTCATGTCCATGGCTAGGAAACCTTAACCATCTTTCGATCAACGAGCTAGTTCACTAGAGGCATACTAGGGACATTGTGTTTGTCTATGTATCCACACATGTATCCATGTTTCCAATTAATACAATTCCAGCATGGATAATAAACAATTATCGTGAACAAGGAAATATAATAATAAACACTTTATTTATTGCCTCTAGGGCATATTTCCAACAGTCTCCCACTTGCACTAGAGTCAATAATTTAGCTCACATCACTATGTGATTTACATTGTAATGAATCGAACACCCATGCAGTTCTGGTGTTGATCATGTTTAGCTCTTGGAAGAGGTTTAGTCAACGGGTCTGCGACATTCAGATCCATGTGCACTTTGCAAATATTTATGTCCTCCTCCTTGATGTACTCGCAGATGGAATTGAAGCATCGCTTTATGTGTCTGGTCCTCTTGTGACACATTGGTTCCTTGACCAGAGCAATGGCACCAGTGTTGTCACAGAACAGGCTCATTGGATTCAGTGCACTGGGCACTACTCCAAGATCTGTCATGAACTGCATCATACAGATACCTTCCTTCGCCGCCTCCGAGGTTGCGATGTATTCCGCTTTGCACGTAGAATCAGCTACCACGCTTTGCTTGGAACTGCACCAGCTTACCGCTCCCCTGTTAAGAATAAATACGTATCCAGTTTGCGACTTAGAGTCGTGCGGATCAGTGTCAAAGCTTGCATCGACATAACCCTTTACAACGAGCTCTTCATCACCTCCATAAACGAGAAACATTTCCTTAGTCCTTTTCAGGTACTTAAGGATATTCTTGACCGCTTGCGAGTGCTCCATTCCAGGATCACTTTGAAACCTTCCGGCCATACTTATGGCAAGGCTAACATCGGGTCTTGTGCACAGCATTGCATACATGATAGAGCCTATGGCTGAAGCATAGGGGATGACACTCATCTTTTCTCTATCTTCTGCAGTCACTGGGCATTGAGTCTTACTCAACTTCACACCTTGTAACACAGGCAAGAACCCCTTCTTGGACTGATCCATTTTGAACTTCTTCAAAACTTTATCAAGGTATGTGCTCTGTGAAAGTGCTATTAAGCGTCTCGATCTATCTCTATAGATCTTAATGCCTAATATGAAAGCAGCTTCTCCTAGGTCCTTCATTGAAAAACTCTTGTTCAAATATTCCTTCACGCTTTCCAGCATTTCTATATTGTTTCCAATCAGCAATATGTCATCCACATATAATACTAGAAACGCTATAGAGCTCCCACTCACTTTCTTGTAAATACAAGCTTCTCCGTAAACTTGTATAAACCCAAACGCTTTGATCACCTCATCAAAGCACTTATTCCAACTCCGAGATGCTTGCACCAGTCCATAAATGGATCGCTGGAGTTTGCAAACTTTGTCAGCATTCTCTGGATCGACAAAATCTTTGGGTTGCATCATATACAACTCTTCCTCAAGGAAACCGTTGAGGAACGCTGTTTTGACATCCATCTGCCAAATTTCATAGTCAAGATAAGCAGCTATTGCTAACATGATTCTGACAGACTTAAGCATCGCTACGGGTGAGAAAGTCTCATCGTAGTCAACTCCTTGAACTTGTGAAAAACCCTTTGCCACAAGTCGAGCTTTATAGACGGTGACATTACCGTCCGCGTCTGTCTTCTTCTTAAAGATCCATTTGTTATGAATGGCCTTTCGCCCTTCAGGTAATACTTCCAAAGTCCATACTTTGTTTTCATACATGGATCCCATCTCGAATTTCATGGCCTCTAACCATTTCTCGGAATCCGGGTCCATCACTGCTCCTCCATAGCTCGTAGGTTCATTGTTGTCCAACAACATGACCTCCAAGACAGGGTTGCCGTACCACTCAGGGGTAGTACGCGGCCTTGTCGACCTATGAGGTTCAATAGCAGCTTGATCCGAAGCTTCATGATCATCATCATTAACTTCCTCTTCTACCATCGTAGGTTCCACAGAAACATCTTTCTGCGCTGCGCTACTTTCTGGCTGAAGTAAAGGTTCAATAACCTCATCAAGCTCTATTTTCCTCCCACTCAATTCTTTCGAGAGAAACTCTTTCTCAAGAAATGTTCCATTCTTAGCGACAAACACTTTGCCTTCGGATCTGAGATAGAAGGTATACCCGACTGTCTCTTTTGGGTATCCTATGAAGATGCATTTCTCCGCTTTGGGTTCCAGCTTTTTAGGCTGAAGCTTTTTGACATAAGCATCACATCCCCAAACTTTAAGAAACGACAACTTTGGCTTCTTGCCAAACCATAGTTCATATGGCGTCGCCTCAACGAATTTTGATGGTGCCCTATTTAACGTGAATGCAGCTGTCTCTAATGCATAATCCCAAAACGATAGTGGCAAATCAGCAAGAGACATCATAGAATGCACCATATCTAATAAGGTGCGATTACGACGTTCGGACACACCATTACGCTGTGGTGTTCCGGGCAGTGTCAACTGTGAAACAATTCCACACTGTCTGAAGTGACTGCCAAACTCATAACTCAGATATTCACCTCCTCGATCAGATTGCAGGAACTTAATCTTCTTGGTACGATGATTCTCAACTTCACTCTAAAATTGCTTGAACTTTTCAAACGTTTCAGACTTGCGTTTCATTAAGTAAATATACCCATATCTACTTAAGTCATCAGTGAAGGTGAGAAAATAACGATATCCACCACGCGCTATAACATTCATTGGACCGCACACATCAGTATGTATGATTTCCAATAAGTCACTCGCCCATTCCATTGTTCCAGAGAACGGCATTTTAGTCATCTTGCCCATGAGGCATGGTTCACATGTGTCAAGTGATTCAAAATCAAGTGACTCCAAAAGTCCATCAGCATGGAGCTTCCTCATGCATTTTACACCAATATGACCTAAACGGCAGTGCCACAAGAAAGTGGTACTATCATTATCAACTCTACATCTTTTGGCATCAATGTTATGAACATGTGTGTCATCACTATCAAGATTCAATATGAATAAACCCCTAACATTGGGTGCATGACCATAAAAGATATTACTCATATAAATAGAACAACCTTTATTCTCTGATTTAAATGAGTAACCGTCTCGCAATAAACAAGATCCAGATATAATGTTCATGCTTAACGCAGGCACCAAATAACAATTATTCAGGTTCATCACTAATCCCGATGGTAATCAAAGAGAGAGCGTGCCGACGGCGATCACATCAACCTTGGAACCATTTCCCACGCGCACCGTCACTTCGTCCTTTGCCAGCCTTCGTTTATTCCGTAGTTCCTTCTTTGAGTTGCAAATGTGAGCAACCGAACCGGTATCAAATACCCAGGCACTACTACGAGAGCTAGTAAGGTACACATCAATAACATGTATATCATATATACCTTGTTTGTCGTTGGCCGCCTTCTCGTCAGCCAGGTACTTGGGGCAGTTCTGCTTCCAGTGACCAGTTCCCTTGCAATGAAAGCACTCAGTTTCTGGCTTGGGTCCATGCTTGGGCTTCTTTACAGGGGTAGCAACTGCTTTGCCATCCTTGTTGGTTTTACCCTTCTTGCCCTTGCCCTTGACCTTGCCATTTTTCTTGAAACTAGTGGTTTTATTGACCATCAACACTTGATGTTCTTTCTGGATTTCAGACTCAGCGACTTTTAGCATCGCAAATAGCTCGGCGACTGACTTGTTCATCCCGTGCATGTTATAGTTCATCACAAAGCTCTTGTAACTAGGTGGCAGTGATTGAAGAACTCTGTCAGTGATCGCCTCTGGCGGAAGGGCAATTCCCAACTCCGCTAGACGAGTTGAATACCCAGACATTCTGAGTATATGTTCACTAATAGACCCGTTCTCCTCCATCTTGCAAGCATAGAACTTATCAGAGGTTTTATACCTCTCGATCCGGGCATTCTTCTACAAGATAAACTTCAACTCCTGGAACATCTCATATGCTCCATGACATTCAAAACGTCTTTGAAGTCCCGGTTCTAAGCCATACAATATTGCACACTGAACTACTGAGTAATCTCCAGTACGTGCCTCCCAAGCGTTCTTAACGTCTTCAGAGGTCATATCTTCTGGTTGGTCACCAAGCGGTGCATCAAGGACATATGATTTCTGGGAAGCCGTGAGGATAATCCTCAGATTACGGGCCCAGTCAACAAAGTTACTTCCATCATCTTTCAACTTAGCTTTCTCTACGAATGCATTAAAATTCAGGGGTGCTACTGCGCGATCCATTGATCTACAACATAAATATGCAAAGTTTACTTAGAATATTGTTCAAGATAATGAGTTTAGTTAATCACTAAAGCTCCCACTCAAATTGACATCCCTCAGGCCATCTGAGTGTCACATGATCCAAATCCACCAACTCAAGTCCCATCATCACATGAGTTGAGGTAGCTTCAATGGTGAACATCATTATGTTGATCATATCTACTATATGACTCATGTTCATTTCGGTCCCTTATGTTCCGAGGCCATGTCTGTACATGCTAGGCTCGTCAAGTTTAACCCGAGTGTTCTGCGTGTGCAACACTGGCTTGCACCCGTTGTATGTGAACGTAGAGTCTATCACACCCGATCATCACGTGGTGTCTTGAAACGACAAACTTTCGCAATGGTGCACACTCAGGGAGAACACAATTCATCTTGAAATTTAAGTGAGGGATCACATTATAATGCTACCGTCATACTAAGCAAAACAAGGTGCATAAAAGGATTAACATCACATCCAATTCATAAGTGACATGATATGGCCATGAACTTGTGCTTTAGATCTCAATCTTGAAAGCACCGACATGATCTCCATCATCACCGGCACGACACCATGATCTCCATCATCTTGATCTCCATCAACGTGTCGCCGTCGGGGTTGTCACGCCCTGCATGCTTCTACTACTATTTCTACCGTTTAGCGATAAAGTAAAGCATTACATAGCGCTTAATGATTGACACGCAGGTCATACAATAATTAAAGACAACCCTATGGCTCCTGCCGGTTGCCGTACTCATCGACATGCAAGTCATGAAATTCTATACATCACATGATCATCTCATACATCACATATATCACATCATGTAATTGTCCATATCACATCACAACATACCCTGCACAAACAAGTTAGACGTCCTCTAATTGTTGTTGCATGTTTTTCGTGGCTGGTACGGGTTTCTAGCAAGAACGATTCTCACCTACGCATAAACCACAATGGTGATACATAATTTTCTTTTCAACCTTCTCAAGGACCGCCTTTGTCGAATCCGATCCAACTAAAGTGAGAGAAACTATCACCCGCAAGCCATATAGGCAACAAGTTGCGTCGAGGGAACCGGTCTCTCGTAAGCATACGAGTAATGTTGGTCCGGGCCGCTTCATCTCACAATACCGCTGAACGAAAATACGACCAAGGGAGGAAACAATCTAAGCATCAACGCCCACAAAACTTTTGTGTTCTACTCGAGATCTCATCGACACATAGACCTAGCTCATGATGCCACTGTTGGGGAACGTTGCATGGGAAACAAAAAATTTCCTACGCTCACGTAGATCTATCCATGGTGATGAGCATCTACGAGAGGGAGAGTGGATCTACATGTTGGAAATATGCCCTAGAGGCAATAATAAAATGGTTATTATTGTATTTCCTAGTTAATGATAATTGTCTATTGTTCATGCTATAATTGTGTTAACCGGAAACCGTAATACATGTGTGAATACATAGACCACAACATGTCCCTAGTAAGCCTCTAGTTGGCTAGCTCGTTGATCAATAGATGGTCATGGTTTCATGGCCATGGACATTGGATGTCGTTGATAATGGGATCACATCATTAGGAGAATGATGTGATGGACAAGACCCAATCCTAAGCATAGCACAAGATCGTGTAGTTCGTTTGCTAAAGCTTTTCAATATCAAGTATCATTTCCTTAGACCATGATATTGTGCAACTCCGGATACCGTAGGAATGCTTTGGGTGTGCCACACATCACAACGTAACTGGGTGGCTATAAAGGTGCACTACAGGTATCTCCGAAAGTGTCTGTTGGGTTGGCACGAATCGAGACTGGGATTTGTCACTCCGTGTGACGGAGAGCTATCTCTGGGCCCACTCGGTAAGACATCATCATAATGAGCTCAATGTGACTAAGGAGTTAGTAATGGGATGATGTATTATGGAATGTTTAAAGAGACTTGCCGGTAACAAGATTGAACAAGGTATAGAGATATCGACGATCGAATCTCGGGCAAGTATCATACCGATAGACAAAGGGAATTGTATACGGGATTGATTGAATCCCCGACATCGTGGTTCATCCGATGAGATCATTGTGGAGCATGTGGGAGCCAACATGGGTATCCAGATCTCGCTGTTGGTTATTGGCCGAAGAGGTGTCTCGGTCATGTCTACGTGTCTCCCGAACCCGTAGGGTCTACACACTTAAGGTTTGATGACGCTAGGGTTATAGGGAAATGGTATACGTGATTACCGAAGGTTGTTCAGAGTCCCGGATGAGATCCCGGACATCACGAGGAGCTCTGGAATGGTCCGGAGGTAAATATTGATATATAGGAAGTCCAGTTTTGGTCATCGGAAAGTTTTCGGGCTCATCGGTAGTGTACCGGGAGTGCCGGGAGGGTGCCGAAGGACCCCCGGGAGGGGTGTGACGACCATAGGACTTCGTGGGCCCTTAGAGGAGGTGTGCCAGCCCTTTTTGGGCTGTCCAATACCTTTTAGAAAGGCCCATGCGGCTGGAGATAAGGAGATAGGGCAAAGGAGTTTGAAAAGGAGGAGATCCACCGCCCTTGTGGGAGGTGGACTCTTCCCCTAGGGTCGGCCGAACCTCTCCTCTTTGGAGGAGGGGCCAAGGCAGCCCTCCCTCTCCCTCCTCCTATATATATGCAAGGGTTTGGGCTGATTTTAGACACGACTTCTCCCTCTCTCTCGGCGCAGCCCTACCCTTCCTCTTCCTCGTTCTCCATAGCGCTTGGCGAAGCCCTGTCGGAGTTCACGTAGCTCCACCGTCACCACGCCGTCGTGCTGCCGGAGCTCTCCCTCAACCTCTCCTTCCTCCTTGATGGATCAAGGCTTAGGAGACATCATCGGGCTGCACTTGTGTTGAACGCGGAGGCACCGCTGTTCGGCGCTGAGATCGGAATCCACCGCGATCAGAATCACTGCGAGTACGACTCCACCAACCGCGTTCTTGTAACGCTTCCGCTTAGCGATCTTCAAAGGTATGAAGATGCAATCTCTCCCCACTTGTTGTTGGTTTCTCCATGGATAGATCTTGGTGATCGTAGGAATTTTTTTGATTTACTACTACGTCTCCCAACACTACGTACCCTTGTAGATCGCTAAGCGGGAAGCGTTAAGAAACGCGGTTGGTGTAATCGAACGTCTTAACGATCCAAATCACCGAGCGTCCCACGATCCAATCACGATACGTCCCGCGAACTTGATCACGATCCGTCCCACGAACTTGATCACGATCCGTCCCACGAACTTGATCACGATCCTTCCGATCTAGCGCCGAACGGACGGCACCTCCGCGTTCAGCACACGTACAGCTTGATGACGATCTCCGTCGTCTTGATCCAGCAAGAGAGAGCGGAGAGGTAGAAGAGTTCGCTGGCAGCGTGACGGTGCTCCAGCAATGGTGGTGGATTAATTCCGGCAGGGCTTTGCCTAAGCACTGCAGAAATCCGATCTAGAGGAGAAACTATGCACTGGAGGAACGGGTAGCACGTGGCTGAAAAATCTTGTGCAAAACCCTAAAATCCACCAGTATATATAGGAGGAGAGGAGGAGAGGCTGGCGCAAGGGCCAAGTCTCCTATAGGAGTCGGCCGAACCAACTAGGATTGGAGGACTCTCCTCCAATCCTAGTAGGACTAGGTTTCGTCCTTTTTTTTTCCTTTTTCCACCTTTTCCTATTGGGTTTTTTCCTCCAGCCACATGGGCCTTGTGTGGGAGTTTCCACCAGCCCACTAAGGGCTGATATTCACTCTCCCACATCCCATAAAGCCTCTTGGGTCGAAATACCCCTCCCGGAGGCCTCCCGGTACACTACCGGCACTCCCGGTACACTACCGATGAGCCCGAAACTTTTTCGGCGACCAAACCAGGACTTCCTATATATGAATCTTTACCTTCGGACCATTCCGGAGCTCCTCATGACATCCGGGATCTCATCTGGGACTCCGAACAACCTTCAGTCACCACCATACATAACTCGATACTACCGAAACGTCACCAAACCTTAAGTGTGCAGACCCTGTGGGTTCGAGAACTATGTAGACATGACCGAGACACCTCTACGGTCAATAACCAATAGCGGGACCTGGATGCCCATATTGGTTCCTACATATTCTACAAAGATCTTTATTAGTCGAACCTCAATGTCAAGGATTAAGTTAATCCCGCATGATGTTCCCTTTGTTCTTCGGTATGTTACTTGCCCGACATTCGGTCGTCGGTATCTACATACCTAGTTCAACCTCGTTACCGGCAAGTCTCTTTACTTGTTTCGTAATACAAGATCCCACAACTAACACTTAGTTACATTGCTTGCAAGGCTTATTGTGATGTTGAATTACCGAGTGGGCCCTGAGATACCTCTCCGTCACACGGAGTAACAAATCCCAGTCTTGATCCCTGCCAACTCAACAGACACCTTCGAAGATACCTGTAGAGCACCTTTGTAGTCACTTAGTTACGTTGTGACGTTTGATACACACAAGGCACTCTTCCGATGTCTATGAGTTCCATGATCTCATGGTCATAGGAACACATACTTGACATGCAGAAAACAGTAGCAATAAACTGACACGATAATAATCTATGTTTGTAGTTTGGGTCTTGTCCATCACATCATTCTCCTAAAGATGTGATCCCGTTATCAAATGACATCTCATGTCCATGGCTAGGAAACCTTAACCATCTTTCGATCAACGAGCTAGTTCACTAGAGGCATACTAGGGACATTGTGTTTGTCTATGTATCCACACATGTATCCATGTTTCCAATTAATACAATTCAAGCATGGATAATAAACAATTATCATGAACAAGTAAATATAATAATAAACACTTTATTTATTGCCTCTAGGGCATATTTCCAACAGGGCCTTAGTGGGGGCTTCGGCCAGCCCACCAAGGGCTGATTTGTCTCCTCCCACAGCCCATGAGGCCCTTTGGGGCGAGAGGCCCCTCCCAATGGTCCCCTGGTACACTCCCGATACACTACCGAAGTACCCAGAACTTTTCCAGGGACCAAAACGGGACTTCCTATAAATCAATCTTTACCTCCGGACCATTCCAGATCTCCTTGTGACTGTTGGGAACGTTGCATGGGAAACAAAAATTTTCCTATGCACACGCAAGATCTATCCATGGTGATGAGCATCTACGAGATGGAGAGTGAATCTACATACCCTTGTAGATCGCTAAGCGGGAAGCGTTAAGAAAGGCGGTTGGTGTAGTCGAACGTCTTCACAATCCAAATCGGCGAGCATCCCACAATCTCATCACAATCCGTCCCGCGATCTCATCATGATCCATCCTGCAATCCAATCACGATCCGTCTCGCGATCTCATCACGATCCGTCTCGCGATCTTGATCACAGTCCTTTCTATCTAGCGTCGAACGGACGGCACCTCCGCGTTCAGCACACGTACAGCTCGATGACGATCTCCACCTTCTTGATCTAGCAAGAGAGATAGGAGAGGTATATGAGTTCTCCGACAGTGCGACGGCGTTGCAGCGATGGTGGTGGAGCTATTCCAGCAGGGCTTCGCCTAAGCACCGCTGAAAACCGATCTAGAGGAGAAACTGCGATCTAGAGGAGAGGTAGCATGTGGCTATTAGGGTTAGTTTTTTTCCTCTAAATCCTCTAGTATATATAGGAGGGAGGGAGGGGAGGAGTCCACCTTAAACCCTCAAGGTTTGGTCGAAATTGGAGGTGGAGGAGTCCTAGTCCAATCCTATTAGGAGTACGATTCCTCCTTTCCACTTGGAAACTCTTTCCACCTCTCCACCTTTGGATTTTTTTTCCTTCTCAAACCACTCCAGCCACATGGGCCTTTTGAGGAGGCTTCGTCCAGACCACCAGGGGCTGGTTTACCTCCTCCTACAGCCCATGTAGCCTCTTGGGTCAAAATACCTCTCCTGATGGTCCCCTGGTACACTACCGGCACTCCCGGTACACTACCGATGAGCCCGAAACTTTTCCGACGACCAAAACAGTACTTCCTATATATCAATATTTACCTCCGGGCCATTTCGGAACTCCTCGTGACGTCTGGGATCTCATCCAGGACTCCTACCAACCTTCCGTCACCACCATACATAACTCTATACTACCAAAACGTCACCGAACCTTAAGTGTGCAGACCCTGCGGGTTCCAGAACTATGTAGACAGATCGAGACACCTCTACGGCCAATAACCAATAGCGGGACCTGGATGCCCATATTAGTACCTACATATTCTATGAAGATCTTTATTGCTCGAACCTCTATGTCAAGGATTCAGTTAATCCCGTATGATGTTCCCTTTGTTCTTCGGTATGTTACTTGCCCGAGATTTGATCATCGGTATCTCCATACCTACTTCAACCTCGTTACCGGCAAGTCTCTTTACTCGTTCCATAATACAAGATCCCGTGACTAACACTTAGTCACATTGCTTTCAAGTCTTATTGTGATGTTGTATTACCGAGTGGGCCCTGAGATACCTCTCCATCACACGGAGTATCAAATCCCACTCTTGATCCATGCCAACACAATAGACACCCTCGGAGATACCTGTAGAGCACCTTTATAGTCACCCAGTTACGTTGCAATGTTTGATACACAAAAGGTACTCCTCCGGTGTCAGTGAGTTGCATAATCTCATGGTCATAGGAACAAATACTTGACATGCAGAAAATAGTAGCAATAAACTGACACGATCATATGCTACGTTTGTAGTTTGGGTCTTGTCCATCACATCATAATCCAAATGACGTGATCCCGTTATCAAATGACATCTCATGTCCATGACTAGGAAACCATAGCCATCTTTGATCGACGATCTAGTCTATTAGAGGCATACTAGGGACATGGTGTTGTCTATGTATCCACACATGTATCTGAGTTTCTGATCAACACAATTATAGCATGGATAATAAACGATTATCATGAACAAGGAAATATGATAATAACCAATTTATTATTGCCTCTAGGGCATATTTCCAATAGTCTCCCACTTGCACTAGAGTCAATAATCTAGTTCACATCACCATGTGATTCGCATTGCTATGAATCTAACACCCAATGAGTTCTGGGGCTCGATCATGCTTTGCATGTGAGAGAGGTCTTATAGTCAACGGGTCTGCAATGTACTTTGCAAATCTCTATGTCAAACTGTAAACACTGCTATCACACTCCAGTTGGAGCTTTTCCAAATGGCTGCTCTACTATACATATCCGAATTGCTACTAAGAGTCATCCGGATTGGTGTCAAAGCTTGCATCGACGTAACTCTTTACGACGAACTCTTTCTTACCTCCATAATCGAGAAACATTTCCTTAGTCTTTTAGTTACTAAGGATGATCTTGACTGTTGCCCAATGATCCACTCCTGGATCACTCGTGTACCCCTTGATGGACTCATGGCAAGGCACACACAGGTGCGGTACACATCATGGCATACTATACAGAGCCTATGGCTAAGGCATAGGGGACGACATTCATCCTTTCTCTTTCTTCTGCCGTGGTCGAGCTTTGAGTCTCACTCAACTTCACACCTTACAAAGCATGTGAGACACTTCTCTCTGACTAATCCATTTTGAACTCTTTCAAAATCTTGTCAATGTATGTACTCATTCAATGTCTCATCAAGCATCTTGATCTATCTCTATAGATCTTGATGCTCAACAATTAGGTTGCTTTATCCAGGTCTTCCTTTGAAAAACTCCTTTCAAACAACCCTTTATGCTTTCCAGAAATTCTACATCATTTCCGATCAACAATATGTCAACCATATATGCTTATCAGAAACTCTATAGTGATCCCACTCACTTTATTGTAAATACGAGTTTCTCCTAAACTTTGTATAAACTCAAAAACTTTGATCACCTCATCAGAGTGTATATTCCAACTCCGAGATGCTTGCTTCAGTCCATAGAAGGATCACTGAAGCTTGCTCACCTTTTAGCATCCTTAGGACTGACAAAACCTTCTGGTTGTATCACAAACAACTTTTCCTCAAGTAAACTGTTAAGGAAACGATGTTTTGTCATCCATCTGCCAGATTTCATAATTGAAAAATGCAGCAACTGCTAACATAATTCCAATAGACTTTAGCATCACTACAAGTGAGAAAGACTCATTGCAGTCAACTCTTTGAACTTGTCAGAAACTTCTTTGTGACAAGTCGAGCTTTATAAATGGTGACATTTACCATCAGCGTCTATCTTCATCTCAAAGATCCATTTGTACTCAACGACCTGCTGTCCAACGAGCAAGTCTACCAAAGTCTATACTTGGTTTTCATACATGGATCCCTTCTCGGATTTCATGGCCTCTAACCATTTGTTGGAATCCGGTCCCATCATCGCTTCTCCATATCTCGTAGGTTCATCGTTGTCCAACAACATGACCTCCAAGACAGGGTTGTCGTACCACTCAGGAGCAGTACACATCCTTGTCGACCTACGAGGTTTGATAGTAACTTGATCCGAAGCCTCATGATCATCATCATTTACTTCCTCTTCAACTGACGTAGGTTCCACAGAAACATCTTTCTCCACTGCCCTACTCTCTGGTCGAAACAAAGGTTCAACAACCTCATCAAGTTCTATCTTCCTCCCACTTAATTCTTTCGAGAGAAACTTTTTCTCGGGAAAGGACCCGTTTTAGCAACAAACACTTTATGCTTGGATCTGAGATAGAAGGTTCACCCAACTGTTCTTAGGGTAATCTATGAAGATGCATTTGTCCGCTTTGGGTTCGAGCTCATTAGGTGAAAACATTTTTCCACACAAGCGTCGTAGCCCCAAACATTAAGAAATGACAGGTTAGGTTTCTATCAAACCATAATTCACACGGTGTCATCTCAACGGATTTAGATGTGGCCTATTTAAAGTGAATGTAGTTGTATCTAATGCATAACCTCAAAACTATAGTAGCAAAATGATAAGAGACATCATAGCCCGCACCATATCCAATAGAGCACGACTATGACGTTCGGACACACCATCACACTAGGGTGTTCCAGGTGGCGTGAGTTGTGAAATGACTTTCACATTGTCTAAATTTGTATGCCAAACTCGTAAATCAGATATTCACCTCCACGATCATATCACAAACATTTTTATGTTGTTGTCACGATGATCTTAAACTTCACTCTGAATTTTCTTGGACTTTTCAAACGATTCATACTTGTGTTTCATTAAGTAAACATACACTATATCTACTCAAATCGTCAGTGAAGGTAAGAAAATGACGATATCCACCGCACGCTACAAGACTCATTGGATTGCATACATCAACATGTATCATTTCCAATAAATCACTTGCCCGCTCCATCAATCCGGAAAATGGGGTCCTTAATCATCTTGCCCAAGAGGCATGGTTCGCATGTCTCAACCGATTCGAAATTGAATGAGTCCAAAGATCCATCAACATGGAGTTTCTTCATGCGCTTTATACCAATATGACATTTAGCGGCAGTGCCACAAGTATGTGGTACTATCATTATTAACTTTGTATCTTTTGGCATCAATGTTATGAACATGTGTATTACTATGATCAAGATTCAACAAACCATTCTCACTGGGTGCATGACCATTGAAGGTATTATTCATGTACACAGAATAACAATTATTCTATAACTTTAATGAATAACCATGTTGCAATAAACACGATCTAATCACGTTCATGCTCAACGCAAAACACCAAATAACATTTATTTAGGTTCGTCACTAATCCCGAAGGTAGAGAGAGCATGCGATGTCGATCACATCAACCTTGGAAACATTTCCAACACACATCGTCACCTCACCCTTAGCTAGTCTCCGTTTATTCCATATCTTTTAATTCGAGTTACTAACATTTAGCAACCGAAGCGGTATCCAATACTCAGGTGCTATTAGGAGTACTAGCAGGGTACAAATCAATAACACGTATATCAAATACACTTGTGTCGACGTTGCCAGCCTTCTTATCTACCAAGTATCTAGGGTTGCTCCGCTTCAGTGACCGATCACCTCATAATAGAATCACTTAGTCTCGGGTTTGGGTTAAACTTTGGGTTGCTTCACTGGAGCAGCAACTGACTTGCCATCCATGAAGTTTCCCTCCTTGCCCGTGCCCTTCTCGAAACTAGTGGTTTTACTAAGCATCAACACTTGATGCTCCTTCCTGATTTCTACCTTCGCGGTGTCACACATCGCGAAAAGCTCAGGGATCATTATTTCTATCCCTGGCATTTTATAGTTCATCACCAAGTTCTAGTAGCTTAGTGACAGTGACTTGGAGAACTATATCAATCACTATCTTATCTGGAAGATCAACTCCCACTCGAGTCAAGCGATTGTAGCACCCAGACAATCTGAGCATATGCTTAACGATTGAGCTATTCTCCTTCATCTTCCAGGCAAAGAATCTTGTTGGAGATCTCATATCTCACAATCTGGACACGAGCCTGAGATCCCAATTTCAGCTCTTAGAACATCTCATATGTTTCATGACGTTCAAAACATTTTGGAGCCTCAATTCTAAGCCGTAATGCATGACGCAGTAAACTATCAAGTAGTTATCGGAACGTGCCTGTCAGATGTTCACAACATCTACAGACGACGCTAGAAGGGGTGGCGCACCGAGCGGTGCATTAAGGAAATAAGCCTTCTGTGCAGCAATGACGACAATCCTCAGATCACGGACCCAGTCCGCAATATTGATACCACCATCTTTCTACTCTATTTCTCTAGGAACATATAGAAATTCAAGGGAGCTACAGCGTGAGCTAGTAATCTACAACATAATTTTGCAAATACACTACTGACTATGTTTATGATAATGAGTTCAATTAATCATATTATTTAAGAACTCCCACTCAAATTGACATCCCTCTAGTTATTCGAGTGATACATGATCCAAATTCACCAACTCAAGTCCGAACATCGCGTGAGTTTAGGTGGTTTCAATTGTGAACATCATCATGTTTATCATATCTACTATATGACTCATGTTCGACCTTTCGGTCTCTTGTGTTCCAAGGCCATGTCTGTACATGCTAGGCTCGTCAAGTTTAACCCGAGTGTTCTGCATGTGCAACACTGGTTTGCACCCGCTGTATGTGAATGTAGAGTCTATCACACCCGATCATCACGTGGTGTCTCGGCACGACGAACTTTCGCAATGGTGCACACTCGGGGAGAACACAATTTATCTTGAAATTTAGTGAGGGAGCACCTTATAATGCTACCGTTGTCCTAAGCAAAACATGGTACATAAAAGGATTAACATCACATGCAAGTCATAAGTGACATGATATGGCCATGAACTTGTGCTTTTGATCTCCATCTTGAAAGCACTGGCATGATCTCCATCGTCACCGGCATGGCACCATGATCTCCATCATCTTGATCTCCATCAACATGTCACCATCGGGGTTTTCGCGCCCACCATGCTTCTACTACTATTGCTACCATTTAGCGATAAAGTAAAGCATTACATAGCGCTTAATGATTGACACGCGGGTCATACAATAATTAAAGACAACCCTATGGCTCCTGCCGGTTGACATGCAAGTCGTGATATTTTATACAACACATGATCATCTCATACAACACACATATCTCATCATGTAATTGGCCATATCACATTACAACATACCCTGCAAAAACAAGTTAGACGTCCTCTAATTGTTTTTGCATGTTTTACGTGGCTGCTACGGGTATCTAGCAAGAACAATTCTCACCTACGCATAAACCACAACGGTGATACATAAGTTGCTTTTCAACCTTCTCAAGGACTGCCTTAGTCGAATCCGATCCAACACAAGTAGGAGAAACAGACACCCGCCAGCCATCTTTGTGCAACGAAGTTACACGTCAGTCGATGGAACCGGTCTCTCATAGACGCCTCATCCCACAATACCGCTGAACCAAAACACGACCAAGGGAGGAAGCAATCTAAGCATCAACGCCCACAAACTCTTTGTGTTCTACTCGAGATCTCATATACACATAGACCTAGCTCATGATGCCACTGTTGGGGAACGTTGCATGGGAAACAACAAATTTCCTACGCATACGCAAGGTCTATCCATGGTGATGAGCATCTACGAGAGAGAGAGTGGATCTACATACCCTTGTAGATCGCTAAGCGGGAAGCGTTAAGAAACGCGGTTGGTGTAGTCGAACGTCTTCGTGATCCAAATCACCGAGCATCCCGCGATCTCATCACGATCCGTCCCATGATCTCATCAGAATTCGTCCCGCGATCCAATCATGATCCGTCCCGCAATCTCATCATGACCCGTCTCGCGATGTTGATCACAGTCCTTCTGATCTAGCGCCAAACGGACGGCACCTCCGCGTTCAGCACACGTACAGCTCGATGACGATCTCCGCCTTCTTGATCCAGCAAGAGGGAGCGGAGAGGTAGATGAGTTCTTCGGCGGTGGGACGACGTTGTGGCAATGGTGGTGGAGCTATTCCAGCAGGGCTTCGCCTAAGCACCGCTGAAAATCGATCTAGAGGAGAAACTGTGATCTAGAGGAGAGGTAGCACGTGGCTATTAGGGTTAGCTTTTTCCTCTAAATCCTCTAGTATATATAGGAGGGAGGGATGAGAGGAGGCAGCCTCGAACCCTCAAGGTTTGGTCGAAATTGGAGGTGGAGGGGTCCTACTCCAATCCTATTAGGAGTAGGATTCCTCCTTTCCACTTCGAAACTCTTTCCACCTCTCCACCTTTGGATTTTTTCCTTCTCAAACCACTACAGCCACATGGGCCCTTAGAGGAGGCTTCAGCCAGCCCACCAGGGGCTGGTTTACCTCCTCCCATAGCCCATGTAGCCTCTTGGGTCGAAATACCTCTTCTGATGCTCCCTCGGTACACTACCGGCACTCCCGGTACACTACCGATGAGCCCGAAACTTTTTTCGCAACCA
The DNA here is from genome assembly GCA_022496015.1 of Hordeum marinum. Lineage (NCBI taxonomy): Eukaryota > Viridiplantae > Streptophyta > Magnoliopsida > Poales > Poaceae > Hordeum > Hordeum marinum. Next base: position 387,381,733 of record CM039673.1, on the reverse strand, counting down.
AAAAAGGACTTCCTATATATCAATCTTTACCTCCGGACCATTCTAGAGCGCCTCGTGCCGTCTGGGATCTCATCCGGGACTCCGAAAAACCTTCGGTCACCACCATACATAACTCTATACTATCGAAACATCACTGAACCTTAAGTGTGCAGACCCTGCAGGTTCGAGAACTATCTAGACATGACCGAGACACCTCTACGGTCAATAACCAATAGCGGGACCTGGATGCCCATATTGTTCCTACATATTCTACGAAGATTTTTATCGGTAGAACTTCTATGTCAAGGATTCAGTTAATCCCATAGGATGTTCCCTTTGTTCTTCGGTATGTTACTTGCCCGAGATTCGATCGTCGGTATCTCCATACCTAGTTCAACCTCGTTACCGGCAAGTCTATTTACTCGTTCCGCAATACAAGATCCCGTGACTAACTCTTAGTCACATTGCTTGCAAGGCTTATTGTGATGTTGTATTACCGAGTGGGCCCTGAGATACCTCTCCGTCACACGGAGTAACAAATCACAGTCTTGATCCATGCCAACCCAACAGACACCCTCGGAGATACCTGTAGAGCACCTTTATAGTCACCCAGTTATGTTGAGACGTTTGATACACACAAGGTACTCCTCCGGTATGAGTGAGTTTCATGATCTCATGGTCATAGGAACAAATACTTGACATGCAGAAAACAGTAGCAATAAATTGACACGATCAAATGCTACGTTTGTAGTTTGGGTCTTGTCCATCACATCATTCTCCTAATGACGTGATCCCGTTATCAAATTACATCTCATGTCCATGACTAGGAAACCACAGCCATCTTTGATCAACGATCTAGTCTATTAGAGGCATACTAGGGACATGGTGTTATCTATGTATCCACACATGTATCTGAGTTTCCGATCAACACAATTATAGCATGGATAATAAACGATTATCATGAACAAGGAAATATGATAATAACCAATTTATTATTGCCTATAGGGCATATTTCCAACAGTGACATGTGGGATCTCATCCGGGACTCCGAACAACCTTCGGTCACCACCATACATAACTCTTTACTACCGAAACTTCACCGAACCTTAAGTGTGCAGACCCTGTGGGTTCGAGAACTATGTAGACATGACCGAGACATCTCTACGGTCAATAACCGATAGCGGTACCTAGATTCCCATATTTTTTTTCTACATATTCTACGAAGATCTTTATCGGTTGAACCTCTATGTCAGGGATTCAGTTAATCCCGTATGTTGTTCCACTTGTTCTTCGGTATGTACTTGCCCAAGATTCAATCGTCGGTATCTCTATACCTAGTTCAATCTCATTACCGGCAAGTCTCTTTACTCGTTTCGTAATACAAGATCCCGTGGCTAAGACTTTAGTCACATTGCTTGCAGGTTTGTTGTGATGTTGTATTACCGAGTGGGCCCTGAGATACCTCTCCGTCACACGGAGGAACAAATCCCAATCTTGATCCATGCTCACTCAACAGACACCCTTGGAGATACCTGTAGAGCATCTTTATAGTCACCCAATTATGTTGCGACGTTTAATACACACAAGGTACTCCTATGGTGCAGTGACTTGCATGATCTCATGGTCATAGGAACATATACTTGACATGCAGAAAACTATAGCAATAAGCTGACACGATCATATGCTATGTTTATAGTTTGGATCTTGTCCGTCACATTATTCTCCCAATGATGTGATCACGTTATCAAATGACATCTTATGTCTATGGCTAGGAAACCTTGACCTTCTTTGATTAATGAGCAAGTCTACTAGAGGCATACTAGGGACAAAGTGTTGTCTATGTACCCACACATGCAATGTGTTTCGAGTCAATACAATTATAGCACGGATAATAAACGATTATCATGAACAAGGAAATATAATAATAACCATTTATTACTGCCTCGAGGGCATATTTCGAACAGTATCCCACGTGCACTAGAGTCAATAATCTAACTCACATCACTGTGTGATTTACATTGTAATGAATCTAACACCCATATAGTTCGGGTGATGATCATGTTTAGCCCTTGGAAGAGGTTTAGTCAACGGGTCTGCGACATTCAGATCCATGTGCACTTTGCAAATATTTATGTCCTCCTCCTTGATGTACTCGCAGATGGAATTGAAGCGTCGCTTTATGTGTCTGGTCCTCTTGTGAAACCTTGGTTCCTTGGCCAGAGCAATGGCACCATTGTTGTCACGGAACAAATCCATTTGATTCAGTGCACTAGGCACTACTGCAAGATCAGTCATGAACTCCTTCATCCAGACACCTTCCTTCGTCGCCTCCGAGGCTGCGATGTACTCGCTTCGCATGTAGAATCGGAACCACGCTTTGCTTGGAACTGCACCAGCTTATCGCTCCCCCATTGAGAATAAATACTTATCCGATTTGCGACTTAGAGTCATCCGGATCAGTGTCAAAACTTGCATCGACGTAACCCTTTACGACGAGCTCTTGATCACCTCCATAAACGAGAAACATTTCCTTAGTCCTTTTCAGGTACTTAAGGATATTCTTGACCGATGTCCAGTGCTCCATTCATGGATCACTCTGAAACCTTCTGGCCATACTTATGGCAAGGCTGACATCGGGTCTTGTGCACAACATTGTATACATGATAGAGCCTATGGCTGAAGCATAGGGTATGACACTCATCTTTTCTCTATCTTCTGCAGTCACTGGGCATTGAGTCTTACTCAACTTCACACCTTGTAACACAAGCAAGAACCCCTTCTTGGACTGATCCATTTTGAACTTCTTCAAAATTTTGTCAAGGTATGTGCTTTGTGAAAGGCTTATTAAGCGTCTCAATCTATCTCTATAGATCTTCATGCCTAATATGAAAGCAGCTTCTCCTAGGTCCTTCATTGAAAGAATCTTGTTCAAATATTCCTTCACGCTTTCCAGCATTTCTATATTGTTTCCAATCGACAATATGTCATCCACATATAATATTAGAAACGTTGTAGAGCTCCCACTCACTTTCTTGTAAATACAAGCTTCTCCGTACACTTGTATAAACTCGGACACATTGATCACCTCATCAAAACGTAGATTCCAACTCCGAGATGCTTGCACCAGCCCATAAATGGATCGTTGGAGTTTGCAAACTTTGTTAGCATTCTCTGGATTGACAAAACCTTCCAGTTGTATCATATACAACTCTTCCTTAAGGAAACCGTTAAGGAACGAAGCTTTGACATCCATCTGCCAAATTTCATAGTCGAAATATGTAGCTATTTTTAACATGATTATGATGGACTTAAGCATCGCTACGGATGAGAAGGTATCATCGTAGTCAACTTCTTGAACTTGTGAAAAACCCTTTGCCACAAGTCGAGCTTTATAGACGGTGACATTACCATCCGCGTCTGTGTTCCTCTTAAAGATCCATTTGTTCTGAATGACCTTTCGCCCTTGAGGTAATACTTCCAAAGTCCATACTTTGTTTTCATACATGGATGCCATCTCGGATTTCATGGCCTCTAACCATTTCTCGGAATCCGGGCCCATCATCGCCTCTCCATAGCTCGTAGGTTCATCGTTGTCCAACAACATGACCTCTAAGACAGGGTTGTTGTACCATTCAGGAGCAGCACGCGCCCTTGTCGACCTATGAGGTTCTATAGTAACTTGACCCGAAGCTTCATGATCATATTCATTAACTTCCTCTTCAACCGATGCAGGCTCTACAGAAACATCTTTTTGCGCTGCGCTACTCTGTCGTTGAAGTAAAGGTTCAATAACCTCATCAAGTTCTATTTTCCTCCCACTCAATTCTTTCGAGAGAAACTCTTTCTTAAGAAATGTTCCGTTTTTAGCGTAAAACACTTGCCTTCGGATCTGAGATAGAAGGTATACCCAACTGTCTCTTTTGGGTATCCTATGAAGACTCATTTCTCTGCTTTGGGTTCCAGCTTTTCAGGCTGAAGCTTTTTGACATAAGCATCACATCCCCAAACTTTAAGAAACGACAACTTTGGCTTCTTGCCAAACCACGGTTCATATGGCGTCGTCTCAACGGATTTCGATGGTGCCCTATTTAAAGTGAATGCAGTTGTCTCTAATGCATAACCCCAAAACGATAGTGCCAAATTGGCAAGAGACATCATAGAACGCACCATATCTAATAAGGTACGATTACGATGTTCGGACACACCATTACGCTGTGGTGTTCTAGGCGGTGTTAATTGTGAAACAATTCCACACTGCCTTAAGTGACTACCAAAATCATAACACAGATATGTTGGAAATATGCCCTAGAGGCAATAATAAATTGCTTATTATCATATTTCCTTGTTCATGATAATCGTTTATTATCGATGCTATAATTGTATTAATCGGAAACTCAGATACATGTGTGGATACATAGACAACACCATGTCCCTAGTATGCCTCTAATAGACTAGTTCACTGATCAAAGATGGCTATGGTTTCCTAGTCATGGACATGAGATGTCATTTGATAACGGGATCACATCATTAGGAGAATGATGTGATGGACAAGACCCAAACTACAAACGTAGCATATGATCATGTCAGTTTATTGCTACTGTTTTCTGCATGTCAAGTATTTGTTCCTATAACCATGAGATCATGCAACTCACTGACACCGGAGGAGTGCCTTGTGTGTATCGAACGTTGCAACGTAACTAGGTGACTATAAAGGTAATCTATAGGTATCTCCGAGGGTGTCTGTTGGGTTGGCATGGATCAAGACTTGGATTTGTTACTCCGTGTGACAGAGAGGTATCTCAGGGCCCACTCGGTAATACAACATCACAATAAGCCTTGCAAGCAATGTGACTAAGTGTTAGCCACGGGATCTTGTATTACGGAAATGAGTAAAGATACTTGCCGGTAATGAGGTTGAACCAGGTATGGAGATACCGACGATCGAATCTCGGGCAAGTAACATACCGAAGAACAAAGGGAACAACATACGAGATTAATTGAATCCTTGACATAGAAGTTCGACCAATAAAGATCTTCATAGAATATGTAGGAACCAATATGGGAATCCAGGTCCCTCTATTGGTTATTTTCCGTAGAGGTGTCTCGGTCATGTCTACATAGTTCTCGAACCCGCAAGGTCTGCACACTTAAGGTTCGGTGACGTTTCGCTAGTATAGAGTTATGTATGGTGGTGACCGAAGGTTGTTCGGAGTCCCAGATGATATACCGGACGTCACGAGGAGCTCCGGAATGGTTAGTAGGTAAAGATTGATATATAGGAAGTCCTGTTTTGGTCACCGGAAGAGTTTCGGGCTCATCGGTAGTGCATCGGGAGTGCCGGGAGGGTACCGAGGGACCATCGGGAGGGGTGTCACGCCCTGAGGGGCCTCATGGCTGTGGGAGGAGACAAACCAGCCCCTAGTGGGCTGGCCGAAGCCTCCACTAAATCCCATGAGGTTTGAGAAGGAAAAAATCCGAAGTTGCAGAGGTGGAAAGAGTTTCCAAGTGGAAAGGAGGAATCCTACTCCTAATAGGATTGGAGTAGGACTCCTCCACCTCCAATTTCGACCAAACCTTGAGGGTTTGAGGCTTCCTACTCCCCTCGCTCCCTCCTATATATACTAGAGGATTTAGAGGGAAAAGCTAACCCTAATAGCCACGTGCTACCTCTCCTCTAGATCGCAGTTTCTCCTCTACATCGGTTTTCAGCGGTGCTTAGGCGAAGCCCTGCTGGAATAGCTCCACCATCATCGCCGATATGCCATCGCGCTGCTAGAGAACTCATCTAACTCTCCACTCCCTTAGTCATGTTTTGGTTCAGCGGTATTGTGGGATGAAGCGTCCCGCACCAACCTTACTCGTACGCTTACGAGAGACCGGTTCCATCGACTGACGTGTAACTTCATTGCACAAAGATGGCAGGCGGGTGTCTGTTTCTCCTACTTTAGTTGGATCGGATTCGACAAAGGCGGTACTTGAGAAGGTTGAAAAGCAACTTAAGTATCACCGTTGTGGTTTTGCGTAGGTGAGAATTGTTCTTGCTAGATACCCGTACCAGCCACGTAAAACATGCAACAACAATTAGAGGACGTCTAACTTGTTTTTGCAGGGTATGTTGAGATGTGATATGGCCAATTACATGATGAGATATATGTGATGTATGAGATGATCATGTGTTGTATAGAATATCACGACTTGCATGTCGATGAGTACAGCAACCGGCAGGAGCCATAGGGTTGTCTTTAATTATTGTATGACCTGCATGTCAATCATTAAGCGCTATGTAATACTTTACTTTATCACTAAATGGTAGCTATAGTAGTATGAGCATGGTGGGCGCGACAACCCCGATGGTGACACAATGATGGAGATCATGATGATGGAGATCATGGTGTTATGACGGTGATGATGGAGATCATGCCGGTGCTTTAAGGATGGAGATCAAAAGCACAAGTTCGTGGCCATATCATGTCACTTATGATTTGCATGTGATGTTAATCCTTTTATGCACCTTGTTTTTCTTAGGACGATGGTAGTATTATAAGTTGATCCCTCACTTAAATCAAGATAAATTGTGTTCTCCCCGAGTGTGCACCGTTGCGAAAGTTCGTCGTGTCGAGACACCACGTGATGATCGGGTGTGATAGACTCTACGTTCACATACAACGGGTGCAAGCCAGTGTTCCACATGCGGAACACTCGGGTTAAACTTGACGAGCCTAGCATGTACAGACATGGCCTCGGAACACAAGAGACCAAAAGGTCGAACATGAGTCATATAGTAGATATGATCATCATGATGTTGTTCACCATTGAAACCACCTCAACTCACGTGATGATCGAACTTGAGATGGTGAATTTGGATCATGTATCACTCGAACGACCGGAGGGATGTCAATTTGAGTGGGAGTTTTTAAGTAATATGATTAATTGAACTCATTATCATGAACATAGTCAGTAGTGTCTTTGCAAATTATGTTGTGGATTACTAGCTTGCGTTGTAGCTCCCTTGAGATTTTATATGTTCCTAGAGAAATACAGTTGAAAGATGATGGTAGCAATATTGCGGACTGGGTCTATGATCTGAGGATTGTCATCATTGCTGCACAGAAGGCTTATGTCCTTAATGCACTGCTCGATGCGCCACCCCCTCTAGCGTCGTCTATAGATGTTGTGAACATCTGACAGTCACTTTCCGATGACTACTTGATAGTTCACTGCGTCATGCATTACGGCTTAGAATTGAGGCTCCAAAACGTTTTGAACATCACGGAACATATGAGATGTTCTAAGAGCCAAAATTGGGATCAAAGGCTCGTGCCCCTATTGTGAGATATGAGATCTCCAACAAGATTCTTTTCCTGCAAGATCAAGGAGAATAGCTCAATCGTTAAGCATGTGCTTAGATTGTCTGGGTGCTACAATCGCTTGAATCGAGTGGGAGTTGATCTTTCAGATAAGATAGTGATTGATATAGTTCTCCAAGTCACTGTCACTAAGCTACTAGAACTTGGTGATGAACTATAAAATGCCAAGGATAGAAATAATGATCCCTGAGCTGTTCGCGATGTTTGACACCGCGAAGGTAGAAATCAAGAAGGAGCATCATGTGTTGATGGTTAGTAAAACCACTAGTTTTGAGAAGGGCAAGGGCAAGGAGGGAAACTTCATGGATGGCAAGTCAGTTGCTGCTCTAGTGAAGCAACCCAAAGTTGAACTCAAACCCGAGACTAAGTGCTTCTATTATGAGGTGAGCGGTCGCTGAAGCGGAAAAACCCTAGATACTTGCTAGATAAGAAGGCTGGCAACGTCGACACAAGTGTATTTGATATACGTGTTATTGATGTGTACCTTGCTAGTACTCCTAATAGCACCTGGGTTTTGGATACCGGTTCGGTTGCTAAATGTTAGTAACTCGAAGTAAAAGCTATGAAATAAACGGAGACTTGCTAAGGGTGAGGTGACGATGTGTGTTGGAAATGTTTCCAAGGTTGATGTGATCGACATCACACGCTCTCTCTACCTTCGGGATTAGTGACGAACCTAAATAAATGTTATTTGGTGTTTTGCGTTGAGCATGAACGTGATTAGATCGTGTTTATTGCAACATAGTTATTCATTTAAGTGAGAGAATAATTGTTATTCTGTTTACATGAATAATACCTTCAATGGTCATGCACCCAGTGAGAATGGTTTGTTGAATCTTAATCGTAGTAATACACATGTTCATAACATTGATGCCAAAAGATACAAAGTTAATAATGATAGTACCACATACTTGTGGCACTGCCGCTAAATGTCATATTGGTACAAAGCGCATGAAGAAACTCCATGTTGATGGATCTTTGGACTCATTCGATTTCGAATCGGTTGAGACATGCGAACCATGCCTCTTGGGCAAGATGACTAAGGACCCCGTTTTCCGGATTGATGGAGCGGGCAAGTGATTTATTGGAAATGATACATGTTGATGTATGCAATCCAATGAGTCTTGTAGCGTGCGGTGGATATCGCTATTTTCTTACCTTCACTAATGATTTGAGTAGATATAGTGTATGTATACTTAATGAAACACAAGTCTGAATCGTTTGAAAAGTTCAAGAAAATTCAGAGTGCAGTTTAAGATCATCGTGACAAGAAGATAAAAATGTCTGCGATATGATCGTGGAGGTGAATATCTGAGTTACGAGTTTGGCATACAACTCTAGACAATGTGAAAGTCGTTTCACAACTCATGCCAGCTGGAACACCATAATGTGATGGTGTGTCCGAACGTCATAGTCATGCTCTACTGGATATGGTGCGGGCTATGATGTCTCTTATCGTTTTGCTACTATAGTTTTGGGGTTATGCTCTACTACATTCACTTTAAATAGGGCACCATCAAAATCCGTTGAGATGACACCGTGTGAATTATGGTTTGATAGAAACCTAAGCTGTCATTTCTTAAAGTTTGGGGCTGCGACGCTTGTGTGGAAAAATGTTTTCACCTAATGAGCTCGAACCCAAAGCGGACAAATGCATCTTCATAGATTACCCTAAGAACAGTTGGGTGAACCTTCTATCTCAGATCGAAGCATAAAGTGTTTGTTGGGAAAACGGGTCCTTTCCCGAGAAAAAGTTTCTCTCGAAAGAATTGAGTCGGAGGAAGATAGAACTTGATGAGGTTGTTGAACGTTTGTTTCAACCAGAGAGTAGCACAGGGCAGAAAGATGTTTATGTGGAACCTACCTCTGTTGAAGAGGAAGTAAATGATGATGATCATGAAACTTCGGATCAAGTTACTATCGAACCTCGTAGGTCGACAAGGATGCGTACTGCTCATGAGTGGTACGAAAACCATGTCTTGGAGGTCATGTTGTTGGACAACGATGAACCTATGAGATATGGAGAAGCGATGATGGGCCCGGATTTCGACAAATGATTAGAGGCCATGAAATCTGAGAAAGGATCCATGTATGAAAACCAAGTATAGACTTTGGTAGACTTGCTCGTTGGACGGCAGGTCGTCGAGTACAAATGGACTTTTGAGATGAAGACAGGCGCTGATGGTAAATGTCACCATTTATAAAGCTCGACTTGTCACAAAGAAGTTTCCAACAAGTTCAAAGAGTTGACTGCGATGAGACTTTCTCACTCGTAGCGTTGCTAAAGTCTGTTGGATTTATGTTAGCAGTTGCTGCATTTTTCAATTATGAAATCTGGCAGATGGATGACAAAACATCATTTCCTTAAGAGTTTACTTGAGGAAAAGTTGTATGTGATACAACCAGAAGGTTTTGTCAGTCCTAAGGATGCTAAAAGGTGAGCAAGCTTTAGTGATCCTTCTATGGACTGAAGCAAGCATCACGGAGTTGGAATATACACTTTGATGAGGTGATCAAAGTTTTTGAGTCTATACAAAGTTTATGAGAAACTTGTATTTACAATAAAGTGAGTGGAAGCACTATAGAGTTTCTGATAAGCATATGTGGTTGACATATTGTTGATCAGAAATGATGTAGAATTTCTCGAAAGCATAAAGGGTTGTTTGAAAGGAGTTTTTCAAAGGAAGACCTGGATAAAGCTACCTAATTGTTGAGCATCAAGATCTATAGACATAGATCAAGATGCTTGATGAGACTATGAATGAGTACATACCTTGACAAGATTTTGAAAGAGTTCAAAATGGATTAGTCAGAGAGAAGTGTTCTTGCCTGCTTTGTAAGGTGTGAAGTTGAGTGAGACTCAAAGCTCGACCACGACAGAAGAAAGAGAAAGGACGAATGTCGTCCCCTATGCCTTAGACATAGGCTCTGTACAGTATGCCATGCTGTGTAACGCACCTGTGTGTGCCTTGACATGAGTCCGTCAAGGGGTACAAGAGTGATCCACGAGTGGATCACTGGACAGTGGTCAATATCATCCTTAGTAACTAAAAGACTAAGGAAATGTTTCTCGATTATGGAGGTAAGAAAGAGTTCGTCGTGAACAGTTACGTCGATGCAAACTTTGACACCAATATGGATGACTCTTAGTAGCAATCCGGATACGTATAATAGAGCAGCCATTTGGAATAGCTCCAAGTGGAGCGTGGTAGCCGTGTTTACAGTTTAAAATAGAGATTTGCAAAGTACACACGGATCTAAATGTCACAGACTAGTTGACTATAAGACCTCTCTCACATCCAAAGCATGATCTAGCCCCAGAACTCATTGGGTGTTAGATTCATAACAATGCAAATCACATGGTGATGTGAACTAGATTATTGACTCTAGTGCAAGTGGGAGACTGTTGGAAATATGCCCTAGAGGCAATAATAAATTGGTTATTATCATATTTTCTTGTTCATGATAATCGTTTATTATCCATGCTATAATTATGTTGATCGGAAACTCAGATACATGTGTGCCTCTAATAGACTAGCTCGTTGATGGCTATGGTTTCCTAGTCATGGACATGAGATGTCATTTCATAATGGGATCATGTCATTAGGAGAATGATGTGATGGACAAGACACAAACTACAAACGTAGAATATGATCGTGTGAGTTTATTGCTACTATTTTCTGCATGTCAAGTATTTGTTCCTATGACCATGAGATCATGCAACTCACTGACACCGAAGGAGTACCTTGTGTGTATCAAACGTCGCAACATAACTGGGTGACTATAAAGGTGCTCTACAGGTATCTCCGAGGGTGTCTGTTGGGTTGGCAGGGATCAAGAGTGGGATTTGTTACTCCGTGTGACGGAGAGGTATCTCAGGGGCCACTCGGTAATACAACATCACAATAAGCCTTGCAAGCAATGTGACTAGGTGTTAGTCATGGGATCTTGTATTACAGAACGATTAAAGAGACTTGCTGGTAACGAGGTTGAACTAGGTATGGAGATACCGACGATCGAATCTCGGGCAAGTAACATACCGAAGAACAAGGGGAACATCATACGGGATTAACTGAATCCTTGACATAGAGGTTCGACTGATAAAGATCTTCGTAGAATATGTAGGAACCAATATGGGCATCCAGGTCCCGCTATTGGTTATTGACCGTAGAGGTGTCTCGGTCATGTCTACATAGTTCTCGAACCCGCAGGGTCTGCACACTTAAGGTTCGGTGACGTTTCGGTAGTATAGAGTTATGTATGGTGGTGACCGAAGGTTGTTCGGAGTCCTGGATGAGATCCTGGACATCACTAGGAGCTCCAGAATGGTCTAGAGGTAAAGATTGACATACTGGAAGTCCTGTTTTGGTCGTCGGAAAAGTTTCGGGCTCATCGGTAGTGTACTGGGAGTGCTGGTAGTGTACCGGGGGACCATCGGGAGAGGTATTTCGACCCAAGAGGCTACATGGGCTGTGGGAGGAGGTAAACTAGACCCTGGTGGGCTGGCCGAAGCCTCCTCTAAGGGACCATGCGGCTGGAGTGGTTTGAGAAGGAAAAAATCCAAAGGTGGAGAGGTGGAAAGAGTTTCCAAGTGGAAAGGAGGAATCCTACTCCTAATAGGATTGGAGTAGGACTCCTCCACCTCCAATTTCGACCAAACCTTGAGGGTTTGAGGATGCATCCTCCCCTCCCTCCCTCCTATATATACTAGAGGATTTTGAGGAAAAAGCTAACCCTAATAGCCACGTGCTACCTTTCCTCTAGATCGCAGTTTCTCCTCTAGATCGGTTTTCAGCGGTGCTTAGGCGAAGCCCTACTGGAATAGCTACACCACCATCGCCGTAATACCGTCGCGCTGACGGAGAACTCATCTACCTCTCTGCTCCCTCTTGCTGGATCAAGAAGGCGGAGATCATCATCCAGATGTACGTGTGCTGAACGAGGAGGTGTCGTCCGTTCGATGCTAGATCGGAAGGACCGTGATCAAGATCGCGAGATGGATCGTGATGAGATTGCGGGACAGATCGTGATGAGTTTGCGGGACGGATCGTGATTGGATCGCAGGACGGATCGTGATGAGATCGTGGGATGCTCAACGATTTGGATCGCAAAGACGTACGACTACACCAACCACGTTTCTTAACGCTTCCCGCTTAGCGATCTACAAGGATATGTAGATCCACTCTCCCTCTCATAGATGCTCATTACCTTGGATAGATCTTGCGTGTGCGTAGGAATTTTTTGTTTCCCATGCAACGTTCCTCAATAAATATGTCATTTGATAACGGGATCACGTCATTAGGAGAATGATGTGATGGACAAGACCCAAAGTGCAAACGTAGCATATGATCGTGTCAGTTTATTGCTACTGTTTTCTGCATGTCAAGTATTTGTTCCTATAACCTTGAGATCATGCAACTCACTGACACCGGAGGAGTGCCTTGTGTGTATCAAACATCTCAACGTAACTAGGTGACTATAAAGGTACTCTACAGGTATCTCCGAGGGTGTCTGTTGGGTTGGCATGGATCAAGACTGGGATTTGTTGCTCCGTGTGACGGAGAGGTATCTCAGGGCCCACTCGGTAATACAACATCACAATAAGCCTTGCAAGCAATGTGACTAAGTGTTACCGATGGGATCTTGTATTACGAAAATGAGTAAAGAGACTTGCCGGTAACGAGGTTGAACTAGGTATGGAGATACCGACGATCGAATCTCGAGCAAGTAACATACCGAAGAACAAAGGGAACAACATACGGGATTAATTGAATCCTTGACATAGAGGTTCGACTGATAAAGATCTTCGTAGAATATGTAGGAACTAATATGGGCATTCAGGTCCCACTATTGGTTATTGACCGTAGAGGTGTCTCGCTCATGTCTACATAGTTCTCGAACCCGTAGGGTCTGCACACTTAAGGTTCAGTGACGTTTTGGTAGTATAGAGTTATGTATGGTGGTGACCAAAGGTTGTTCGGAGTCCTGAATGAGATACCGGAAGTCTCGAGGAGCTTCGGAATGGTCCGGAGGTAAAGATTGATATATAGGAAGTCCTGTTTTGGTCATCGGAAAAGTTTTGGGCTCATCGGTAGTGTACCGGGAGTACTGGGAGGGTACCGAGGGCCATCGGGAAGTGTGTCACGCCCTGAGGTGCCTCATGAGATGTGGGAGGAGACAAACCATCCCCTAGTGGGATGGCCGAAGCCTCCACTAAAGCCCATGAGGTTTGAGAAGGAAAAATTCCAAAGTTGGAGAGGTGGAAAGAGTTTCCAAGTGGAAAGGAGGAATCCTACTCCTAATAGGATTGGAGTAGGACTCCTCCACCTCCAATTTCGACTAAACCTTGAGGGTTTGAGGCTGCCTCTTCCCCTCCCTCCCTCCTATATATACTAGAGGATTTATAGGAAAAAGCTAACCCTAATAGCCACGTGCTATCTCTCCTCTAGATCGCAGTTTCTCCTCTAGATCGGTTTTCAGCGGTGCTTAGGCGAAGCCCTGCTGGAATAGCTCCACCATCATCGCCACAACACCATCGCGCTGTTGGAGAACTCATCTACCTCTCCGCTCCCTCTTGCTGGATCGTCATCGATCTGTACGTGTGCTGAACGCGGAGGTGTCGCCCGTTCGGCGCTAGATCGGAAGGACCTTGATCAAGATCGCGAGACGATTCGTGATTGGATCGCGGGACGGATCATGATGAGATCGCAGGACGGATCGTGATTGGATCGCGAGATTTATCGTGATGGGATCGCAGGACGCTTGGCGATTTGGATCGCGAAGACGTTCGACTACACCAACCGCGTTTCTTAACGCTTCCTGCTTAGCGATCTACAAGGGTATGTAGATCCACTCTCCCTCTCATAGATGCTCATCACCATGGATAGATCTTGCTTGTGCGGAGGAAAATTTTTGTTTCCCATGCAACGTTCCCCAACAAGATATTCTCCTCCTCGATCAGATCGTAGGAATTTAATCTTCTTGTTACACTGATTTTCAACTTCACTCTGAAATTGCCTAAACTTTTCAAATGTTTCAGACTTGTGCTTGATCAAGTAAATATACCCATATCTACTTAAGTCATCAGTGAAGGTGAGAAAGTAACGATATCCACCGCGTGCCTCAATGCTCATTGGACCGCACACATTAGTATGTATGATTTCCAACAAGTCACTTGCCTGTTCCATTGTTCCAGAGAACGGGGTTTTAGTCATCTTGCCCATTAGGCATGGTTCACATGTGTCAAGTGATTCAAAATCAAGTGACTCAAAAAGTCCATCAGCATGGAGCTTCTTCATGTGTTTTACACCAATATGACCTAACCAACCGTGCCACAAGAAAGTGGTACTATCATTATCAACTCTACATCTTTTGGCATCAATGTTATGAACATGTGTATCGTCACTATCAAGATTCAATAGGAATAGACCCCTCACAATGGGTGCATGACCATAAAATATTAATCATATAAATAGAACAACCATTATTCTCTGATTTAAATGAGTAACCGTCTTCCAATAAACAAGATCCAGATATAATGTTCATGCTTAACGCAAACACCAAATAACAATTATGTAGGTTCACAACTAATCTCGATGGTAATCGAAGAGCGAGCGTGCCGATGGCGATCACATCAACCTTGGAACCATTTCCTATGTGCATCGTCACTTCGTACTTAGCCAGCCTTCGTCTGTTCCGTAGCTCCTGTTTTGAGTTGCAAATGTGAGCAATCAAACCGGTATCAAATACCCAGGCACTACAACGAGAGTTGGTAAGGTACACATCAATAACATGTATATCATATATACCTTGTTTGGTGTTGGCCGCCTTCTTGTCGGCCAGATACTTGGGGCAGTTCTGCTTCCAGTGACCAGTTCCCTTGCAATGAAAGCACTCAGTTTCTACCTTGGGTCCAGTCTTCGGTTTTTTCACGGGAGAGGCAACTGCTTTGCCACTCTTCTTGGAGTTACCCTTCTTACCCTTGCCATTCTTCTTGAAACTAGTGGTTTTATTGACCATCAACACTTGATGCTCTTTCTGGATTTCTGACTCAGCGATTTTCAGCATCACAAACAGCTTAGCGACTGACTTGTTCACCCCGTGCATGTCATAGTTCATAACGAAGCTCTTGTAGCTATGTGGCAATGATTGAATAACTCTGTGAGTGATCGCCTCCGGCAGAAGGGGCATCCCTAACTCGGCCAGACGGTTAGAATACCTAGACTTTCTGAGTATATGTTCACTAACAGACCCGTTCTCCTCCTTCTTGCAAGCATAGAACTTATCAGAGGTCTCATACCTCTCGAGCCGGGCATTCTTCTCAAATATAAACTTCAACTCCTGGAACATCTCATATGCTCCATGACGTTCAAAACATCTTTGAAGTCCCGTTTCTAAGTCATACAACATTCCACATTGAACTATTGAGTGATCTCCAGAACATATCTCCCAAGTGTTCTTAACGTCTTCGGACGACACGGGAGCGGGTGGGTCACCAAGTGGCGCATCAAGGACATAAGTCACAAAGTTACTTCCATCATCTTTCAACTTGACTTTCTCTAGGAATGCATTAAAATTCAAGGGAACTACTGCGCGAGCCATTGATCTACAACATAAATATGCAAAGGTTACTAAGACTATTGTTCAAGATAATGAGTTTAGTTAATAAAATTACTAAAGCTCCCACTCAAAATGACATACCTCTGGTCATCTGAGTGATACATGATCCAAATTCACCAACTCAAGTCCGATCACCACCTGAGTTGAGGTGGTTTCAATGGTGAACATCATCATGTTGATCATATCTACTATATGACTCATGTTCGACCTTTTGGTCTCTTGCGTTCTGAGGCCATGTCTGTACATGCTAGGCTCGTCAAGTTTAACCTGAGTGTTCTGTACGTGCAACACTAGCTTGTACCCGTTGTATGTGAACGTAGAGTCTATCACACCCGATCATCACATGGTGTCTCGACACGACGAACTTTCGCAATGGTGCAAACTCGGGAAGAACACAATTTTATCTTGAAATTTAAGTGAGGGGTCACCTTATAATGCTAATGTTGTCCTAAGCAAAACAAGGTGCATAAAAAGGATTAACATCACATGCAAATCATAAGTGACATGATATGACCATGAACTCGTGCTTTTGATCTCCATCTCCAAAGCACCGGCATGATCTCCATCGTCACCGGCATGACACCATGATCTCCATCAACGTGTCACCATGAGGTTGTCGTGCCAATTGTTGCTTCTACGACTATTGCCAACTCATAGCGAGAAAGTAAAGCAAAAACAGCGAAAATAATTTAAGACAACCCTATGGCTCCTGTCGGTTGTCGTACTCATCGACATGCAAGTCATGATATTCTATAAAAAACATGATCATCTCATACATGGCATATATATCATCATGTAATTGTCCATATCACATCACAACATACCCTACAAAAACAAGTTAGACGTCCTCTAATTATTGTTGCACGTTTTACGTGGCTGCTACGGGTATCTAGCAAGAACAATTCTCACCTATACAACAACCATAACGATGATACACAAGTTGCTATTCAACCTTGTCAAGGACCGCCTTTGTTGAATCCGACCCAACTAGAGTAGAAGAGACAGACACCCGCCGACCATCTTTATGCAACAAAGTCACATGTCAGTCGATGGAACTGGTCTCTCGTAAGCGTACGAGTAAGGTTGGTATGGGATGCTTCATCCCACAATACGAGCATCAACACCCACAAACTCCTTTGTGTTCTACTCGTGATCTCATCTGCACATAGACCTAGCTCATGATGCCACTGCTAGGCAACGTTGCGTGGGAAACAAAAAAAATCCTACGCACACGCAAGATCTATCCATGGTGATGAGCATCTATGAGAGGGAGAGTGGATCGACATACCCTTGTAGATCTCTAAGCGGGAAGCATTAAGAAACACTGTTGACGAGTCAAACGTCTTCGCGATCTAAATCGCCGAGCGTCCCGCGAACCAATCACGACCCGTCCCGATCTAGCGCCGAACGGACGGCACCTCCGCGTTCAGCACATGTACAGCTTGATGACGATCTCCACCTTCTTGATCCAGCAAGAGGGAGCGGAGAGGTAGATGAGTTTTGTGGTAGCACGACGGCGCGGCGGCGATGGTGGTGGGACTATTCCAGTCGGGCTTTGCCTAAGCACCGTTGAAAAACTAGAGGAACTAATCTATCGGGAGAGAGGGCTGCACTATGGGCTTTTGGGTTGAAGTGCTTTTGCCCTCTCTCCCTCTAGTATATATAGGAGGGAGGGGAGGGAGGCCTGTGCCCTAGGGCTGCCCCTTTTGTGCGGCCGAAGTGGGAGAGGTGGAGGAGTCCGACTCCAATCCTGCTAGGAGTAGGATTCCTCTCCACTTGGAAACCCTTTCCACCTTTGGGTTTTTCCCTCCCCATCCTCATGGGCCTTAGTGGGGGCTTAGGCCAGCCCAACAGGGACTGGTTCGTCTCCTCCCATAGCCCATGAGGTCCTTTGGGGTGAGAGGCCCCTCCCGATGTTCCCCCGGTACCCTCCCGGCACTCCCGGTACACTACGAAAGTACCCGAAACTTTTCTGGTGACCAAAACGGGACTTCATATATATATATATATATATATATATATATATATATATATATATATATATATTTACCTTCGGACCATTCTGGAGCTCCTTGTGATGTTCGAGATCTCATCCGGGAGTCCGAACAACCTTCGGTCACCACCATACATAACTCTATACTACCGAAACGTCACCGAACCTTAAGTGTGCAGACCCTGCGAGTTCAAGAACTATGTAGACATGACCGAGAAATCTCTACGGTCAATAACCAATAGCGGGACTTGTATGCCCATATTGGTTCCTACATATTCTACAAAGATCTTTATCGATTGAACCTCTATGTCAAGGATTCAGTTAATCCCGTATGATATTCCCTTTCTTCTTTGGTATGTTACTTGCCCTAGATTCGATCGTGGGTATCTCTATACCTAGTTCAATCTTGTTACCGGCATGTCTCTTTACTCGTTTCATAATACGAGATCCCGTGGCTAACACTTTAGTCACATTGCTTGCAAGGCTTGTTGTGATGTTGTATTACCGAGTGGGCCCTGAGATACCTCTCCATCACACGGAGTAACAAATCCCAGTCTTGCTCCATGCTCACTCAACATACACCCTTGGAGATACGTGTAGAGCATCTTTATAGTCACCCAGTTACGTTACAACGTTTGATACACACAAGGTACTCCTCCAGTGTGAGTGAGTTGCATGATCTCATGGTCATAGGAACAAATACTTGACATGCAGAAAACTATAGCAATAAACCGACACGATCATATGCTATCTTTAGAGTTTGGGTCTTGTCCATCACATCATTCTCCCAATGATGTGATCACTTTATCAAATGACATCTTATGTCCATGGCTAGGAAACCTTAACCATCTTTGATTAACTAGCCAGTCTACTAGAGGCATACTAGGGACAAAGTGTTGTCTATGTACGCACACATCCAATGTGTTTGGAGTCAATACAATTATAGCATTGATAATAAATTATTATCATGAATAAGGAAATATAATAATAACCATTTATTATTGCCTCTAGGGCATATTTCCAACAACATGGGCTAAGCCCGGTTTGTTTCTGAGGTTGCCTATGACTTGAACAAGAAAAATTCCAGTAGGACTCTCTCAACTCTATCTCAACTAATCACTTAAGTAACTAATTTAAAAATTGGGCACGCTGATCATAAAGGGGTGTGCTATGCGTTCGCCGGTCGATCTTTTAAAATGATCAGTCGGATCGCCAGCCGTCGAATCTCAAGCTAATCGAGCAGCCGAGCGGCTCAGGCCATCATTGCAACAAACTTCTTGTTGTTGAAACCTTTGCAACTGAGATCTTGTTCAAAAACCTTTGCAGCAAAGGTCATGTTGCAGATTTTTTTGCAACAAAGATCATGCTGTAATTTTTTTTCTAATAGAGGTATTGTCACATATATATTTTTGCAACAAAGCTAATGTTGCAGATTTTTTTAAAGATTCATCGCTTTGACAGCTGTTACATATGGCATCATCCAATGACCCAACCTTGTCCTCACTATTGCAAAAAAAAAATGGTGTCACATAACCCTTGCAACAAACCTCATGTTCCAAAACATTTGCAGTAGAGGTTGTGTTGTAGATTTTTTTTTCTGGCTTTACCTTTTTGTGACATAGATATTGCTACACAAAGGACTTTTGCAACATGAATGATGTTGCAAAAAATTGCAATGAAAATGATGTCGCAGCAGCACCGGTATTATTACCGTCACTTTTATTTGCAACTCCACCGTTGTTGTAGAAACTCGTCGATGCACGGCCGCATGACCTGGCAGGCATGGGTGTTTCCGCTGCGCGATGTCGTGTCGACGGTGTCGCAACGCTGGTCCTACACATGCTTCACCGTCGGTGGCAGGGATCTCTGGCGGGCTCGCATCACGGTGGAGATAGTAAGGCGGACGCGCGGCATACGGCAAGGAACGCCGTGGTCCGAGGTTCACGTTCACCATCCACCCTAGTCGCTTCATCATCGTCGGGTGTACACATCCAGTGGAATTATGTATTTGTCATCACCCTCTCTCATGTCACCCTTCTGACCGGTCTGCAACAGGTTCCCAGTTGCAAGAATGAGTGTAGGTTACGAAAATACTTTGCATGGTGAGATGAGATCTAGAAGAGTTTTTGGGTGAAAGTTGGGTCAACGCATGGATAGGAGGTAGAACATCTGTGGCCAAAGTTTCACCAAAGATAAAGATGAAGGAGAGCTATGGTCGCTAGGCCCATCAAGACCCGTGGCAAGCCTAGGATTCGACGTACCTGAGAGAAAACATCGGCCGGTTGAGCACTAACTTTTCCCGATCACAAAAGGACAAAACAAACTAATAGTACTACTTTTCATGTATTTGACCACCTATGTCTCAAACTTGAACTTTAATTCAATCGATATGTAGACTTTGTGCATGGAGTCTTGAACCTTGGCTCAACTTTGTGTGATGATGTAATCTGAATGGGAAATTCTCCAATAAAAATAGAAGTCATATTCTCATTGCCATGATAACACTTCTTATTTGTTGAACGATCTCATTGGCATCTTGAATAATAGCATCATGTCTTTTTATTTTCAGACGCAATGTTGGCATTATATATTTCTTACGTCTTCCATGGTTAGCCTTACCGACAATGCCGTTAGTGAAGGCACATTGGGTCACGTCAGCCTCCCTCCCTTGAAGGGAAACCGTCCTCGGTTTCGACCTATACCTCTTAGATTTTCTTTTAAAAATCTCGATGGTACACTATATATTATGTGTGCATCCTTGGGAAGAATTGTGTAAAACGCACCCTTATGCATAAAACTGTACATGTTTGTTCGCCCATGATGAAGAGCGTTAAAATCATGTTGCCACAGATGCCCCAAAATAAGGTGATAAACATGTAGTGGCATAATGTCGCATTCCACCTTATCAACATAGCCATCAACAAAAATATGAGCCTTCCCTTGTGAGTTACCTTCACTTGCCAACATCATTTATCCACTTCCATATAGTATACTCTTGGGTGCTCCCATGTTGGCAGCGAAAGAGACTCCATCACATCCTTGCTAATCATGTTGCTAGCACTGTCACCATCAATTATTAGCTTCCAAACTTCTCCCTTGATGGTATATGCAGTTTGAAAAATACTATGTCATTGTCCTTGTTTGACAATGGTCTTGTCATCTCGCTGGACCTTATGTGCTAGCAAACTCTTCATACCAGGATCATCTTGAGGATAACATAGTATGGTATCAACATGACCTCTTTCGATTCCGTCCTCTAACTTAGGCGTCTCATCTCCAGATTCTCAAATATATTCTGCATCAACAAGTAGAACCCTTCATTCATTGGAACATTCATGCTTCACGTGTCCACGTCCTCCACACTTGTGGCAAATAATATTACGATGGTAAGATGAAGTCGCATTAGATGAAACCTGAGAAACCTCCTTTGACGCAGCCGCCACTTTTCTTTTTTCAATGCTTCCCCACTTATAAGAAGTAGCCGGTTTAGCACTAAACCCACTATCAATAGGGGAAGAACCACGTCCCCCAATGTTGTAAGTTTGGAGTTTTTTGAAGCTTGCTTCTCCAATACCTAACGTTCAGCACGCTCCGCTTGATGACATAACTCATGAATATCATTGTATTGCATTAAATCAACACGGTAACGAATCTTTTCTTCCAACCCCTCAAATAAATGTACCATGGTCGCCTCCCCTGACCCACGTACAACTGTGCGGATCATTGAAACGTGCATCTTTTTGTAGTACTCATCAACTGATTTTGTACCTTGCACTAGACGACGCAATCTACTATGAAGATGGCCAGTGTAATAAGCAGGAACAAAACGTTTCCTCATCATTCGATTCATCTCGGTCCATGTATTGGTCGCTCGTGAGTACGGTTCTTATTATCCCACCATACAAGAGCATACTATGTAAATTCCATTGATGCAACACAAACCTTCTTTTCTTCATAGTAGTTGTGGCCATCAAAAATCGGATTTACGTGCATCTTTCACTCCAAATACTTCTATGGGTTAGAACAATTTCCCGAGAATTCAGGTATGGTTATCTTGGTTCGACCTAACCCATCATCCTCCTGGGCACCATTGCCGCCATGGTCGCGGCGCCGCCCGGCATGGCGGTAAGCCTCCACCTCATGTCATGGTCAGTGAGGTAATCCTCAACGTGCATCGAAGTCCCCAGAAAAATCACCATCACCGTCGTTGTCATGGTCACGACGTCGTCGTGGTGAGCGGGACTATCAGGGTGCCACATCACTCACCTAAAGGCACTGAACTGTTGCGCTGAACCGATTAAGACTCTGAGTCACCACCTGTAGACTATCAGTGCGTCGTCGATCGCTGACAATCAAATGCTCGTTCAACCTGTCCTCCTCGATGCCTACAATATTTGTAGACAACTCTTCAACCCTTGTCCCAAGCTTCTTGATAGCTCTCTTGATCGACATCAGATGTATACACAAATCATCACTTATCTTTGGATCCTCCGGAAGTTCATCGCCCTCCTCCTGATCAGATTTATCATGCTGCAGGTCCACCATCTTTCAAACAACCAAAACAAATAGCAGTAAAAAATTGTATCGTGATCGACCTTGCTCTAAATACCACTTGATGCGACCGTCGATAGAAAATCAATGACGCGAATAATGTTCTCAAATCTTTCACAATATAGTGTCAACTAAAACAATGTGGCGCTTGCGATCTTGTACATGCAATCATCACAGAAACAACATGCACACCCAAGGGCAGAAGTGCGTGGACGACCTTCAACAGACTAGTAGAAATTAATATTCTAAAATCAATCTCACATCAAAATCACACAACCTCAAAAGCTATTCAACAACTATCAAACAGCGGCTCGAAGGTATCACGAGTTACAGATCCGTTCATCTCTGGAAAAAAATCTAAACAAAAGTTGTCCCTCGTGCACGGCCGATCTAGCCTTTTATAGTGCTCGCAGGCACACGGGATAAAGCCGGTTTGTTTCTGAAGTCGTCTATAACTTGAACCAAAAAAAATACCAGTAGGACTCTCTCTTCTATCTCAACTAATCACTTAATTAACTAATTTAAAAATCTGACACACTGATCACAAAAGGGCAAAACAAACTAATAGTACTACTTTTCACATATTTGACCACATACGTCTCAAATTTGAACTTTAATTTCATCGATGTCTGAACCTTGGATCAACTTCGTCCGATGATGCAATCTGAATGGAAAATTATTCAATAAAATTATAAGTCATCTTCTCATTGTCATGATAACACTTGCTTGTTTGCTGAACGGTCTCATTGGCGTCTTCAACAATAGGATCATATCTTTTTATTTTCTAATGCAGTGTTGACACTATATATTTCTCCTGTCTTTCATGGTTAGCCTTATCAATAATGCCATTAGTGAAGGCACATTCGGTCACATCACGCCCCGCCGGACCCAGACACGCACGCCAGAATCGGAGGCGTGCACCGCCCTCAACGGCAAGGGAGGGGGATGTTGTCGGTGTCAAATCCGGCATATCTCATAGTAGGGGTCCTAAGCTAGGCATCTTGGAGCGATGGTAACATGGACACAAGATTTTACCCAGGTTCGGGCTCTCTCAAGGAGATAATACCCTACGTCCTTCTTTTGATTGTATTGATATGGTGATAGTACATAGTACAGGAATCTACTACGATATTGTAGTAATGAATATGAGATTGAGATCATCTATTGACTAGGCTGGCCTCGGTTTATATAATGCATTGTAGGCCTAGGGTTTAGAGGAGTCCTTTTCTTGTGAGCCAAGTCTTGTGAAATCTCCCTTGTATGCATCATGGGCTCTCCGATCTGACACATTAGTGAATCGCCTTGGGGGTCCTCGGCCCGACCCACTGGTCGGGAGACGACATGGTGAGTACCCCCTAGTCCAGGACACCATCAGTAGCCCCCTGAACCGGTCTTCAAGTTGGGGACGCTCCTCGGTTCTTCCGAACTGTTCTTCATCTTCAGTCGTCGGTCTTGAAAACTGGTTCAACAAATCTTCCCATCTCCGATCTTGAGGACCGTCGAGGTGTATATAAAGATTTCACGCGTCGGGCATCCGGGGAGCCCCTTTAAGTTATCGACCTTTATCAGTGCCTTGTAATTTTTTACACCACACCTGGGGTTTGAAGTGTTTCTCGTGTGGCAGTGTCCTCTTGCGTCCGAGCTCCAACGCCGAACTATATCTGAGGCGTATTTTCACACCCGAGCTCCAACACTATTCGGCATTCAAGGTATCCACTTGTGTCCGAGCTCCAACGCCGGACTACATCTGAGGTGTCTTTTGTAGCCGAGCTCCGACGCTGATCGGCATCTGAGCGCCAATGACGGGATGTGTCTGAGCTCCAATGCCGGATTGCATCTGAGGTGTTATAAATTACCTCGGTCTCTGAAAATTTGAAGGACCTCATCTGAGCTTAACTGCCGAAATAGTCTTTTATGGAGCCAGCCATTAGCATCTGAGCTTTATGTCGGACTACTTCCGAGGTGTTTTGCGTAGCCGAGCTCCAACACTGGTCGGCATCTGAGGTGTCATATATTACTTCGGTCTTTGAAAAGGTTGAACAAGTTCAGCCGAGCTTAATGCCAACAATGCCCTCTATTGAGCCAACCACATGCATCTGAGCATTACATCGGGCTGCTTCAGAAATAGTGCACCACCTTAGTAGGGGGGCGATTTTTTGTGGAAATTATTTTTGATCGCTGCAATTTATTCTTTGCCGAGAATTATAGCCAGTAGCCCTCAAGGTGTGTGTCGGTCTATAACCCGAGATGCACCTAAAGGAAAAAAATAAAGAAAATAAAACCATTGATCCCAGTAGCCCCTAAGACTTAGGTCGATTTGCAAAATCAGCCTCAGGATTAAGTTCTTGCTCAACGGCACACGTTAGGGATAGAAACATGGTACATAGTAGTTTCCGAGACTCGGGTTGGGTGCGGTCGACCAAACTAAGGATCGAATCTACTCAGAAACTGTATTGCTCTTTGAATTTGCTGAATTGAATAAGCAATGCAGTAGCCCCCGAGCCTTAATTTGGGCATGGGTGATCGAATTAAGGACCGATAATTGTTTGACACAAACTTTGTTACATTTGACAAAATTTATGTTTTAGTTTGGGGAATGTTCCCGAAATCTATGGTCTTTAATGAACCGAAATTTTTCACTTCCGTCATTGCCGACCAATTATATTCTTAAGATGGCTAGCTTTCGGCTTCACCTAGTCTGAGGTACTAACCCAGATGTCCCGCAAGTAACAATCACAGACGTGCTCCCTTTACCTCCTAGCCGAACAATCGGGAACATAGGGGGTAAGCACAGGAGCAAGGCAACCCAGCTTGGCTAAAATCTTAAGTCAAAATGATGCATATTTAATGCTTTGTGACGATGATTACGGAAGACAGCACTCGCATATTGAATACAATTTCTTTAATGCTATATGCTATTTTCAATCCTTTGTGATTGTTTATCATTTGAGAGTGGCCCATCGTTGGCTTCTTCCCCTTTGTAAATGCTACGCATGGTGTTTCCACAGTAACAACACAACCCTTAGCAGATCTTGGTACCCGGAGGCCGTTGTGTTAGCGGAAACGAGGCAATCCGATGTCTAGGCTTTATAACTTTCACTTAGTCACATGAGCTTAAAGTTTGGGAGGCCAGTTACTAGCCCCCGATTAGTGTTCGGCGTTAGCCGAGGTCAAGCAGTTAACACTTTGGCTAATTTTATGAACGGCCCATGGGATAACCTCTATCGGTCTATAGTTTGACAGATTCATCGGATTGCTGACCAGTTGGCCCTCATTGTGACTACCAGTTTTCGGCTTTCTCCACTGAGGTACTTAACCAATAGAATCGGAAGTACAATCGCAGTGGTTCTCCCTTTGCACACCTAACCGAACAAAGCGGAATGTATGAGGCAAGCATAGGAGCAGGGCAATCCAACTATTGGCAGAAGACACAATTCGAAGCTGATGCATGTAGAGCAATATCCGAGACACCGAGGTGGAGGTAGGCAGGGAAGATGCCAAACAATGGGTCAAAAAAGATTTCCTGTAGGGAACCTCATTCAAGATGATGTCCCTCCTCCTAAAAAACATACAAATATCTTAGAAGTGACATAAGCTCGAAAATCCAAAAAACTTACGTAAAAACTTTGACGTTCGAACTAAATCAAGTGTTTTGGTGCCAATCCAAAAATTGGTCTTAAATTAACATGTGCTTCGGTCGTGCTTTAACATGATACATCCGATCTCTTAGACTTCAAGCAGGCCAGCCTTTGGCTTCAGCCTCCCTATCCCGAGGGCGGAGTGTTTCTCCAAGGCCTATTTAGCGAACTAATCTCAAGCGGCTTTAGAGATAAACTAGGCTACCCGGCTATTGACCAAACACTCGTGTCTAAAAAAGGATTAGTAGAGAAGGACTTTGCAACGACCAAGAAGAAAACAACATTTATTATAAAATGGCTCATATAAATTTGAGAGCCCCCAAGTGACTTGGGTAAAAGAAATTTATGTATAGTGATTGTATGTATCGAAGTACTTATATCATATATGTGTTCGCCCAAACTTTAAACACGACCATCGGCTTCTCCCTTTTCGGCCAAGTGTCATCTACTATGCCATTCAAGGATATCGAAGATGTTTCGAATAACCAGGCAATCAGGCCATTAGGCTATAACAGACAAAGCACGTCTAGGGAACTTATGTTATATTACTATTTAACGTAAGAAGCATCTTCAAATAAAATAGTTCTGCCAATGGTTCCTTTGTTTGGGTTCTTATAATTACCATGAGGGGTGTGCAATAGATTTATTTATGCTTGTCTTCTGTCGTGGCCGACCATAGTTGAAAACAGTAAGAGCACTAGCTTTCGACTTCACCCGTCTGAGGTACGAGTTCGGATCACCCGATCGTAACAATCGCAGAGGTGCTCCCTTTACTCCCTAGCCGAACAATCAGGAACGTAGGGGTAAGCACAGGACCAAGGCAACCCAGCTTTGCGGAACACTTAAGTCAACATGATGCATATATTGGTGTAAACACGAACAAGGAAGGGTGTGATACATTGATAATCATATGCAAGAGGAAAAGCTTCATAAAGGAAGTCCCCAAGTAAACGGGGTATTTGAATTTGTTTGTAACAAACAAAGTTTTGACAAAGAAAGTTTTCACAAACAATTTTTTGTCAAATAAGTATAATGCTTGGTCGAACCGAACAAAATTTAAAACTGAAAGTTTTTGAGTATGGAGGCGACTTAGCTGGTTAATGTGCTCGGTGTCGATGACGCGATCCGAGGCTTGTGACATGTGCCGAGCTTGTAGTGGATCAAGGTCCCAGCCCCAAGCCAGTCACAAGGTAGTAGAAGAAGAGATGGGCTTGATGAAGTGACAACACAACACTTCTGAAGGCCGAGTAGAGAACCCCGGTCCAGTCAAGTAGACGGAGTAGTTCGACAGCGTGACAGCGAAGCCCCCAAGTCCGTCGGCCATGTAGACGATACAATTTGGTTGATGGAGGCGGGACAAAGATGTACGCATGCCAAGGTGACCGCATGACACAGCCAAAGTCGATTACTTGTGCCCACAACATAGTGCAAGCCAAGAGTAATAACAAATAAAGGTAATAATATATACTTTTTAAAAAAAGTATTCTACTTAGTTAATTTAAGTGAAGCAAATAATTAAAGGAATATGTCCTGGGCACCGAGGTGGCTGAATGAAGAGTTTGGCTTGACGAAGTGGCAACGCTGCATGGTCAATGTGGCGAGATGAAGTCCTTGGTCCAGTTAACATGGCGAAGCTGTGATCGGCGGACGCCGAAGTCTCATGTCAGCCGATGTGTTGAAGCAGGTAGGCTGGTGACATCGAAGTCTCATGCCAGCCGATGTGTTGAACCAGGTCGGCTGGTGACGCCGAAGTCTCATGCCAGCCGATGTGTTGAAGCAGGTCGACTGGTTGACGGCAAAGTCCTCGGAGCAGGTTGATGAAGGGATGCCAAAGCCCCGGTCTAGCCGAGGTGACGGAGCAGATATGTAAGTTGATGCTAGTGCCCCATGCCAGCCAACATGTCAAAGCAAGTCGGCATGGTGGACGTCAGCTATAAAAAGTAACGGTGCAGCAATGCCGACGTGGGTCGGAATTTGTGACGAGGTCGATGCTGGCTTGATGAAGCAATGGAGCGCCCGACCCCTACAACCCGCGGATGACGAGGTTTGTTTGATGATTATTCGGCCCTCGAGATGTCGAACTCTTGGTCGGATAACTGAGATGATGAGAAAATTTCCTTCAAAAAGGACGCCCGACAACCCGTTCATGAAAAAGATGAACTCAGGTTGGATTCGTTTTCGCGCAGAAAATAGATCCAAAATTCGTTGTACTAATCGGATGTTTCCTAGAGTTTGTACGGTCAGATCGAGCTGAACTTTTGAGTGGTGATCGGCATAGGAGTTCCGCGGCCGATGAACGGTGGGATTTTCCAACGGAAGTCCAAGCAAGACGCTAGACTCCTCGCCCTAAACTCGTCCATATTCGATAGGGCTCTGATATATTGTAGATCGCCGGAGACTCCTCCACCGGAACGCGAGGAAATTTTGCAAGGTTGTTCTAGACTCAATTTCGTAGAATTCCACCGAAGGAATCGTCAAAGCGACAATTGAGGAGGCGGGGACGACGAACACGAATTATCTGTCCAGAAAAACTACAGGGTCGCGGGAGGGCAATGTTGACGTTGAACCCCCGAGCACTACGGAGGATTCTTCCATGGTCTTGTTTGAGATTGGAGTTGACGTTGATGAAGACACCTATCCGATCTAGATGATCCAACGTGGCGCGCAGTCCTTAGCCTAGCTGAGGTGACCAGTCAAGTAGGCGACGAAGATGCCGACGTTGATGATGTAGCTCGGTTCCGACACGTAGATCGCGATGGAGCCGATCTGAATTCCCATCGCACCGCATCGACTACCCAGCAGGCTCTCAATGAAAGCACCAATGTCGGTGTCAAATCCGTCATATCTCGTAGTAGGGTCCTAAGCTAGGCGTCTTGGAGCGATGGTAACATGGACACGGGATTTTACCCAGGTTCAGCCTCTCTCAAGGAGATAATACCCTACGTCTTGCTTTTGATTGTATTGATATGGGGATAGTACATAGTACATGTATCTACTACGAGGTTGTAGTAATGAATATGAGATTGAGATCGTCTATTGACTAGCCTGGCATCAGTTTATATAATGCACCGTAGGCCTAGGGTTCATAGGAGTCCTTGTCTTGTGCACCAAGTCTTGTGGAATATCTCTTGTATGCATCATGGGCTCTCCGAACTAGCCCATTAGTGAATCGCCCTGGGGGTCCTCGGCCCGACCCACTGGTCGGGAGACGACATGGTGAGTACCCCCTAGTCCAGGACACCATCAGACGTGATGAAGAAATTTGTGCGTCGCCGTCGTGGGTTTCTGGCGAAGCTCGACAATCAGGATGAGTGGCTCCTCACTTGGGTGTAACGACGGTCGCTTACGATGGCGAAGACGGACGCTCCGCGGCTTCGCCGGAAGAATGCCAAGCACTCTGGCTTGCAATTGAGTAGTCTGAGCGCGAGGCGCCGGAGGCAGCGGTGGAGGCGACTCGGCTAGCAAAGCTCAAGGAATACTAGGGCAAGGTCGTTCAATGGCTCAAAGGGCTCATCATCCTCTCTGACTCCTCCTCCTACTCTCATGACAACGAGACCATGGCCCCTCGTCCGACGACTCGGACGATCCTCCACTAGCCGCCAACGCCTATAGTTGTGTGATACGTCTCCAACGTATCTATAATTTATGAAGTATTCATGCCATGTTTACAATAATTCTATATGATTTTGGTATGATTTTATTAGAACTAACCCGGACTGACGCTGTTTTCAGCAAAACTACCGTGGTGTTGTTTTTGTGTAGAAATAAAAGTTCTCGGAATGAGCTGAAATTTACGGAGAATATTTTTGGAAAATATAAAAAATACTAGAGCAAAGATTCACCGGAGAGGAAGGGTGAGGAAGACACAAGCCACAGGGGTGCCCCCCTAGGGCGCGTCCCCTTGGCTTGTGACTTCCCCGAGAACCTTCTGGACGTGGGACCGATGCCAAAAATTCCTATAAATACTAAAAAAACAGAAAGAAACCTAGATCGGGAGTTCCGCCGCCGCAAGCCTCTAGAGCCATGAAAAACCAATCGGGGCCCCGCTCCGGCACCCTGCTGGAGGGGGAAGCCATCACCGGAGGCCATCTTCATCATCCCATCGCTCTCCATGACAAGGAGGGAGTAGTTCACCCTCGGGGCTGAGGGTATGTACTAGTAGCTATGTGTTTGATCTCTCTCTCTCTCGTGTTCTTGAGATGGTACGATCTTGATGTACTTCGAGCTTTATTGATATAGATGAATCATATGGAGTTTTCCCCTCTCTATCTTGTTGTGATGAATTGAGTTTTTCCTTTGAACTTTTCTTATCGGATTGAGTCTTTAAGGATGTGAGAACACTTGATGGATGTCTTGCAATGGGATATCCGTGGTGACAATGGGATGTTCTATTGATCCACTTGATGTATGTTTTGGTGATCAACTTGCGGATTCCATGTCCTTGGGAATCTATGCATAAGGGTTGTCACATGTTTTTGTCTTGACTTTCCGGTAGAAACTTTGGGGCACTCTTTGAAATTCTTTATGTTGGATTGAACATGATGAATCTAAAATTATGTGATGCATATTGTATATTCAAGCCCATGGATACTTGTGGTGACATTGGAGTATCTAGGTGACATTAGGGTTTTGGTTGATGTGTATCTTAAGGTGTTATTTTAGTACGAACTCTAGGGATGTTTGTGACACTTATAGGGATAGCTCATAAGATTGATCGAAAAAGATAACTTTGACGTGGTTTCGTACCCTACAATAATTTCTTCGTTAGTTCTCCTCTATTTGTGACTTTGGAGTGAACTCTTTGTCACACGAGAGGTATTTACATATGATTCAACTATGCCAATATTGTTGAGAGAAATTGCACTAGTGAAAGTATGAACCCTATGCTTTGTTTCCAAGCATTTATACAATGTTTTGCTCGTTATTTACTATTTGTTACCTTGCTGTTTTTATATTTTCAGATTACAAAAACCTATATCTTGTTGGGGAACGTTGCATGGGAAACAAAAAAATTCCTACGCACACGCAAGATCTATCCTTGGTGATGAGCATCTACAAGAGGGAGAGTGGATCTACAAACCCTTGTAGATCGCTAAGCGGGAAGCGTTAAGAAACGCGGTTGGTGTAGTCGAACGTCTTCGCGATTCAAATCGCCTAGCATCCCGCGATCTCATCACGATCCGTCCCGCGGTCCAATCATGATCCGTCCCGTGAACTCATCATGATCCGTCCCACGATCTCATCACGATCCGTCTCGCGATCTTGATCACGGTCCTTCTGATCTAGCGCCGAACGGACGGCACCTCCGCGTTCAGCACACGTACAGCTCGATGACGATCTCCGCCTTCTTGATCCGGCAAGGGGGAGCAGAGAGGTAGATGAATTCTTGGGCAGCGTGACGGCACCGCGGCAATGGTGGTGGAGCAATTCTGGCAGGGTTTCGCCTAAGCACTGCAGAAAACCGATCTAGAGGAGAAACTGTGCACTAGAGGAACGGGTAGCACGTGGCTGAAACACTAGTGCAAAAACCCTAAAACCTCTAGTATATATAAGAGGAAGAGAGGAGGAGACTTGGCGCAAGGGCCAAGCCCTCTAGGCTTTGGCCGAAGTGGGAGGAGAGGAGGAATCCTTCTCCAATCCTAGTAGGACTAGGATTCCTCCTTATTTTGGCATTTTTGCTTTTTTCCACCTTTTTCTCTTTAGGTTTTTCTTCCCAGCCGCATGGGCCTTGTGTGGGACTTTCACCATCCCACTAAGGGCTGGTATTCACTCTCCCGCAGCCCATGTAGCCTCTTGGGTCGAAATACCCCTCCCGATGGTCCCCCGGTACACTACCGGCACTCCCGGTACACTACCGATGAGCCCGAAACTTTTCCCGCGACCAAAATAGGACTTCCTATATATCAATCTTTACCTCCGGGACATTACGGAGCTCCTCGTGACGTCCGGGATCTCATCCGGGACTCCGAACAACCTTCGGCAACCACCATACATAACTCTATACTACCGAAACGTCACCGAACCTTAAGTGTGCAGACCCTGCGGGTTCGAGAACTATGTAGACATGACCGAGACACCTCTACGGTCAATAACCAATAGCGGACCTGGATGCCCATATTGGTTCCTACATATTGTACTAAGATCGTTATCGGTCGAACCTCTATGTCAAGGATTCAGTTAATCCCGTATGATGTTCCTTTTGTTCTTTGGTATGTTACTTGCCCGAGATTCGATCGTCGGTATCTCCATACCTAGTTTAACCTCGTTACCCGCAAGTCTCTTTACTCGTTCTGTAATACAAGATCCCGTGACTAACACTTAGTCACATTGCTTGCAAGACTTGTTGTGATGTTGTATTACCGAGTGGGCCCTGAGATACCTCTCCATCACACGGAGTAACAAATTCCAGTCTTGATCCATGCCAACCCAATAGACACCCTCGGAGATACCTGTAGAGTACCTTTATAGTCACCCAGTTACGTTGCGACGTTTGATACACACAAGGCACTCCTCCGATGTTAGTGAGTTGCATGATCTCATGGTCATAGGAACAGATACTTGACATGCAGAAAACAGTAGCAATAAACCGACACGATCATATGCTACGTTTGTAGTTTGGGTCTTGTCCATCCCATCATTCTCCTAATGATGTGATCCCGTTATCAAATGACATCTCATGTCAATGGCTAGGAAACATTAACCATCTTTGATCAACGAGCTAGTCTATTAGAGGCATACTAGGGACATGGTTTTGTCTATGTATCCACACATGCATCTAAGTCTCCGATCAATACAATTATAGCATGGATAATAAACGATTATCATGAACAAGGAAATATGATAATAACTAATTTGTTATTGCCTCTGAGGCATATTTCCAACATATTTACCATCCATATTGCACTTGTATCACCATCTCTTCGCAGAACTAGTGCACCTAAACAATTTGCCATTGTATTGGGTGTGTTGGGGACACAAGAGATTTCTTGTATTTGATTACAGGGTTGTTTGAGAGAGACCATCTACATCCTACACCTCTCACGGATTGATAAACCTTAGGTCATCCACTTGAGAGAAAATTGCTACTGTCCTATAAAACTCTACGCTTGGAAACCCAACACGAGTCTACAAGAAGAAGGTTGTGTAGTAGACATCACTGTGCCTTCGGCCTGGAGGGGAAAGAGACGGTGAGGAAGTGGTGAAGATGTGCCTTCTTCGCTTTAATTTCAAGTTTTTAGATGTAGTTTAAACTTGTCTGTTGTTTATGTGCATTATGTAAACTTTGACGATCCTTCGAAGATCCGTTGGTGATCTTTTGGTGGACGGATTATGTATCTGTATGTCCGTTTCTATGTTCATTTCATGATATACGTAGTTTTATCCACAATGCATGGTTTAGTATGGATAAATGGGATCCGATATGAGATATATTAATGTGGACGACGCGATTTGAGGAGTGACCTGTTAGTGCCCACGAATGCTCCCGAGCGCGTCCACGGACGTTTGAGGAGGCAATTTTACTAAGTCCCATATAGATGTTTTAATCACTTGAGCAGTCCATGACCACAACCTCGTCCCATTATGATATTATTGGCATAACTATGGACTCAATGTGATTTTAAATCACTTAAATATAAAATGGAGTCTTTGAGAGCTTGACCAAGACATGTCCTTAGCATTTTGATGGGTTCAATTTCGCATCCAAATATTGTACCCAAACTGAACTTTCCTAAAATATTCTTTTAAATAAGCATTAGTTTAATGACATATATGTTGTGATGAATTATTAAAATCATCTGGAAATTAGATAAGATGAGTCCGACGGCTTTGGCATGCAAGAGGCGGCTGCAGAGTTTCTTCACACCCCAAACCGTGGAGGCAGCAACACAATTCAAGGCGGGGCAAGCGAGAATCCTCAACTCGATCCAATTTGAGCGAGAGGTGGTGATGAACTGCCACCGTATTTAGCGTGAAGCGGCAGCAGCTCTTTGCATACCTCGACGACGAGGAAAAGAAGCCCGAGCTTTGCCAAACCGCTAGACATGTCCAACCAGGGGGTCATATACCTCTCCAATGACCACGAGTAAATTAGTATAGGTTACATTTTATGGAAAAAGTAAATATTTTTCAAAAAAATGTGAACATTTTAAATAAAATCTAGACAATTTAAAAATATGTAAATGCAACAATTTGTTACAATGCTAAATACTTTTTTTGAAATTCATGATTTTGTAAATAAAATCCAGTTTTTTTAAAACATTAAAAGTGCCAAATTTTTACAACTCTAAACATTTTATTTTTCAAATAACAACAGGCAAAAAACGATAAAGAACCTTGTAAATGATCCCAAAAACCGTACAAGAAACTACTATAAGTTCCCAACAATCGAGAATAAACGAGCCAGCCCAAAAACCAATCTCGCTCTAGGTGCATGCGCACTCATCCATCACGACATCGGTGGAGCTCCTATAGGACGGTCGCCGCGGTGGACTCCTATAGGACGCTCGCTGCGGCAAACAGTCACCCCTTCGCACAGGGTGCGATCCGACTGTATTAGCCCATTTGCAACGTAGCGAGCTGATATTGTAGCGGCAATGCATTGTAGCAAACCAGCACTATTACGTCTAGATACATTCATTGAGCAACAAGTAATATGTATCGGAGGGAATAATAAATTTTGAAACTCAGACATTGTTTGAAATTCTGAATATATTTGGAAACACGAACATTTTTGTAATTTGAAACATTTTTTTCACTTTTCTGAACAGTTTTTGGAAAACATAAACAACTTTTGAAGTTAAGAACATTTTTTAAGAATGCCAACAATTTTATAAAATAAAGCAGTTTAAAACTCTGTATACTTGTTGAAAAACGAGAACATTTTTTGGAAAACATGAACAAAATTTGATATTCAAAGCATTTTTAAAACATCATTATTTTTTGTAAATGTGAACATGCTTTGAAAACTGGGAACATTCTTTGAAAATCCAAACATTTTTAAATATTCAAACATTAAGAAAAGCTGGACAAAACTGAACAAAACATGGAACCTTCTAAGGGCCTCTTTAATTCGTAGGATTTTAAAAACACGGGAATAAGAAAAGTAGATAGTTTGAGTGGCATGTCCATTTCAACCTATAGGATTAGTGAGGAGTGTTGATGCCACAAAAAATAAATAAAATGTAAAGAGGTTGGAGTGGGTGTTTGATTTCTTATGAAATATAGTACAAAAAATTTCATAGGAAAAAATCCTATTGGGTCCAACTATATCTAGCCATGGGCCGGGTCGAGCCGGGCTTGGGTCGGGCCCTAAAAAGCCAATGGCGGAATGAGGCCCAGGCCCTATCATTGGGCCTACTTTGAAGCCCAAGCCCGGCCTAGGCCCTGAAAAGCCCGTCAAGCTTGGGGCCATGGACTGGGCTTCTTCCTTAAAATCCCAATATACCAAACCCAAGCCCGGCCCGGCCCTACGGGTGGGCTCAAAACTCAGGTCCAACCCCGGCCCATGGGCAAGCCCATCGTGCCTAGGCCTTGGATTTTGGGGCCAGGCCTAGGTGGGCCGACCGGGCTCGGCCGGAGATGCCCAGGTATAGGTCCAACTTTATGAATCCAAAGATCAATGTAGGAAAAAATCTTACGCCCCGTTTGGATGTAGATATTCGAAGCAGGATTTCAGAATTGGCATTGTCTTACCCGAATGCAGCTGTTTGGATTGCCTGGACATTCGCCCATGGAATTCGGGCTGAATATCGAGCGGCCAACCACAACACTAGCATGACCTCTCGGCAAATTCGGAGCTCTGAACCAACGTATTCGGTTGAATTGAGATCGAGGTTGACCCGCCCCAACCGCGCCTCCCAGACAAACGGCTTCTCTAGAGAGTCCAGGCCGGCGTGTTGCCCATGCCACCAGTGTCGTCTCGCAGGTCGACGGCAACACTCCTCTGGCTATCCCTGCCTCCCTAGGTCATGGCCTCGCCGCTTGCAACCACCAACGGTCACCACTGGAGTTTACCGCGGATCGTCGCCTTTGGTTCCTTGCCACCGCGTCCGCCGGCTCGTTGCTCCCACCGACTACTGGCGCTGGTTCTCCATCTCTTCCTCATGGCCGACATAACCTTCCTAGTATAATCGAGCCATGCGAGGCAATAGCGAGCACGGAAGCCAGCGGCTTGGAGCTGAGCAATACACACCTCAGCATGCAGGAGCTTCTACGACAGCCCGACCATACATCCTCTCCAACCGTTGTTTCTTCCATTTTAGCCACGTGCCACCACCTACAGCTGTCCACCATCGAGTAAGGTCGCCATGCCCATGAGCTGCTCGGCGGAATGCCAATCCATTCAGTGCAACATATCGTGACACTCTAAAGTTGTCAAATTTTAGAACTAATGCCAAGCTCGGCATATGGCATGTACGTGCGGTGCAGGATAGTTGTGTAGTAGCAAAAATGTGTAGTCTACAAATGTTTAATATCACTTTTGTTGCATGTATCAACAGTGGTCAATTTTAAAACTAATGCTTCTTTGTATGTGTGTATGTGTTCTGTACATACAGTTAAAATGTGAATGTTAAGAAAGCGAGAAAATCCACACCTTGGCCATCGAAACAACAATTGGAATTGGTGCTCTCCTTGAATTCCAAGCACCAAATATATG
This sequence comes from Hordeum marinum, assembly GCA_022496015.1. Lineage (NCBI taxonomy): Eukaryota > Viridiplantae > Streptophyta > Magnoliopsida > Poales > Poaceae > Hordeum > Hordeum marinum. The sequence goes on along the minus strand of CM039673.1, from coordinate 387,344,929 downwards.
AACATCCAAACACTAGAATTGACATTGAAGAGCAATACCAATGTCCTGAGATATTTGGCATTGGAGCAATTCAATGCCAAGCCCTTGAATGTCTACATCCAAACATAGCGTTAAGAATTTCAATACTTCAAAAATCCTATAAAATTTCTTTGAATCAAAAAAGCCCTAAAAGGTTCTGGAAACCGGAAAACCAGGATTCACGTTGCTGCTAAATGAGCCCACCTCTATATCGGCTATCAGTCTCGTGGGCTGTTGCGCTATAATCGAGAGATACCTAGGGGCAGCGCGTAGGGCTTGTTTTTGGGCTTCACTACTGACCGTGGAAAAGCCTATACGACGCTCTTTGCGTCAAGTTGTCGTGCAAACACAGAAACATGACGAGGCGAGCAATTAAATCGGCGTCCGTTAGCACGTTTCACTGATCCCGGCTTTGGGAGATTTCCAAACGGCCCAGGTCTATTTTTTTTCTTTTGTTGTTTCTTTTATGGATTTGTTCGGCTTTACATTAGTTTTACAATTTTGTTCTTTTTTTCCTGTTCTTGTTTTTAGTTATCGGATTCTTTTTCCTTTGTCCTTTTTATTTATTTTTTATTTTTAATTAAATTTTCTTCTAGTTTTTTGTATCTACTTTTGTTTTACAGAATTTAAAAAATTCTTCTAATTTACAAAAAAATGTGCGGAATGTCAAAAAGTGTTCCCGCTTTGAAATTTTGGTCAAAAGTCAATAAATATTTGTGATATTTAGAAAATGTCTGCCTTTCAAAAAAGGTTCATAAGTTCAAAACAATCCTGCTTTTAAATTTACTTCACAAATTCAAAAAAAATTACATATTTTCAAAAATGTTCTCCTTTTCAATTAATATACAAAAGTTCAAAATAAAATCTGATATAAAAATTCAAATTCAAAAATCGTTCATCAGTTACAAATAATTTCGCTTTTTTCATATTTTGTTCAGACTTTGAATGTTTTTCACAAATGCAAAAAATGTTCCGTCGCTAGCGTTTCATATTTTGGAATCATTTTTATGTTTTCCCGATGTTTCATGAAAGGTTTGAAAAAAATGATAATATTCGGATCTGCCAATGCAGTTTATTCTAAAGTGTTTCACGCTTTGTACCGTCGCTAGCGTTGAGTAGCTTGACTTGTTAGGTACGTTGGGTATTAGAGGTTGATTGCGAGTTCGAATCCGAGCTATTGTTCCTCATTTTTTATGTTCTTTTTTCACCGCTTGTTACTCCAGGGTGGGCGGGCCCATGCCGGAGTTTACCCTACGCGACTACTACGGTTGCAGGCAATAATCCCTATTAGGAACTTATGCGCCCATTTTACTTTTCTCTACCTTTTAACCTATATGCCTTTTATTAGTTCTTTTTTTTCTCGTTTTCCTTTTTTCCATTTTTTTTCTTTTTTTTCTTCTTCTTTATCCTTGCGTAGCTAGTTGTCCGCAAATACGTGATTTTTTGTTTTTGCATTTGATGAACGTTTTTCAATTTCGATGGACATTTTTTAGAAATCCATGAACTTTTTTGAATTTAATGATTTATTTTTAAATTTAATGAACTTTTCTGAAACTGGATGATTTTACTTTTCACTTTGTATGAATATTTTTCCAAATTTAATGAAATTTTCTGAAGTTGGATGAACTTATTTTAAATTAGTTGGTTTGTTTTCCAAAATTGGTGAATTTTTTAAGTTCTGTGAATTCTTCTTCAAAATGGTTATTTTCTTCAGTTCTGTCAAATTGTTTCAAGATGGTGATTTATTTTCCAGTTCTATGCACTTTTTGCAAAATTTTGGTATTTTTTTGTGAATTTATTTTTAAAATTGATGACATTTTTTCATTCATTGAAATTATCTTGATTAGGAGCAAGTTTTTTGCATCTTTTTGAACTTTTTCCAGTTCTATGCACTTTTTGAACTTTTTGAACTAAAGCGTCGTGCCCTCCACAATAACCCGCCCAAAAAAATGTCTGTTTTTTTTTTTTTTTGCGGGGGTCTGCTGCTGTTGGCAAGCAGCGATGGTGGGGAGGGGAATATCCGTGCCCTGCGGCGTATGTAATGGCGGAGGCAGAGACACGTTCCGTCCATGCCGCGAACATGTCCACTGCGTTTGGTGCTGATGGTGGGAGATCCTTCCTACTCCTAGGCGCAGGCAGGCAGTCAGGCCGGACGTATCTTTCACTCAACCGGTCTCGGCGGACCCCCTCTTCCTCCCCCTCCTCCCGCCCTTCCGCTTCTGGGGTCCAATTAATGACGGCGGCGGCAACGCACCAGAGCAGAGCAGCCCGGCTTTATGGCGCCACATGCACGGGCATGGCTGCACCCGCACGCCTCGGCCTCGGCCTCAGCCTCGATCTGAACACGGTGTAGTACATGTTGCTCGGCCTCGGACCACTCGCTAATGCGCACGGTTCCGAACGGCCGGCACATCAAACGTCGTGTACCGGTGTACGCACGTACATGTGTCTGTCGGTGCCGGCCGGCCGGCCTTGTCTCGTCAAACAAACAAACCGCAATCAAGCATGATCCGCCCCATCCGTAGATTGGATTGGACTGGATTGGCCAACCCCAACGGCACACACACACACACACACACACATTCCTCCTCCTTACGGGGACACGCATGCCAAACCGAAAACAGAAACAGAGGAAAGGAGGGAGGCCTGCCGCTGCCGGGAACACGGGAGAGGGGCTGCTCCGCACGTAACTTGAGCAGCACAGCGTCTCATGTGACCTGTGACTTGTGAGTGACCTCCCACGTTACGCTGCCCACGCTTCACTCTTGCTCTTGCTCTTAAAAACAAACCAAACCAAACAAGCGGATCCAAGGCGTACCACCTCACGTGACCCACATCTCTTCTCTTCCCGGCCGCTCCAAGCAGGAGACCTTCTTCTTCTTTTCTTAAACAAACAACGTTGTCAGTTTGAGATCTTTCCCTGGAGAAGAATTCTCACTCACACCGTATCGGCCGACGACAGTCGCATGATTGGGCTGCCCCCTCCATTTGCGTTGCCATGGACTTTGCACCCCCCAGGTCACATGGACATGGACATGGATGGCTGCCCGTTCTTTTGCGCCCCTCGTTTATCTGGCCTCTGGCTTCAGCTTGGCGTGCTGCTGCTCTTGGTCAAACCTCAAACGGTTCACTTCACATGCCAAAAGGTGCGACCGGGCGCGACGATCCCCATCGCACATCGCTTCTCCCTCTTCCAAGTGAAGGTGGACTTTTCCTGCTATTAAAAAATAATAACGATTAAACATGAAAAGGCCAGCAAGATGTGTATCTGCCTTGCCTTGCTGCGACATGGCCATGGCCTCACCTTTCAACAACCAGGATCTCTTGGCTCCTATTGGTCAACCGGAGTTAAGAATATGTTTTGTGTCTGACATCTGGGTGGGCGTTGCCAATATTGTATGGCCGCGAGATCTTCCATGTAAACTTTTCTCGTGGCTAAAGGAGGTTCGGTGTGACTAACGGTATTGCTTACAATGCTGCCGATCATGCATGTTTCTTTTCTATAGTATCTTTTGGTTCAAGAAAGGTGAAAAGAAATAAAGAACAACAAGGGTTAGTTGCACCTGCAGATCTCATGTTATACCTTCCCTCTCCCGAAAGGGTTTTTAAACTTTATACTGACATCTTCTGGAACTGGTTACGGGCACTCAAGCTAATGTGCGACTCAAAGCTGATAAAACAACATTATCTCATTATCTAAAGGATTTCCTGGATCAAATCTAATCATGCCTCCAATTTTTGGCTTTATTTCCTTTGCCCTTCCTTTTGCGGGTCAGGCACATTAACATGCAAGATGGCCTCTCCGTCCCTCTCATACAACAATTTTTCGACCTGTGGAGCAAATGTCAAGAGGTCCAACTATCGCCGGACAACAATAATGACATCTAGTGAAAGTTCATCGCAGATGGATGTTATTCCACCGTGACACTTTTCGGATGCAGTTTGCTGTATTGATCAAGTCGGGCTTGCCAGAGTTAGTTTTGAAGATCTGGACCCTTCCCAAGATTATGTTTCTTTTCATGGCTCATTCTTCAAGATAGAATCTAGATGTTAGGAATAAGCCACGATGGACGGGTGCACGTGCGCACCTTGGACGTGGCGAGCACCATGGGGGCATGTGTGTGTGTGTGCGTCTGTGTGTGCGTGCGTGCGTGTGTCGTGTTCAGGTGCGTGTGTGTGTGTGTGTGCGCGCGCGCGCGGGCAACGCGCCATAGTTGTAGGAGTCTGTTGGTGAACCGGTCCGGGCGTCAAGGACGATCTGTTGCGGGCTCGACGTGAGCCGTGCACGTAAGTGCGTTTGGTGGCCGCGGCCAGAGCGGGCCAGATCGTGTGATCGGGGGGTGGAGGCGTGCGGGCCGTGCCCAGCGCTGGCCCATGGTATAAGACCCGTGTGGGGTTCGCTGTAATGGTTGTGGTGAGGAGTTTGAGCTATGCAAAGTTGTCGTTCGTGCGGCGGGCGTTCATGCGCCCGAGAAAAACCATTGTGTCCTCTCTATGCTCCTTCTTCTTCCTCCTCCTTCGGCTTGAGCCTGTGAGCGAGAGGTGTCCAAAGCATCCGAGAGAGAGTTGCGTGAGAGGAGCAACAAGGCTTCGACGCCAACATTTGGCATCAGAGCTATGGTTGCGGGGGTGATCGCCGGCGAAGTCACTCGTGCCATACACCAGCGAAGCAGGGAGCTCGCTGCCCCTGCAGTGCCCAATGCTCATCAGTGACAACTACACCGTGTGGGCGATCAAGGTGGAGGCCATCCTCTACGTGCATGGGCTCTGGGAAGTGGTGCCCCCCACGAAGGATAAGTCAATGTGGATAGGGTATCAATCTAATACATATACATATCAGATGTTTACTCAATTCGAAATGAATAAAAATAATAGTGACATATTAGTTAAAGGAAATAAATCAATAGCTATGAATAATCAACTTGCAATATAGGATAAGTCAATGATTTATGAATAAATACTACTTCAATGCCTAATAATTCCCAAGTTTAACCATATCAAAAGTAAAATCTGACAACTTATTAAGCTTTTATGATTGATAATTGGCATCTTGGGCCTAGATTACTTAAATTATCTCACCAAACTTTTTTTGGAACAAATATATCCACTTTCATATCCATATTTGTGTAAAAATCACGTACTGTATTTCTATTTGTAAAGTAAACTCGAATATCTTCCATTTCCATTGTCAGCCTACTTGCGGCGCCACCCTCCTATGCCGGCCCCTATCGCCTACCCAACCACTCCTTGCCTTGTCTTGGTGTCTCATCCAAAGTACGCGTGTCCACAGGGGTGTCCGCGGGCCGAAGACACTAGAAAGCACATGTCTTGGGCCGTCGGAGCCGGAGCCACACCGACGAGGACCAGCAAACCGAAGAAGCTTGAGAGAATGCATCCTTTGGTTGCCAGGGTCGAAGCCGCGTTGGCGGAGGACGTCGACAAGCCAGGGGACCTGGAGAGTGTAGGTCCAGCTGCCTCAGCCTCACGCCCACAACACAAGGGACGCCACAAGGGAGCTGACACGAGGCAAACTTCACTACGCAGTGGTGGTGGACGGAGGGATGTCACCCAGCCGAAGCAGCACCACCGCGGGAGAGGAAGATACCACCGTCGGGATCCAAGCCACGCCGAGGAGCCAAAACTGCAACACGTGCGAGGGGATCACACCAACGCAAGCAAGGAGCAGTGCTACTTGTAAACTTGAAAGCACATATGCTTCCTTGGAGGTTCTGATAATTCATGATAACATACATTGTCTCTTGGACTAATTTTTTTACCTAGTTTATTTCAGATGAAGTCCACACAGAAGATTGGCCATGGAATGTGTGGACAATCCCCAAGGAGATAAGAAGAAGAAAAGGAATAGTATTGGCAAATCATCGAGCTTGACGACTCTATATTTTACATTTTGTGAGAAATCACTTTTGAGTCCATAGGAAAGCCAATACTATGAAAAGGGGATGAGGTGTATATGATGATCTGCTTGCTCAAGTGCTTAGAGATTAGCCACCAAAAATTACACATGAAATTCTCCCACAAATTCTCTATCTAAACCCTACCACTAAAATCGGTACCACCAAGTTTCCAAAATCGTCCCTATCGAGTTTTTCCCTAGACAAATCCCATGCCAAGACCATAAGGTCTTGGTGCCACCAACTTTCCATTAGGTGTAACCGAAACCAGTGACCAACTTTCTAGTTAGCCATTTTAAAGAATTGGAATCTCCGAGTTTTGGGAATCGGTCTCACTGAGATTTGGAAACTGCCTAGGTCACCCATATTAGTACCACCAAAATTTATATATCGGTCTACCCGAGAAGCCGAAAGTTGCCACATTTTGCACTAGTCGGTGCAACCGAATTTTTGGATTGGTTACACCGAGTTGGGCAATAATGTTGTAATGGTTGGATTTTTGGAGATGCCTATATATACCCATCCACCTCCTCTCACTCATAAATGAAGTACTCACAACATACCTACACTTGACCCATCCATTTTTCTGAGAGAGAGCTACCAACTCATGTGTTGAGATCGAGATCTTCCACTCCAACCATATAAATCTTGATTTCTAGCGTCCCCAAGTTGCTTTCCACCCAATCAACCTCTTCTACCAAGCCAAATCTGTGAGAGAGTGATTGTGTGTTGATGAGACTATCTTTTGAAGCACAAGAGCAAGGAGTTCATCATTGTTGCCACATCTATTACCTTTTGTAGAGTGGTGTCTCCTAGATTGGTTAGGTGTCGCTTGGGAGCCTCCTTCTTCGTGTTGTGGGGTTGAACCAAGAAGTTTCTAAAGGCAAGGAGATCGCCTACTTCGTGAAGATCTACCCATAGTGAGGCTAGTCCTTCGTGGATGGAAGCCGTGATGGAATAGACGAGGTTACTACTTTGTGGAACCTTATGGGTGGAGCCCTCCATGGACTCTTGCGACCACTACCCTCCGTCGGTGGAAATCTCCATCAACGTGGACGTACGATAGCACCACCTATCAGAACAACGTGAAAAATCTTCGTGTCTCCAATTGCGTTTGATCTTCCTACCTATACTCTTTCTTGTTGGAAATATGCCCTAGAGGCAATAATAAAATGGTTATTATTGTATTTCCTTGTTCATGTTAATTGTCTATTGTTCATGCTATAATTGTGTTAACCAGAAACCGTAATACATGTGTGAACACATAGACCACAACATGTCCCTCGTGAGCCTCTAGTTGGCTAGCTCGTTGATCAATAGATGGTCACGGTTTCATGATCATGGACATTGGATGTCGTTGATAACGGGATCACATCATTAGGAGAATGATGTGATGGACAAGACCCAATCCTAAGCATAGCACAAGATCGTGTAGTTCATTTGCTAAAGCTTTTCCAATGTCAAGTATCATTTCCTTAGACCATGAGATTGTGCAACTCCCGGATACCGTAGGATTACTTTAGGTGTGCCAAACGTCACAACGTAACTGGGTGGCTATAAAGGTACACTATAGGTATCTCCGAAAGTGTCTGTTGGGTTGGCACGAATCGAGACTGTGATTTGTCACTCCATGTGACGGAGAGGTATCTCTAGGCCCACTCGGTAAGACATCATCATAATAAGCTCAATGTTACTAAGGAGTTAGCCACGGGATGATGTGTTACGGAACGAGTAGAGAGACTTGTCGGTAATGAGATTGAACAAGGTATAGGGATACCGACGATCGAATCTCGGGCAAGTATCATACAGGTAGACAAAGGGAATTGTATACGGGATTGATTGAATCCCCGACATCGGGGTTCATCTGATGAGATCATCGTGGAGCATGTGGGAGCCAACATGGGTATCCAGATCCCGCCGTTGGTTATTGACCGGAGAGGTGTCTCGGTCATGTCTACGTGTCTCCCGAACCCGTAGGGTCTACACACTTAAGGTTCGATGACGCTAGGGTTATAGGGAAATAGTGTACGTGGTTACCGAAGGTAGTTCGGAGTCCTGGATGAGATCCCACACGTCATGAGGAGTTCTGGAAGGGTCCAGAGGTAAAAAATGATATATAGGAAGTGAGGATTTGGCCATCGAAAGTGTTTAGGGAATTACCGGTAACGTATCGGGACCACCGGAAAGGTTCCGGGGGTCCACCAAGTGGGGCCACCAGCCCCAGAGGGCTGCGTGGGCCTAGAGTGGAAGGGACCAGCCCCAGAGTGGGCTGGTGCGCCCTCCACCCTGGCCCAAGGCGTAGGAAAGGTGGGATGGAGGGGAAATCCTAGGCCCAGATGGGCCTAAGGCCCACCTAGGGCTGCGCCCTCCCCTCTCCTTCTCTAGCCACCGGCCAGATGGCCAATCTAGGGTCGACCGCAGCCCCTAGGGTGGGAACCCTAGGGCTGCGCCCTCTCTCCCCCTCCTATATATAGTGGACGGTTTTGGGGCTGCCAGAAACACGAGTTCTCTCTCTCTCTCTCTCTCTCGGTGCAGCCCTACCCTTCTTCTTCTTCACTCTCCATGGTGCTTGGCGAAGCCCTGCCGAAGACCACACAGCTCCACCATCACCACACCGTCGTGCTGCCGGAGCTCTCCCTCAACCTCTCCTTCCTCCTTGCTGGATCAAGGTGTAGGAGACGTCACCGGGCTGCACGTGTATTGAACGCGGAGGCGCCGTTGTTCGGTGCTTAGATCGGATTCCATCGCGATCTGAATCGCTATGAGTACGACTCCACCAACCGCGTTCTAGTAACGCTTCCGCTTTTTGATCTTCAAAGGTATGAAGATGCACTCTCCCCACTTGTTGCTGGTTTCTACATAGATAGATCTTGGTGAACACGTAGGAATTTTTTTGATTTACTACTATGTCTCCCAACAGTGGTATCAGAGCTAGGTCTACGCATAGAATCTATGCACGAGTAGAACACAAGTTGTTGTGGGCATCGATCTTGTTAATTTTCTTACCATTACTAGTCTTATCTTGATTCAGAGGTATTGTGGGATGAAGCGGCCCAGACCAACTTTAGATGTACGCTTATGTGAGACCGGTTCCACCGCCTCACATGCACTTGTTGCATAAGGTGGCTAGCGGGTGTCTGTCTCTCCCACCTTGGTCGGACCGGATTCAATGAAAAGGGTCCTTATGAAGGGTAAATAGCAATTGGCATATCACGTTGTGGTTTTGGCGTAGGTAAGATATGTTCTTGCTAGAAACCTATAGCAGCCACGTAAAAACTTGAAACTACAAATTAGAGGACGTCTAACTTGTTTTTGCAGCATATGCCTTGTGATGTGATATGGCCAAAGGATGTGATGTGATGCATTGTGATGTATGAGATTGATCATGTTCTTGTAATAGGATTCACGACTTGCATGTCGATGAGTATGACAACCGGCAGGAGCCATAGGAGTTGTCTTATTTTATTGTATGACCTGCGTGTCAATCAAGATCGCCATGTAATTACTTTACTTTATTGCTAAACGTTAGCCATAGTAGTAGAAATAATAGTTGGAGAGACAAATTCATGAAGACACGATGATGCAGATCATGATGATGGAGATCATGGTGTCGAGCCGGTGACAGTGATGATCATGATGCCCCGAAGATGGAGATCAAATGAGCAAGATGATATTGTCCATATCATGTCCCTATATTGATTGCATGTGATGTTTATCATGTTTACATCTTACTTGCTTAGAACGCCGGTAGTAAATAAGATGATCTCTCAATAAAATTTCAAGAAATGTGTTCACCCTAACTGTGAACCGTTGCTAAGGATCATTGTTCCGAAGCACCACGTGATGATCGGGTGTGATAGGTTCTAACGTTCGCATACAACAGGTGTAAGCCAGATTTACACATGCGATACACTTAGGTTGACTTAACGAGCCTAGCATGTACAGACATGGCCTCGGAACAGGGAAGACTGAAAGGTCGAACATGTGTCGTATAGAAGATACGATCAACATGGAGATGTTCACCATGGATGACTAGTCCGTCTCATGTGATGATTGGACACGGGCTAGTCGACGTGGATCATGTGTCACTTGGATGACTAGATAGATGTCTATCTAGGTGGGAGTTCATTAAATAATTTGATTATGTGAACTTAATTATCATGAACTTAGTCTAAAATTGTCTTTACAATATATAATGTAGATCCAATGGCCAACACTAATGTCACCCTCAACTTCAACACGTTCCTAGAGAAAACCAAACTGAAAAACGATGGAAGCAACTATGCGGATTGGGTCCGTAGCTTGAGGATCATCCTCATAGCTTCCAAGCGATTGTATGTCCTTGATGCACCACTAGGTGACCCACCCATTTTCCCAGCGGATCAAGACGTTATGAACGCTTGGCAGTCACGCTGTGATGATTACTCCCTGGTTCAGTGCGGCATGCTTTACAGTTTAGAACCGGGGCTTCAAGAGTGTTTTGAGCAACCCGGAGCATATGAGATGTTCCAAGAGCTGAAACTGGTTTTCCAAGATCATGGGTCAAGAGATATGACGTCTCCGACAAGTTCTTCAGTTGTAAGATGAAGGAAAATAGTTCTGTTAGTGAGCACATACTCAAGATGTCTGGGTTGCACAACCTCTTGACTCAGCTGGGAGTTAATCTCCCGGATGAATCGGTCATTGACAGAATCCTCCAGTCGCTTCCACCTAGCTACAAGAGCTTTGTGATGAACTACAACACGCAGGGGATGGAGAAGTCCATTCCTGAGTTGTACTTGATGCTGAAATCAGCGGAGGTCGAGATCAAAAAGGAGCATCAAGTGTTGATGATCAATAAGATCACTAGTTTCAAGAAAGGCAAGGGTAAGAAGAAATTCAAGAAGGACGACAAAGCAGTTGCCGTGCCCGATAAGCAAGTTGCCGGGAAGAAGAACAAGAATGGACCCAAGCCTGAGATTGAGTGCTTTTATTGCAAGGGTACCGGTCACTCGAAGCAGAACTGCCCCAAGTACTTAGCGGCTAAGAAGGCCGACAACGTTAAAGGTATATGTGATATACTTGTTATTCATGTGTACCTAACCAGCACTCGTAGTAGCTCCTGGGTATTTGATATCGGTGAAGTTGCTCACATTTGTAACTCCAAGCAGGAGCTGCGAAATAAGCGGAGAATGGCAAAGGACGAGGTGACAATGCGCGTCGGGAATGGTTTCAAGGTCAATGTGATCGCCGTTGGCACGCTACCTCTATATCTACCTTCGGGATTAGTTTTAAACCTCAATAATTGTTATTTAGTACCATCTTTGAGCATGAACATTGTATCTGGATCTCGTTTGATTCGAGATGGCTACTCATTTAAATCTGAGAATAATGGTTGTTCTATTTACATGAGAGAAATGTTTTATGGTCATGCCCCGCTGGTCAATGGTTTATTTTTGATGAATCTCAAACGTGATGTTACACATGTCCATAGTGTGAGTACCAAAAGATGTAAGATTGATAAGGATAGTCCCACTTACATGTGGCACTGCCGCCTTGGTCATATTGGTGTCAAATGCATGAAGAAACTCCATGCTGATGGACTTTTGGAGTCTCTTGATTTTGAATCATTTGACACGTGCGAACCATGCCTCATGGGCAAGATGACCAAGACTCCGTTCTCCGGAACAATGAAGCGAGCAACTAACTTGTTGGAAATAATACATACCGATGTATGCAGTCCAATGAGCGTCGAGGCTCGCGGTGGCTACCGTTATGTTCTCACCCTCACTGATGACTTGACCAGATATGGGTATGTCTACTTAATGAAACACAAGTCCGAAACATTTGAAAAGTTCAAGGAATTTGAGAGTGAGGTAGAGAATCAACGTGACAGGAAAATAAAGTGCCTACGATCTGATTGTGGCGGAGAATATTTGAGTCACGAGTTTGGCACGCACCTAAGGAAATGTGGAATTGTTTCACAACTCATGCCGCCTGGCACACCTTAGAGAAATGGTGTGTCTGAACGTCGTAATCGCACTCTATTGGATATGGTGCGATCTATGATATCTCTTACCGACTTACCGCTATCATTTTGGGGATATGCATTAGAGATTGTCGCATTCACTTTAAATAGGGCACCATCTAAATCCGTTGAGACGACACCGTATGAATTATGGTTTGGGAAGAAACCTAAGCTGTTGTTTCTAAAAGTTTGGGGATGCGATGCTTATGTGAAGAAACTTCAACCTGAGAAGCTCGAACCCAAAGCGGAAAAGTGCGTCTTCATAGGATACCCCAAAGAAACTATTGGGTATACCTTCTACCTCCGATCCGAAGGCAAAGTCTTTGTTGCCAAGAATGGATCCTTTCTTGAGAAAGAGTTTCTCTCGAAAGAAGTAAGTGAGAGGAAAATAGAACTTGATGAGGTAATCGTACCTTCACTCGAACCGAAGAGTAGCGCAGCACGGGAAGTTGTTTCCATGGAGCCTACACCGGCTGGAGAGGAAGTTAATGATGATGATCATGAAACTTTAGGTGAAGTTACTATTGAACATGGAAGGTCCACTAGGACACGTTCCACACCAGAGCAGTACGTCAACCCTGTCCTGGAGATCATGTTGTTGGACAACGGTGAACTTTCAAACTATGAATAAGTGATGGCGGGCCTGGATTCCAACAAATGGCTTGAAGCCATGAAATCCGAGATAGGATCCATGCATGAGAACAAAGTATGGACTTTGGTGGACTTGCCGGATGATAAGCGAGCCGTTGAAAATAAATGGATCTTTAAGAAGAAGACTGACGCGGATGGTAATGTGACCGTCCATAAGGCTCGGCTTGTCGCTAAGGGTTATCGACAAGTTCAAGGAGTTGACTATGATGAGACTTTCTCACCCGTAGCAATGCTGAAGTCCGTCCAAATCATGTGAGCAATTGCCGCATTTTATAATTATGAGATCTAGCAAATGGACGTCAAAACGACATTCCTTAATGGCTTCCTTAAGGAAGAACTGCATATGATGCAGCCGGAAGGTTTTGTCGATCCGAAAGATGCTAACAAAGTACGCAAGCTCCAGCGGTCCATCTATGGGCTGGTGCAAGCATCTCGGAGTTGGAACATTCGCTTTAATGAGGTGATTAAAGCGTTTGGGTTTATACAGGTTTATGGAGAACCCTGTATTTACAAGAAAGTGAGTGGGAGCTCTGTAGCATTTCTCATATTATATGTGGATGACATATTGTTGATGGGAAATAATATAGAACTTTTGGAAAGCATAAAGGCCTACTTGAATAAGTGTTTTTCAATGAAGGACCTTGGAGAAGCTGCTTACATATTAGGCATTAAGATCTATAGAGATAGATCGAGACGCTTCATAGGTCTTTCACAAAGCACATACCTTGACAAGATATTGAAGAAGTTCAATATGGATCAGTCCAAGAAGGGGTTCTTGCCTGTGTTACAGGGTGTGAGATTGAGTACGACTCAATGCCCGACCACGTCAAAGGATAGAGAAGAGATGAGTGTCATCCCCTATGCTTCAGCCATAGGCTCTATTATGTATGCCATGCTGTGTACAAGACCTGATGTGAACCTTTCCATAAGTTTGGTAGGGAGGTACCAAAGTGATCCCGGAGCGGAACACTGGACAGCGGTCAAGAATATCCCGAAGTACCTGAAAAGGACAAAGGACATGTTTCTCATATATGGAGGTGCCGAAGAGCTCGTCGTAAAGGGTTACGTCGATGCTAGCTTCGACACAGACCCGAACGAATCCAAGTTGCAAACCGGATATGTGTATATTTTGAACGGAGGGGCAGTCAGCTGGTGCAACAACAAGCAAAGCGTCGTGGCGGCATCTACATGTGAAGCGGAGTACATAGCTGCGTCGAAAGCAGCAAAGGAAGGAGTCTGGATGAAGGAGTTCATCACCGACCTAGGAGTGATTCCTAATGCGTCGGGCCCGATGACCCTATTCTGTGACAACACTGGAGCTGTTGCCCTTGCAAAGGAGCCCAGGTTTCACAAGAAAACAAGACACATCAAGCGCCGCTTCAACTCCATTCGTGATTACATTCAGGAAGGAGATATAGATATTTATAAAGTACATACAGATTTGAATGTCGTAGATCCGTTGACTAAACCTCTCTCACGAGCAAAACATGATCAACACCAGAACTCTATGGGTGTTCGATTCATCACAATGTAACTAGATTATTGACTCTAGTGCAAGTGGGAGACTGCTGGAAATATGCCCTAGAGGCAATAATAAAATGGTTATTATTGTATTTCCTTGTTCATGTTAATTGTTTATTGTTCATGCTATAACCGTGTTAACCAGAAACCGTAATACATGTGTGAACACATAGACCACAACATGTCCTAGTGAGCCTCTAGTTGGCTAGCTCGTTGATCAATAGATGGTCATGGTTTCATGATCATGGACATTGGATGTCGTTGATAACGGGATCACATCATTAGGAGAATGATGTGATGGACAAGACCCAATCCTAAGCATAGCACAAGATCGTGTAGTTCGTCTGCTAAAGCTTTTCCAATGTCAAGTATCATTTCCTTAGACCATGAGATTGTGCAACTCCCGGATACCATAGGAATACTTTGGGTGTGCCAAACATCACAACGTAACTGGGTGGCTATAAAGGTACACTATAGGTATCTCCTAAAGTGTCTGTTGGGTTGGCACGAATCGAGACTGGGATTTGTCACTCCGTGCGACGGAGAGGTATCTCTAGGCCCACTTGGTAAGACATCATCATAATGAGCTCAATGTGACTAAGGAGTTAGCCACGGATGTTGTGTTACGAAACGAGTAAAGAGACTTGTCAGTAACGAGATTGAACAAGGTATAGGGATACCGACGATCGAATCTCGGGCAAGTATCATACCGGTAGACAAAGGAATTGTATCGGGGTTGATTGAATCCCTGACATCGTGGTTCATCCAATGAGATCATCATGGAGCATGTGGGAACCAACATGGGTATCCAAATCCTGTTGTTGGTTATTGACCAGAGAGGTGTCTCGGTCATGTCTACGTGTCTCCCAAACCCGTAGGGTCTACACACTTAAGGTTCGATGACGCTAGGGTTATAGGGAAATTGTGTACATGGTTACCTAAGGTAGTGCGGAGTCCCGGATGAGATCCCGGACGTCACGAGGAGTTCCAGAATGGTCCGGAGGTAAATAATCATATATAGGAAGTGAGGATTTGGCCACCGGAAGTGTTTCGGGAATTACTGGTAACGTACTAGGACCACCGGAAGGGTTCCGGGGCCCCACCTATTGGAAATATGCCCTAGAGGCAATAATAAATTAGTTATTATCATATTTCCTTGTTCATGATAATCGTTTATTGTCCATGCTATAATTGTATTGATCGGAGACTTAGATGCATGTGTGGATACATAGACAAAACCATGTCCCTAGTATGCCTCTAATGGATTAGCTCGTTGATCAAAGATGGTTAAGGTTTCCTAGCCATGGACATGAGATGTCATTTGATCACGGGATCACATCATTAGGAGAATGATGTGATGGACAAGACCCAAACTACAAACGTAGCATATGATCATGTCAGTTTATTGCTACTGTTTTCTGCATGTCAAGTATATGTTCCTATGACCATGAGATCATGCAACTCACGGACATCGGAGGAGTGCCTTGTGTGTATCAAACGTTGCAATGTAACTGGGTGACTATAAAGGTACTCTACAGGTATCTCCGAGGGTGTCTGTTGAGTTGGCATGGATCAAGACTGGGATTTGTTACTCCGTGTGACGGAGAGGTATCTCAGGGCCCACTCGGTAATACAACATCACAACAAGCCTTGCAAGCATTGTGACTAAGTGTTAGTCACGGGATCTTGTATTACAGAACGAGTAAAGAGACTTACCGGTAACGAGGTTGAACTAGGTATGGAGATACCGATGATCGAATCTCGGGCAAGTAACATACCGAAGAACAAAGGGAACATCATACGGGATTAACTGAATCCTTGACATAGAGGTTCAACCGATATAGATCTTCGTAGAATATGTAGGAACCAATATGGGCATCCAGGTCCCGCTATTGTTTATTGACCGTAGAGGTGTCTCGGTCATGTCTACATAGTTCTCGAACCCGCAGGGTCTGCACACTTAAGGTTCGGTGACGTTTCGGTAGTATAGAGTTATGCATGGTGGTGACCGAAGGTTGTTCGGAGTCCCGGATGAGATCCCAGACGTGATGAGGAGCTCCGGAATGGTACGGAGGTAAAGATTGATATATAGGAAGTCCTATTTTGGTCGCCGGAAAAGTTTCGGGCTCATCGGTAGTGTACCGGGAGTGCCGGTAGTGTACCGGGAGACCACTGGGAGGGGTATTTCGACCCAAGAGGCTTCATGGGCTGTGGGAGAGTAAATACCAGCCTTTTGTGGGATGGTGGAAGTCCCACACAAGGCCCATGCGGCTGGGAGAAAAAGCCCAAAGGGAAAAAGGTGGGAAAAGGCCAAAAAAAGGAGGAATCCTAGTCCTACTAGGATTGGAGGAGGAGTCCTCCTCTCCTCCCCGCTTTGGCCGACCCAAGGGCTGGATTTTTGGCAGCCAAGCCTCCTCCTCCTCTCCTCCTATATATACTAGAGGATTCTAGGGTTTTTTCACAGAATTTTCAGCCACGTGCTACCCGTTCCTCTAGTGCATAGTTTCTCCTCTAGATCGGTTTTCTGCAGTGCTTAGGTGAAGCCCTGCCGGAATAGCTCCACCACCATCGCCGCAGCGCCGTCACGCTGCCAGAGAACTCTTCTACCTCTCTGCTCCCTCTTGCTGGATCAAGAAGGCGAAGATCGTCATCAAGCTGTACGTGTGCTGAACGCGGAGGTGTCGTCCGTTCGGCGCTAGATCGGAAGGACCGTGATCAAGATTGCGAGACGAATCGTGACGAGATCGCAGGACAGATCGTGATGAGATCACGGGACGGACCGTGATCAAGATCGCGGGACGGATCGTGATGAGTTCGCGGGACAAATCGTGATTGGATCGCGGGACGGATCATGATGAGATCGCGGGACGCTCGGCGATTTGGATCGCGAAGACGTTCGACTACACCAACCGCGTTTCTTAACGCTTCCCGCTTAGCGATCTACAAGGGTACGTAGATCCACTCTCCCTCTCATAGATGCTCATCACCATGGATAGATCTTTCATGTGCGTAGGAAATTTTTTGTTTCCCATGCAACGTTCCCCAATAGTGGCATCATGAGCTAGGTCTATGTGTAGATGATATCTCGAGTAGAACACAAAAGGTTTGTGGGCGTTGATGCTTAGATTGCTTCCTCCCTTGGTCGGATTTTGGTTCAGCGGTATTATGAGATGAAGTGGCCCGGACCAACATTACTCGTACGCTTACGAGAGACCGGTTCCCACGACCGCAACTTGTTGCATAGATGGCTTGCGGGTGCCAGTTTCTCTCACTTTAGTTGGATCGGATTCGACAAAGGCGGTCCTTGAGAAGGTTGAAAAGCAACTAGTGTATCACCGTTGTGGTTTTTGCGTAGATGAGAATTGTTCTTGCTAGATACCCGTAGCAGCCACGTAAAACATACAACAACAATTAGAGGACGTCTAACTTGTTTTTGCAGGGTATGTTGTGATGTGATATGGCCAATTACATGATGTGATATATGTGATGTATGAGATGATCATGTGATGTATAGAATATCACGACTTGCATGTCGATGAGTACGGCAACCGGCAGGAGCCATAGGGTTGTCTTTAATTATTGTATGACCTGCGTGTCAATCATTAAGCGCCATGTAATGCTTTACTTTATCGCTAAACGGTAGCAATAGTAGTAGAAGCATGGTGGGCGCGACAACCCCGATGGCGACACATTGATGGAGATCAAGAGGATGGAGATCATGGTGTTATGCCGGTGACGATGGAGATCATGCCGGTGCTTTCATTATGGAGATCAAAAGCACAAGGTCATGGCCATATCATGTCACTTATGATTTGCATGTGATGTTAATCCTTTTATGCACCTTGTTTTGCTTAGAACGATAGTAGCATTACAAGGTGATCCCTCACTTAATTTCAAGATAAATTGTGTTCTCCACGAGTGTGCACCATTGCGAAAGTTCATCGTGTTGAGACACCACGTGATGATCGGGTGTGATAGACTCTACGTTCACATACAACGGGTGCAAGCCAGTGTTGCACATGCAGAACACTCGGGTTAAACTTGACGAGCCTAGCATGTATAGACATGGCCTCGGAACACAAGAGACTTAAATGTCGAACATGAGTCGTATAGTAGATATGATCAACATGATGATGTTCACCATTGAAACCACCTCAACTCACGTGATGATCGGACTTGAGTTGGTGAATTTGGATCATGTATCACTCGAATGACCGGAGGGATGTCAATTTGAGTGGGAGTTCTTAAGTAATATGATTAATTGAACTCATTATCATGAACATAGTTAGTAGTGTCTTTGCAAAATTATGTTGTAGATTAATAGCTCACACTGTAGCTCCCTTAAGTTTTTATATGTTCCTAGAGAAATAGAGTTGAAATTTGATGGTAGCAATATTGCGGACTGGCTCCGTGATCTGAGGATTGTCCTCATTGCTGCACAGAAGGCTTATGTCCTTAATGCACCGCTCGGTGCGCCAACCCCTCTAGCGTTGTTTGTAGATGTTGTGAACATCTGACAGGCACGTTCTGATAACTACTTGATAGTTTAGTGTGTCATGCATTACAACTTAGAATTGAGGCTTTAACACGTTTTGAACGTCATGGAACATATGAGATGTTCTAAGAGCTGAAATTAGGATCTCAGGCTCGTGCCCGTGTTGCGAGATATGAGATCTCCAACAAGATTCTTTGCCTGTAAGATGAAGGAGAATAGCTCAATCATTGAGCATGTGCTCAGATTGTATGGGTGCTACAATCGCTTGAATCGAGTGGGAGTTGATCTTCCAGACAAGATAGTGATTGATATTGTTCTCCAAGTCACTGTCACTAAGCTACTAGAACTTGGTGATGAACTATAAACGCCACGGATAGAAATAATGATCCCTGAGCTGTTCGCGATGTTTGACACCGCGAAGGTAGAAATCAAGAAGGAGCATCAAGTGTTGATGGTTAGTAAAACCACTAGTTTCGAGAAGGGCAAGGGCAAGGAGGGAAACTTCATGGATAGCAAGTAAGTTGCTGCTCCGGTGAAGCAACCCAAAGTTGAACCCAAACCCGAGACTAAGTGCTTCGATTATGAGGAGAGTGGTCGCTGAAGCGGAACAACCCTAGATACTTGGTAGATAAGAAGGCTGGCAATGTCGACAGAAGTATATTTGATATACGTGTTATTGATGTGTACCTTGCTAGTACTCCTAGTAGTACCTGGGTATTGGATACCGGTTCGGTTGCTAAATGTTAGTAACTCGAAATAAAAGCTACGGAATAAATGGAGAACTAGCTAAGGATGAGGTGACGATGTGTGTTGGAAATGTTTCCAAGGTTGATGTGATCAACATCGCACGCTCACTCTACCTTTGGCATTAGTGACAAACCTAAATAAATATTATTTGGTGTTTTGCATTAAGCATGAACGTGATTGGATCGTGTTTACTGCAACACGGTTATTCATTTAAGTTAGAGAATAATGGTTATTCTGTTTACATGAATAATACCTTCAATGGTCAAGCACCCAGTGAGAATGGTTTGTTGAATCTTGATCGTAGTAATACACATGTTCATAACATTGATGCCAAAAGATACAAAGTTAATAATAATAGTACCACATACTTGTGGCACTGCCGCTAAATGTCATATTGGTATAAAACGCATGAAGAAACTCCATGTTGATGGATCTTTGGACTCATTTGATTTGGAATCGGTTGAGACATGCGAACCATGCCTCTTGGTCAAGATGACTAAGGACCCCGTTTTCTGGTTTGATGGAGCGGGCAAGTGACTTATTGGAAATGATACATGTTGATGTATGCAATCCAATGAGTCTTATAGCGTGCGATGGATATCGTTATTTTCTTACCTTCGCTGATGATTTGAATAGATATAGTGTATATTTGCTTAATGAAACAAAAGTCTGAATCGTTTGAAAGGTTCAAGCAAATTCAGAGTGAAGTTTAAGATCATCGTGACAAGAAGATAAAATTGTCTACGATATGATCGTCGAGATGAATATCTGAGTTGCGAGTTTGGCATACAACTTTAGACAATGTGAAATTTGTTTCACAACTCACGCCACCTGGAACACCATAGTGTGATGGTGTGTCCGAACGTCATAGTCGTGCTCTATTGGATATGGTGCATGCTATGATGTCTCTTATCATTTTGTTACTATAATTTTGGGGTTATGCATTAGAGACAGCTACATTCACTTTAAATAGGGCACCATCTAAATCCGTTGAGATGACACAGTGTGAATTATGGTTTGATAGAAACCTAAGATTTCATTTCTTAATGTTTGGGGCTGCGACGCTTGTGTGGAAAATGTTTTCACCTAATGAGCTCAAACCCAAAGCGGACAAATTCATCTTCATAGAATACCCTAAGAACAGTTGGGTGAACCTTCTATCTCAGATCCAAGCATAAAATGTTTGTTGCTAAAACTGGGTCCTTTCTCGAGAAAAAGTTTCTCTTGAAAGAATTAAGTAGGAGGATAGAACTTGATGAGGTTATTGAACCTCTGTTTCAACCAGAGAGTAGCGCAGCACAGGAAGTTGTTTCTGTGAAGCCTACATTAGTTGAAGAGGAAGTTAATGATGATGATCATGAAGCTTCGGATCAAGTTACTATCGAACCTCGTAGGTCGACAAGGACGTGTACTGCTCTTGAGTGGTGCGGCAACCCTGTCTTAGAGGTCAAGTTGTTGGACAACGATGAACCTACGAACTATGGAGAAGCGACGATGGGCCCGGAAACCAACAAATGGTTAGAGGCCATGAAATCAGAGAAAGGATCCATGTACGAAAACCAAGTATAGACTTTGGTAGACTTGCTCGTTGGACGGCAGGTCGTTGAGTACAAATGGATCTTTAAAATGAAGACAAACGCTGATGGTGAATGTCACCATTCATAAAGCTCGACTTGTCGCAAAGAAGTTTTCGGCAAGTTCAAGGAGTTGACTGCAATGAGACTTTCTCTCGTAGCGATGCTAAAGTCTGTTAGAATTATGTTAGCAGTTGCTGCAATTTTCAATTATGAAATCTGGCAGATGGATGCCAAAACATCGTTTCCTTTCTTGAGGAAAGGTTGTATGTGATACAACCAGAAGGTTTTGTCAGTCCTAAGGATGCTAAAAGGTGTGCAAGCTTCAGTGATCCTTCTATGAACTGAAGCACGCATCTCGGAGTTGGAATATACACTTTGATGAGGTGATTAAAGTTTTTGCGTCTATACAAAGTTTACGAGAAACTTGTATTTACAATAAAGTGAGTGGGAGCACTGTAGAGTTTCTGATAAGCATATGTGGTTGACATATTTTTGATCGGAAATGATATAGAATTTCTGGAAAGCATAAAGGGTTGTTTGAAAAGAGTTTTTCAAAGGAAGAACTGGAGAAAGCTACCTAATTGTTGAGCATCAAGATCTATAGAGATAGATCAAGATACTTGATGAGACTTTCAATGAGTACATACCTTGACAAGATTTTGAAAGAGTTCAAAATGGATCAGTCAGAGAAAGAGTTCTCGCCTGATTTGTAAGGTATAAAGTTGAGTAAGACTCAATGCCCAGTGACTGCAGAAGATAGAGAAAAGATGAGTGTCATCCCCTATGCTTCAGCCATAGGCTCTATCATGTATGCAATGCTGTGCACAAGACCCGATGTCAGCCTTGCCATAAGTATGGCCGGAAGGTTTCAAAGTGATCCTAGAATGGAGCACTGAACAGCGGTCAAGATTATCCTTAGTAACTAAAATACTAAGGAGATGTTTCTCGATTATGGAGGTGATAAAGAGTTCATCGTAAAGAGTCACGTCGATGCAAGCTTTAACACCAATCCGGATGACTCGTAGTAGCAATCTGGATACGTATAGTGGAGCAGCCATTTGGAATAGTACCAAGTGGAGTGTGGTAGTAGTGTTTATGGTTTGACATAGAAATTTGCAAAGTACACACAGATCTCCCTCTCGTAGATGGATCGCGGGATGGATCATGATGAGATCGCGGGACAAATCGTGATTGGATCGCAGGACGGATCATGATGAGATCGCGGGACGCTCGGCGATTTGGATCGCGAAGACGTTCGACTACATCAACCGCATTTCTTAACGCTTCCCGCTTAGCGACCTACAAGGGTACGTAGATCCACTCTCCCTCTCGTAGATGCTCATCACCATGGATAGATCTTTCGTGTGCATAGGGAATTTTTTGTTTCCCATGCAACGTTCCCCAACACCACCAAGTGAGGCCACCAGCCCCAGAGGGCTGCGTGGGCCGAGAGTGGAAGGGACCAGCCCCAGAGTGGGCTGGTGCGCCCTCCACCCTGGCCCAAGGCGCAAGAAAGGGGGGAAGGAGGGGAAACCCTAGGCCTAGATGGGCCTAAGGCCCACCTAGGGCTGCACCCTCCCCTCTCCCTCTCTGGCCACCGGCCAGATGGCCAATCTAGGGCCGGCCGCAACCCCTAGGGTGGGAACCCTAGGGCTGCGCCCTCCCTCCCCCTCCTCCTATATATAGTGGAGGGTTTTGGGGCTGCTAGAAACACGAGTTCTCTCTCTCGGCGCAGCCCTACCCTTCTTCTTCCTCGTTCTCCGCGGTGCTTGGCGAAGCCCTGCCGAAGAGCACGCAGCTCCACCGGTACCATGCCATCGTGATGCCGGAGCTCTCCCTCAACCTCTCCTTCCTCCTTGTTGTATCAAGGCGTTGGAGACGTTACTGGGCTGCACGTGTGTTGAACGCGAAGGCGCCGTTGTTCTGCGCTTAGATCGGATTCTACCGCGATCTGAATCGTTGCGAGTACGACTCCACCAACCGCGTTCTAGTAACACTTCCTCTTTGCGATCTTCAAAGGTATGAAGATCACTCTCCCCACTCGTTGCTAGTTTCTCCATAGATAGATCTTGGTGAACACGTAGGATTTTTTTGATTTACTACTATGTCTTCCAACATTTCTTCCATATGCTTGTCTTAACTTTCGCTTCTATACTTGTTGACTAGCATGTGTAGGGTGCACTAGACTTGGTAGAATTGCTAAAATCTGCCAACCATTAAAACTGGGAAACGGTTAGCTTTTTAATTTGTCAAGTAGTCTATTCACCCCCCATGTAGACGTCCCTTCTCGATCCCACAAAACTGCCGTTGGGTTTTCCCCCGAAGAGGACAAGAGATGCAACACAATAGAGATAAGTATTTCCCCGAGTGAGAACCAAGGTTATCGAACCAATAGGAGAATCAAACACTTGCACCTAACGCGGACAAGAGGGTTGTCAAGCCCCTTAAAGTCGTTACTTGGAAGGATTAAACACTGATAGTTGGATAAATATAAATAGAAAATAAAATAAAAGTAAATAATGGCAACAATATTTTTTGGAGTTTTTGTAATAATATTTGTGAAGACCCGGGGGCCATAGTTTTTGCTAGAGGCTTCTGTCTCGAAGAAAGCATACGGTGGGTAAACAAATTATTGTTGGGCAATTGATAAAATGGCATAGTTATGAAATATTTATTCATGACAATGATCATCTATATAAGTATCACATCCATAAGCAAGTAGATCGACTCCTGTCTGCATCTACTACTATTACTCCACCCATCGACCGCTATAAAGCATGCATCGATATTATTAAGTAAAAACATAGTAATACTTGGAGCAAGATGACATGATGTAGACAAAGTAAACTTAATAAATATGAATAAACCCCATCGTTTTATCCTTAATGGCAGCAATACAATACGTGTCATGTCCCTTTCTGTCACTGGGATTAAGCACCGCAAGATTGAGCCCATCACAACGCACCACTCCCACTGAAGATAAATCAATCTAGTTGGCCAAACCAAACCGATAGATCCGATAGAAATGCGAAGCTATAACAATCATGCATAAAAAATAGAGATGACTCAAATATTATCCATGAATAATCTGATCATATACCCATAATTCATCGGATCCCAATAAACACACCGCAAAGAAGGTTACATCAAATAGATCACCATGGGAATCGCAGTGAACTTTGTATTGAAGATCATGGAGAGAGAGAGAGAATGACATCTATGTACTAGCTATGGACCCATAGGTCTGTGATGAACTACTCATACATCACCATGGGAGCGGCAAGGTTGATGTATAGGCCCTCCGTGGTCGATCCCCCCTCCGACAGGGCGCCGGAACAGGGTTTCAGATGGGCACACGGCGGAACAGACACTTGTGGCGGCGGAAAGAGTGTCTCGGGTGGCTCTTTGGAGTTTTCCTGATTTTAGAAGATTTATAGAGACGGGGTTAGGTCAGGAGGCGCCAGGAGGTGGTCCCAAGCCATGAGGGCGCGGCCACTCCCTAGGAGCGCCTTATTGGCTTGGCACCACTCCGTGCGGCGTACGGTCTCTCTCAGAAGTTTTCAGGTCTTATTTTTGTCCAAAAAAATCGTCAAAAAGTTTTGTTGCATTTGGACTTTGTTTGGTACTGATTTCCTGAAAAGACAAAAACACGCAGAAAATGAAAACTAGCACTGGGCACTGGGTTAATAGGTTAGTTCCCAAAAATAATATAAAATAACATATAAATGCATATAAAGTATCCAAGATAATATAATAGCATTGAATAATCAAAATTATAGATACATTGAAGACGTATCACTGAGCCACCGTCGCGGAGCCGTCGATGGATTTGGTTGTACCGAGGTGCCTTGGCTGCATCACGCTCGGGCGGGAGGGGGATGAGGGTTGAACGCGACTTGGGAGGGTTGGGCAGCCAAACCACACCGCCACCACCATCCCGGGAATCGGCGCGGGCTTCACCGACCGTTCCTCCGGTGGCGTCAAGGTGGGAAGGTGGCGCGACAGCTTGATCTAGGGTCCCCCCGTCGCCGTCAGGGAAGATGACGTGGGGGACGGGAGGGAGTAGTCACGTCGGGCAAGTCCCCCTCTCTTTGTCTGTCTCTGCATGCAACACTATTCTCTTATTTAATAGGTGAGGCAAATCTTATGCCTCGTTTTAAAAATAAAAGCAAAATATGTTTTTGGTCCCTCAAGTTCCCCAAAAGTATAGAGTTGATCCCTCAAGATTTTTGGTATACATTTAGTCCTTCAAGTCTCAGAACTGGATAAGTTTGGTTCAAAACCAGATTTCGAGCATGTTGACCGTGTTTGACCATGTTTGACCGGATTTGACCATGTTGACCAGGTTTGACCAATGAATAGTAAATTCAAACAAATATAAAAAAATCTGATTTTTTTTACAACCAACATGCTTGGGTGCGCTAGGTGCGTGTAAACATTTGTGGTCCAAGATCATCTGATGAGCTCTAGCACAATTTTTTTCCTGTGTGCCAATTCTTTTCTCAAGAGCTCCTGAAATGTCGAAACACCACACAATTTTTCACGCACCTAGCGCACCCAAGCATCTTGGTTGTCACAAAATTTCCGATTTTTTCGAACTTACTATTATCAGTCAAACCTGGTCAACATGGTCAAATCCGGTCAAATGTGTTGAAAATCTGGTTTTGGACAAAACTTATCCTGTTTTGTGACTTGAAGAACCAAATGTATATCAAAAGATTTTAAGGGACCAAACCTATATTTTTGAAGAACCTAAAGGACCAACAACATACTTTTCTTTGAAAATAAATAATATACGCACTCTTCTTTCAAAAGAACGTGTCAAGAGTTTTTTGTTTGACTCTCTCAAAGACAAAGATGGTACCTTCTTTTCCTGCCGAAAGACAAACAATTGGGGACAAGATAAAGAAATCATCAGTGTCTGGAAGCATTCCACCCTCCAATTTTATTTTCAAGGAGACGAACCGTACCACAAAGTCCCAGGATGACCTGGAATTGGCGCCGGGTGGTGGAAACCGGGGTGCGCGTTCCTGTAAGAGACCTTCGATATTCCTTTCTCAACAAGTGAGAAAGGTATGGACGGGCTCACGGGCCACGTTCTCTCAATGGAAGAATCCTTCCCTGTGAGCACCGGTGTCCCCAGAACCGGAACCGGCAACCGCGAGCATGGACACGCAAAGGTAGGCAGGAGGTTTACCGAATTGGAAGGTTTGGAACCGAAGAAGGTGATGGTGCGTGCCTCCCTCGGATCGGGCTGCCAACATACACGTCCGAAAAGATCCGGTGACGACTCGGTGTTGTGGCGTCTCCAGGTGCTTGGAGTGCAGAGGCAGCAACACGTCAACGCTCTCTCTCTCTCTTGCTTTGTGTCTCTGTCTCTGTCTCTCTCACGTGCACCGATAACGATCGAGGATATCAAGATATGGATGTCTCATCATCTCAGTTAATCATGTTTCATACTGAGGCGGACACCAGAGTTTGGATGCTGCATGCATTGCTAGAGAAACCGTTTGGCTATCGTCATGAAGAAATGCACTATTAGCATCTTGAACGTGGAGTCAGGTTCACGTGGGGTCCAGGGATAGGTTGCTTTTGTACATCGGCAGAGATGACGACTGCGGACACAAACCCGACCCTC
Source organism: Hordeum marinum (assembly GCA_022496015.1). NCBI lineage: Eukaryota > Viridiplantae > Streptophyta > Magnoliopsida > Poales > Poaceae > Hordeum > Hordeum marinum. The sequence continues at coordinate 387,318,363 of CM039673.1, read as the reverse complement.
GAATGCCTACGGACACGATCAGAAGTGCACAGAGAATTGATCGATCAGACCTTGTATTTAATACTATGCATTCGAGTATTTCATATTTTATCTGTTAAACTCATACAAATCATGCAAAAAAATCTTATCTACTACGCACACCATGCTAGTCTAAACTACGCTTCGTTGTTAAAGATGTTCATGATGTCCGTGCCAAGCGCCAAGTGGATGGGCACGTGGGAGGGCTCTGACTCCTCCTCCTTATCCATATGCGCGAGCGTCTCGTCGATGTCTACAGCGTGCTCCACCTCCGCCTCCTGCAGATGACGACGGTTGGCATGTGCCTTCGCCTCCGACCGGAGGGAATCGAGGATTACATGTTGCTTCGTCTGCAGATCGGTATCCCCCACGTCCTCCTCTGACTCCTCATCCAACTCCTCATGCTGCTCCGCATCCCCTCCTCCTCCTCCTCTTCCTCCTCATCCGGATCCACCGCGTCCGAAGGTTGCCCCGTGGAGATTCGGACTTCACGCCTTGCCAGGATCTGCTCAAGGAGCTACAACCGATGCTCCAATGTTAGATATGGATAGCTCCTTACCCGATGACATGGTGGCATGGCTACTAGTGGTGGCGTGCAACGAGTGGAAAGTGACGGTGATGGTGGACAAGAGTGAGGAAATGTGGACGAGTAGGGTTTCGATGTCGGCGGTCAGCTTAAATAGTCGGGATAGGGCACAACACGGCCTGACGGAGTGGTGCCAGACCTGTCAGACCGGACGTTTGAGGTCCGTTTGAGGTGCCCGTCTGGATTTCTTTTTTTATTGGTCACTGGCCGGACTGTTCGTACAGACGTTTAAGCGGGATTTTGGGTCGCAGCTCCAATGGCTTCGTGAAGCCAAGTCTCATAATAACTTAGTCTCCTCTACCAATCATCCATTAATGATTTGACGTATCAGATTGACCTAATTTTCATACTAAAACTTTTAAAATGTTCAAAAAATAGAAAAATCCAGTAAATCATAAATGTTTCGTTTTATTCTGAAGAAGTTTCAACCCATTTAGATGTATGTTTTTGTGATTGCATAGCCTTTTGAGCTCAAATAAATAAAAGTGTTTATTCACAAACAATACGTTCAAATGGATTGAAATTTTCACATAATACGAAACAAAAAAATTATGATTTATAGTATTTTAAAAAATTGTGAACGCTTAAAAAAATCCGTTCAGAATATAGGTCAATATGATATGTTAAAAATGGTTGATAGAGGGGGCTATGTTACGGTGAGACTTGACTTCACGAAGTCACTAAAGCTGCCGCCGTGCTCGACTGTAAATGCTTTGATTCATGTCCATGCAGCCATGCTGTTTGTTGTTCCGATGCAGGGTGAGTTTCTCACAGTCGAAGGTACAGTAGTTCACAGCATGGATCCCCTCTCTCGACCAGGTACAAATTCCCTTCCGTCCGCCCGTGTGGACGTCGTGTCGGTGTGTGTCAACACTTGACACGGACATGGATGATGCTACTGCAGCACCCAACCCGAGTATAGTACCGGACCCGATCGGACCCCCACCCACTGACCGACCGAACCAAACCCTGCGGCGGCGAGCAAAAGCACCTCCCCGCGGGGGCGGGGGCAGGGGCGGGGGCGTGTTTACCATCACGCCGGGCTCATGACTCATGAGACCCTCTGGGCTCTAGCTACTCCCCGTCCGGACCCGCAGCACACCACGCACCACCCCATGCGATGCGAGATGAGATTGTGCGCGTTGCATCATGCCAACCGTGCCGGCCGGCCAAAAGCACGGCACCACCACCACGCTGCGCCACCACTCACTCCATGCAGATGCAGGCATGCATCCGCCGCTAGCGCGAGTGCTAGCTAGCTAGCTCAACTCGATCAGTAACTTCTTCCATCAATGGTTCTCTTCTCTTCTCTTTTCTTCCATGAATAAACAAGGGAACGCATCCATCTCCACCACGGTTTCGGCTGCATCATTCCTTTTCCGTTCTCTGGAAGGAGTAGGACGGGTGGCGGGCACTGACTTTGGATTTTGGATTGCTGGTGAAGAAACAAGAGGCACGTAAAGACGCCCGTCTTCCTAGCCCCGAGCGGCGAGGAGGCGACGGACGGCGCGAGTTATTTTGCTGTGCGCGTACCGACACAACACATGTACGCGCGCGAGTGGTGTGCTAATTAAGAAGGATCGGATCATGATGGATGATGCGCCATGGATAGACCTAAACAAGATTTGATTGTTTTGTATGTATGATATAGGTGCTTTCGTACGTGTGAGATTTACCTACTTTTGTCGAAAGGACAAGCTATGTGACGATTAGGTTTGCGCAATGGAAGATTAGGTACACAGCCTTCCCCTGCAATACTATCATCCTGGCTGACATGACAGAGTAATGAAACGGTCCTATACTGTCCTATATTGTGGTATTGGAACGGTCTCCAACATGGCAAACTTCGATTTGGTCAAGAAAATACGCCGCAAATAATAAATATCAATTCGACGATGTCAATCAAGGGAGTGGACAACCTATTCTCGTTTTCGATGATCGGTCCCTAAACTATTTAGGAATAATGTCTCCATCCTTTTCTCGTTTCATCCATGCCCTCAACGCCCGTGTAACAAAGCTAAATCCGACAGATATCGGGTAGGGGTTTCGAGTTCGTGATCCTAACTTGGTGATAACAGAATGAACGAGAGAGACGATGTTTATTCATATTCGGGCCCTCTTGAATAGGTAAAACCATACATTCTATTACTGTGGCATTGATTGTGTTAGACTACAAAATACAAAATGATCTACCTTGAGATCATATGTATGAATCTAACTTAACCTATCGCTATAGGAAACAAGCACTTTGGCAGACGACAAAGGCACAAAGACGGACGACAAAGGACCCAGCGAGCTCCGACAAAGGGGTTCTATGCCGTCTGCTTCGGCCGAGCGGACGGCAAAGATTCTTTGCCGTCCGCTTGCAGACGGCAAAGGCCCTAGACGGCGTATTACTGATGGCGCCACTGTTAGGTGGCTAACGGACCCCCCTCTTTGCTGTCTGCCGCCCGCCCCCTCTTTGTTGTCTGCCGCCTCCCCTCCTTTGCCGTCTGCTGTCCGCGCCCCCCTTTGCCGTCTGCCGCCCGCCCCCTCTTTGTTGTCTGCCGCCTCCCCTCCTTTGCCGTCTGCTGTCCGCGCCCCCCTTTGTCGTCTGCCGCCCGCCCCCTCTTTGTTGTCTGCCGCCTCCCCTCCTTTGCCGTCTGCTGTCCGCGCCCCCCTTTGCCATCTGCCGCCCGTGCCCCCCTTTGTCGTCTGTCGCCCGCGGCCCCCTTTGCTATCTGCCGTGGACGGCAAAAAGGCAAAATGTCCCCAGCCTGGTTTTCCTAGGTTTCACAGGTGGCCGCCACGTGGCACCTTTGCCGTCCGGGGCAGACGACAAAGCACCCTTTGCCGTCGGTGGCAGATGGCAAAGTGCCTGTATTGGCCTTTTTTATTCTGTTTTTTGTTATATCCAAGCATTTTCACAGGCAAATATATGATATTCATAGAAACTATATCCCTGCAATATGGATATGATCATCCAACAAACATACCAAATCAAAAGTGCAAGTTTCATCATATTACAATAGTTTCGTCCATACATACATAGTTTCATCCATATTACAACAATTTCATCCATAGGTAACAAGTTTCACATTGCTCATCGATACAAAACCAAAACAGAAAGTAAACACAAGCACTCCATAAATGCAAGCTTCCGTGAAGTGAATCAAATCTAAAAAATGGGAAACAGGAAAGTTAGAAGAAGAATACTAGAAGAAGAAGAAGAAGAAGAAGATCTAGAAAAAGAAAAAGAAGCGTTTTTCTTCTCTTTCTCTTTCTCCTCTTGTTTTTCTTCTTATTCCTTATTTGTGTCATTTTAGAGCTAAACTAGGTAATTATCACATTTTTTTACCTAATAAGCTTATTGTGTCATTTTGCAAGAAAATAAGCTAAATCTATGGCATCTATGAGGTTACCAAGTCTATTATGTCATTGTTGAGTTAACTAAGCTTATTATGTCAGTGTGGAGGAAACAATACTAAGTATAGGTCATTTTAGAGCTAACTTAGGTACAATATGTCATTTTAGATCTAACTTAGGTACACTATGTCATTTTGGAGATAAGTAAGCTTACTATGTCATTTTAGAGGAAACAAAGCTAACCTAGGTAAAATATGACATTTGTCTAAGTGCTAAGTTTGTCATTGTGCTAAGTTTGTCTAAGTGTTATGTTTGTCTTTGTTTGAGAAAATGAGCCAAGTAAGTGGAATATTAGGGCTTACCGTCCTCATCATCACGGAGGTGAAGCACCGGGGTTGCTCAGGTCATGCGATGCGGCTCGGGAGTTATGATGTATCAAAGATCATTTGCGTTAGCATGATGACGTTGAAATGTTAAGACTAGTACTAATGAACATTAAAATGAAACTCACCATTCCAGCCGTGGTAATGACTGGCATCGGCGGAGGGGTCCGGCCGGTCTTCTCACACAAAGTCTGCACATTTCGTTTTGCCAAGTCAATCATATTGGTTATTAATGAAAAGAACATGTAGTGCATGATTTGGCTAATATGAAGAAGAAACTTACCACGATGAGATCATACATGACCCGGTTAGACGTATCGTTCCGTGCCCTCTCCTCCTCCAACAACCTAGTCGTCCTCTCCTCCAGATCCCTCTTCTCCTCCGCCGCCTGTCGGGCCTGTTCCGCCAGAAGCGCTTGGGTTGTCTCTCTCTTTCTGTAGAGCAGCCTGCAACACAACTCCTTGTTAGCATTGTAATCATCTTTGTTCGCACACGCAATGTAATGGAGGAAGCTATCTTAGTCCGTCTGACTAACCTCGATGGCGAGCTGGACTGGCCATGGACGAGGCGGCATCTCAGGACAGGAGCTCGTTTGACGCGCCTTGATCTGCCAGAGAGTGCTCGAAGACCGTATACGTCCATCTCCAATGGCTATCGAGCCATGGGGCCTCCCGTGGCCAGCTATCATCACCAGGTCTAGATCAATAGGATGTTGGCTCGGGTTTAAGTCCTCCCCATTCACCGCCTTCCCCACATCTCTGTACCTCACGAGCTTGTGGTGGGAGGAGATATTGGTGAAGTTCTCGGGATTATTGAGGTCAGACTCAGAGAATGCCTTGACCTTCTTGTATGAGGTAGTATGGGCCATGGCATAGAGGTCGTACACCTCTGACACCTCCGTCTTATTGTCATGAGCCTACAAGAGAGGAATAAAGTATTAATAATGGGTAAACCTAGCACTACAAGAATGAATTGCAGGAATCATGACGCAAACCACATACCCTATTCCACACGAACTGATAAATGTTGGCGCTGCCTTAATGGTGTGGCACACCTTCCATTTGGGCACGCCGTGCCTTGGCATCATCGTGGATGACTCGCCATTGGTCAAAGCACCATTCATTCACCAACGCCTCCCAACAACCCATCTTATTCGCACATCATCTCGGGGGGCACCTAAGTTAGTAAAGAGAAATTTGAGAGCTATGCCTACGAATCAAAGCAAAGGAAACTAAGTACAAGGCCTTAAGAATAGGTAATTACCTTCATGTACTGCTCCTTGTCCCGAAACTTTCGGTGGGACGACGACTTGGTCTTCTTAATATGTTATGAGGCGTAGTAGTCTCGAACAACCTATACCCGAGCCTCGTGCCGCAAGTTCTGTAGTAGGCGCCTGCACTCGTAATCGATGAGCTTTGCCACGGCCTCCTCGTATCCCTCCTAAAACCTGTAGAAGGTGTGCAATCAAAAGAGACAACACTGATTAGTACAATAACTAGCTATTATTGATTTTTTAATTATGTAAAGGAGAAATTACCCAGAACTTCCTGATGACCATGCCATCCCTCGTGTGGCACAACACACCGTCGATCATCTCCTCCAGCGGGGCTGGGGCAGCCAAGTAGTGCTCCCATTTCAATCCTACCTCTTCTTGCTGACCCTCGCCGGGCAACGTGACAAACCCCGGGAAGTTATGCCATAAAATCACACCAAGGATGGAGTTGGGCCTGCGGACATCCTTGGCGTGAATCCAACCCCTGCAGTATGACAAAGCCAACGCATTAGATATGTGAAGAAACATGAAGGCAAAATGTTTAAGAATAGTAAATGCACTTACTTCAGCGACTCGAGCTTAATCAACCACATCTGTTCACAGGTCGCCGGCATGGGCGGGAGCCGTGTACACCCACGCTGGTAGACGATGCCCTCAACCACCTCGTCCCCGCTATCAGAAAGCCGATCCCCGCCACCATCAGCATGGCCACTCAACTCTGGCTGATGCAGATCCGGCCTGGTATCCCATCTAGCGGAAGCCTGTGGAGTCTCGTAGGACGAAGCGTCTGGCACAGGAGTCTCGCAGGACAAAGTGTCTAGCACAGGAGTCTCGTGGGTTGAAGCGTCTTGGACAGAAGGGTCGTTGACCCGAGGCTCGTGGACACGAGTCCTTGTAGCCTCCACCTCAGACGAGTCCACCGTAGCAGTCATGTGCTCGGGTGAATCAGCTGGGGGTGGCGGCAAGGAAGGCGTAGCAGCCTTCGTACCTCTCCCACGGCCACCACATGTAGCTTTAGGAGCTCTCTTCTTCCCCCGACCTCCTCTCCCGGTGGGCAACTTTACCGACGAAGAAGTGCCCTCGGGTGACCCAATACTGTTGTACAACACTCTCTGAAGAGTTTGGGGTGGAATGGAAGTAACCCTCCCACCACACGCCAACGAAGGATCCTCATATCGCTCTCGACCCGTGCCCACCATATTTCAACACCTTCCATGACAAAGAGTAAACGAAGTTACTACAACATAAAAAAATTGAATACCGACATGAATAATAATATGTATATATATAATTTGAGTGTATCATCATCATGTATACCTGACAAGAACTAATAATAATCTTCATCGTCTATATATGCTCCGGGATCAATCAATGCATCATCATCATCACTATCATTAATAAATGCATCATCATCACTATCAGGAGCAACATGTGGAAAGTCTCCTTTATGTAATCGGTCAAGCATTGAGATGTCATCCGCAGTAGTAACCTCTTGTTCTTCCGTCTCTTCTTGTTCCGGCTCAGGGCTGAAGTCGGATTCACTGTCGCTGTCTACCTCAATGTTCTGGGGTGAAGTGGAGCGGTTCTTGAAACATTTTTTTGGAAAGATGTGTTTCTTGGAAGAATTCTCCTTCATATGTGTCTGGGTTAATGTGAGGTTCATAATCATCTTCATTGAGGGGACGTGGTCTAAAATGTGGCGGCACATCATAAACGACATCCCAACCATTCAGATTTGGATCAGTTTGACAGGCCCACGGTAGATAGAAAACTTGGGTCGCCTGTTGAGCCATAATATAGATGTTGGGAACATCTAAATGGGTGCTTTGTTTGATTTCGACTATCCCTATATGTTCATGAGTCCTTCTAGTCTCCTTCGGCTGGAACCAACAACATTTGAAGACTACGACATTTGGTCTGTTATCACCAAAGAATATAAGTTCATAAATTGCTTCAACTCTTCTTACTCGACACCTCCTTCACCAATAGCGGAGACACAACAATTTCTAGACTTTCGGTCGTCCATAGATAGCTCTTTGCCAAAAGTATGAAAGCGATACCCGTTGATGTTGTATTTGTCAAATGAACGGACCTTATAGTCAAAACCATTAGCAACTTGTCTCAGTTCAGCGTCCATAGACTCTAAATTATCCTACAAGTTTGATACGAAAGGATTCTTGCATTAGCTGCAAACTAGACGAACAATAAATAGACTTGGTCTAATGGAAATTACCGTTTGTTTGAACCAAGAGATGAAACCGGGATAGACGTCTCCATGCTTTGCCAGAAGCTCATACTCTTCGATGGAATCCTTTTGGATCACCGCTCCATCCGAGAATTTGGCGACGTATCGACTGTATCACATATCCGGGAATAAGAGCAGTTAAAAGGAATTAGAAGTTGCGAAACAATGTATCGACAACTTACTAGATGTACGACCACACTTCTGTTAGGTTGTTAAAGATATACAACAAAATGGTCCACCATTCTTCGACATCCAATGTTATTCCTTTTGAAGCACCGGCTAGTGCGAGCTTCCCTTGGAATAGGCCGAGGTTGGATCAAACTTTTTCATGGTCGCCATCATTGTACCGAGGCTTCGGATTATGCAAATGACGATTCTTGGCTTCGTAGTGTGTTGTCACGAAGTTTGTCGCCTCCTCGGTAATGAATGCCTCGGCCATCGATGCTTCAATTCTACGTTTATTTTACATTTTGCTCAAAGCGTCTTCTGCATCCACTCAGTTCCAAAGCACCAACCATTTTGCACGCCCCCCCAATCTTGCCTTGGTCGGATGCAAAATCAAATGTTGCATTGGATTAAAGAAGCCCGGTGGAAAGATCTTTTCTAACTTGTAGATCAACTTCGGCGCCAACTCTTCCAGTTCATCCAGCACGTCACTGATAGTTCTTTTGCACAAAGAGCATGGAAGAAATAGCTCAGCTCTGCGAGTACTAGCCATTCATCCTCATTGATAAAGCCACGCAACATCACCGTCATTACCCGCTCAAGCCATATGTGCCAATCATGACCCTTGAGACCAAATATTTTCAATTTGTCAAGACTCGCTCCCCTCTTTAGATTCGCTGCATACCCATCGAGGAACATCAACTGCATTTTCACCCACAAGAGCATTTCCCTTATAGATGGCCTACCAAGATTGAACCATGCCTTTGGCTTCCTCGAGTTCTTCTTTCCTAATGGTTGTCGCATATTTTGTAACGGTCTATCACATAGCCTCCTAATCGACTCTAGCCTTAGGATTATCCTTTGTCTTTCCCTCTATGCCAAACAATGTACCAAAAAGGGCCTCAGCGATATTCTTTTCAGTGTGCATCACGTCAATGTTGTGTGGGCAAAGGAGGTCTTTAAAGTAAGGCAAATCCCACAAGCATATCTTGTGAGTCCAGGCATGTTTTGTATTATACCCTTTGAAATACCCTGGACGTATTGGATCCGGCTCGAGAGCGTTTATCTGAACTAGGGTCTGTTGGCTTGTCAATGCAGGTGGTGCAGAGTTTTTGACAACTCTACCTTTCATGAAATTCTTCTTGTCTTTTCTGATCTTATGGCGAGGATCCAGGAACTGTCTATGCAAGTCGAAGCAAGAATACTTGCGACCCGCCTATAGCCAACGAAACTCAAGAGCTGACTTGCATGTGGGGCACGGGAACATTCCATGCACACATCAGCCAATGAATAGCGCATACGCCGGCAAGTCATGCGTCGAGTACATGTACCACACATGCATTTTGAAGTTTTTTTGGAAGCGGCGTCATATGTCTTGATCCCATTATCTCAAGCTTCCTGCAATTCATCCTTAAGCGACTACATGTACACATTCATATTATTTCTCGGATAGTTGGGCCCTGGAATTATCAACATCAAGAAAATGTTCTTTCTTTTCATAATCTCTCCGGGGGGGAGATTGAGTGGAATGACAAATACATGCCAGCAACTATATTGGGTTGCCGTCATACCAAACACTTGGAACCCATCCGTGATGATGGCGACCTGAGGATGCCTTGGATTTGTCGCTTTATCCTTATGTAATGCATCGAAGTGCTTCCAAGCAAAAATGTCTGAAGTGTGTCCCAACATCGGATTTCCATCTACATCTAGTTCGGTTCTTTTGACCAATTTATGCCATGTCATCTCTCTGGCCATCTCTTTGACCATGAAAAGACGTTGAAGTCTTGGTATGATTGGTAGATACAGAAAAACATTAACTGGGATTTTGGTCTGACTCTTCTCACCCATACCATTGTCTACCACAACATACCTAGAAGACTTGCAAATGGGACAATTGTTCAAGCCCGCATACTCAAGCCTAAATAAGGCACATCCATTCACACGGGCATCTATCTTCTCATAGGAAATCTTAAGCGCACGTAAAATTTTGTCTGAGTGGTATAGGTTTGCTGGCAATACATGGCCTTCGGATAGAAAGCATCCAAATATCGGCATCATCGCATCGTAGCATTCTCTGCCTAGGTTGAACTGAGCCTTCAGATCCATTACTTGCGCGATGGCATCCAGCTGACAAAGCTCAGTGTGCTCGTGGAGAGGACGTTTTGAAGACTGCAACATTTTATAGAAGGCCTTTGCAGATTCCTCCATCTCATCGTCCGAATCCCGAGCATCATCAAAGTCTTGCACCATGTCTTCAATCCTGGTACCATGCTCGTTGGTGCGACCACGCACAACCTCAGCTCTGGCATGTTGGGCAGACTCACCATGAAATCTCCACACCGTATAATAAGGCGTAAAACCCCACTTCTGCAAGTGTTTACCCATTTCATCTCGTGTCCACTTTCTATGTTTGTTGCACCGGACAAAGGGGCACCAGGTTATTTCCTGGCCATTTGCAAATGCGGCACTTAGAAACCCCTTGGTTTTTGTTAACCATTCAATGGTCATTTCTTTCTGACTAGGGTGACCGGTGTACATCCAAGCATGATCACTTATCTTACCTACCTACTAAACACACAAGATATATATATATAATTCATTATCTATATTCATTCGTTAATCAAGTTTGTCAGTTTTATTACGTCCATGCAACTTACACGCTAATAGGTAGAGATAGGTCCTAATCCCACCCGACTATGTGTAGATTAGGTTCGTTTTCCCATGCTTTGCTTCGGATCCGACGCAGAATTTCGACATCACCTCCTCGCTTTTCTCCTGATACACGTCTCGGCAATAAGCATAGAGGATGTGTACCCGAAGAATGACAGGGAGGCACTGACGAAATTCCGCATCGGATCCGGAGATGAGCATATGGGAAAACAAACATATGCAAATACATGCATATTTATAGATGCCGCCCTTTCGAACGGGAGACGCATACTGATCACACATACTGATGATTGAAGACACCTATAGCTAGCAAGTTTCATCAGCATGAAGATCAGAACCGAACAAATTAAGGGGGCCGGGGAGCAGATGTCATTTATGCTCACCAACGAACGTAGCAGGGGAGCTCGTCCAACGCACGTGGAGGTCGTCAAACAGCAGACCCTCGCAGCGACAAAACAACTGCACATTGAAATGAAACTCGATCAACACAAATATGATGTTTTCCACAACAAAATTGGAAAATATAAGACCTACCACATAATTTACAAAACTATGACCCCGTTAGCCTCTGTGTTGGGGTTCTTGGCGGTGTGTCGTGTCGGGGTGTCGTTTTCTTCTTCCTCCTCTTCTTGTTTGTTTTATTATTTCTATTCTTCTTTTATTATTTCTCTTTATTATTATCTTCTTATTCTTATTATCTTAGGGGAAGGGGCGGTATTATGAAGAGGATACATAGGTGGAGGAGGATTTAATTTAGAGAGAGACCTCTCCTCGTTCTTTAGGAGGATGAGGGATTTTCTTTCTGGTCGGTCTTCCTTCTCAGCCGATCACGTGGGCGTCATGATTCTCTTCTTTTTCTCCCTCCTCCTTCTTCTTTCTGGTCTTCTTCTCTTCTCTTCTTCTCTTTCTTCTTTCTGCTAGTTTTTTCTTTTCTTTTTTATTCTAAGTTTTCATATCTTATCTAAGTTTTTTCTAACCTAGTAAACTAACTAACTAACTAACCAAAAAATAAACTATACCTATCTATTTTAACAAAAAACAGAAAATAAACTAACTAAAAACAGGAAAAAACAAAAAGAGTGAGGAGGCGGCAGCCGGGCACTCACCGGAGTTGTGTGGGGACGGTTGGGGTGGCACGGGCGGCCGGGGCGGCGGGGGGAGCGGGAGCCGCGAGGAGGGGGCGACGCCGAGAGCTGACGAGGGGAGGGGCGGCTCGGGGAGGGGGCGACGCGGGGGAGCCACCAAGGGGAGGGGGCGGCACAGGAAAAGGCGCGGTGGCACGGTGGTGGGGCGGCGTATGGAGGGCGGTTGCACGGTGGTGTGGGCGGCGAGGGGAAGGGGCGGCGTGGGGGATCCGCCGAGGGGAGGGGCGACACGGGGAGGGGGGAGTTCCGGTGGTGGGGGCGGGGGCGGCCGGCGACGGGGCGGCATGGGGGGAGGTGTAGGGGCGGTCGGTAGCGGGTGTGAGGCGGCCGACAGTGAGTGCGCGAGGGCGGGTGCGGGGGCGAAGGGCTGCCGGTAGCGGGTGTGGGGGCGGCCTGCGGCGAGGCGGCCAACGGCGGGTGCGGAGGCGTTTGGAGGCGAAGCAAGAGGGGCGGTGGGGGTGGATCGGGGCGAGAGAGAGTGAGAGAAAGAGAGTGAGAGGGGATGGGGTGGTGGTGGGTGTGGGGGTGGCCGTTACTAGCCGTCAGCTTTGCCGTTTGCGGGCGGACGACAAAGAGTCCCCAGGCAGACGACAAAGATCAAGCATATGGCCCACCACCCCCGCGGGGCTAGTGGGGCCCATGTGGGGTCTTTGCCATCTGCCTTCAAGCTCTTTGCCGTCAGCTGGCTGACGGAAAAGCCCTGGCAGATGGCAAATGGTTTCTTTGCCGTCAGCCATTTGTTTGTCGTCCGTTCCTGCTCAACTGGCGGCAAAGGCTCTCTTTGCCATCTGCCAGCAGACGGCAAATTGCTGAATTCCAGTAGTGTATTGAATATGAGATGAGATATTGAGTAGTATAGCCTCGGTTTATATAATGTACCGGAGGTACGACATAGAAGAGTTCTAGTCGGCTACGTTGGTAGAGAGGAGTCCTTGTTTTGAATGTCAAGTCTTGTTGAATCTTGTTTGTATGCATCGTGGGCTGCTCGAAGTGGCCATTTGTTAACCGCTACGGGGGATCCTCTGCTTGGCCCTCCTGACCGGGAGATGACATGGTGAGTATCCCCTAGTCCAGGACACCATCAAGGTGGAGGGCATGTGGAGGTGTGTCTTAGACACATCTCCCTAGATCCTGTTGATTTTGATCTTTGGTGGATCCATTTGGATTCGGTCGGCATTCATGATACTTTGGAGTAAATGCGGCAATTTGCTACACAAACGACGATCACCAGGATCTTCTGGTCTACATCGATGACTTTCCGGTCATTACTTCTACAAGTTTCTAGGTTTAAACAAGTTTGCTCTGTGGAGGCAGACGCCCGGAGATGGCATCGAGCTTTGCTCATGGCGCGGTGTATGTGGATGCAAGAGGAAGAATAATGAGTGTTATTTTACACTTCTCTAACGTGAGTATAAACCAAAGTATTTCATTAAACCTAAGATATTCGCTCAGCTATTACCATTAATGAATAATGAATGCAAAGGATTACAAATATCTGATCTTTATTTTGTTTCCAGGGGAAATAGGCTAATTATGGGTGAAATCGAGCCAATACTGGAAAGGAGTAAATGGCTCAACGCCAAATGAGCAATATAACATCGCCGCACAAGCTAGTCTTCGTCATCTCCAGATTTCCATCTACATCAACTCTAGCCGCTGCCATTTTCCCATCTCCATAGCCAAAACCTTCACCACCATCATAGTTCTCAGCAATCCAGTCATACATGTAATCATCTATCACACACCACATCCATTGTAAGACATATTATCCATCAATCAATATTCACATGTGTCCTTGATGAGTTCTTCTGTGATATGATCTGCATGTGTGAGCACTTTGGTAAGGTCATGGGTTGAGGTAAGAGCCTTGAAACCCGATGTATTTGTTGATGGGATCACTGAGAATAGTTTGAATTAATGTCTTGTATGTTAGCATAAAGTAGTTCCGTAGTTGTTGCTTGTCACGTTCTCCTTCTGTATCCCTGCAGGTACCCATGATCATGAAGAGCGAGTCACGGAGTGGCTAGGGACAAGGAGATACACGAGTGAGAGAAATTTTTAATACATTGACACGGATTCTATCCTTCGGGATTCAAGATGTGTAGTCATTAAATGTCCAATGTTTTTGTCGGATTACTGCTATCACAATTATTGTGGCAACCCCATGCGACAGATAGGGCACTTGGTTGGACAACTGACTCAGAATGGAAGATGCATGTCGGTCAAGACGTAATTTGGACACACACACACACACACACACACTTCGATATAGGGATGAAAACAGATGGAGCTGGGTGCTACCACATTTATTTTCATTTTTTTGCAGAAGCGGAAACACATACAAAAACCAAAGAAATGAACATGAAAACGGATACTACCAAAAACGAACACAAAGTGAATACAAAGCGGACACGGACACAGAAGTGGGCGTTGGTCAGAACTTGAAGACACCTCGAATCATAGAGAAATGCGCACAACAACATACAAATTTAATGATCTGTTAACAAGGCTACAAAATAATTGGATAATGTTAGTAAGTTAGCGTAGTATTGTAGTAGTACTAGATAATTGTATATAACGTCTAGCCGAGTACTCCGTTTGTAATCTAATATAAGTTCATTTAATCATGAAAGCAGTGATTTAGACGATCTTATATTAGTTTATAGAGGGAGTATGTGTGGTAGTAAAAGTTGAGCCTCAAATCATCCTTTTTGCCGGTTCTGTTCATTGTGTCATTGTGTGTTGTATTGTGGTTGAGCTACAAAGCAACCATAAGCCTACAGTAAAACAGAAATTTCATATTCACGAAAAGGGAAAGTTTCCTTTCCACCTCTATTCCAGCAGAAAACATTGTTTCATTTTTTGCTTTCATTTTCATTTTGCAAATTTCTGTTTTGTTTTCATACTTTCTCCAGAAAAATGAAAAGTTTCCACTCTGTTTTCATTCCTACTTCGATACATAGCAATCTTATCTTGATGGATGACTTCTAGAGCACAAATTAAGATCATGATGATTCCAACACAAATATATGATTGTAAGCATAAAATCCTCATATGCATGCCTATTTTTATTATAAGTGTTTTTAGCGTTAGCTTGATTTATAACCAGGTCAAAAGATGGAATTTAATTATCTAGCAAAAACTTGCTTGAAAGCCTAGCTTAAAGGGCACCTTTCTCTCGTGGGTCAATAACTCAAGGTCACCTCTAGAGAGAAAAGGTGATTCTCCTTAGTGCTCCATTTTCGGAATACTAAAGAAACTAATCAAAGAAGATATTGACAGACCTAAGGAAATAAATGTTTTTTCTGCAAGGATGTGTTTGTAAAGACTTGTGAAACTTAGCATATGACCTTAGGCCTTTCAACACAAAAATGGTGTGAAGCGAAAGTGTTTCTCTAATCTCAAGCAAAAAAATACACCCACTTCAACTGTAAGTTCTAAAATAAAATAGTAAAAAGTTTTAAAACCTCTGACTTTTTTGTGGATGAACATCAACAAGTTTTCCAACATCCTGCAAAACTGAAGCACGGAAAAACATCTATAGAGGTGTGTGCAAAAAGGACCAAATTATGTGCTCCAAAATGCATCTTTTGGAGCCTTGAATTTTTTGTTTTTGCACATGCTTCCCCTGATCTCATTCCAGTGTGTTTGCAGGACATTGAAAAAGTTATTGATGTTCGTCCACAACAAGAACAGTTTTTCTTTATATTGTTGCTACTATTTTTTTTCAGAATCCACTGTTCATTCGGGTGCATTTGTGCTCGAGTGTAATGTAATTGCTCATTTATTTTTTCAACAAGGAGACGCTCATTTGTTAGATCAGTTAGCTTCGGGTGAACATTACCCGCAAAAAAAACTTAGGATGAATATTTACGAAAATACTACTGGAACATGGGTGCACATGTATCTGACTTGAAAAATAAATATAAATAGCAAAGAGTCAAACATTTCAGAAATGTTTTGTGACAACTACCTCCGTTTATAGAAAATAGTATAAACTTTCAAAATAATAAATATATGTGATGCAAAAAAAAACTTAATGTTGATTATAATTTATTGATTTGATATTGTGGATGTTAATAATTTTTATATAAGCTTTGATGAAAGTTCAGAAAGTTTTACTTGAGACAAAGCTATGCAGAGTAAATAAAAATAAAGGGAGTGTTTTATAGTGTTATACTCATGTGAAAAGTTTCACCAAGGAATGTCTTCCATGGTATTCTGGACAATTCTTTTTTTAAGTCTACTTACTATATAGAAGTTAATACTCAATTTTTTGTAGTTATAATTTTGTTTCTTTGGCCTAAAACTCCACGGGGTCGTTTCTTCGTGAAACTTTACAACGAGTATACCACTAGACCATGTTTGTTACAATGTTTTCCTGAAATGTTTGATATTTTCTTATTTTCTGAATTTACATGATTAATCAGGTGCCCTGGGCCCATGTTTCAAAGATCGGCACCAGAATATCTACTGTTTTTCCCTGAAGGGGAAACCCAAGCCTATGCATCGATGTGATTGGTGCATGTAGCCTTCTGTTTAAAACTATTATTCGAGAATTTTAAGGTCTAAAATCCCACACAAGGGTACACATGACCAAAATGTTAAAAGAACAAAAAGTAACACGATTGCATGACGCCTCATGCTGCACTAAGCTAAATATGAACATGCATTTAACAATTTTGTGGCTTGCATCGTCTACCTACTAAGGTAATAAAAGTCATTTCTTAACCACACACAAAAAATATGTTCATAAGTTTTCCTGCACGGTTAGTCAAATTTTAGAAGATTTGCCGGCACATATTCCTTTAATTTAATTGGCATAATATTATTTGTAAGCCTTATTTTTTTAAACACAACACAGACGCAAACGCTTATATACACGCGCATATGCTCATCCCTATGAACGCACACATGCACACCATATTCATACGAGCACTTTCGAGGAACTGAGCTGGCATATCATTTTAAGATTTACAAAGTCACCATAGACGCCTCGTCGTCATCGAGGAGAACGTCTCCTCTTACTAAATGCGCGTCGTCAGAAATGATGAAATAAATTCAGAAATAATACGAGCATCATGTTTCACACCAAGACTTAAACCCTGGTGGTATAATGATACCACTGTCTTTCTAATCATCCAATGTTGTAGTTTCCCTACCAAGTCGTGGCATAGTAAAACCTTAATAAGTGTATCAAAGATATTGATCATGACAGTCATGGCAAAATTTAGCGGAAGTGTGACATGTGAGCATGTTGCTATGAAAGTGGCGCATACTAAAAAATTGTGGCAGCAAATAAACAATAGCCACAGGTTGTTATCACAGTTGTTGCAACTTTGACAATGTATGGATACCTACATACGTATTCGCATATTTCCCCGTGAATCTTTCCTCTCCGTGGCCGCAGGATATGCTCTCCTGTCCTGTCTTTGCTAGGCAGCTAGCCATACTTGCTTGCACTTGTTATCGGTTGGCCCACGGCTACATCGACCCTGCATGCTTGACAATTTCTGCCTTTTGAGGTGTTGCATGCCCCGCCAATCGACTCGCCTTCAACTTGCTGCAGGCCTTACCTCATCTGTCCCCGCAAAAGGGCAAAAGCAAAGGCTATACTGTTCTAGAGTAGCGCCTTGCTTTGCCATGTTGCTCTCAGTAGGATTATTCCTTAGTGGCTGGCTATGCAATATGGCTCTCAGTAGGGCTAGTCCTATGTTCAGACGCACAGTGTGGTAATGGGATCCTTTGGTCTCACCGATCGCTCCAATTTGCAATTTCCATATGAACAGCATAGTACACTTGACAGTGACCATTAAACAAGAAAAGGAACTACTCCCTCCGTATTATGGGACGAAGAGAGTATTACTTTACATCACTGGATAACCCCGCATCGTCCTCCTCGATCGGCACGGGGCCGATTCGCCACGCCGTCACAGTTTCCTACCATCTTCCTCCTGTCTCGCCACTACCAGAGGCCTCACCGACGAAGTCTCGGTAGGTCCGGGTCCGTGGCCCGGTTCTTGTCGGAGGCCACGACCGACAGGGTACCTTGGGCGTTTTTGTGTGTGTGTGTGGGGGGGGGGGGCGACGCTGGGGTTGGGGCACGCTCTGACGAGTGTCTTACGCAGGCCGGCGGCGGTGGGGCGGCCCTAGATCATAGCGTGGCGGCTGGTGGATGGTGGTTGGCACCGGCGGCTGCATCCTCAGCCACCTTCTTGGCTGGGCTTCCCGGGGGTCTCATCCTGGACGAGAGTTGTCGCTGCCCGGGCGAAGCACGGGTGTAGGTCGGTAGGAGGCTTCGCTCGTGCGGCTGTGCTCGTGCTGATGGCTTGGTGGGCGTTCTTCGACGAAGATGCATCTCGTGGGTGGCCTCGATTCGATCTGGGTTGGCTGGCCAAATGCGATGGCGAGTTCCCGTTGAAGACCGGCTCGGGCGGCGAAGGGCGGTGGAAGGTGGTGGTGCTCCCTCATTCTGCGAAGAGCCGTGATGCATGCCTCTCCTATCCCTGTCGGGGATGCAGTTGAGGTTGGTCGCACAAATTCGGGTGAAAACCTGGCACTGACCTTGTCGGTGTCGATGGCAATGACGTCGACGGATGTCGTCTCCCTGCTTGGAGATGCCGTCGGGGATTTGTCACACCTACTAACCTCTTTTGTTTTTGAAAGGGCAAAAGCTTTTACCACATTCATTAATTAAAAGAGAGTTGAGTTTTGTACATGTCCGAAGGCCACATGACCGGAAGACAAAAGGCTACTCTTCCGGCATTAGCTTACACAAACCCTTGGCACACGCCTTAACCCAAGTAGAAGCCTTCTCACGGATTTTACAAAAAATATATTCGGAAATCACGAATTTGTTGTTGGAGATCCTCTTATTGCGTTCGTTCCAAAGTTTTCATGCGACAAGCATAACGAGCGATGTCATACCTTTACGGTTGACCCGATTTTATCCATGAAGTATTCCCACCACACGAGACATTGTTGATTCTCATCTCTTTTATTGCGACTTCGGGTGAAAACCTTAAATCGGGCTTGGCCGGATCAGATGGCGCTGTATAGTTGTGACAAAGTTCTCAATGGCACTGTATGCTTCTATCGGTTCAAATCCCTTTGGCGTGTTGTATATTTCGTTCCATCCAAAATTAATTATCGTTTAAATGGATGTATCCAGACATAGAAAAAGTACTATATTGTCCCCACATTCTCTATACAAAGCATCAATCCAGCCAGCACAATAATAGGGCACCGAGGGAGCTGGCGTGTAGGCTGGAGCACACACGAAAAGGAACTCGAATTGGCATGATAGCCTGCATCATGGCGAAGCGTGTGAGGTCAAACGGACGAGTCCAGACTCCAGAGAAAGCGCGAGGCCATCTCGGCCACCGCATCGCAACCCCATACTCCCATAGTGGACTCTGCAGCAACCAATCATCCAGGTTTACCACGACTCTCTCTCCCTGGAGGTGCACAAGTCAATGGCATCATTTCCCCCTCGCCTCTTTTCCTTGGGGGCACCGCAAAAATGATGAGAGTTTTCTGAGGATCTCAGGAAAGGTCGCTGCATTTTATTATTATTATGGTTGTCTCCACGTAGTAATAAAAGAAAGAACTTTGTTTCGGTAAATCCCCTAATTATTTTTACGGATTTTGATGCAGAGTAAAGATAAAGATTAAAAGATACCCTTTAACTAAAATGGACAATACTCCCTCCGTCCATTTTATTTTCATTTGCTCATTTCATTTTCCCTGCCTTTTGCTTTATTAGCATACTATACAGAAAATTAAAATATCAAAAATATTTTTTTTTTAGAAAAGGAATGTTACCTCCGGCCTCTGCATCAGCAAGATGCATACTATCTTACTTACTATTATGGCTAGTTTTTCGTTGCTTCTACGGTTCTATCCCTAAAAATGAAGTGCTCAATTTTAAACAACCGGGTGGAAAGAGTTTAAAAAGTGCTTGGTATAGCATTTGTAATGCTAACAATACATCTACTTGTAAGAAATCAACCAAGATTCTCCGTAGAATTTTTTATGTTGAGTTAACTTACCGAATAGGCAAATATTGGACGCTAAAATTTATCCAAAAAGTTTCTAATACTGCTCATGAATTAATAGAAGGGGTTACCAGAACCCGTCCCATACAATTTGGGCCTTTACACCTTAGAGAAGGGAATCCAACTCTGGAGAAACTAGGGGAAATGCATAAAGGCATGATTGAATTACAAAAATTGAGTGCACCTCTTAAAAACCTTGTCCCAATTTTTGACCACATGAATTCCTTTCTTGCTACTTCTAATAAAAAGCTTAGTGTTCTTGAATAAAAATTGCTTCGATGGGATCATGCAACTCACTTTCTTTTTTAAACCAAATTGGGATGCGAACGGTAAGCGTAGAGAGCCACCCGGATTTGAAAAGAACCCCACAAGAGTAGTTAAGATGAAAGATGATAAAACGTGAAACTATGCTTTTTGGCTAGCTAGAGGCATTAAATGATAGCGCTTGTTGTGAGACAACCCAATAGTTATTTTTTTGTTTTGCATTCAGTTTTTATGAGTCAAAATGATTATTGCTATTGCAGTAATTATGTTTTTATAGTTTCTTTTGATTTTTGTGCCAAGTAAAGCCTTTGAGATAGTTTAAACATGAGGTGATTTGATCCTATGCAGAAACACAAACTTTTTGTCCGGTATTGGAATTTTTGTTTTTACTAGAGGGTGATTAATTTCTACAATTTTTACACAATATTAGGCTGTCAACTGTTTACGTTGTCGGAAGTTTTCAGATTTTTCAGAGTGATGGAAGTATGGTAAAAAATTATATCATTACATATTATCTTGTTTTAGACATATTCTGTTTTTATTGCATAGTGTGCTTGTTTTGGAGATTATATGGATTGTTTTGGGGGTAAAATTCACGGAGATGATAAAATATAGTAGGTATTATGCAAAAACAATTATGAATCAATTTATAATAGTACCCAAGTCAATGTTTATTTTTTGTTATACTAAAGCATCTCACGAGGTTCTATTGAGTTTTGTGTGGTTGACGTTTTCAAGTTTTGGGTGAGACACGATGGAGAAAGAATAAGGAGCGGAAATACCTTAAGCTTGGGGGTGCCCAAGGCACTCCAGCGTAATATTAAAGGTAGATACAAGCATCTAAGCTTGGGGATGCCCCGTAAGGTACCCGTCTTTCGTCTTCAATCTATCGGTAACATCATAGGGACTATATTTTTATTCATTGCATGATATGTGTTTTGATTGGAGTGTGGTGTGCTTTTGTTTTATTTCTCTGCTTGTTTACACAATCATTGTATTGCACCTATTATGGGAGACACATATTCTTCATCATTTATTAGAATGATCATTATGCTTCACTTATATCTTTTGAGTTACGACAACTTTCTCGTATGATTCACTTATACCCGTAGAGCACAACGATACTTATATTTTGTAGAAATCATTTGCACTCTAAAGCTTCACTTATATTTGAGAGTTCAATAGGAAATGGTAATTTGCGTGAGTTATATATTTGGTCCAAAAACAATAGGTATACAAGAGTGGTAAAATAAAAATTTGCATGTAGATCACTGAATAGGGTTGCGATTGATCAATGTTATTGAGGTCATAATATGAAGGATTACTAGTAAATAACCTTGGTATAATAAAAATATCGATGTTAAGGTTTGTGATGCCCACTCATTAAAGTGTAGGTCATGGCTTGGCTAGGAAGTTGGAGTGTAATTTATACTTGATTGATACTCTTGTGTTGTCCGGATCGGGTGTGCGTGATGGTTAACTCCTCCCAACCTCCCTCCTTGGAGCATGCGAGAATTACTTTGCTTCGAGGGCTAATAAAACTTCTGCAATAAATACTTGAGTTCTTTATAACTAATGTGAGTTCATGGGCTATAAGCACTTACACCTTTCCATATTTTGCTAGCCTCTTCGGTACTGTGCATTACCGGCTCTCATCTCGAGACTTGGTGCAAACTTCGCCGGTGCATCCAAACCCCGTGATATGAAAGACTCTATCACACATAAGCCTCATTATATCCATTCTCAAAACAACCACTATACCTACCTATTATAACATTTCCATAGCCATTTCAAGATATATTGCCATGCAACTTTCATTATTACTATTCACTAGATGACTTGAGCATTCATTGTCATTTTTCTTTGCATGATCATAGAGCTGCCATGATATTTATGGCAAAGCCAACATTCATCATTTCTATACATGTTACGCTAGATCATTGCATATCCTGGTACACTGCCAAAGGCATTTATATATAGTCATCGTGTTTTTTTGACAATTATATAGAGTCATCATGTTGTTCATCTTTTGAGTTGTAAGCAAAATAAAGTGTGACGCATTATTATGGTGTGCCCCTACAGGTGAGGGAAAAAAGAGGTCGAAAAGAGCCCAACAAAAAGGAAAAAGGAAAAAAAAGAAAAAACAAAAACAAAAAAGGAAAACAAGATAAAGAAAGAAAGGTGGGAGAAAAAAAATGAGAGAAAAAGAGATAGAGGGCACACTACTATCCTTTTTCCACACTTGTGCTTCAACCGTGTTCTTCATATAGAGATTTTCCATATACTTCATGATCATGCTAGTGGTTTTTTTATATTATATAACTTGGCTTGTATATTCAAATGACGAGGTTCCTAAAATGCTCGAGGTCTTCATGAGCAAGCATATTGGATCCACACCTACTTAGTTGCATTAATTAGGAGAGTATTCATATACTTATAGCTATAGTGCATCCGTTGAATGACAATCCCTACTCCTCGCATTGACATCAAGATTTGTCCATTGCCTAACGATCATCCTCACTCCTGCGACACTTCTATACTTTTTGTCTTCCCATAAACCCCAATCATTATTCTATTTTCCATCCTAATAAGTGCTAATTCTATGGCTCACGCTCATGTATTGAGTGGAGTATAAAAGGCTAAAGCGAGAAAAAGTATGATACAATTGTTTGATTTGGCATTCGAGTGTTCATGATTTATAAATTATGCTAGGAATACCGAGATATGCCATGCTTACATGATTAAATGTTTTGGAATAACATTTTGCAGCGTTCTTTATTTTGAAAGTGATTGATTGTTTTCTAGCACTTCTTTGTATTATCGCTTTGATGTCTATTAAGTCATCGTTTCCCATTATTAATACCAAGATAATTACATGAGTATACATGCTAGGTAGAATTTCACATAAAAAATTATGTTTTTATCATTTACCTACTCGAGGACGAGTAGGAATTAAGCTTGGGGATGATGATACATCTCCAATGTATCTATATTTTTTGATTCTTTCATGCTATTATATTACTGATATCATATGCTTTATATGCCATTTTATATTGTTTTTATGGACTAACCTATTACTTAGTGCCCCTGCCAGTTTCTGTTTTTTTGCCTATTTGTTTGGTTTGTAGGAAAACCATACCGAACGAAGTGCAAAACGATGAAACTTTACGGTGATTTTTCGAGATCAAAAGAGACCTTGGAAGCTTCGAGATGTACCAGACGTCGTTCGAGGGAGCCAGAAGCTCACATGGTGTGTCCCCTTTGGATGAGCTTGTTGGTCCCACGAGTGCTCGTCTAACCTAATTCCAACACTATAAATTCCCTAACATTCAAAAACCTCCAAAGGGAGACCCGAAAGGATTTTATCGCCAATGCTAGCCTCTATTCCCCGCGATCCCATCTGGAGCCTTTCATCGAGTGCTACCGAAGGGTGAATCCATCACAAAGTCCATCTTCATCAACCTTGTTGCCTCCATGATGATGTGTGACAGTGTGAGTAGTTCCTCACAGGACCTATGGGTCCATTGCAATAGCTAGATGGATCTCCCCCCTCTCTCTCTCTTTTTGATCTTTAGTCCAATTATCTGTTTGGAGCTCTATTCGATGTAATCCTTGTGGTGTGTTTGTTTGAATTCGATGAATTTTGGGTTTATGTTCAAATTATACATTGAAAGTAATTGCATATTTTCAGATCTATCGTGTGTAATTTTATAGCTATGTATGCTTTGGGGTATATGAGTTTTGTTTGTCCAAGTAAACAAGTAGATTTTCAGAGGGAGTGGTGCATAATAGTGGGTTCAATCTTGCGGTGTCATTACTCTATGAAATGAGGAGTTGCAAGGCCCATATTGTATTATTGCCACTAAGGATAAAATGACGGGATCTTAACAAGGGGAGCCAAATTATTGGTCTTAGTAGTAGATTTATCAATTCAACCACACCTGGAATTTCTTTCGGCAACAAATTTTTTAGTAGCATAGTAACAATAGTAATAGGAATTGTTATGACAGTGATTATGGTGATTGGAACAACAGTAGCAACAATAGTAACTTAGCATAAATCAATATGCAAAAAGCATAGACATTGGATCGATGATGGATAACTATATTGGATGACATTCATCATGTAACAGCTACACAATAGAGTGACATAGAACTATCTCCAATTCATCAATATAATGTAGGCATGTATGCCGTATATAGTCATACGTGCTTATAGTAAGAACTTACATGACATGGTTTGTCCTACCCTCTTGTGGAATCGGGGTCCATAAGAAATCTAAGAGATATTAAGGCCTCCTTTTAAATGAGAACCGGAACAAAGTGTTAACACATGGTGAATACATGAACTCCTCAAACTGCGGTCATCAACGGAGATGATCCCAGTTATTATCACCTTGGGGTCTACGGATCATAACACATAATAGGTGCATACAAATTGAAATATAGGATCCAAAAAAACTCTCATATTCATGGAAACATAATAGGTTCAGACCTGAAATACTGGCACTCGGCCCCTAGTGACAAGCATTAAGCATAACAAAGTCATAGCAACATCAATCTCAAAACATAGCGGATGCTAGGGATCAAGCCCTATCAAAATAACTCAATTACATGACAAATCTCATCCAATCCCATCACTGCCGAGTGATCCTACAAAGCAATTACTCAGTCCCGATGGTGAGCATCATGGAATTGTTGATGGAGAAGGGTTGGTGATAATGAAGCGATGAATTCCCCTCTCTAGAGTCCCAAACGGCCTCGAGATCAGCCCTCTCGAGGAATAATAGGAGGTGGCTACGGCTCCAAAACTTAAAACGCGATGAAAACTTCTCTCCTATTTTTTCTAGGGAAAAGGAGTTTCTAGGCTTGAGATTAGGGTCAGCGGAGCCACGTGGTATCCACAAGGCATCTAGGCACGCCTTGCGGGGTGGTCACACCATGTTGGCTTGTGGGAAGATGGTGGACCCCCTCCGGTGGATCTTCGCTTGTAGGATCACTAGAAGTGTATGTCTAGAGGGGGGTGAATAGACTAGAAGCAGAAATTTAAAACTACCTCAAGCATAAGCCAATATGTGTTGGAAATATGCCCTAGAGGCAATAATAAATTGGTTATTATTGTATTTCATGGTTCATGATAATTGTCTATTGTTCATGCTATAATTGTGTTAACCGGAAACCGTAATACATGTGTGAATACATAGACCACAACGTGTCCCTAGTGAGCCTCTAGTTGGCTAGCTCGTTGATCAATAGATGGTCTCGGTTTCATGACCATGGACATTGGATGTCGTTGATAACAGGATCACATCATTAGGAGAATGATGTGATGGACAAGACCCAATCCTAAGCATAGCACAAAGATCGTGTAGTTCGTTTGCTAAAGCTTTTCAATGTCAAGTGTCATTTCCTTAGACCATGAGATTGTGTCACTCCCGGATACCGTAGGAATACTTTGGGTGTGCCAAACGTCACAACGTAACTGGGTGGCTATAAAGGTACGCTACGGGTATCTCCGAAAGTGTCTGTTGGGTTGACACGAATCGAGACTGGGATTTGTCACTCCGTGTGACGGAGAGGTATCTCTGGGCCCACTCGGTAAGACATCATCATTATGAGCTCAATGTGACTAAGGAGTTAGTCATGGGATGATGTATTACGGAACGAGTAAAGAGACTTGCCGGTAACGAGATTGAACAAGGTATGGGGATACCGACGATCGAATCTCGGGCAAGTACCATACCGATAGACAAAGGGAATTGTATACGAGATTGATTGAATCCTTGACATCGTGGTTCATCCGATGAGATTATCGTGGAGTACGTGGGAGCCAACATGGGTATCCAGATCCCACTGTTGGTTATTGACCGGAGAGGTGTCTCGGTCATGTCTACGTGTCTCCCGAACCCGTAGGGTCTACACACTTAAGGTTCGATGACGCTAGGGTTATAGGGAAAAGGTATACGTGATTACCGAAGGTTGTTTGGAGTCCCGGATGAGATCCCGGACGTCACGAGGAGCTCCGGAATAGTCCGGAGGTAAAGATTGATATATAGGAAGTCCAGTTTTGGTCACCGGAAAGTTTTCGGGCTCATCGGTATTGTACCGGGAGTGCCGGGAGGGTGCCGGAGGACCCCCGAGAGGGGTGTGACGACCAGAGGACTTCATGGGCTGTTAGATAAAGTGTGTCAGCCCTTATTGGGCTGGGAAATACTTTTGCTAAAGGCCCATGTGGCTGGAGATAAGGAGATAAGGCAAAAAGGATTTAAAAGGAGGAGATCCACCTCCCTTGTGGGAGGTGGACTCTCCCTTTAATTCGGCCGGCCATCTCCTCTTTGGAGTAGAGGCCAAGCCAGCCCTCCACGTACCTCCTCCTATATATACTTGAGGTTTTGGATGTTTTGAGATAAGATTTGATCTCTCTCTCTCACGGCGAAGCCCTACCTCTCTTCTTCCTCCTCCGCAGCGCTTAGGCGAAGCCCTGTCGGAATACCTTGCTACTCCACCACCACCACGCCGTCGTGCTGCTGTTGGAGCCCTTCCCCAACCTCTCCTTCCTCCTTGCTGGATCAAGGTGTTGGAGACGTCACCGGGCTGTACGTGTGTTGAACGCGGAGGTGCCGTCCGTTCGACACTTGATCGGATCTACCGCGATCTGAATCGCTGCGAGTACGACTCCATCAACCGCGTTCTTGTAACGCTTCCGCTTAGCGATCTTCAAAGGTATGAAGATCCACTCTCCCCTTGCTCGTTGCTGGTTTCTCCATAGATGGATCTTGGTGAACGCGTAGGAAATTTTTTGATTTACTACTACGTTCCCCAACAGTGGCATCAGGAGCTAGGTCTATGCGTAGAATCTATGCACGAGTAGAACACAAAGTAGTTGTGGGCGTCGATTTTGTTAATATGCTTGCCGTTACTAGTCTTATCTTGATTCAACGGTATTGTGGGATGAAGCGGCCCGGACCAACCTTACACGTACGCTTACGTGAGACCGGTTCCACCGCCTGACATGCACTAGTTGCATAAGGTGGCTAGCGGGTGTCTGTCTCTCCCACCTTAGTCGGATTGGATTCGATGAAAAGGGTCCTTATGAAGGGTAAATAGAAATTGGCATATCACGTTGTGGTTTTGACGTAGGTAAGAAACGTTCTTGCTAGAAACCTGTAACAACCACGTAAAAACTTGCAACTACAAATTAGAGGACGTCTAACTTGTTTTTGCAGCATATGCCGTGTGATGTGATATGGCCAAAAGGATGTGATGTGATGCATTGTGATGTATGAGATTGATCATGTTCTTGTAATAGGGTTCACGACTTGCATGTCGATGACTATGACAACCGGCAGGAGCCATAGGAGTTGTCTTATACTATTGTATGACCTGCGTGTCAATCATAAACGCCATGTAATTACTTTACTTTATTGCTAAACGTTAGCTGTAGTAGTAGAAGTAATATTTGGCGAGACAACTTCATGAAGACACAATGATGGAGATCATGATGATGGAGATCATGGTGTCGTGCCGGTGACAGTGATGATCATGGTGCCCCGAAGATGGAGATCAAAGGAGCAAGATGATATTGGCCATATCATGTCACTATATTGATTGCATGTGATGTTTATCAGTTTACATCTTATTTGCATAGAACGACGGTAGTAAATAAGATGATCTCTCAATAAAATTTCAAGAAAGGTGTTGACCCTAACTGTGCACCGTTGCTAAGGATCGTCGTTCCGAAGCACCACGTGATGATCGGGTGTGATAGGTTCTAACGTTCGCATACAACGGGTGTAAGCCAGATTTACACATGTGAAACACTTAGGTTGACTTGACGAGCCTAGCATGTACAGACATGGCCTCGGAACACGGAAGACCGAAAGGTCGAACATGAGTCGTATAGAAGATACGATCAACATAGAGATGTTCACCATGGATGACTAGTCCGTCTCACGTGATGATCGGACACGGGCTAGTTGACATGGATCATGTATCACTTGGAAGACTAGAGAGATGTCTATCTAAGTGGGAGTTCATTAATAATTTGATTAAATGAACTTAATTATCATGAACTTAGTCTAAAATGTCCTTGCAAATTATGTCGTAGATAGCTCGCGCTGTAGCTCCACAGTTTTATTGATACAATCCTAGAGAAAAGTAAGTTGAAAGTTGATGGTAGCAATAATGCGGACTGGGTCCGTGATCTGAGGATTGTCCTCATTGCTGCACAGAAAGCTTATGTTTTTTATGTACCGCTAACTGCATCACTCCCTCAAGCGTTGTCTGTAGATGTTGTGAACATATGACAGGCACTTTTTGGTGACTACGTGATAGTTCAATGCGTCATGCATTACGGCTTAGAATTGAGGCTCCAAAACGTTTTGAACGTCACGGAACATATGAGATGTTCTAGGAGCTGAGATTGTGATCTCAGGCTCGTGCCTATGTTGAGAGGTATGAGACCTCCAACAAGATTCTTTGTCTGCAAGATAAAGGAGAATAGCTCAATCGCTGAGCGTGTGCTCAGATTGTCTGGGTGCTACAATCACTTGAATCAAGTGGGAGTTAATCTTCCAGATGAGATAGTGATTAATGCAGTTCTCCAAGTCACTGCCACCAAGCTACTAGAGCTTCGTGATGAACTATAACATGCCAGGGATGGATAAGATGATCCCTGAGTTGTTCGTGATGTTTGACACCACGAAGGTAGAAATCAAGAAGGAGCATCAAGTGTTGATGGTTAAGTGAAACCACTAGTTTCAAAAGGGGCAAGGGCAAGAACGGAAAACTTCAGGAATGGCAAGCCAGTTGTTGCTCTAGTGAAGAAACCCAAGGTTGAGCTCGAACCCGAGACTAAGTGCTTCTGTTATGAGGAGAATGTTCGCTGAAGCGGAAAACCCCTAGATGCTTGGTAGATAAGAAGGCTGGGAATGTCAATGGAAGTATATTTGATATACGTGTTAGTGATGTGTACCTTGCTGGTACTCCTAGTAGCACCTGGGTATTGGATACCGGTTCGGTTGCTAAGTGTTAGCAACTCGAAATAAAAGCTACGGAGTAAATGGAGACTAGCTAGGTGAAAGGTGACGATGTGTGTTGGAAGTATTTCCAAGATTGATGTGATCACCATCGCACGCTCTCTCTACCTTCAGGATTTGTGATAAACCTAAATAAATGTTATTTGGTGTTTGCGTTGAGCATGAACGTGATTAGATCATGATTAGTGCGATACGGTTATTCATATAAGTTAGAGAATAATGGTTATTCTGTTTACATGGATAATGCCTTCAATGGTCATGCACCCACTCGAAATGGTTTATCGAATCATGATACCAATTGCGGGATCACTAGAAGGGTATGTCTAGAGGGGGGTGAATAGACTACTAGTAGGAATTTTAAAATACCTCAAGCATAAGTTTAAGTGTTTAAAGATTTTAGCATTTATAGCAAGTCTAGCACACCCTACACATGCAAGTCATCAAGCATGGCAGCGCAAAGTAAATATATTGCACATGGAAGTAAGGAGTAGAGATAGGGAGTTCAAACACATGAGGGACACGAAGATTTTTCCCGTGGTTCTGATAGGTAGTGCTATCATACGTCCATGTTTTGGGGGTCTTCAACCCACAGAGCATAATGGTCACGAGAGTCCACAGAGGGCTCCACCCATAAGGGTCCACGAAGTAGCAACCTTGACTATTCCATAACGGCTTCCATCCACAAAGGACTAGCCTCACTATGGGTAGATCTTCACGAAGTAGGCGATCTCCTTGCCCTTACAAACTTCTTGGTTCACTCCACAACACGAAGTAGGAGGCTCCCAAGCGAGACCTAACCAATCTAGGAGGCACCACCCTCCAAAAGTTAATAGGCTCGACAATGTCGATGAACTCCTTGCTCTTGTGCTTCAATATGATAGACTCCTCAACACACAATCACTCTCTCACAGATTTGGCTTTGGTGGAAGAGATCGATTGGGTGGAAAGCAACTTGGGGAGGCTAGAGATCAAGATTCATATGATTGTAATGGAATGACATGATCTCAACACACGAGTAGGTGGTTCTCTCTTAGAAAATCAGTTGGTATGAGTGGGGATTTGTCCTGAGTGCTTCTCTTTCGAGTAGGTGGTGGTGGAGGGGTATATATAGGCATCTCCAAAAATCCAACCATTACACCTAATAAGTCACACTCGGTGACACCGATGTGTTAATCTCGATGGTACTGAGTTGCCTCAAAGGTACCAACTTTTGAATCTCGGTGAGACCGATATATAAAACTCGGTTGCACTAATAAGGTGACCAATGGTCAGATTGCCAAACTCGGTGATGCCGATTCAACAAACTTGGTTGGACTGATTTTGTGAATTTTCTTAACAGAAAGTTGGCAACCCAAACTCGGTGGCACCGAAGCAGAATCGGTTGCATCGAATGGCTAGGGTTTGGCTGAGTCTATCTGAGGCTAAGAATCGGTGGCGCTGAGTGGGAAGTGTTGGTTGCACCGATTTTGGATATATGGCTTTGGACAGACTTTTGTGGAAGAGCTTGTGGGTGTATGTGGTGACTATCACTTGTGCATGTATGAGCATTTTGTTCACCAACTGTACCTTACCCCCTTTTGATAGTATTGGCTTTCCTATGGACTCAAAGTGATTTCTCACAAAGTAAAATGTAGAGTCTTCTTGCTTGAAGATTTTCCAGTGTTGTTCCTTCTCCTTCTTCACGAGGATACTCTCCACACTAATTTTTGCCAACCCATATCTATCTATGGACTTTATTTGAAATACACTAGATGAAAATATTAGTTGAAGAGACAATGTATGTTCCATAGTGGTCACACCATGTTGGCTTGTGGGAAGATGGTGGACCCCCTCCGGTGGATCTTCGCTTGTAGGATCACTAGAAGTGTATGTCTAGAGGGGGGTGAATAGACTAGAAGCAGAAATTTAAAACTACCTCAAGCATAAGCCAATATGTTGGTAGTTTTAGCATACATAATTAGTCTATGACACCCAACACAATCAAGCCATCAAGTATAGCAGCGAAAAGTAAAGACATTGCACATTGAAGTAAGGAGTAGAGATAGAGAGATCAAACGCATGAAGGACACAAGATTTTTCCCGTGGTTCCGATAGGTGGTGCTATCGTACATCCGCATTTATGGATTCTTCAACCCACGAAGGGTAATGGTCACGAGAGTCCACGGAGGGCTCCACCCATAAGGGTCCACGAAGTAGCAACCTTGACTATTCCATAACGGCTTTCGTCCATGAAGGACTAGCCTCACTATGGGTAGATCTTCATTAAGTAGGCGATCTCCTTGCCCTTACAAACTTCTTGGTTCAAATCCATAACACGAAGTAGGAGCCTCCCAAGCGACACCTAACCAATCTAGGAGGCACCACCCTCCAAAAGGTAATAGGCTTGATAAGATTATGAACTCCTTGCTCTTGTGCTTAGAGATGATAGACTCCTCAACACACAATCACTCTCTCACAGATTTGTCTTGGTAGAAGAGATGGGATTGGTGGAAAGAAACTTGGGGAGGCTAGAAATCAAGATCCATATGGTTGGAGTGGAAGATCTTGACCTCAACACAAGGGTAGGTGGTTATCTCTCAGAAAAATGGATGGGGGCAAGTATGGAATAGTTCTGAGTGCTTCTCTCTCGAGTGAGTGGTGGTGGAGGGGTATATATAGGCATCTCCAAAAATCCAACCGTTGCACACAATAAGTCGGACTCGGTGGAACCGATGTGTGAATCTTGGTTGTACCGAAGTGACTTAAATGTAGCAACTTTTGAATTTCGGTGAGACCGATATAGGAATCTCGGTTGCACCGATAAGGTGACCAATGGTCAGAATGTCCAATCTCGGTGATGCCGATTCAACAATCTCGGAGGGACCGAAACTGTGAACTTGCATAGAAAGTTGGCATCCTAACTCGGTGGCACCGAATGCAGAATCGGTTGCACCAAAAAGCTAGGGTTTGGCTAAGTGTGTCTAGGGTTTGGAATCGGTGGCACCGAGTGTAGAATGTTGGTTGCACCAATTTTGAGTATTTGGCTTTGGACAGACTTTTGTGGAAGAGCTTGTGGGTGTATGTGGTGACTATCACTTGTGCACGTATGAGCATTTTGTTCACCAACAAAACCTTACCCCCTTTTAATAGTATTGGCTTTCCTATAGACTCAAAGTGATTTCTCACAAATGTAAGATGAAGAGTCCTCTTGCTTGAAGCTTGTCCAATGCTATTCCTTCTCCTTCTTCTTCATGGGGATCCTATTCACACTCCTTTTTGCCAACCCATCTCTCTCTATGGACTTTATCTGAAATACACTAGATGAAAGTATTAGTCCAAGAGATAATGTCTGTTGTCATGAATTATCAAAACCACTAAGGGAGCACATTGTGCTTTAAATATCCCCCTTTTTGATAATTGATGAAAATATACAATCAAAGCTTCAAATAAAGATATGCATGTATATAATGAAGACTTTGAGAGACACATGACTTAGACTAACTCCCCCTAAATGTGTGCAATCCATTTAAAGGATAGTTGCTTTGGAATGCATGCACACACATGTAGTAGAAAGGATAAACATGAGTCATGTGTATGTTGGATATATGCATGAAATGTATGTGAATGAGATGTATCCTCATTCAAGACTTCACTCTTGCAAACAATATGTGCAAGAAGCAAGAGATCATCTTGATCAAAGATATGATGCATATACTTACCTTGAGTTCTGGTGCATTCTTGTAGTATAAACACACTTGAGAAAACAATGTTAGGAAACACAAGAGTATTCTTTTAATCAAAGGCAATATAACTCAAAGATACCAAGATATGGAGAACATATAGAAGATAGTATTATTTTAAAATTGATATGTCTCCAAGATCATTTAGAAGTTTCTCCCCTTTAGATATGAAAATGATGGATCATCCTCTCCCCTTGAATCTTAGCATGTAGATATTGGGATTGGATAGGGTGAGAAAATTCTACTCCACTACTTTGGTATTCTCCCCTTGTAAATGTAAGTGTAAACTTGATATTCTCCTCTCCCCCTAAATTATATCTCCCCCCTTTGCATAAGCGTGTATCTCCCTTTTTAGCTTTGAAGATTTGTATATCTCGCCCCCTTTGGCAATAATTTCCAAAAAGGTCAGACGAAGGGTCAGATGCAAGGATCATCAAATAAAGTGGGATCCTTGAGAACAAGGGTCATTGAATATAGGAGTCATAGAAAATGAAAAACAAATAAAAAATTTGAGATCTTGTAGAACTTCTCCTCCTCTAAGTTAGGGATCCTTGAATGTCTTTCTCCCCTTGGATTTTTTTACAAAAAGGGATCATCGAAGGATGGAGAACATACATAAAGGAACACAAGGAATATTTACAACTACAAGCTAAAACAAAAATATGACAGAAAGTCAGTGGCTTCGATACAAATTTGTTAGTGATACCGAGGTATTGTTATTCAGCTCATCTGCTAAATCGGTAGAACCGAGTTCTTTCTATCGGAGGCTCTGAGGTGTATCTCAGAAACTTGGATGAATTTGAAAATTTATCAAAGGAAAAATTGCAAACGAAAATCAAACAAGGAAGAGATTCAAAAGATTTGTACCAATTGCGAATAATTTACAGATAGGTATCAACTAGGAAAGATTTGAGTGGTTCCAGGAAATTTTGCAATTTGAGAATGAACCAACTAAAAAATTTAACTAGATGATGGGTGGTGACTAGGTCACCTATATTAGAGTATATTGACTTAGGAGCCAAGCAAGATTGCTTGATCATAGGTCATACTCATCGTTAAGCTCAAAATGGGGTTACCATTTTTCGATTAAGCATTTTAATGTCTTCATATCACTTGAGTTGCTTTATCTCATGACTTGGAGTAAAGCTATATCAATAATATGAGTACATACCTTTGAGTGATGTTGTTGACGTAGCTTGTAGGTGAACTTGATGAGGATGCTCGAAGTTGATGAAGATCATCTTGAGTTGAGAGCAATTCTTGTTGTTTTCATTTCCTTTTCACCTACATAGGTTAGGCACACAAGGAAAAACATGATATATCCAAATGACATGATACCAATTTGAGATTTAGCAATTAAGGGATATATGTCAAGGATATGTTTTGTTGTCTACTTCCTTCCATCATCAAAGCAAGGTTGTGGATACTTGGTCATGGCAAGATTGCTCAAGATAAGAGTTGATGGCAATTTTGTGGAGCGTAGTGCTTCCAAGTACCTACAAAAGGGTTAGATGCAAGACAAGGGAGCATATAATTCAAAGATATGATATTCAAGGTAATAGCACGGAATAATCAATGAAGCTCATTCCCTCGCATGCATCCGAGTGAGCTTAGCTCAAGTTTGAAGCATCAATGATGTTCAACTCACTCCTCAAGTGACAAAACACTTTTTCATCAAGTGGCTTAGTAAAGATATTGGCCAATTGCTTGTTAGTATGAACATGTTTAAGATTAATATCTCGTTTGGCAACATGATCACGAATGAAATGATGTCGAACTTGAATATGCTTGGTTCGAGAATGTTGCATGTGATTATGACCAATCTTAATAGCACTTTCATTGTCACAAAGTAATGACACATTTTTAACATAGATTCCATAATCTTTAAGCATTTGTGTCATCCATAACAATTACGCACATCATGACCCAACAACAATATATTCACCTTCGGCGGTAGATATAGATACCGAGTTTTGTTTCTTGGAGGACCAAGACACAAGAGATCTACCAAGAAAATGACATGTACCCGAGGTGGATTTTCTATCAACCTTGTCACCAGCATAGTCCGAGTCAGAGTAGCCAACAAGATTAAAGAAGGCCCCTTGGGATACCAAACACCAAGGTTTGGTGTATGAATCAAGTATCTCACAATACGTTTCACAGCCTTAAGATGACATTCTTTAGGAGCAACTTGATATCTAGCACACATGCAAACACTAAGCATAATATCGGGACGGGAGGCACATGTATAAAGCAATGAACCAATCATTGATCGATAAACCTTTTGATCAACCGGTTCACCCTCCTTAGTGAGATCATCGTGTCCGCTAGTGGGCATGGGAGTTTTCATACCTTTGGAGTCCTGCATGTTGAACTTCTTGATTAAGTCGTTGGTGTACTTTGTTTGAGAGATAAATGTACCTTCTCTCATTTTCTTGATTTGTATACCAAGAAATAATTTCATCTCACACATCATAGACATCTCATACTTCTCTGACATCAACTTTCCAAATTTCTCACTGAATTATGGGTTAGTAGATCCAAAGATAATATCATCCCCATAAATTTGGCACACAAATAGTTCACCATTAACTCTCTTTGTGAATAAGGTTGAGTCAATTTTACCAAATTCAAATCCTTTTTCAATGAGAAACTTCGTTAGGCATTTATACCAAGCACGAGGAGCTTGCTTAAAACCATATAAAGCTTTGCGGAGTTTGTAAACATAGTCAGGTTTCTTAGGATTTACAAAACCAGGTGGTTGCTTAACATAGACCTCTTATTCAATCTCACCATTTAAGAATGCACTTTTAATATCCATTTGGTAAAGCGTGATATTATGGTGATTAGCGCAAGCAAGAAGAATTCGAATGGCTTCTAGTCTAGCAACAGGGGCGTAGGTCTCACCGTAGTCCATACCTTCGACTTGCGTATATCCTTGAGCTACGAGGCGAGCCTTGTTGCGTATGACTTGACCGTCTTCATCTTGCTTGTTGTGAAAAACCCATTTTGTGCCAATGACGTTTTTCTCGTCCTTGGGTTTCTCCACGAGTGTCCACACTTCGTTCCTTTCGAAGTTGTGAAGCTCTTCATGCATAGCGTTCACCCAAACCGCGTCTTCAAGAGCTTGTTATACCTTCAAAGGTTCAATGCTAGAGATCAAAGAATAATCCTCACAAAAGTTATCCAAGCGAGTTTTAGAGCGAGTGATCCTCCCGGTTTGTATATCACCAAAGATTTGGTTTAGGGGATGGTTCTTGGTCACCTGTGCTCGAACTCGGGCCATCTTCCGATTGTTGGATGGTGGAGCTTCTTCTTCATCATCATCATCTCCTTCATATTCATTGTTGTTGAAGGTGCCGTTCCCTTGAGGTGGTGGTAAAGGAGGTCGTGGTGGATCTTCAGGATGTACTTCCTCCTCCTCTTCATTTCGTTGTGTACCACTTGTGGATGCTTCCATGTCATGTTGTCGGTAGCCTTGGTCCAAAGTAGCAGCTGTTGGAAATATGCCCTAGAGGCAATAAATAAAGTATTTATTATTGTGTTTCCTTGTTCATGATAATCGTTTATTATCCATGCTATAACTGTATTAATTGGAAACATGGATACATGTGTGGATACATAGACAAACACAATGTCCCTAGTATGCCTCTAGTGAACTAGCTCGTTGATCGAAAGATGGTTAAGGTTTCCTAGCCATGGACATGATATGTCATTTGATAACGAGATCACATCATTAGGAGAATGATGTGATGGAGAAGACCCAAACTATAAATGTAGCTTATGATCGTGTCAGTTTATTGCTACTATTCTCTGCATGTCAAGTATATGTTCCGATGACCATGAGATCATGCAACTCACAGATATCGGAGGAGTACCTTGTGTGTATCAAACATCACAACGTAACTGTGTGAAAATAAAGGTGCTCTACAGGTGTCTCCGAGGGTGTCTGTTGAGTTGGCATGGATCAAGACTAGGATTTGTTACTCCGTGTGACGGAGAGGTATCTCAGGGCCCACTCGGTAATACAACATCACAATAAGCCTTGCAAGCAATGTGACTAAGTGTTAGTTATGGGGTCTTATATTACAGAACGAGTAAAGAGACTTGCCAGTAATGAGGTTGAACTAGGTATGGAGATACCAACGATCGAATCTCGGGCAAGTAACATACCGAAGAACAAAGGGAACATCATACGGGATTAACTGAATCCTTGACATAGAGGTTTGACCAATAAAGATCTTCGTAGAATATGTAGGAACCAATGTGGACATCCAGGTCCCGCCATTGGTTATTGACCGTAGAAGTGTCTCGGTCATGTCTACATAGTTCTTGAACCCGCAGGGTCTGCACACTTAAGGTTTGGTGACGTTTCGGTAGTATAGAGTTATGTATGGTGGTGACCGAAGTTTGTTCAGAGTCCTGTATGAGATCTCGGATGTCACGAGGAGCTCCGGAATGGTCCAGAGGTAATGATTCATATATAGGAAGTCCTCTTTTGTTCACGGAAAAGTTTCGGGCTCATCGGTAGTGTACCGGGAGTGCCGGTAGTGTACCGGGAGGCCATCGGGAGGGGTATTTCGACCCAAGAGGCTACACGGGCTGTAGTAGGGTGTAAACCAGCCCTTAGTGGGCTGGTGGAACATCCACAAGAGGCCCATGCGGCTGGAGGAAAAAGGCCAAAGAGAAAAAAGTGAAAAAAAGGCAAAAAAGAGGGTGAATCCTAGTCCTACTAGGATTGGAGGTGGACTCCACCTCCACCCTTGGTTCGGCCGAAGCCCTTGGCTTGGGAGCCAAGGCTGCCTCCTATACTCTCTTCCTCCTATATATACTGGTGGTATTGAGGGTTTTTGCACTAGAATTTCAGCCACGTGCTACCCGTTCCTCCATTGCATAGCTTCTCCTCTAGATTGGATTTCTGCAGTGCTTAGGCGAAGCCCTGCCGGAATTGCTCCACCACCATCGATGGAGCACTGTCAAGCTGCCAAAGAACTCTTCTTCCTATCCACTCCTTCTTGCTAGATCAAGACGGTGGAGATCGTCATCAAGCTATACGTGTGCTGAACATGGAGGTGTCGTCCGTTCGGTGCTAGATCGGAAGGATCGTGATCAAGTTCGTGGGACGGATCGTGATCAAGTTCGTGGGATGGATTGTGATCGGATCGCGGGACGGATCATGATTGGATCGCGGGGTGGACCGTGATTGGATCGCGGGACGCACGACAATTTGGATCGCGAAGACGTTCGACTACACCAACCGCGTTTCTTAACGCTTCCCACTTAGCGATCTACAAGGGTATGTAGATTCACTCTCCCTCTCGTAGATGCTCATCACCATGGATAGATCTGCTGCGCGTAGGAATTTTTTTGTTTCCAATGCACCAAAACCCAACAGTGGCATCATGAGCTAGGTCTATGTGTTGATGAGATCTCGAGTAGAACACAAAAGGTTTGTGGGCGTTGATGCTTAGATTGCTTCCTCCCTTGGTCGGATTTTGGTTCAGCGGTATTGTGAGATGAAGCAGCCCGGACCAACATTACTCGTACGCTTACGAGAGACCGGTTCCCTCGACGCAACTTGTTGCCTAGATGGCTTGCGGGTGGCAGTTTCTCTCACTTTAGTTGGATCGGATTCGACAAAGGCGGTCCTTGAGAAGGTTGAAAAGCAAATTATGTATCACCGTTCTGGTTTATGCGTAGGTGAGAATCGTTCTTGCTAGAAACCCATAGCAGCCACGTAAAACATGCAACAACAATTAGAGGACGTCTAACTTGTTTTTGCAGGGTATGTTGTGATGTGATATGGCCAATTACATGATGTGATATATGTGATGTATGAGATGACCATGTGATGTATAGAATTTCACGACTTGCATGTCGATGAGTACGGCAACCGGTAGGAGCCATAGGGTTGTCTTTAATTATTGTATGGCCTGCGTGTCAATCATTAAGCGCTATGTAATGCTTTACTTTATCGCTAAACGGTAGCAATAGTAGTAGAAGCATGCAGGGCGTGACAACCCCGACGGTGACACGTTGATGGAGATCAAGATGATGGAGATCATGGTGTCGTGCCGGTGACGATGGAGATCATGTCAGTGCTTTCAAGATGGAGATCTAAAGCACAAGTTCATGGCCATATCATGTCACTTATTAATTGGATGTGATGTTAATCCTTTTATGCACCTTGTTTTGCTTAGTATGACGGTAGCATTATAAGGTGATCCCTCACTTAAATTTCAAGATGAATTGTGTTCTCCCTGAGTGTGCACCGTTGCGAAAGTTTGTCGTGTCAAGACACCACGTGATGATCGGGTGTGATAGACTCTACGTTCACATACAACGGGTGCAAGCCAGTGTTGCACACGCAGAACACTCGGGTTAAACTTGACGAGCCTAGCATGTACATACATGGCCTCGGAACACAAGGGACCGAAAGGTTGAACATGAGTCATATAGTAGATATGATCAACATAATAATGTTCACCATTGAAGCCACCTCAACTCACGTGATGATGGGACTTGAGTTGGTGGATTTGGATCATGTGACACTCAGATGGCCTGAGGGATGTCAATTTGAGTGGGAGCTTTAGTGATTTGATTAACTAAACTCATTATCTTGAACAATAGTCTAAGTAAACTTTGCATATTTATGTTGTAGATCAATGGCTCGCGCAGTAGCACCCCTGAATTTTAATGCATTCGTAGAGAAAGCTAAGTTGAAAGATGATGGAAGTAACTTTGTTGACTGGGCCCGTAATCTGAGGATTATCCTCACGGCTTCCCAGAAATCATATGTCCTTGATGCACCGCTTGGTGACCAACCAGAAGATATGACCTCTGAAGACGTTAAGAACGCTTGGGAGGCACGTACTGGAGATTACTCAGTAGTTCAGTGTGCAATATTGTATGGCTTAGAACCGGGACTTCAAAGACGTTTTGAATGTCATGGAGCATATGAGATGTTCCAGGAGTTGAAGTTTATCTTTTAGAAGAATGCCCGGATCGAGAGGTATAAAACCTCCGATAAGTTCTATGCTTGCAAGATGGAGGAGAACGGGTCTATTAGTGAACATATACTCAGAATGTCTGGGTATTCAACTCGTCTGGCAGAGTTGGGAATTGCCCTTCTGCCAGAGGCGATCACTGACAGAGTTCTTCAATCACTGCCACCTAGTTACAAGAGCTTTGTGATGAACTACAACATGCACGGGATGAACAAGTCAGTCGCCGAGCTGTTTGCGATGCTAAAAGTCGCTGAGTCTGAAATCTAGAAAGAACATCAAGTTTTGATGGTCAATAAAACCACTAGTTTAAAAAAATGGCAAAGTCAAGGGCAAGGGCAAGAAGGGTAAAACCAAGAGGGATGGAAAAGCAGCTGCTATTCCTGCAAAGAAGCCCAAGCATGGACCCAAGCCAGAAACTGAGTGCTTTCATTGCAAGGGAACTGGTCACTGGAAGCGAAACTGTCCCAAGTACCTGGCTGACAAGAAGGCGCCCAACGACAAACAAGGTATATATGATATACATGTTATTGATGTGTACCTTACTAGCTCTCGTAGTAGTGCCTGGGTATTTGATACCGGTTCGGTTGCTCACATTTGCAACTCAAAGCAGGAACTACGGAATAAATGAAGGCTGGCAAAGGACGAAGTGACGATGCGCGTGGGAAATGGTTCCAAGGTTGATGTGATCGCCGTCGGCACGCTCTCTCTTCGATTACCATCGAGATTAGCGATGAACCTGAATAATTGTTATTTAGTGCCCGCGTTAAGTATGAACATTATATCTGGATCTTGTTTATTGCGAGACGGTTACTCATTTAAATCAGAGAATAAAGGTTGTTCTATTTATATGAGTAATATCTTTTATGGTCATGCACCCAATGTTAGGGGTTTATTCATATTGAATCTTGATAGTGATGACACACATGTTCATAACATTGATGCCAAAAGATGTAGAGTTGATAATGATAGTACCACTTTCTTGTGGCACTGCCGTTTAGGTCATATTAGTGTAAAACGC
The DNA here is from genome assembly GCA_022496015.1 of Hordeum marinum. Classification (NCBI taxonomy): domain Eukaryota; kingdom Viridiplantae; phylum Streptophyta; class Magnoliopsida; order Poales; family Poaceae; genus Hordeum; species Hordeum marinum. Next base: position 387,277,428 of record CM039673.1, on the reverse strand, counting down.
ATGAGGAAGCTCCATGCTGATGGACTTTTGGAGTCACTTGATTTTAAATGACTTGACACATGTGAACCATGCCTCATGGGCAAGATGACTAAAACGCCGTTCTCTGGAACAATGGAACGGGCGAGTGACTTGTTGGAAATCATACATACTGATGTGTGCGGTCCAATGAATGTTACAGCGCGTGGTGGATATCATTATTTTCTCACCTTCATTGATGACTTAAGTAGATATGGGTATATTTACCTAATGAAACACAAGTCTGAAACATTTGAAAAGTTCAAGGAATTTCAGAGTGAAGTTGAGAATCATCGTAACAAGAAGATTAAGTTCCTGCGATCTGATCGAGGAGGTGAATATCTAAGTTATGAGTTTGGCAGTCACTTAAGACAATGTGGAATTGTTTCACAGTTGACACCACCCGGAACACCACAGCGTAATGGTGTGTCCGAACGTCGTAATGGAACCTTATTAGATATGGTGCGTTCTATGATGTCTCTTGCTGATTTGCCACTATCGTTTTGGGGTTATGCATTAGAGACAAATGCGTTCACTTTAAATAGGGCACCATCAAAATCCGTTGAGACGACGCCATATGAACTGTGGTTTGGCAAGAAGCCAAAGTTGTCGTTTGTTAAAGTTTGGGGATGTGATGCTTATGTCAAAAAGCTTCATCCTGAAAAGCTGGAACCCAAAGCGGAAAAATGCGTCTTCATAGGATACCCGAAAGAGACAGTCGGGTATACCTTCTATCTCAGATCCGAAGGCAAAGTGTTTGTCGCTAAGAACGGAACATTTCTTGAGAAAGAGTTTCTCTCGAAAGAATTGAGTGGGAGGAAAATAGAGCTTGATGAGGTTATTGAATCTTTACTTCAACCAGAAAGTAGCGCAACACAGAAAGATGTTTCCGTGGAACCTACGACGGTAGAATAGGAAGTTAATGATGATGATCATGAAGCTTCAGATCAAATTGTATTGAACCTCGTCGGTCGACAAGGCCGCGTACTACCCCTGAGTGGTACGGAAACCCTGCCTTGGAGGTCATGTTGTTGGACAACAATGAACCTACGAGCTATGAAGGAGCAGTGATGGGCTCGGATTCCGAGAAATGGTTAGAGGCCATGAAATCCGAGATGGGATCCATGTATGAAAACAAAGTATGGACTTTGGAAGTATTACCTGAAGGGCGAAATGCCATTCAGAACAAATGGATCTTTAAGAAAAGACAGACGCGGATGGTAATGTCACCGTCTATAAAGCTCGACTTGTGGCAAATGTTTTTTTGCAACTTCAAGGAGTTGACTACGATGAGACTTTCTCACCCGTAGAGATGCTTAAGTCTGTCAGAATCATGTTAGCAATAGCTGCTTATTTCGACTATGAAATTTGGCAGATGGATGTCAAAACAACATTCCTCAACGGTTTCCTTGAGGAAGAGTTGTATATGATGCAACCCGAAGGTTTTGTCATCCAGAGAATGCTGAAAAAGTTTGCAAACTCCAGCGATCGATTTATGGACTGGTGCAAGCATCTCGGAGTTGGAATAAGCGCTTTGACGAGGTGATCAAAGCGTTTGAGTTTATACAAGTTTACGGAGAAGCTTGTATTTACAAGAAAGTGAGTGGGAACTCTATAGCGTTTCTAGTATTATATGTGGATGACATATTGCTGATTGGAAACAATATAGAAATGCTGGAAAGCGTGAAGGAATATTTGAACAAGAGTTTTTCAATGAAGGACCTAGGAGAAGCTGCTTTCATATTAGGCATTAAGATCTATAGAGATAGATCGAGACGCTTAATAGCACTTTCACAGAGCACATACCTTGATAAAGTTTTGAAGAAGTTCAAAATGGAACAGTCCAAGAAGGGGTTCTTGCCTGTGTTACAAGGTGTGAAGTTGAGTAAGACTCAATGCCCAGTAACTGCAGAAGATAGAGAAAAGATGAGTGTCATCCCCTATGCTTCAGCCATAGGCTCTATCATGTATGCAATGCTATGCACAAGACCCGATGTCAGCCTTGCCATAAATATGGTCGGAAGGTTTCAAAGTGATCCTGGAATGGAGCACTGGCAAGCGGTCAAGAATATCCTTAAGTACCTGAAGAGGACTAAGGAAATGTTACTCGTTTATGGAGGTGATGAAGAGCTCGTCATAAAGGGTTACGTCGATGCAAGCTTTGACGCTGATCCGGACGACTCTAAGTCGCAAACCGGATACGTATTTACTCTTAACGGGGGAGCGGTAAGCTGGTGCAGTTCCAAGCAAAGCATTGTAGCTGATTCTACGTGCGAATCGGAATACATCGCAGCCTCGGAGGCGGCGAAGGAAGGTGTCTGGATGAAGCAGTTCATGACAGATCTTGGAGTAGTGCCCAGTGCACTGAATCCAATGAAACTATTTTGTGACAACACTGGTGCCATTGCTCTGGCCAAGGAACCAAGGTTTCAAAAGAGGACCAGACACATAAAGCGATGCTTCAACTCCATTTGCGATTACATCATGGAGAAAGACATAAATATTTGCAAAGTGCACATGGATCTGAATGTTGCAGACCCGTTAACTAAACCTCTTCCAAGGGCTAAACATGATCAACACTAGAACTACATGGGTGTTCGATTCATTACAATGTAAATCACATAGTGATGTGAACTAGATTATTGACTCTAGTGCAAGTGGGAGACTGTTGGAAATATGCCCTAGAGGCAATAAATAAAGTATTTATTATTGTATTTCCTTGTTCATGATAATCGTTTATTATCCATGCTATAATTGTATTAATTGGAAACATGGATACATGTGTGGATACATAGACAAACACAATGTCCCTAGTATGCCTCTAGTGAACTAGCTCGTTGATCGAAAGATGGTTAAGGTTTCCTAGCCATGGACATGAGATGTCATTTGATAACGGGATCACATCATTAGGAGAATGATGTGATGGAGAAGACCCAAACTACAAATGTAGCTTATGATCGTGTCAGTTTATTGCTTCTATTTTCTGCATGTCAAGTATATGTTCCTATGACCATGAGATCATGCAACTCACAGATATCGAAGGAGTACCTTGTGTGTATCAAACGTCGCAACGTAACTCGGTGACTATAAAGGTGCTCTACAGGTGTCTTCGAGGGTGTCTGGTGAGTTGGCATGGATCAAGACTGGGATTTGTTACTCCGTGTGATGGAGAGGTATCTCAGGGCCCACTCGGTAATACAACATCACAATAAGCCTTGCAAGCAATGTGACTAAGTGTTAGTTATGGGGTCTTGTATTACGGAACGAGTAAAGAGACTTGCCAGTAACGAGGTTGAACTAGGTATGGAGATACCGACGATCGAATCTCGGGCAAGTAACATACCGAAGAACAAAGGGAACATCATACGGGATTAACTGAATCCTTGACATAGAGGTTCGACCGATAAAGATCTTCATAGAATATGTAGGAACCAATGTGGACATCCAGGTCCCGCCATTGGTTATTGACCATAGAAGTGTCTCGGTCATGTCTACCTAGTTCTCGAACCCGCAGGGTCTTCACACTTAAGGTTTGGTGACGTTTCAGTAGTATAGAGTTATGTATGGTGGTGACCGAAGTTTGTTCAGAGTCCTGGATGAGATCCCGGATGTCACAAGGATCTCCGGAATGGTCTGGAGGTAAAGATTCATATATAGGAAGTCCTCTTTTGGTCACCGGAAAAGTTTTGGGCTCATCGGTAGTGTACCAGGAGTGCCGGTAGTGTACCGGGAGGCCACTGGGAGGGGTATTTCGACCCAAGAGGCTACATGGGCTGTAGGAGGGTGTAAACCAGCCCTTAGTGGTCTGGTGGAACATCCACAAGAGGCCCATGCGGCTGGAGGAAAAAGGCCAAAGAGAAATAAGTGAAAAAAGGCAAAAAGGAGGGTGAATCCTAGTCCTACTAGGATTGGAGGTGGACTCCACCTCCACCCTTCGTTCGGCCAAAGCCCTTGGCTTGGGAAGCCAAGGCTGTCTCCTCTCCTCTCTTCCTCCTATATATACTGGTGGTATTGAGGGTTTTTGCACTAGAATTTCAGCCACGTGCTACCCGTTCCTCCAGTGCATAGTTTCTCCTCTAGATTGGATCTCTGCAGTGCTTAGGCGAAGCCCTGCTGGAATTGCTCCACCACCATCGCCGGAGCGCCGTCAGGCTACCGGAGAACTTTTCTTCCTCTCCACTCCTTCTTGCTGGATCAAGACGGTGGAGATCGTCATCAAGCTGTACGTGTGCTGAACGCGGAGGTGCCGTCCGTTCGGTGCTAGATCGGAAGGATCATGATCAAGTTCGTGGGACGGATCGTGATCAAGTTCGTGGGACGGATCATGATCGGATCGAGGGACAGATCGTGATTGGATCGCGGGACAGATCGTGATAGGATCGCGGGACGCACGTCGATTTGGATCACGAAGACGTTCGACTACACCAACCGCGTTTCTTAACGCTTCCCGCTTAGCGATCTACAAGGGTATGTAGATTCACTCTCCCTCTCGTAGATGCTCATCACCATGGATAAATATACGTGTGGGTAGGAATGTTTTTGTTTCCCATGCAACATTTCCCAATAGCAGCTTCCACTTGGGTTGATGAATTACTTTCCTTCACCTCTGTGGGGTGAATCTTGCCGATGGGCAAGTCTTGGATGGCTTCCGAAGGATCTTTATCACCTACATCATTTGGCAATTGTTCGACTTGCGAACCATTAGACTCATCAAATTTCACATCTACCATTTCTTCAACTTTTCGAGTGAAGTTGTTGTAGACACGGTAAGTGTGAGAGTTCGATCCATAACCAAGTAAGAAACCTTCATGAGATTTAGGAGCAAATTTAGCACGTCGATGCTTATAGAGAATGTAACACTTGGAGCCGAATACTCGTAAGTATCCAACTTGGGGTTTGTTACCGGTGAGAAGGTCGTATGCCGTTTTATCAAGAAGCTTGTGTAAGTAGAGTCGGTTTGTGGCATGACATGCTGTTTCCAGGGCTTCCGCCCAAAAGTGTTTTGGCGTCTTGTATTCGTCAAGCATCATTCTTGCCATCTCAATGAGGGTTCGGTTCTTTCTCTCAACAACTCCATTTTGTTGAGGCGCGTACGTAGACGAGAACTCATGTGAAATACCCTCTTTGTCAAGAAAAGTATCCACATGGGTGTTCTTGAACTCTGATCGATTATCGCTTCGAACCTTCTTGATCTTCACTTCAAACTGATTTTGCACTTTGCGTGAGAAGTTCTTGAAGATCTTTTTTACGTGTGACTTATCATCAAGAAGGAATACCACGTAAATCTGGAAAAATCATCAACTATAACTAGACCATAGGAATTTACATCGAGACTCTTGTAAGCATTGGGACTAAAAAGATCCATGTGAAGTAACTCGAGTGGTCTCCTAGTAGTCATGATATTCTTAACGGGATGACTTCCACCTACTTTCTTTCCTGCTTGACAAGCGCTACAAAGTCAATCTTCGTAAAAGATAACATCTTTAACACCAAGAATGTGATCACCCTTGATAAGCTTATCTAGATTGCGCATGCCTACATGTCCAAGCCTTCTATGCCATAGCCAAACTTTAGATGATTTTGCAATGATACAAGTACGAGGTTGGGCCTTTTTAGTGAAATCAACAATGTATAGATCACCTCTACGAATACCGGTAAAGACAGTTTTATGATTATCAAATCGAAACACTTGGCAATCTACTTTAGTAAATAGCACATTGAAACCAAAGTCTGCTAGTCTTGATACAGAAAGAAGATTATAGCCAAGGGATTCAACAAGCATCACATTTTGAATTGAGCTATCATGTGATATGGCCACCTTACCAAGGCCAAGTACCTTACCCTTAGAGTTGTCTCCAATGGTTATGTACCTCCCAAGACCTTGATTAGGCGTGATCTCTTGGAACATGTCTTTATCACCAGTCATGTGATCTGTGCATCCAGTGTCGAGAATCCACTCGTTTCCGCCAGCCATATAATCCTTGAAGTTCGCCATTAGACTTAGATTCCTCATGATCTTTTCATGCTCGATGTCGAACAACTCATCTTCATCATACTAGCCATGTACCACATTGTCATCATCAAGTGGGAAATCCTCGTCATAAAAAACAAGAGATTCGTTAGAATTGTGATCATGACAATGTTCAAGTTTATAAATACGAATGGCTTCAATAAAATGTTGTTGACATTTGTGACATCTCCTTTAGCATGCATAAGATCACGAAGCTCAAATAGGCACTTATCAAAGTTTGTATCACTAGGCTTCATTTTGTAAAAAAGCAATGGTTTTATGAAGAATTTCATCAAGATTTCCTAATGAAAGATTTGGATATCGTTTCTTCAAATCAGTCCACAAAGTATAAGCACATGCAAAGTTCCTCAATTGAGAAAGCATGAATCTTGGTAAACCTCTAACAATAAGATTGACAATTCTTAGGTTACCACGCATGTTAATTTCCTCTTCGTGTGTGGGATGAAATTCATCAATGGGGAGCACATAGGAATCTTCAATATGTTTTATCAAATGGAATTTATCAAATAGATCAATCATGGCATTCTTCCATTGACTATAGTACTCTCCATGAACAATGGGCATTCTACAATACAAACTCTCCACACTAGACACATCCATCTTCCTCCACGGTGTTGAAACCTAAGCAATGAAGACCAAAGCTCTGATACCACTTGTAGGATCACTAGAAGTGTATGTCTAGAGGGGGTGAATAGACTACAAGCAGAAATTTAAAATTACCACAAGCATAAGACAAGATGTTAACAGTTTTAGCATACATAATTAGTCTATGACACCCAACGCATGCAAGTCATCAAGTATAGCAGCGGAAAGTAAAGACATTGCACATGGAAGTAAGGAGTAGAGATAGAGAAATCAAAAGAATGAAGGACACAAGATTTTTCCCATGGTTCCGATAGGTGGCGCTATCGTACATCCACGTTTATGGAGTCTTCTACCCACGGAGGGTAACGGTCGCAAGAGTCTACGGAGGGCTCCACTCATAAGGGTCCACGAAGTAGCAACCTTGACTATTCCATAACGGCTTCCGTCCATGAAGGACTAGCCTCACTATGGGTAGATCTTCACGAAGTGGGCGATCTCCTTGCCCTTACAAACTTCTTTGTTCAACTCCACAACATGAAGTAGGATGCTCCCAAGCGACACCTAACCAATCTAGGAGGCACCACCCTCCAAAAGGTAATAGGCTCGGTAAGACGATGAACTCCTTGCTCTTGTGCTTCAAGATGATAGAATCCTCAACACACAATCACTCTCTCACAGATTTGGCTTGGTATAAGAGATGGGATTGGTGGAAAGCAACTTGGGGAGGCTAGAAATCAAGATCGAGTGAGAAAGGTAAAGAGCACAAGATAGGGATGACTCACATAATTTTTTAAGACATAAAGGATACTAGTAGGATAGCATGTGTCGCACACCATATGACATGTTCTTAAAAGATCTCACAGGCATAAATCAAAGCAAATCAAATGATAAAGGAGTACACGAGTGAATAAACACCAACAGCTAAAACACATGCTCGTGACTCGGAAAATCCCCAACACCCCCCTTTGGCAGCAAGACACCAAAAGGGAAGAGAGAACTAAAATGTCCCGAGTTGGTAGCAGCTTGTAGAACCATCATCAATATTCGCAGGACGTAGTGGAGAAGGTGGTGGAGACTGGAGGAGCAAACGAACCAGGCACATGCAGATCATCATCTGTAGTCCACTTACAATGGCGAGAAATCTAGACATCCTCATCTGTCATAGAGTCCTCAGATCCACTAGAAATCGTCATTCCCACATGCCTACCAAGCGCCTGGTGCTGGATGAGAGCCTTCTTCTCATTAGCATGAGCCACATACTGATTGTGAGCCTGCACACAAAAGAGCTTCTTCATCTTTTTCTTCAGTTTCTTAGCTCGAGATGGCTCAGCTGTAGGAGGAGCAGAATGAGGAGCAGCACCACCCTGAACCACGAAGTCCTCATCATCCTCATCATCCTCATCCTCATCCTCATCATCGGCCAAGTCAGCCTTGGGGGCAACATAGTTTTCCCATTTGTCCTTTTGATGGAGCTGAATAACCTTATGAGAAACCACCTCACCATGCTCAAAGATGATGCCTAGATGTTCCTAGCCCACATGCTCTCAAGAAGAAGCATCAAGTATGGGCCATAAATCAGGACCTTACGATAAAAAACAGTAGAGTGGAGTTCAGACCACATGATGTGAGAGATATCCAGAGGAGGCACCTCAGCAGAGTCCTTCATATGCTGACAGAAATCCACCAGATAGGAGTGCACCATTTCCAAGTTGCCAACATGAGGAAACAGGGTGTTCTGGAATATGCGATGCATAATATCAAGGAACGACTATAGAACATGAGTAGCTTTACCAGTAGTGGAAGATACCTTCTTAGTGCAGTATGGCCAGAGATTGCGCTTGTGCGTTGCCTGAGTTTCCTTGTGTGGGCGGAAACCGACAGGGTCATCAAGGCCCTTATCCTCAATGTGAAGAAGGTCCATGAACTCCTTCCATGTGGTAGTGAGCTTCCTTCCATTGGTCATCCAAGTCATAGTCCGGTTATCATCAGTCCCAAAGTGAATGGTAGCATAAAACACAACAATCAACTCGGCATCAAAGTCCTTGTTGAATTCCATGAGATGGGTGAGCTGAAGCTTCTGACAGAGCTCAATAGCCTGGCCAAAGTATTTGGGCATTCTTTTCCAAGAATTCCATGGCAATCGACTTGACATTTGGCACAAAGATGTTTTCCTTACCCAGAAGCACTTCATTGTAGATACACAGTTGTTGCTTGGTCCAGAAGGGAAGGTTGTGAATAACATTGGAGGGACATATGAATCTAGAAGGCGAATGGACCAGTAATATTTGAGAGGGATCTTATCCAGGGATGTCCTTGACTGCTTGGAAGCAGACCTCTTTGAATGCTGCTTGGGAGGAGCATTGGGGTTGGCAGAGCTCTCCTCTTTTGAGATGCGAGGGCGCTTGGATCCAGTGTCATGGCTGGGGTTCCTCCTACTAACACCTAGAAACCAAACGAGAACACCAAACGAGAGAAGAAGAGTATAAACCAGTTTGCATAAGCCCAAAAAAATGAAGCAATTCCGAAGATTTAAATAGAAAAACATGGGTAGTTGACATCACCAGTGGTAGTATCGCTGTTGGTACTACCGCTTAGTAGTACCGCTTTAGTGGGCAGTAGTATCGCGCCGGCAAAAACTACAGGCGAACCTACAGCCGACAGCAAGATCCGGTACTATCGGAGATGTCAAATGCACATATTTGACTGCTAAACCGTGAGAAATACTTCCTAGCAAACTTGTATAGAAGCATCATGACCGGATTTGACAAAAAATAGATGGCAACACAACACATTGTCCAAGACCTAGATTCAAAAAGAGGAGAACCTAGAGAGAGAAAGCTGGACAATACCGGCATCCATGGCGAGAGGGGAGGTTGGAGATCAACTCCTTCAGTCGGTTTTACGAAAACTTGGCCAGAGTCAGAGCCCCGACAACGGCCTCCACGGCCTTGGAATCGCCCTAGAGAGAGAGCCACGAGAGAGAGAGAGGGGTGAATGGGTATGGAAGTGGTAACTTCCCCTGCCCGGCCCCAAATCCCTTCGTGGAACCTCAAGGGTGGTAGTACTGCTTAGTACTATCGCCCAAGACAGCGGTAGTAGCGCTCAGGGTGACATTGGGATAGAAAAACCAGCAAGCAAAGGGTTTATGAAGAGTTTCGTTTTGAAAAGAGGTTGGAGACATAAAAAAAAATCTCTGAGGAACCACTAGAAAAACATTTTCATGGAGCCGATCTTAATCAAAACAAGTAGGTTGGAGAGACCTTGGAACCACAAAAACGTGCTTCTCAAAAAGCAAATGCCTCGCTAGGAGGGGCGATGGCCGAGGCCACCTATGTTTGAGTCAATTGGTATGGCACCGCGAAGATTTGAACCTTGGGCCCATGAGCAAAACTCGTCTTTGAAGCACAGTAGTCATCAAAAATGGCGGATGTGAAAGACTTTGATTAGTTTATGCATAATAGGAAGAGGGATAGTTTATTGAGAGGACTAGACAGCCCCTAAGTCCATGCCTACATCTAAACAAGACATAATGACGAGTGTGGTGGGGTGCGTACTAAGTCAAGCCAGATTGCTCGAATCAATGATATTTAGCTCATGCCTTAACTCGCGAAATATTGCTTCATCCAATGGCTTCGTGAATATATCTGCAAGCTGTTCCTTGGTATAAAGATGAATGAGATCAATTTCTCCACGCTTGATGTGGTCCCGGATGAAGTCATGACGAATCTCGATATGCTTCGTCTTGTAGTGTTGAACCGGGTTGTTGGAGATCTTGACCGTGCTTTCATTGTCACAGTAAATAGGCACTTTGTCATACTTGACACCATAATCCTTTAGGGTTTGCCTCATCCAAAGAATCTGAACACAGCAGCTTGCGGCGGCTACATGCTCGGCCTCGATGGACGAGAGATAAACACAACTCTATTTCTTTGAAGACCAACTTACCAAATAGTGGCCAACAAATTGGCAGCCTTCGGAAGTGGACTTCCTTTCCACACAGTCTCCCACCCAATCCGAGTCAGTATAACCAATGAGATCAAATGAAGCACCCTTGGGATACAATAAGCCAAAGTTTGGGGTATGAGCCAAATATCAAAAGAGTCGCTTGACAGCCACTTAGTGACTCTCCTTAGGTGCGGATTGAAATCGTGCACAAATTCCCACACTCAACATGATATCTGGTCTAGATGCACAAAGATAAAGCAAGGATCCAATCATGGAGCAGTATACCTTTTGATCCACTTCTTTACCATTGGGATCACTATCAAGTTGGCATTTGAGTTGCATAGGAGTGTTGGACTTGGGAGGATTGAGCTCATCCATCTTGAACCTCTTGAGGATGTTTTGAGTGTATTTAGCTTGGTTGATGAAGGTTCCTTGGCTTCGTTGTTTGAGTTTGAATCCAAGGAAGAACTTCAACTCTCCCATCATAGACATCTCAAACTCTTTGGTCATTAGTGCGTCGAACTCATCATTAAAAGCTTTGTTAGAAGAACCAAAGATAATATCATCTACATATAGTTAGCATACGAACAAGTTCCCGCTAACCCTCTTAGTAAAAAGGGTGGGATCAATTTTCCCAATTTCAAACCCACGATCTTGCAACATCTCGGTAAGGTGCTCATACCATGCATGTAGGGCTTGTTTAAGGCCATAGAATGCCTTATCGAGAATGTATACATGATTGGGGAACTTGGGATCCTCAAACCCTGGGGTTGCTTGACATATATCAACTCCTTAAGTTGACCATTAAAAAAACCACTCTACACATCCATTTGATATACCTTGAAATCATGATGAGAGGCATAAGCAAGCAACTTGCGAATAGATACAAGGCGAGCAACAGGGGCAAATGTTTCACCGTAGTTGATACCCTCGACTTGGGAGTATCCTTGAGCCACCAGTCTTGCCTTGTTGCGAATAATGATACCATGTGCATCTTGCTTGTTCTTAAAGATCCATTTGGTTCCAATGACATTATGCTTGTCCTTTGGCCTTGGCACCAATCGCCACACCTTGTTGCGCTCGAAGTTGTTCCTCATCTTCGAGTGCATCTTGTACCTTGAGGGGTTCAAAGCAACAAACAAACGCATAATGTGCACAAAAGTTTTTTAATTGACGATGAGTAGTTACCACTCTCTTCAAGATTCAATAAACATTCTTTAGGAGGTGTTGCTTTACTCTTAGTTTGGAAGCAATCTTGGCAGCTCGTCTTTCAAGAATTTCCTCCATGGAGAGTTGAGGCTTGGTAGCTTGACGAGCTTCGTTAGCAGCACCTGCTTGCTCTTGATCTTGAGTATGATCTTAATCTTGAGCTTGACCTTGATCTTGAGCTTGATCTTGGTCTAGAGCTTCATCTTTATCTTGAGCTTGCATGGGTGATACGGGGAAACCCGACGGTGGCCCGATCTTCATGAATCAGAGGTGTATTAGAGGAAGAACACGAAGAACACAAGGGGAAAACATGGTGAAATCAAAGGCAAAACACTCTATTGGACAAGATCCACACCAATTAGTCCTTCAATCACAAGAAATACATGAGGTGCATCAAGATCCAAGAACAACAATGGAAATAAAGGATACATGGGTAGATCATCCAAAATCTCTAGGAGAGATGGGGTCTTGAATCCACTCTGATCTTTCCTCTCAAGGGGCCATGACATCCTCTATGCATCTTCTTCGGTGGAGGTCTCGATCTCCATGGGAGAGTTAGAGGAAGGAGCAAAGCTCAACAATGAGCTATAACTTTGCTAACCCTAGAATGAAGGTGGGAGAGGAGTATATATAGTGAAAGCCATGAAGGGATTAGTGAGTGGCAAAATAGGTACATGGGCCGTGGCCTTAGTCTCTGCGCAAGCCGGTAGGGCCGGAAGTTCCGGCCTCCGGAGGTTCCGGGCAGGGTCTGGGCTATCCAGAGAGTTGGCACGTCTGGGAGTTTCTCTGGTCGCTGGAGGCCGGAAGGTCCGGTGTCCGGAGGTTCCGGGAAGGCCGGAAGGTCCGGGACCGCGAGAGTCTCGTCGTCGCTTCTTCTTCCGTCTCTTCCAAGATTCCCTTGCGGATGGTGTAGTCATACGTAGGTGCTGGCACTCCTCCTCATAATCCTTGAAGGTCCGACAATACCTATGCATGCACAAGAGAGGAGTGTCAAGTAGTATATCATCCACGAAGGGGCCAAGTGAACATGTGTAAAGGAGATGATTCGCCTTTATGTACGTGAAGTAGATGTCGCACGTTTCACTTACCAAATGGACACTTGCCATGGTGATGTTCGTAGGATGCTTGATACGTCTCCAATGTATGTATAATTTTTGATTGTTACGTGCTATTATATTATATGTTTTGGATGTTTTAGATGCATTAATATGCTATTTTATATTATTTTTGGGACTAACATATTAATCTAGTGCCTAGTGTCAGTTTTTGTTTTTCCTTGTTTTTGAGTATTGCAGACAAGGAATATTAAACGAAGTCCAAACGGAATAAAATCTTTGTGATGATTTTTCTTGGACCAGAACACACCTACCAGACTTGGAGAGGGGGCCAGGAGATCTGCCAGGAGGTCACAAGCCACCCTGGCGCGGCCAGGGGACGCCCTTAGCTTGTGACTCCCCAACAGGACTCCTAACCCTAATCTTCATCGTATAAATACCCAAATATTCCCCCAATAACAAAAATAGCCATGCAAATACTTTTTATCCGCCGCAACCTTCTATTCCCGAGAGATCCAATCTTCGAGCCTTTTTTGGTAATCTGTCGGAGGGGGATTCGATCACGAAGGACATCTACATCAAATTCCTTATCCCTCCGATGATGCATGAGTAGTCCACCATAGACCTACGGGTCCATACCTAGTAGCTAGATGGATTCTTCTCTCTCTTTGTGCTTCAATACCATGATCTTCATGGAGATCTATCTGATGTAATATTCTTTTGTGGTGTGTTTGTCGAGATCCGATGAATTGTGGGTTTATGATCAGCTTATCTATGAATATTATTTGGTTCTTCTGCAAATTCTTATATGCATGATTTCATATATTTGTAAGTCTCTTGGATTTATTTATTTGGTTTGGCCAACTAGATTGGTAATTATTGCAATGGGAGAAGTGCTTAGTTTTGGGTTCAATCTTGCACTGTCCTCACCTAGTGACAAAGTAGGGGTAGTGAGGGATCACTAGAAGAGTGTCTAGGGGGGGGGTGAATAGACTACTAGCAAGAGATTATAATATAACCTTTTCCCAAGTTAATTGGTCACCAGATTTTAACAGTTTTAGCAAGGGTAGCAAGTCTATATACCCTACACATGCATGCCAACAAATATGGTAGAGGAAAGTAAAGACATTGCACATGAAGTAAAGAGTTGATATGTGAAGATCAAACGCAATTGGAGACGCAAGGATTTTTCCCGTGGTTCTGATAGGTGGTGCTGTCGTACGTCCACGTTTATGGAGTCTTCAACCCACGAAGGGTAACGGTCGCGAGAGTCCATGGAGGGCTCCACCCATAAGGGTCCATGAAGTAGCAACCTTGACTATTCCATAACGGCTTCCATCCATGAAGAACTAGCCTCACTATGGGTAGATCTTCACGAAGTAGGCAATCTCCTTGCCCATACAAACTTGGTTCACTCCACAACATGAAGTAGGAGGCTCCCAAGAAACACCTAACCAATCTAGGAGGCACCACCCTCCAAAAGGTAATAGGCTCGGTAATGCGATGAACTCCTTGCTCTTGTGCTTCAAGATGATAGACTCCTCAACATGCAATCACTCTCTCACAGATTTGGCTTGGTAGAAGAGATGGGATTGGTGGAAAGCAACTTGGGGAGCTAGAAATCAAGATCCATATGGTTGGAGTGGAAGATCTTGACCTCAGCACAAGGGTAGGTGGTTCTCTCTCAAAAAACTGGATGGGGCAAGTATGGAATAGTTCTAAGTGCTTCTGTCTCGAGTGAGTGGTGGTGGAGGGGTATATATAGGCATCTCCAAAAATCCAACCGTTACACACAATAAGTCAGACTCAGTGGAACCGATATGTGAATCTCGATTGTACCAAAGTGGCTTAAAGTTAGCAACTTTTGAATCTCAGTGAGACCGATATAGGAATCTCAGTTGCACCGATAAGATGACCAATAGTCAGAATGTCCAATCTCGATGACGCCGATCCAACAATCTCGGAGGGACCGAAACTGTGAACTTGCGTAACAGAAAGTTAGCGGCCCAACTCGATGGCACCGAATGCAGTATCGGTTGTACCGAAAGTCTAGGGTTTGGCTGAGATTGTCTAGGGTTTGGAATTGGTGGCACCGGTATGGAATGTTGGTTGCACTGATTTTGAGTATTTGGCTTTGGACAGACTTTGGTGGGAGAGTTTGTGGGTGTTTTTGGTGACTATCACTTGTGCACGTATGAGCATTTTGTTCACCAATAAAACTTTACCCCCTTTTAATAGTATTGGCTTTCCTATGGACTCAAAGTTATTTCTCACAAATATAAAATGTAGATTGCTCTTGCTTGAAGTTTGGCCAACCTATTTCTTTGCATCTTGGGGTATTCCACAATCTCCACAACCCCTTTGCCAACCTAGCTCTCCATGGACTATTATCTGAAATACACTAGATAAGATTATTAGTCCAAGAGACAATGTATGTTGTCATGAATTATCAAAACCACCAAGGGAGCATGTTGTGCTTTCAATCTCCCCCTTTTTGGTAATTGATGACAACATACAATCAAAGCTTCAAATAAAGATATGCATGGATATAATGCAGACTTTGAGAGACACATGACTTATATTTTCTCCCCCTAAATGTGTGTAGTCCTTTAAAGGATAGTTGATTTGGAATGCATGGACACACATATAGTAGAAGGAATATAAGTCATGTGTATCTTGGCTATATGCATCAAGTATATGTGAATGAGTTGTATCCTTGTTCAAGACTTCACTCTTGCATACAATATGTGCAAGAAGCAAGAGATCATCCTTATCAAAGATATGATGCACATACTTAACTTGAGTTCTTGAGCATTCTAGTAGTAGAAACATACTTGAGAAAACAATGTTAGGAAACACAAGAGTATTCTACTAATCAAAGGCAATAGAACTAAAAAGTACCAAGATATGGAAAACATATAAAAGATGATAATCCTTAAGATTAATATGTCTCCAAGATCATTTAGAATTTTCTCCCCTTAAATATGAAATTAGTAGTTCATCCTCTCCCCTTGAATCTCAGCATGTAGATATTGGGATTGGATAGAGTGACAAATTCTAAAGTGAAAAGTCAAATGAAATAAGCTCAATAATATTATCATGTTAGAACTTTCTCCCCCTTACTTTGGTATTCTCCCCTTGTTTATAAAAGTGTGAACTTTTGATGTCCTCCTCTCCTCCTAAATCATATCTCCCCCTTTGCGTAAACATGTAACTCTCCCTTTAGCATGAAGCTTTGTAATTCTACCCCTTTGGAGTTAATTTCAAAAAGGTCAAATTTAGGAGTAGGTAAATGGATCATTGACAAGGAAGGGATCCTTGAGAACAAGGGTCATTGAAAGTAAGGTTCATAGAAAAGAACTGGGGGAATCATTGAAGGTAACTTCTCTCCCTGTTGCAAATAGTAGTTCATTCTTTGAGATAGGGATCCTTGAATAAAGAATGTCCCCCCCTAAGTTTTGCTTGTCATTCTCCCCCTAATATTTTTTGAAAAGGGATCATCGAAGTAACAGAAGAAGAACAGATAAGAGAAATACGAATCGGTGACTCCGAGACAGATAGATCGGTGGTACCAAGATTTTGTAATGTAGTTTGTCTACAATTTCGGTAGAACCGAGATATCTGAGTCGGCGGCTCCGAGGCTAAAACAAAAAGAAAGGAATAAGGGACCAAGTTTGTATTTACAAAGAGTCAAAAGAAAATATTTTCAAAGGAAAGAGAAAGACATCATCTAGAGAAGATCTGAGTGGTTACGTGAGAACATGCAACTAGAGAACAAACCACCCAAGATTTTTGACTAGCTGATGGGCGATGACTAGGTCACCTATATTAGAGTATATTGACTTAGGAGCCAAGAAAGAATACTTGATCATAGGTGATACTCTATGTTAAGCTCAAAATGGGGTTACCATTCTTCGATTAAGCATTTTAATGTCTTCATATCACTTGAGTTGCTTTAGCTCATGACTTGGAGTAAAGCCTTTTCAAGGATATGAGTGCATACCTTTGAGTGATGTTGATGACGCTTCTCGTAGGTGAACTTGTTGAGAATGCTCGAGGTTGATGAAGAAAATCTTGAGTTGGGAGCAATCCTTCTCGTGCTAGTACACTTGTTACCTACAAGGGTTAGTCATGCAAGGAAGAACAATAGGTATATCCATTTGTCACGATACCAATTGAGAGTTTGCAATAATATTCAAGTATATGTTTTTGTTGTCATCTTCCTTCCATCATCAAGAGGGGTTGTGAATACTTGGTCAAAACAAGATTTCTTATGATTGGAGTTGGTTGCAATCTCGTGGAATGAAGTTCTTACGAGTACCTACAAACGGTTAGATGCAATACAAGGGAGCATAGAATTCCATGGCATAAGATAACGTGTTAGGAATATCATGGAAGTATCAAGAATGCTCATGCCCTTGCAAGCATCCGAGTGAGTCTAGCTCATGTTTGAAGCATCAATGATGTTCAACTCACTCCTCAAGTGACAAAAAGTTTTATCATCAAGTGGCTTAGTAAAGATACCGGCCAGTTGCTTGTTAGTGCAAACATGCTTAATATTAATATCTCCTTTGGCAACATGATCACGAATGAAATGATGTCGAACTTGAATATGCTTAGTTCGAGAATGTTGCACAGGATTATGACCAATATTAATAGCACTTTCATTGTCACAAAGTAATGGAACATTTTTAACATGGATTCCATAATCCTTAAGCGTTTGTGTCATCCATAGTAATGGCGCACAACAAGATCCAGTAGCAATATACTTAGCTTCGCTGGTAGATAGAGATACCGAGTTTTGTTTCTTAGAGGACCAAGACACAAGAGATCTGCCCAAAAATTGACAAGTACCCGTGGTGGATTTTCTATCAACCTTGTCACCGGCATAGTCCGAATCGGAATAGCCAACAAGGTTAAAGGAAGATCCCTTGGGATACCAAATGCCAAAGTTTGGTGTAGGTATCAACTATCTCACAATATGTTTCACGGCCAAAAGATGACACTCCTTAGGTGCAACTTGATATCTTGCACACATGAAAACACTAAGCATAATATCGAGACGAGATGCACATAGATATAGCAATGAACAAATCATAGATCGATAAACCTTTTGATCAACCGGTTCATCCTCCTTCTCCTTGGTAAGGTCAACATGTCCACTAGTTGGCATGGGAGTTTTCATACCTTTGCACTCCTGCATGTTGAACTTCTTGATCAAGTCCTTGGTATACTTAGTTTGAGAGATGAAAGTTCCTTATTTTGATTGCTTGATTTGCAATCCAAGAAAGAATTTCAGTTCACACATCATGGACATCTCATACTTCTCGGACATCAACCTTCCAAATATTTCACTAAATTGAGGGTTTGTGGAACCAAATATAATATCATCCACATAGATTTGGTACACAAATAATTCACCATTAACTCTCTTAGTGAACAAGGTTGCATCAATTTTAACAATTTTAAAACCTTTTTAATGAGAAACTTCGTTAAGCATTTGTACCAAGCATGAGGGGCTTGCTTAAGACCATAAAGGGCTTTACGAAGCTTGTAAACATGATTAGGTTTCTTAGTATTCACAAAACCAGGTGGTTGCTTAACATTAATCTCTTCTTCAATTTCACCATTTAAAAAGGCACTTTTAATGTCCATTTGATAAAGCATGATATCATGGTGATTAGCATAGGCAAGAAGAATGCGAATAGCTTCAAGTCTAGTGACGGGGGCATAAGTCTCACCATAGTCCATACCTTCGGCTTGAGTATATCCTTTGGCCACGAGACGTGCCTTGTTGCGTATGACTTGATCATCTTTGTCTTGATTGTTCCAAAACACCCATTTGGTTCCAATGATGTTGTGCTCATCCTCGGGCTTCTGCACGAGTGTCCATACTTTGTTCCTCTCGAAGTTGTGTAGCTCTTCATGCATAGCGTTCACCCAATCCGCATCTTCAAGAGCTTGTTCTACCTTCAAGGGCTCAATGTTAGAGATGAAAGAATAATGCTCACAAAAGTTAGCTAGACGAGTTTTAGAGCGAGTGATTCTCCCGGTTTGGATGTCACCAAAGATTTGGTTTAGGGGATGGTTCTTCGTCACTTGTGCTCGAACTCGGGTCAGCTTTCGATTGTTAGACGGTGGAGCTTCTTCTTCATCATCATCATCTCCTTCATCTTCATTGTTCTTGATAGTGTTGTTCCCTTGAGGTGGTGTTGAAGGAGGTTGTGGTGGATCTTCATGATGTACTTCCTCCTCTTCATCATCTTGTCATGTACCGCTTATGGATGCCTCCATGTCATGTTGTGGGTCACCTTGTCGTGAAGTAGGGGCTTCCACTTGAGTTGATGAAGTACTTTCCTTCACCTCCATGGGACGAATCTTGCCGATGGGTAAATCTAGGATAGCTTTCGAAGGGTCCTTATCACCTACATCATTTGGCAATTGTTTGACTTGCGAACCATTAGATTCATCAAACTTCACATCTACCGTCTCTTCAACTTTTCGAGTGAAGTTGTTGTAGACATGATAAGTGTGAGAATTTGATCCGTAACCAAGTAGGAATCCTTCATGAGATTTAGGAGAAAATTTAGTACGACGATGCTTGTCAAGAATGTAGCACTTCGAGCTGAATACTCGAAAGTATCCAACTTGGGGTTTATTACCGGTGAGTAGCTCGTATGCCGTTTTACCAAGAAGCTTGTGCAGGTGAAGTTAGTTTGTGGCATGACATGTTGTTTCCACAGATTCTGCTGAAAAGTGTCTTGGCGTCTTGTATTCGTCAAGCATCGTTCTAGCCATCTCAATAAGCATCCAGTTCTTCCTCTCAACAACTCCATTTTGTTGAGGCGTGTATGTAGCCGAGACCTCATGTGAGACACCTTCTTCATCAAGAAATGTATCCACATGGGTGTTCTTGAACTCCGATCCGTTATCGCTTCGAACCTTCTTGATCTTCACTTCAAACTGATTTTGCGCTTTGCGAATGAAGTTATTGAAGATCTTTTGAACCTGTGACTTAGCATCAAGGAAGAATACCCACGTAAATCTGGAAAAATCATCAACTATCACTAGACCATAGGAATTTTCATCGAGACTCTTCTAAGCATTGGGACCGAAAAGATCCATGTGAAGTAACTCGAGTGGTCTCCTAGTAGTCATGATATTCTTAACAGGATGACTTCCACCTATTTGCTTTCCATCTTGACAAGCACTACAAAGTCTATCTTTGTCAAAGATAACATCTTTAACACCAAGTATATGATCACCTTTGATAAGCTTATCTAAATTACGCATGCCAGCATGTCCTAATCTTCTATGCCAAAGCCAACCTTTAGAAGATTTAGCAATTAAACAAGTGTGAGGCTTGGATCTCTTAGTGAAATCAACAATGTATAGATCACCTCTACGGATACCGGTAAAGACCATTTTATGATTATCTTGACGAAACACTTGGCAATCTACTTTCGTGAATAACACATTGAAACCGAAATCGACAAGTCTAGATACGGAAAGAAGATTGTAGCCAAGAGATTCAACAAGCACAACATTTTGAATAGAGCTATCATGGGATATGGCCACCTTACCAAGACCAAGCACCTTACCCTTGGAGTTGTCTCCAAATGTTACGTACCTTCGCGGTCCATGGTTTGGTGTGATCTCTTCAAACATTTCTCTATCTCCGGTCATATGGTCGGTACATCTGCTATCGAGAATCCACTCTTTTCCTCCGGACATGTAATCCTTGAAGTTTGCCATGAGACTTAGATTCTTCATGATCTTCTCATACTCGATGTCGAACAACTCATCTTAATCATAGTAGCCATGCTCCACATTGTCATCATCAAGTGGGAAATCCTCGTCATAAAGAACAAGAAATTCATTAGGATGGTGATCTTGACAATGTTCAAGTTTATGAATACGAAGGGCCTCTATAATGATATTGTTGATAGTTGTGACATCTCCTTTAGCACGCATGAGGTCTCTAAGCTCAAATAGACAATCATCAAACTTAGGATCACTAGGCATCATATTGTGAAAAGCAACATTTTTATGAGGAATTTCATCAAGATTACTTAATAAAATATTTGGATATCGTTTCTCCAAATCAGTCCACAAAGTATAAGCACATGCAAAGTTCTTCAATTGAGAAAGCACGAATCTTGGTAAGCCTCTAACGATAAGATTGACAATTCTAAGATTGCATAGCATAACAATTTCCTCTTCATGTGTGGGGTGCAAGGGATCAATAGGAGGCTCCTAGGGGCGCATAACATATTTTCTCAATTGAAATTAATTAAACAGCTCAATCATCAAGGTTTTCCATTGAATATAATACTCTCCATTAAGAATGGGCACTCTACAACTCAAACTCCCTATACTAGACACGTCCATCTTCCTCCTTGGTGATTAAACCAAAACAATGGAGACCAATGCTCTGATACCAATTGAGGGATCACTAGAAGAGTGTCTATAGGGGGGTGAATAGACTACTAGCAGGAGATTAAAACCTAACTTTTCCCAAGTTAATTGGTTGGCAGATTTTAACAGTTTTAGCAAGGCTAGCAAGTCTGTATACCCTACACATGCATGTCAACAAATATGGCAGCGGAAAGTAAAGACATTGCACATGAAATAAAGAGTTGAGGTGTGAAGATCAAACGCAATTGGAGACGCAAGGATTTTTCCCGTGGTTCCGATAGGTGGTGCTATCGTACGTCCATGTTTATGGATTCTTCAACCCATGAAGGGTAATGGCCGTGAGAGTCCACGGAGGGCTCCACCCATAAGGGTCCACGAAGTAGCAACCTTGACCATTCCATAACGGCTTTCGTCCACGAAGAACTAGCCTCACTATGGCAGATCTTCCCGAAGTAGGCAATCTCCTTGCCCATACAAACTTCTTGGTTCACTCCACAACATGAAGTAGGAGGCTCCCAAGCAACACCTAACCAATCTAGGAGGCACCACCCTCTAGAAGATAATAGGCTCGGTAATGCGATAAACTCCTTGCTCTTGTGTTTCAAGATGATATACTCCTCAACACACAATCACTCTCTCACAGATTTGGCTTGGTAGAAGGGATGGGATTGGTGGAAAGCAGCTTGGGGAGGCTAGAAATCAAGATCCATATGGTAGGAGTGGAATATCTTGACCTCAACACAAGGATAGGTGGTTCTCCCTCAGAAAACATGATAGGATAGGTATGGAATAGTCTTGAGTGCTTCTCTTTCGAGTAGCTGGTGGTGGAGGGGCATATATAGGCATCTCCAAAAATCCAACCGTTACACACAATAAGTCAGACTCGATGGAACCAATATGTGAATCTTGGTTGTACCAAAGTGACTTAAAGTTAGGAAGTTTTGAATCTCGGTGAGACCGATATAGGAATCTTGGTTGCACCGATAAGGTGACCAATGGTTAGAATGTCCAGTCTTGGTGACGCGGATCCAACAATCTCGGAGGGACCAAAACTATGAACTTGCGTAACAAAAAGTTGGCAGCCCAACTCGGTGCCACCGAATGCAGTATCGGTTGTACCAAAAGTCTAGGGTTTGGCTGAGTCCGTCTAGGGTTTGGAATCGGTGGCACCGGAATGGAATGTTGGTTGCACCAATTTTGAGTATTTGGCCTTGGACAGAATTTGGTGGGAAAGTTTGTGGGTGTTTTTGGTGACTATCACTTGTGCACGCATGAGCATTTTGTTCACCAACAAAACGTTACCCCCTTTTAATATTATTGGCTTTCCTATGGACTCAAAGTGATTTCTCAAAAATATAAAATGTAGAGTCCTCTTGCTTGAAGTTTGGCCAACCTATTTCTGTGCATCTTGGGGTATTCCACAATCTCCACAATCCTTTTTCCAACCTAGCTCTCCATGGACTATTATCTGAAATACACTAGATAATAGTATTAGTCCAAGAGACAATGTATGTTGTCATGAATTATCAAAACCATTAAGGAGCATGTTGTGCTTTCACGTAGCAAGGCACATATTGTATTATTGCCATCAAGGGTAAAAATATGGGCTTTTCGTCATATTGCTTGAGTTTATCCCTCTACGTCATGTCATCTTACTTAATGTGTTACTCTATTCTTCATGAACTTAATACTTTAGATGAAGGCAGGAGTCGGTCAATGTGTGGAGTAATAGTAGTAGATGTAGAATCGTTTTGGTCTACTTGACACGGACGTGATGCCTATATGCATAATCATTGCCTTGGATATCGTTATAATTATTCGCTTTTCTATCAATTGCTCGACGGTAATTTGTCCACCCACCGTATTATTTTCCTTCAAGAGAGAAGCCTCTAGTGAAACTATGGCCCCCCGGGTCTACTTTCCATATTATATTTTCAGATCTATAAATCAAAAATACCAAAAATACCTTGCCACAATTTATTTACTTTTTACTTTCCACAATCTTTTACATCTATCCCTATCAGATCTAATCCTTGCGCATAACCGTGAAGGGATTGACAACCCCTTTATAGCGTTGGGTGCAAGAGTTTGATTGTTTGTGTAGGTGCATCCATTGGTAACTTGCTTGTTCCTTCTACTGGATTGATACCTTGGTTCTCATCAAATTAGGGAAATACTTATCTATTTTTTTGCATCACCCTTCCCTCTTCAAGGGAAAACCAACGCAAGCTCAAGAGGTAGCAAGAAGGATTGCTGGCGCCGTTGACGGGGAGGATACATAGCAAGTCAAGAGATCTACATCAAGCCTACCAAGTACCCATCACAAAATCATCTCTTGCATTTACATCATTTGCCTTTTGCCTCTTGTTTTCCTCTCCTGCACTTCTAAAATGATTTTCAGAAAATACCAAAAAGATTTGCCTTTTTATTCGCCCTCTCTTTCTCTTTTGCCTTTTTCTCGTCGGATCTCTTGTTTGCTTGTGTTGCCATGTGCCTTCTATTGGCTTGCATGTTTGCATGCTAAAAATCTAATGATATGGATCCTCATACACTTGCTAATCTTTTCAAAAGACCAAAGTATGATGAACCAATTGCTAGTCAGTTGAGTGCACTTGATTAGCTCTATGAAGTTTTGTTTGAAAATCATGAATCTAATTTTTTTGATGAAGTGTTGAAAGACGAAATTTGTAAGGAGATTCATGATAGTTCCTTGAATTAAAAGCATTATTGCCATGTTTTTAGTATGAATTCTCTGAATATCCATGATGCTAATGATATGCAAAATCACAAGCTTGGGGATGCTATGCTTGATGAATATGATATTCTTTGTTCCCCAAGTTTTGATGATGAATCGTATGCTATAATTGATGATGGAAATAATGCTTTATTTGATATTTATATTGTGAAATTCCTTCATGATTCCACTGAAAATTATTATGAGGGAGGAACATATGCTTGTAGGAATTTCAATAATATCAAGTTTCCTTTCAATGTGCTCAAAGTTTTGAAGTTATGCTTGTTTTGCCTGCCTATGGTAGTTGATTCTTGCTCCCATAAATTGTTTGCTCACAAAAACCCTATGCATATGAAGTGAGTTAGACTTAAATGTGCTTGTAATGAGTTTCATGATGCTCTCTTGCATGTTTCAGTTACTACTTTTTATGTGAGCATCATTAAAATCATTATGCCTAGCTAGGGGTGTTAAACAATAGCGGTTGTTGGGAGGCAACCCAATTTTATTTTTATGTTCTGTTTTTTTCTTTTTTTTTGAGTGTTTCACACATTATTACCTCTGTACTAATTGTGTTTTGGTGTTTTAATTAGTGTTTGAGCCAAGTAAGACCTTTGGGATGGTATGGTTATTGTTGATTTGATCTTGCCGAAACCAGAAACTTTTGCTCCTAGTCCAGGAATTCTACAGATTTATCAGAGCCTCGAATGAGTCTGAAATTTTTACACAATATTTATATTGAAATTTCCCTGATTTTACCAAATGTTCATAATTTTTGGGGTTATATAAGTATACGAAGTTTCGAGATGTCTACAGACTATTCTGTTTTTGACAGATTCTGTTTTCTTTGTGTTGTTTACGTATTTTGATGTATCTATGGGTCGTATCAGGGGGGTGTATGAACCATGGAGAAATTAGAATAAAGTATATATTACACAAATATAAATAAATAATGAGTTCACAACAGTACCTAAAGTAGTGATTTATTTTTCTTATACTAACGGATCTCACGAGTTTTCTATTGAGTTTTGTGTTGTGAAGTTTTCAAGTTTTGGGCAAAGATTTGATGGACTATGGAATAAGGAGTGACAAGAGACTAATCTTGGGGATGCCCAAGTCACCCCAAGCCATATTCAAGTATTCCAAAGATCCTAAGATTGGGGATGCCATGGAAGGCATCCCCTCTTTCGTCTTTAATCCATCGGTAAATTTACTTGAGGCTATATTTTTATTCACCACATGATATGTGTTTTGTTTGGAGCGTCTTGTATGATATGAGTCTTTTCTTTTTAGTTTTCCACAATCATCCTTTCTGCACACATCTTTTGAGATATACACATGAATCGTGAATTTATTAGAATACTCTATGTGCTTCACTTATATCTTTTGAGATAGGCAATTTTGCTCTAGTGCTTCACTTATATCTTTTTAGAGAACGGTGGTGTTTGGTTTTATAGAAATAATTGTACTCTCGTACCTCACTTATATTATTTTACGTCCTTAAACAGCATGATAATTGGTTTAGGTTATGAATTTAGTCCTAATATGATAGGCATCCAAGAGGGATATAATAAAAACTTCCATATTAAGTGCATTGAGTATTATGAGAAGTTTGATTCCTTGCATAAAGTTTTGAGATATAAAGATGGTAATATTAAGAGTCATGTTAGGAAGTAATTGTAAATTGGTAAAAATACTTGTGGAAACGTTTGTGATTCCCGTAGCATGCACGTATGGTGAACCGTTATGTAAGGAAGTTGAAGCATGATTTGTTTATTGACTGTCGACCTTTGTGTGAGGGTCGGGAGCACGACGGTTTACTCCTACCAACCTCTCCCCTAGGAGCGTGCGTCTAATACTTTGCTTTGATGAGTTATAGACTTTTGAAATAAGTATGTGAGTTCCTTATGACTAATGTGAGTCCATGGATTATACGCACTCTCACCCTTCCACTTTTGCTAGCCTCTCTAGTATCGCGCAACTTTCATCGGTGCATTAAAGGCCACCATATATATTTCCTCAAAACAGCCACCATACCTACCTATTATGAAATTTCCATAGCCATTCCAAGATATATTTCCATGCAACTTCCACCGTTCCATTTATTATGACACGGACCATCATTTTCATATTGCTTCGCATGATCGTAAGATAGCTAGCATGATGTTTTCATGGCTTGTCTATTTTTGATGTCATTTTCTATGCTAGATCATTGTATATCCCGGTACACCACCAGAAGCATTCATATAGAGTCATATTTTGTTCTAGATATCGAGTTGTAAGTAAATAAAAGTGTGATGACCGTCATTATTAGAGCATTGTCCCATGTGAGGAAAGGATGATGGAAGCTATGTTTCCCTCACAAGTGGGGATGAGACTCCGGACTTTATGAAAAATAAAAGAGGCCAACGAAGCCCAAATAAATAAAAAGAGGCCTTAGATGCCCTCCAAAATAAAAAAAATGAGAGAAAGAGAGAAGGGACAATGCTAGTATCTTTTTTCCACACTTGTGCTTCAAAGTAGCACCATGATCTTCATGATAGAGAGTCTCCTATTTTTTCACTTTCATATACTAGTGGGAATTTTTCATTAAATAAATTGGCTTGTATATTCCAATGATGGGCTTCCTCAGATTGCCCTAGGTCTTCATGAGCAAGAAAGTTGGATGCACACCCACTTAGTTTCCTTTTGAGCTTTCATACACTTATATCTCTATTGCATCCGTTGCATGGAAATCCCTACTCACTCACATTAATATCTATTAATGGGCATCTCCATAGGCTGTTGATACGCCTAGTTGATGTGAGACTATCTTCTCTTTTTTCTTCACAACCTCCACCATATTCTATTCCACCTATAGTGCTATATCACTAGCTCACGCTCATGTATTGCATGAGAGTTGAAAAGTTTGAGAAAATAAAAGGTGTGAAACAATTGCTTGACTTTCCATCGGGGTTGTGCATGATATAAATACTTTGTGTGGGGAAGATGGATCATAGCCAAACCATATGATATTGTAGGGATAACTTTCTTTTGCCATTATATTTTGAAGATATACAATTGCTTTGCTAGTATGCTTGAAATATTATTGTTTTTATGTCAACATTAAGATTTTGTTTTGAGTCTTATGGATCTGAACATTCATGCCACAATAAAGAATATTCCATGGATAAATATGATAGGTAACATTCCATATCAAAAATTCTGTTTTTATCATTTACCTACTCGAGGACGAGTAGGAATTAAGCCTGGGGATGCTTGCTACGTCTCCAACATATCTATAATATTTTATTATTCCATGCTATTATATTAGGTGTTTTGGATGTTTTATATGCATTAATATGCAATTTTATATTATTTTTGGGACTAACCTATTAATCTAGAGCATAGTGCCAGTTTTTGTTTTTTCCTTGTTTTTGAGTATTGCAGATAAGGAATATTAAACGGAGTCCAAACGGAATAAAATCTTCGTGATGATTTTTCTTGGACTAGAAGACACCTACCAGAGTTGGAGAGGAGGCCAGGAGAGCTGCCAGGAGGTCACAAGCCACCCTGGCGTGGCCAGGGGGTGTCCCCTGGCTTGTGACTCCCCAGCAGGGCTCCTAACCCTAATCTTCGTCCTATAAATACCCAAATATTCCCCCAATACCAAAAAGAGCCACGCTTTTCCTCTGCCACAACCTTTTGTTCCCGAGAGATCCAATCTTGGAGCCTTTTCCGGTAATCTGTCGAAAGGGGATTCAATCACGGAGGGCATCTACATCAACTCCATTGCCCCTCCGATGATGCGTGAGTAGTCCACCATAGACCTACGGGTCCATAGATAGTAGGTAGTGTTGCAAATATGCCCTAGAGGCAATAATAAATTAGTTATTATCATATTCGTTGTTCGTGATAATCGTTTATTATCCATGCTATAATTGTATTGATCGGGGACTTAGATGCATGTGTGGATACATAGACAAAACCATGTCCCTAGTATGCCTCTAATAGACTAGCTCGCTAATCAAAAGATGGTTAAGGTTTCCTAGCCATGGACATGAGATGTCATTTGATAACGGGGTCACATCATTAGGAGAATGATGTGATGGACAAGACCCAAACTACAAACGTAGCATATGATCGTGTCAGTTTATTGCTACTGTTTTCCGCATGTCAAGTATGTGTTCCTATGACCTTGAGATCATGCAACTCACAGATATCGGAGGAGTGCCTTGTCTGTATCAAACATCGCAACGTAACTGGGTGACTATAAAGGTGCTCTACAGGTATCTCCGATGGTGTCTGTTGAGTTGGCATGGATCGAGACTCGGATTTGTTACTCCGTGTGACGAAGAGGTATCTCGGGGCCCACTCGGTAATGCAACATCACAATAAGCCTTGCAAGCAATGTGACGAATTGTTCGTTGTGGGATCTTGTATTACGGAACGAGTAAAGAGACTTGATGGTAACGAGGTTGAACTAGGTATGGAGATACCGACGATCGAATCTCGGGCAAGTAACATACCGAAGAACAAAGGGAACGTTATACGGGATTAACTGAATCCTTGACATAGAGGTTCGACCGATAAAGATCTTCGTAGAATATGTAGGAACCAATGTGGACGTCCAGGTCCCGCCATTGGTTATTGACCATAGAGGTGTCTCAGTCATGTCTATATAGTTCTCGAACCCGCAGGGTCTGCACACTTAAGGTTCGGTGACGTTTCGGTAGTGTAGAGTTATGTATGGTGGTGACTGAAGTTTGTTCGGAGTCCCGGGTGAGATTCCGGACGTCACGAGGAGCTCCGGAATGGTTCGGAGGTAAAGATTCATATATAGGAAGTCCCAGTTTGGTTTCCGGAAAAGTTTCGGGCTCATCGGTAGTGTACCGGGAGTATCGGTAGTGTACCGGGAGTGCCGGTAGTGTACCGGGAGGCCTCCAGGAGGGGTATTTAGACCCCAAGAGGTCCATGGGCTGTGAGAGAATAATAAACAGCCCTTAGTGGGCTGGTAAAACAGCCACAAAGGCCCATGGCGCAGGAGAGAAAGTCCTAAAGCAAAAAAGTGGAAAATCAGCCAATAGGAGGCATTCCTACTCCAACTAGGATTGGAGGTGAAGTAGGATTGCTTCCCACCTCCTATTTCGGCAGACCCAAAGGCCTTGGATGACTCTCCTCTCCTCTCCTCCTATATATACTAGTGGATTGGGTGGTTTTTGGACAGAGTTTACGGCCACGTGCTACCCGTTCCACCGGTGCTCCTCTAGATCGGTTTTCTGCAGCGCTTAGGCGAAGCCCTGCCGGAATTGCTCCACCACCATCACCGGAGCGCCGTCACGCTTCCGGTGAACTATCTCTCCTCTCCACCTCCTCTTGCTGGATCAAGATGGTGGAGATTGTCATCAAGCTGCACGTGTGCTGGACGCGGAGGTGTCGTCCGTTCGGCGCTAGATCGGAAGGACCGTGATCGAGATCGCGAGACAGTTCGTGGTGTGATCACGGAACGGATCATGATGAGTTCGTGGGATAGATCGTGATCAAGATCGTGAGACGGATCGTGATGAGTTCGCGGGACGGATAATGATGTGTTTGCGAGATGGATCGTGATGGGATCACGGGACGGTTCGTGATTGGATCGCGGGACGCTCGGCGATTTGGATCGCGAAGAAGTTCGACTACACCAACCGCGTTTCTTAACGCTTCCCGCTTAGCGATCTACAAGGGTATGTAGATCCACTCTCCCTCTCGTAGATACTCATCACCATGGATAGGTTTGCGTGTGCGTAGGAATTTTTTTGTTTCCCATGCGACGTTCCCCAACAGTGGCATCATGAGCTAGGTTGATGGTTCGATGAGATCTCGAGTAGAACACAAAAGGTTTGTGGGCGTTGATGCTTAGATTGCTTCCTCCCTTGGTCGTATTTTGGTTCAGCGGGATTGTGCGATGAAGCGGCCCGGACCAACATTACTCGTACGCTTACGAGAGACCGGTTCCCTCGATGCAACTTGTTGCCTACATGGCTTGCGGGTGACAGTTTCTCTCACTTTAGTTGGATCGGATCCGACAAAGGCGGTCCTTGAGAAGGTTGAAAAGCAACTAGTGTATCACCGTTGTGCTTTATGCGTAGGTGAGAATCGTTCTTGCTAGATACAAGTAGCAGCCACGTAAAACATGCAACAACAATTAGAGGACGTCTAACTTGTTTTTGCAGGGTATGTTGTGATATGATATGGCCAATTACATGATGTGATATATGCGATGTATGATATGATCATGTGATGTATAGAATTTCACGACTTGCATGTCGATGAGTACGGCAACCAGCAGGAGCCATAGGGTTGTCCTTAATTATTGTATGACCTACGTGTCAATCATTAAGCGCTATGTAATGCTTTACTTTATCGCTAAACGGTAGCAATAGTAGTAGAAGCATGCAGGGCGTGACAACCCCGATGGCGACACGTTGATGGAGATCAAGATGATGGAGATCATGGTGTCTTGCCGGTGACGATGGAGATCATGCCGGTGCTTTCTAGATGGAGATCAAAATCACAAGTTCATGGCCATATCATGTCACTTATGATTTGCATGTGATGTTAATCCTTTTATGCACCTTGTTTTTCTTAGGACGACGGTAGCATTATAAGGTGATCCCTCACTTAATTTCAAGATAAATTGTGTTCTCCCCGAGTGTGCACCGTTGCGAAAGTTCGTCATGTTGAGACACCACGTGATGATCGGGTGTGATAGACTCTACGTTCACATACAACGGGTGCAAGCCAGATTTGCACGCGCAGAACACTCGGGTTAAACTTGACGAGCCTAGCATGTACAGACATGGCCTCGGAACACAAGAGACCGAAAGGTCGAACATGAGTCATATAGTGGATATGATCAACATAATGATGTTCACCATTGAAGCCACCTTAAGTCACGTGATGATCGGACTTGAGTTGGTGAATTTGGATCATGTATCACTCGAATGACCCGAGGGATGTCAATTTGAGTGGGAGTTCTTAAGTAATATGATTAATTGAACTCATTATCATGAATATAGTCAATAGTGTCTTTGCAAATTATGTTGTAGATTACTAGCTCGCGCTGTAGCTCCCTTGTATTTTTATATGTTCCTAGAGAAATAGAATTGAAAGATGTTGGTAGCAAAATTGCGGACTGGGTCCGTGATCTGAGGATTGTCCTCATTGCTGCACAGAAGGCTTATGTCCTTAATGCACCGCTCCATGCGCCACCCCATCTAGCGTCGTCTGTAGATGTTGTGAACATCTGACAGGCACGTTTCGATGACTACTTGATAGTTTAGTGCATCATGCATTACGGCTTAGAATTGAGGCTCCGAAACGTTTTGAACGTCACGGAACATATGAGATGTTCTAAGAGCTGAGATTGTGATCTCAAGCTCGTTCCCGAGTTGCGAGATATAAGATCTCCAACGAGATTCTTTGCCTGCAAGATGAAAGAGAATAGCTCAATCGTTGAGCATGTGCTCAGATTGTCTCGGTGCTACAATCGCTTGAATCGAGTGGGAGTTGATCTTCCAGATAAGATAGTGATTGATGTTGTTCTCCAAGTCACTATCACCAAGCTACTAGAAATTGGTGATGAACTATGAGTTGCCAGGGATAGAAATAATGATTCCTGAGCTGTTCGCGATGTTTGACACCGCGGAGGTAGAAATCAAGAAGGAGCGTCAAGTGTTGATGGTTAATCGAACCACTAGTTTTGAGAAGGGCAAGAGCAAGGAGGGAAACTTCATGGATAGCAAGTTAGTTTCTGCTCCAGTGAAGCAACCCAAAGTTGAACTCAAACCCGAGACTCAGTGCTTCTGTTATGAGGTGAGCGGTCGCTAAAGCGGAACAACCCTAGATACTTGGTAGATAAGAAGGCTGACAACATTGATAGAAGTATATTTGATATACGAGTTATTAATGTGTACCTTGCTAGTACTCTTAGTAGCACCTGGGTATTGGATACCGGTTCGGTTGCTAAATGTTAGTAACTCGAAATAAAAGCTACGAAATAAATGGAGAACTAGCTAAGGGTGAGGTGACGATATGTGTTGGAAGTGTTTCCAAGGTTGATGTGATCAACATCGCACGCTCTCTCTACCTTGAGGATTAGTGACGAACCTAAATAAATGTTATTTGGTGTTTTGCGTTGAGCATGAACATGATTAGATCATGTTTATTGCAATACGGTTATTCATTTAAGTTAGAGAATAATGGTTATTCTGTTTACATGAATAATACCTTCAATGGTCATGCACCCAGTGAGAATGGTTTGTTGAAATCTTGATCGTAGTAGTACACATGTTCATACATTGATGTCAAAAGATACGAAGTTAATAATGATAGTACCACATACTTGTGGCACTGCCGCTAAATGTCATATTGGTATAAAGCGCATGAAGAAACTCCATGCTGATGGATATTTGGACTCATTCGATTTCGAATCGGTTGAGACGTGTGAACCATGCCTCTTGGGCAAGATGACTAAAGGACCCCGTTGGATGGAGCGGGCAAGTGATTCATTAGAAATGATACATGTTGATGTATGCAATCTAGTGAGTCTTGTAGCGTGCAGTGGATATCGTTATTTTCTTACCTTCACTTATGATTTGAGTAGATATCGTGTATATTTACTTAATGAAACACAAGTCTGAATCGTTTGAAAGGTTCAAGCAAATTCAGAGTGAAGTTTAAAGATCATCATGACAAGAAGATAAAAGTGACCGCGATATGATCGTGGAGGTGAATATCTGAGTTACGAGTTTGGCATACAACTTAAGACAATGTGAAATTTGTTTCACAACTAACGCCACCTGGAACACCATAGTGTGATGGTGTGTCCGAACATCATAGTCATGCTCTATTGATATAGTGCATACTGTGATGTCTCTTATCGTTTTACTACTATAATTTTTGGGGTTATGCATTAGGGACAACTACATTCACTTCAAATAGGGCATCATCTAAATCCGTTGAGATGACACCGTGTGAATTATGGTTTGATAGAAACCTAAGCTGTCATTTCTTAATATTTGGGGCTGTGACACTTGTGTGGAAAATGTTTTCACCTAATGAGGTCGAACCCAAGGCAGACAAATGCATCTTCATAGAATACCCTAAGATCAGTTGGGTGAACCTTCAATCTCAGATCCTAGTGCAAAGTGTTTGTTGCTTAAACGGATCCTTTCTCGAGGAAATGTTTCTCGCGAAAGAATTGAGTGGGAGGAAGATAGAACTTGATGAGGTTGTTAAACCTTTGTTCAACCAGAGAGTAGCGCAGCGCAGAAAGATGTTTCTGTGAAGCCTACGTTAGTTGAAGAGGAAGTTAATGATGATGATCATGAAGCTTCAGGATCAAGTTACTATCGAACTTCGTAGGTCGACAAGGATGTGTACTGCTCCTAAGTGGTACGACAACTCTGTCTTGGAGATCATGTTGTTGGACAACGATGAACCTACGAGCTATGGAGAAGCGATGATGGGCCCGGATTCCGACAAATGGTTGGAGGCCATGAAATCCGAGATAGGATCCATGTATGAAAACCAAGTGTAGACTTTTGGACGGCAGGTCGTTGAGTACAAATGGATCTTTAAAATGAAGACAGACACTGATGGTGAATGTCACTATTTATAAAGCTCGACTTGTTGCAAAGATGTTTGTGACAAGTTCAAGGAGTTGACTACGATGAGACTTTCTCACTCGTAGTGGTGCTAAAGTCTGTTGGAATTATGTTAGCAGTTGCTGTGTTTTCAATTATGAAATCTGGCAGATGGATGTCAAAACATCATTTCCTTAACGGTTTACTTGAGGAAACGTTGTATGTGATACAACCAGAAGGTTTGTCAGGCCTAAGGATGCTAAAAGGTGTGCAAGCTTCGGTGATCCTTCCATGGACTGAAGCAAGCATCTCGGAGTTGGAATATACGCTTTGATGAGGTGATCAAAGTTTTGATGTTTATACAAAGTTTACGAGAAACTTGTATTTGCAATAAAGTGAGTGAGAGCACTATAGAATTTCTGATAAGTATATGTGGATGACATATTGTCGATCAGAAATAATGTAGAGTTTCTGAAAAGCATAAAACGGTTATTTGGAAGTGATTTTCAAAGGAAGACCTGGATGAAGCTACCTAATTGTTGAGCATCAAAATCTATGGAGATAGATCAAGATGCTCGATGAGACTTTCAATGAGTGCATACCTTGACAAGATTTTGAAAGAGTTCAAATGGATCAGTCAGAGAAAGAGTTCTCGCCTGATTTGTAAGGTGTGAAAGTTGAGTGAGACTCAAAGCTCGACAACGGCAGAAGAAAGAGAAAGGACGAACGTCGTCCCCTATGCCTTAGCCATAGGCTCTATATTATGCCATGCTGTGTACCACACCTGTGTGTGCCTTGCCATGAGTCCGTCAGGGGGTACAAGAGTGAACCAGGAGTGGATCACTGGACAGCGGTCAAGATTATCCTCAGTAACTAAGAGACTAAGGAGATGTTTCTCGATTATGGAGGTGATAAAGAGTTCGTCGTAAGGAGTTACGTCGATACAAGCTTTAACACTAATCCGGATGACTCGTAGTAGCAATCTGGATACGTATAGTGGAGCAGCCATTTGGAATAGTACCGAGCGGAGTGTGGTAGCAGTGTTTACAGTTTGACATAGGTATTTGCAAAGTGCACACGGATCTGAATGTTACAGACCTGTTGACTATAAGACCTCTCTCACATGCAAAGCATGATCGAGCCCCAGAACTCGTTGGGTGTTAGATTCATAACAATGCGAATCACATGGTGATGTGAACTAGATTATTGACTCTAGTGCAATTGGGCGACTGTTGCAAATATGCCCTAGAGGCAATAATAAATTGGTTATTATCATATTTCCTTGTTCATGATAATCGTTTATTATCCATGCTATAATTGTATTGATCGGAGACTTAGATGCATGTGTGGATACATAGACAATACCATGTCCCTAGTATGCCTCTAATAGACTAGCTCGCTGATCAAAAGATGGTTAAGGTTTCCTAGCCA
This sequence comes from Hordeum marinum, assembly GCA_022496015.1. NCBI lineage: Eukaryota > Viridiplantae > Streptophyta > Magnoliopsida > Poales > Poaceae > Hordeum > Hordeum marinum. The sequence goes on along the minus strand of CM039673.1, from coordinate 387,242,400 downwards.
TGGACATGAGATGTCATTTGATAACGGGGTCACATCATTAGGAGAATGATGTGATGGACAAGACCCAAACTGCAAACGTAGCATATGATCGTGTCAGTTTATTGCTATTGTTTTCCGCATGTCAAGTATGTGTTCCTATGACCTTGAGATCATGCAACTCACAGATATCGGAGGAGTGCCTTGTGTGTATCAAACGTTGCAACGTAACTGGGTGACTATAAAGGTGCTCTACAGGTATCTCCGATGGTGTCTGTTGAGTTGGCATGGATCGAGACTGGGATTTGTTACTCCGTGTGACGAAGAGGTATCTCGGGGCCCACTCGGTAATGCAACATCACAATAAGCCTTTCAAGAAATGTGACTAATTTTTAGTTGCGGGATCTTGTATTACGGAACGAGTAAAGAGACTTGCTGGTAACGAGGTTGAACTAGGTATGGAGATACCGACGATCGAATCTCGGGCAAGTAACATACCGAAGAACAAAGGGAACATTATACGGGATTAACTGAATCCTTGACATAGAGGTTCGACCGATAAAGATCTTCGTAGAATATGTAGGAACCAATGTGTACGTCAGGGTCCCGCCATTGGTTATTGACCGTAGAGGTGTCTCGGTCATGTCTATATAGTTCTCGAACCCGCAGGGTCTGCACACTTAAGGTTCGGTGACGTTTCGATAGTGTAGAGTTATGTATGGTGGTGACCGAAGTTTGTTCGGAGTCCCGGATGAGATCCCGTACGTCACGAGGAGCTCTGGAATGGTCCGGAGGTAAATATTCATATATAGGAAGTCCCAGTTTGGTTTCCGGAAAAGTTTCGGGCTCATCGGTAGTGTACCGAGAGTATCGGTAGTGTACCGGGAGTGCCGGTAGTGTACCGGGAGGCCTCCAGGCGGGGTATTTCGACCCCAAGAGGTCCATGGGCTGTGGGAGAATAATAACCAGCCCTTAGTGGGCTGGGAAAACAGCCACAAAGGCCCATGGCGCAGGAGAGAAAGTCCTAAAGTAGAAAAGTGGAAAATCAGCCAATAGGAGGCAATCCTACTCCAACTAGGATTGGAGGTGAAGTAGGATTGCTTCCCACCTCCTATTTTGGCTGACCCAAAGGCCTTGGCTGACTCTCCTCTCCTCTCCTCCTATATATACTAGTGGATTGTGTGGTTTTTGGACAGAGTTTACGGCCACGTGCTACCCGTTTCACCGGTGCTCCTCTAGATCGGTTTTCTGCAGCGCTTAGGCGAAGCCCTGCCGGAATTGCTCCACCACCATCACCGGAGCACCGTCACGCTGCCGGTGAACTCTCTCTCCTCTCCAGCTCCTCTTGCTGGATCAAGATGGTGGAGATCGTCATCAAGCTGCACGTGTGCTGAACGCGGAGGTGCCGTCCGTTCGGCGCTAGATCGGAAGGACCGTGATCGAGATCGCGAGACGGTTCGTGATGTGATCACGGAACGGATCGTGATGAGTTCGCGGGACAGATCATGATCAAGATCGTGAGACAGATCATGATGAGTTCGCGGGATAGATCATGATGTGTTCACGAGATGGATCGTGATTGGATCACGGGACGGTTCGTGATTGGATCGCAGGACGCTCGGCGATTTGGATCGCGAAGAAGTTCGACTACACCAACCGCGTTTCTTAACGCTTCCCGCTTAGCGATCTACAAGGGTATGTAGATCCACTCTCCCTCTCGTAGATGCTCATCACCATGGATAGGTTTGCGTGTGCGTAGGAAATTTTTTGTTTCCCATGCGACGTTCCCCAACAGGTAGATGGCTTATCTATCTCTTTGTGCTTCAATACCATGTTCTTCATGATCTTCATGGAGATCTATCCGATGTAATACTCTTTTGCGGTGTGGTTGTCGAGATCCGATGAATTGTGGATTTATGATCAGCTTATCTATGAATATTAGTTAGTTCTTCTCTGAATTCTTATATGGATGATTTCATATCTTTGTAAGTCTCTTCGAGTTATTGATTTGGTTTGGCCAACTAGATTGTTAATTTTTGTAATGGGAGAAGTGCTTAGTTTTGGCTTCAATCTTGCGGTGTCCTCACCTAGTGACAAAGTAGGGGTGGCGAGGCATGTATTGTATTGTTTCCATCAAGGATAAAAAGATGGGGTTTTCATAATATTGCTTGAGTTTATCCCTCTACATCATGTCATCTTACTTAATGTGTTACTCTGTTCTTCATGAACTTAATACTCTAGATGCAGGCAGGAGTCGGTCGATGTGTGGAGTAATAGTAGTAGATGAAGAATCGTTTCGGCCTACTTGACACGGGCGTGATGCCTATATGCATAATAATTACTTTGGATATCGTTATAATTATTCGCTTTTCTATCAATTGCTCGACAGTATTTTGTTCACCCACCGTATTATTTTCCTTCAAGAGAGAAGCCTCTAGTGAAACCTATGGCCCCTAGGCCTACTTTCCATATTATATTTTCAGATCTATAAACCAAAAATACATTGCTGCAATTTATTTACTTTTTACTTTCCGCAATATTTTACATCTATCTCTATCCGATCTAATCCTTGCAAATAACCGTGAAGGGATTGACAACCCTTTATAGCGTTGGGTGCAAGATTTTGATTGTTTGTGTAGGTGCATCCATTGGAAACTTGCTTGTTCCTCCTACTGGATTGATACCTTGGTTCTCATCAACTAAGGGAAATAGTTATCTACTTCGCTGCATCACCCTTTCCTCTTCAAGGGAAAACCAATGCAAGCTCAAGACTTAGCAGTGCTCCGCAGAACCCCTCCCCATGGGAAAGATCCGTCCTCAGATCAAACATGATATGGGGCAAACTCGGGGGTGTCCTGATCTTCATGAATTGGAGGTGGATTCCACGAAGAACACGAGGGGAAACACATGGAGAAATCAAAGGGTAAAACACTCTCTTGGACAAGATCCACACCAAGTACTCCTCCAATCACAAGCAATACATGAGGTGCATCAAGATCCAAGAACAACAATGGAAATAAAGGATACATAGGTAGTTCATCCCAGATCTCTAGGAGAGACGGGGCCTTGAATCCACTAGGGATCTTCCCTGGATAGGGGCCTTGACATCCTCTATGGATCTTCTCCGGTGGAGGCCTTGATCTCCATGGGAGAGGTAGAGGAAGGAGCAAAGCTCAACAGTGAGATATCACTTTCTAACCCTAGAAAGGAGGTCGGGGTGGAGTATATATAGTATTGTCCACGAAGGGGTAAGTGAGGGGGAGATACAAGACCCAAGGCCCGCAGCTGCACACAGGCAGTGCCAGACGTCCGGAGGTGGTCAGACGTTCGACGACTCGTGAGGTTCCGGACGTCCGAAGGTCTTGGGACTTCCATAGATTCGGCTTTGGTCGCTTGGCGCTAGATTTCCGGAGGGGCTCGATCGTTCGGATGCTGGTAGGTGTCGGACATCCGGGCGGCATCGGTCGCCCGGCCGCTGTAGAGTTCGGCTCGTTCTCTGGCTGGGCTGGACTCCAGGCGTCGGATTTTCGGAAGATGTCAGACGACCGGAAGACGTCGGTCGTCTGGAAGCTCTCGAACGTTCGACCATTGTAGACTCCGCAGCTCCATGCTCTTCCGTCTCCGCTTTCAAGCTTCCCTCGCGGATGGTGTAAGCGTACGTAGGTGCCGGCACTCCTCCTCGTTGTCCGTGAAACTCCAACCATACATATGCATGCACACAAGAGGAGTGTCAAGTAGTATACCATCCTCGAAGGGGTCAAGTGAACACATGTAAAGGAGATGATTCATCTTTATGTAGGTGAAGTAGTTGTGGCACGTGTCACTTGCCAAACGGACTCTTGCCATGGTGATGTCCGTAGGATGGTCCGCATCATCCCCTCCCCCTTGTGAAAGATTCGTCCTTGGATCAAATACCGAATCACCATGGAAAGGAGATGGCATCGCCGTGTAGAAGTAGACGATCATCAAGTGCTCATCATGTAGAAGCTCAAAAAGGTCACTCTCCAATGTCTCATCGTCTTGTAATTCCTTCAAAAGGGGTAAGGACAACAAACACTTGGAAAAACAAATGTGGTGAGCATCAGTGTAAAACCAAGCATTCAAGTGGTGAATCACAAAACAAGTGTTGTCATCATGCATAACATATTTTGTGACAAGGGATTGTGACATGGCATGTAAGCATACAAATTGAGCACAATCTAAGGCATCATGGGAACAATCATGAAAAGTTGAGGTAAAGATGCAATTATGTGTGGCAATAGAAATAGAATCTACCTCAAGGTCATGGCACGCATGCACAAAGCAATCAACAAAAGGTCTATGGTAGGCATAGGAATCATTCACAACACCAAGTAAAATGAATTGTCTAAACACATGGGGCAAGCCAAAGAGCAAGGCAATCCGAGCATAATGTGCATATGGTGCAGTGAAGATAGTGTGGCACTCAACACAATATAAAGATCAATTGGTCATCATGTGTGAGGCATGGCAATGGTTGTCATCAACCGCATAGAAGAAGCACATCGGTGATGCAACATAAACAAGTATAGCGATCATGCTGTGCAAGCTAGTAGTATGAAGATGCAACATATTAGAAGAAATGATGGCAATCTTGTCATATGAGCAAATAGTGAACATCAATAATGCACATGACATATCACGAGCATGAAGCAAGAGCAAAGTATCATCATAGACATGGGTCAACAAGCAAACATGGCAATAGCAAGTAAATCCTCCGCCAACCTTGCAAATATACATACGAATATGAGAATCAAGTGATATGTGAGATGCAAGGCATGGGTCAAAATGCATGGTAAAGACATAGAAATGAGCATATCATGCAAAGTGAACATGGCAGTATGGGCAAAATAAGTGTAATGAGAAAGAAGCCATAGCCATGTGACAGCCAAGTAGAAGAGGCACGCGTAGTCCTTGCGTGAGGAGAATGGTTGGAGACACATTCTGGTGCATCCCAAAGCATCGGTGCTCTCAAGAGCTCTTTTCGTCAACTCATGGGATTGTGAGGTTGACGAATATTCGTGAGTACCTACACACAACAAAGACAAAAGAAAAATTGTGTGTGCGTGGTATGTGTACACATCATCCATTAGGATGTGTATGTGCACATGAGAGTTAGCACAAGATAAGCAATGCTCAAAGAAATTCGATGCATGGTATAGGAACATGTCATCCATCATGAAATAATAGTTATTGTGTATAACATGATGGGGACACAAATTGAGCATGCAAATATATGGCACATCAATAGCATTCATATTCATGGGGTGCGTATTGTGCACACAAATATGGAAGTCATGCAAATGATGGGATGGAACACAATCTCCTATAGAGTATGAGGAAACTATGGGGGTCTCCTCATGTGCAATAGCGGAAGCATAATTCGGAGAATATGGACAACATCCAAAACCATGCATTTCCAAAGCATGGTGTTCATGGCATGGCATATGAGAACAATTGCGCAAATGATGCAAAGGGAGCATGGCAATGTCATCAGAAGAAAAGCAACTGCCAATAACCATGGGCTTGTCATCTATGCCATATGTGCAAATTGGATTTGTTTTAATGTCATATGCATAGTTACTATGATCAGATTGCAAAGATGCAATATGGGTGATCTCACGCATAGCATATGACAATTCAAGCAGATTAACAAACATGATGTGACCCATAGAGTTCTCACAAGAAATCATATGCAACGTGGCATCACAAGTAATAGACTCCACATGAGAATCTTCAAACACATCATAAATGGGAATTCATCACATGAGGAAGTCGCATAATCATGAAGCATGGCAATAGGTGGATCGACGTCATGCAAGCAATCAATGTCCACTAGTGGGACAAGAGCATCACCTTCACCTATGTTACCTTTTTCATTCAACTCATGTGGTGTAGGTGAGGTGGCATAAACCAACTCGTGGTCCTCATCATCATGATGGAACCATGTGGGGGTGCATCATATTCCACCATGGCCATCGTCTTGTCCAAGGGGAGGACGAAGTCGTCAAGAATCAGTGCGTCATCGTGTATGGGACCTAGCACCAAAGGAGATGGCACAATAGAGGTAGAGGTTAAGTTGTTAGAAATCGAAGTGGCCTCACATGCCCTATCAACTACCTCACTCTCTCTCTATGTGGTGGTGGCTCACACACTCCCGCGAAGTAGGTGCACTCAAACTCACATATGGTGGAGTCACTCGTCTCACTGAAGTGGTGGGGGTTGTGGCTCTCCTCACATGGGAAATGGGGAAACTCATCATATATGGGGCTAGTGGTGAACTCAAGCTCACTCTCAATATGGTGGCATAAGTCTCTCAACTCATCACCAAACGCCGCCACGGTCGAAGGGAAAATCCCATGCTTAACCACCTCGTCACCGTCAACGTGGATGAAGGCCGAAGATGGCACATCATCACTCTCGCTCCAAAGGTGGAAGCATCATCCTTGCTTGCCACCTTGTCGCTCGCCTCGAAAGCATGTTCCTTGAGTGGCTCCGTAATCGTAGTCGTCTCCGCACCGTCTTCACAAAGAGTCGTTGTAGACTCGGCATAGTCAATGCCACAAAGAGGGATGTCGGTGAAGTCGAACTTGGGAGCATCGTGTTGTAGCTCGTCGGGCTTGGAAACTTGGTAGTACCATCCTCATGCTCGTCGTCTCGGAGCTTGGTCATCGTGAAGTGTGCGTGGGGTCAAGTAGGCCTAGCCTTGAGTTCTTGTGCCACCTTGAGAGCACCAATGTAGAGTTTGTCGGGAGACTCGTAGTTGTTGTTTAAGATAGGCTTGGCGATGTCGTTGTGTGATCCCATCATGAAGTAGAACTTCATCCAGATGGGGTTGGTCACGCCGACTCACCGCAAGGCTTTATTAATCTTCATGAAGTACTCGTCGATGGACTTGGATCCTTGTATGGTGTTCTCCAATTGGCGTTGAAGATGTACCGTGTAGGTGGAAGGCACAAACTCTCACCGCATCGCTTTCTTTGTCTTGGACCAACTCATGTCGAAGCTCTTTGAAGATGTGTGAAGCCACCATGTTGACGCATCGTCGTGGAAGTTTTGTGTGGCACACTTCACTTGATCTTCGGAAGGGACTTCAAGTAGCTTGAGGTAGTAGTCCATCTTGTGCTCCCAATCGAGATACTCCTCGAGGTCTTGACTCCCATAGAAAGGAATGTCATGGTCGATGTCGAGGTCGTAGTAGCTCATGGAAGTCGCGGACTTGAGCTTGGGGAGCTTCTCTTGAAGTGCTTGTTGGCGAACATGCCTCATATCCAAAGGAGAAGATGCCTTGAAGTTGCTTGGCAAAGATGCCAAAGTAGGTGGTGAAGACATTGAGCGGTGGTTGGTGTCGATCACGTGACCCTCACACTTGTTCTTTGTTGGACGCCTAGATGTTGGCGTCGTCATTTCTTCATGTCATTGGTGGTGTCGATGCCGGTGTGATCTTGTTGGAGATGGTATCTCGGGAGCATGCGCGTCTTCTCGAAGATGATGAAGGCCTCTTGCGGTTCTTGATGAGGTCCTTGAGCTCCACCATTTGAGTGTGCGTCTTGGCGTTGATGATGTTCTTCATGGCATCAAACTCGTCGTTGTTGTTGTAGACCGAAGTAGATGTGTCATCCCTATCCATGGAAGCACTCGAGAAGGTGTGAGAACGAGATGGAATGAACATTCCAAAGTTACCTCTTTCCGAAGTTGTAGACGGATCTCAAAATACCACAATGTATGCAAGGAAAGAGTGCACTCGGTGACAAACCTTGTCCAATTCTCACAACCTACACAAATGGCTTATAGTGGAGCTCAGTGGGGTTAGTGGCACAAAAATCAGGCAAAATGAAGTCCAAGATATTGTAAATTTTGGAATAAATCCAATGGACTCAAAATTCAAAGCAAGTGATCAAAAATATAGAGGAGGGCAATAGAGAAACACACGCGGTGGGATAATGGGGCTTGTGCAACTATAGGGATGAGCAAAGCTCATGTTGCACAAACACACGGAGAGACGCTAGCTTATTGCACATTTGGACACGATTCATCACTTGGCACCAATCCTATTCATGCAAGAAAAATGTTTCCTATTCCAAGTGTCCTCATGCACAAGTATATCCTTTCATACTCAACTCTCTTTGGTTATAAGCTTTTTATCTTTCTTTCTTGCTTAGAAGCTTTTTTTCTCTTTTTCTTTCCACTATTCTTATTGAGCCTCAACCAACTATATGAGATAAATATCGCAAGATATGCACAGGAACAAGCAATTGCACTATATTATATTTCCCATGATGCAACAATATGATATCGTATCACTAAGGTGCACAAGTTTTCGCGAAGCCCGACATTACTCGGATAGCTAGTCTCAATAGGTATGAAGGTAATCGCAAAGATGGTGGGGCTAACAAGATGTAATGTCAAGGAAGGAAAAGTGTATGGAGGAATGTATACCTTCGTCACACTTAACCTTTCACGAAGTCGGGGTAAACCGGCCTTGCTTCTGGTTGAAGATGGTCTCAAAGGATGGATGGTCGTCGGCGATGTCGAACATCGGTGGTCGATGTAGATGATGGACCGATAAAAGTCACTGGTGGATGATGAATAAGTAACCATCCCTAAGTAGCCTAAACACCTTAGGAGACTCAAATCACAACTCAAGCAACCACAAATGCAAAGGGAACCAAAATGGGTTAGGTTGCAGAAGTTTTGGGTGGTGGTGTGGAAGTTATGGTGGAAGGCCTATGCAAGGACGCCAAAATGTGAAAAATTTGAAGTGATCAAATGATGTTAAAACCAATAATATCAGCTTGTACACGTCGATAGCTTCAAAATGAGCGAAAGAACACTCAAATCGGAGTTTGGGAGCGAAAGTTACGGCCGAAACGGTGAAATGGTTGATGCTGAATTTTCTAGCAATGACTCTGGTTAGGCCGGAAGTTTCGGGCCTATGACCGGAAGTTCCGGGCTCCGGAAGTTCCGGGAGGGTACCGGAAGTTCCGGGGGTCACGGGAAAGTATGGGGTTGACCGGAGGTTTTTTGGGTGAAACTTTCTGTTTAGCCCGGAAATTCCGTGGCCCGGAAGTTCTGTGTGATGCCGGAAGTTCCGGGGGTCGCGAAAACAACTCTGGGACGAACCCTAATTTCCAGATCTCAAAACAAGGGCGGAAAAACTCGATTTCTAGGGCGAAATTGAAGGGGGAAATGGTGGAATTAGGTCTAGGGGACGCCAAGGGAGGTAGATCCACTTGCCAAACACCAAATCCATGGATCAAAATCAACAAAAACTCACAAGAACAACAAATCACAAGAATTTTTGGGGGGCTATTTTTGGTGGGGATTTTCGAATTGGGACAAAATCAAAAAAATCTAGCTAGAAAACAAAGAGGGGGGACTCCAAATTCGTGAGAAAGTTGGCTCATGATACCATATGATACGGGGCAAACCCGAGGGTGGCCTGATCTTCACAAATTGGAGGTGGAATCGAGGAAGAACACGAAGAACACGAGGGGAAAACATGGAGAAATCAAAGGGGGAAATACTCTATTGGACAAGATCCACACCAAGTACTCCTCCAATCACAAGCAATACATGAGGTGCATCAAGATCCAAGAACAACAATGGAAATAAAGGATACATGGGTAGCTCATCCCAAATCTCTAGGAGAGATGGGGCCTTGAAACAACTAGGGACATTCCCTCGCAAGGGGCCTTGACATCCTCTAAGGATCTTCTGTTGTGGAGGTCTCGATCTCCATGGGAGAGGTATGGGAAGGAGCAAAGCTCAACAATGAGCTATCACTTTGCTAACCCTAGAATGGAGGTAGGAGAGGAGTATATATAGTGCAAGCCACGAAGGGGTAAGTGAGGGCCAAAATAGGTACACGGGGCACGGCCCGAGTCTCTATGCGCAGGCAAGGCCGGAAGTTCCGGGGATGGCCAGAAGTTTCGGGCTCCGGAGGTTCCGGGCGAGGTCCGGGCAGGGTCCGGGCTATCTAGTGAGTTGGCATGTCTCGGAGCTGCTCTGGTCGCCGGAGGCCGGAAGGTCCGGGTAGGCTGGAAGGTCCGATGTCCGGAGGTTCCGGGAAGGCCGGAAGGTCCGAGACTTCCAGAGTCTCGTCCTCGCTTCTTCTTCTGTCTCTTCCAAGCTTCCCTCACGGATGGTGTAGTCGTATGTAGGTGCTGGCACTCCTCCTCATAATCTGTGAAGCTCTGATAATACCTGTGCATGCACACGAGAGGAGTGTCAAGTAGTATACCATGCACGAAGGGCCAAGTGAACACGTGTAAAGGAGATGATTCACCTTTATGTACGTGAAGTAGATGTCACATGTTTCACTTGCCAAATGGACTCTTGCCATGGTGATATTCGTAGGATGCTCCGCTTCAACAGGGGTGTGAGCAAGATCCCGAGCATCGTTTGATGAATAATCATCATCATTAAGTTGATCTTGCTCTTGATCTTGATCATGAAGTTGAGGGCCTTCACTTTGTTCTTCACAAGTGTGTGGGTCGTGCGTCAGTGATGGTTCCACTTGAGTGGAACATTGTCCTTCTCCTTTAGCCACAAGGGGTTCCCCAACAGGTAGGAAGTATCCCACACCCATTCTTCTTATGGCTTAGGGAGGAATTTTATCACCTACATCATAAAGACCACTTTTCTCCAATTGGGATCCATTATTTTCATCAAACTCCACGTTACTCGTGTCCTCAATGCGTCCGGTGGACTTGTTGAGGACACGGTAAGCATGGGAGTTTGCAACATGACCAAGAAATATGCCCTCATGAGCTCTAGATTCAAATTTTGACAAACGAGCACCTTTCTTGAGAATGAAACACTTACAACCGAACACCCGGAAGTACTTGAGGTTGGGCTTGTTCCCAATAAGAATCTCATAAGGAGTCTTGTTCAAGCCTTTATGGAGATAGAGCCGGTTTGATGCATGATAGCCGTGGATGGCTTCGGCCCACAAATTGTAAGGTGATTTAAACTCTGCCATCATGGTTCTTGCCGCATCCATCAAAGTCCAATTCTTTCTCTCCACAACACCATTTTTTTGAGGGGTGTAAGGAGTGGATTATTGGTGTTTTATCCCCTCATCACTGAGAAACTCATCCAGGGTGTAGTTCTTGAACTCACTGTCGTTGTCACTTCTAATCATTAGGATCTATTCTTCATGTTGACGTTGGACTTCATTTGCAAAGGTGATGACGGTCTGTTGGGTCTCACTCTTCTTCTTGAAGAAATATACCCATGTGTATCTTGAGTAATCATCCACAATCACCAAGCAATACTTTCTACCTCCAAGGCTGTCAAAAGATGGAGGACCGAAGAGGTCCATGTGAAGGAGATCTAGGGTCCTTTTTGAGTAAATCGTAGTGGTTGGACGATGGGCCTTTTCATGTAACTTTCCTTTGATACAAGCACTGCAAGCACGACCTTTAGAAAAACTCACATTTGTTAGTCCAAGGATGTGATCCCCTTTGAGGAGACTTTGCAAAGATCTCATATTGACATGGGCTAGTCGGCGATGCCAAAGCCACCCCATATCAACTTTAGCCATTAGGCATGTCGCGGTCTTAGTGGGTCGCTTCGAGAAGTTAACCACATAGAGACCGTTTTCGACATGCCCAACAAAGGCTACTTTAAGAGTATTTCTCCACAAAAGGGACACAATGTCAATGCCAAAGAAAGTACTAAAACCCATAAGTGCAACGTGATGAACGGAAAGTAAATTGTATGCAAGGGTCTCGACAAGCATGGCATTTTCAATGGTTAAGGTTGGAGAGACAACCACCTTGCCAAGACCCAGTACCTTTGAGATTGTGTCATCGCCAAAAGAGACTTGAGTGGCCATGGATTTATCGGGTCTAACGTCCACCACCAAGTCCTTGCTTCCGGTCATATGATTTGTTGCTCCACTATCGAGCAACCATGAGACTCCACTAGAAGCAAACTCCTACAATATATCAATGCTTGATTTTTGGTACCCATTCTTTAATGGGTCCTTTCATGTTAGAGACAAGGGTCTTAGGAACCCAAATAGCCCACTCAATGTACTCATTTGAAGACCCAACATATTTGGCATAAACATGCCCATCACTAACACGTCATAAGATATAAGAGGGGTTAAAGTTGGGAGTGGTATTGCCCTTCTTGGAACTACCACCCACACCCTTGTCCTTCTTCTTCTCATGAGTAGATCCCCTTGCTTTGACAAAAGTTTCCATGAGCGGAGGAGATTGCTTGGTCTTCACCTTCTTCTTATTTTTGGACTTGGGTGCAAACCCAACTCCTGCCTTTGCAACCACTTCCTTTTGATTGCTCAAAAGATCATTGAGAGTTTTCTCACCTTGGATACGTGTCACGAGGCCTTTCTCAAGCTGCTCTTTTTCAGCTTAGCATTTTCCTTCACAAGATGTGCATGCTCACAACATGGGTTAGTAGCATATGCATTATCAATTAGAACAAACGAAGGATACGCGGCAATTTCCTTAGTGAGTTTTACTTGGAGTTGATCATGCGACTCCTTAAGAGAAGCATGAGCACTCTTCAATGCCCTATGAGCATTGTCAAGTGAGTCAAGTTCATCCTTGAGTAGATCATGGCCAACCCCAAGTGCAAACTTTTCGGATTTGAGTACACGGTTAAGAACGATAGCATGATCCTAATCTTTACGTAATTTTGCAAGGTCATCATTATGTGACTCCTCAAGAGTCTTACGAAGACCTTGCTATTCTTCAAGAGCAATAGAAAGACCTGCTATCTCATTGGCATAATCACGACTATGGCCTCTCAACTCCTCAAGGTATTCTTCTTGAGACTCAATAGTGTCATTGGCCTCACCAAGTTGTTCCAAGAGAGCAACGAAGTGCTTCTTGGATTCTCCCTTGAGTTTACACAAGAACTTGTCAAACTCATTCTCACCCTCCTTCGCCTCCTCATGTTCATCCACACAATCTAAAAAAGACGGAGTGGAAGGAATAGAAGTTTTAATATTTGAGGTTTTTTTTGAAGGTTACCTTGGTTATACCTTTTGCCATGAGTCACCTAGCGATGTGGTTCTCGTTGGGGGAGTTGAAGAGTGACACCTTTGTTGGGGTAGAGGATGCAATTGCCACAGATGTCATTGCCATTCCTTCACCACTTGTGTCTTCGTCATCAACATCATCATCCAAGGCATACTATTCTTGAGCCACCAACACTTTGTGAGGAGCCTTCTTGGTGAAGTTGGTCTTGTTGGGGGAAAGACTTGGCCTTATCTTTGAGGATGAGCTTGCCACCATTGTCTTCCCTCTTCTCATATGGACAATCCACCACAAAGTGACTCACATTACCATAGTTGTAGCAGGTCCTCACACGTTGCTTGCCCTTTGATTCGCTTGAGTTGTTCTTGGAGAAGTTGGGCCTTGTGTTTCTCTTGTTGCCCCAAAATTGCCTGGACGCTAGAGCCATATGCTCATGGTAAGCATATTTGGTGTCCTCGGGGAAACCCTCTTCTTCTTCTTCTTCTTCTTCTTCCTCTTCCTCTTGACTGACCTTGGCCTTCAAAGCAAGGTTGTGAGATGATTTGTTTGACCGTTGCACGTGAGCAAGAGCATTGTCTACTATCATGTTCAAGATGTTCATTGCAATAAATTCATCCAACACATCGCCAGAGGACAAGGTGTGAAAGTCTGGTCTTTGACAGATGACGGTGGCTATGGCCTTGTTGTAGGCCATGATGGCCTTCAGAAACTTACGCTTGAGCCAGGTGTCATCCACATCGTTGTTGCCATGATCTTGGAGGGCAACGACAAGAGTAGTCACCCTCCTATAGAGCTCACGCGGTTCCTCATCTTCTATCATTACAAACTCATCTGACTGATCAAGCACAACCTCATAGTTTGACCGTTGAATGCTTGAGCTGCCCTTGTACATGGTGATAATGTGTTCCCAACACTCTTTAGCAACAATGAAGGGACGCAGGTGATGTAGGTCTTCGATAGGAACTGCAGCTTGGAGTATGAACAAGGCGGAGGAATTTAGCTATTTATCCACCCCTTCTCTTGGAGTAAGGTTGCATGGATAACAAGGATAGTATCCATCTTCAATGACTCGCATGAGTTGAATTGAGTTGTGATCCACATGCAACTTTATACGAAAAATCCAATTAGAAAAATCATTCTTAACAAGTTTAGGAGGAGGATCGAGATTAATTATATGAGGTGGGTGCACTGGTCCTCCATAGACCAAGGGAGGGGGAACCGAGGCAAAGGTCCCCGACCCATTAATTCCTTTAGAACGAGCATCCTTATCAACACTAGTCCCCTCCTTACCGGAGTTGACATCCGATGTCGAGTTATGGGATTAACCACTTGCACCGCATCGGTGCAAAGTTTAAGAGTATCAAGGAATTCTTTGAACATGGATTTGACCTCGGTCGTCATGGAAGATTTGAGAGAGGTTATGGCCTCATTCAAATCCTCATGAGAGATCGTGTTCACACCCATAGCCTCAGGTAGTTCACTCGACCACACCTGTTTGCCAACCATACTCTTCGGGTAGTGAAACCCTTAATAAAGAGACGAGGCTCTGATACCAATTGAAAGGTTCGATATGGTTGACTAGAGGGGTTGAATAGGCAACTACCAGTTTTTAACTTTTATGTAGCAAGTTAGGATTAGCAAAAAATAGGTTGGCTAGAACTGCAACTTGGTGAGCAACCTATATGATGCTAAACACAACAACAACACTAGCAAGCAAGATAAACACAATGCGTAGCTTGCACAAAGTAAAGCTAAGGAGTAACCACAAGAGGAACCGATGGAGACGAGGATGTGTTACCAAAGTTCCTTCCCGGTAAAGGTAAGTACGTCTCTGTTGGAGTGGTGTGGAGGCACAATGCTCCCCAAGAATCCACTGGGTCCACCGTATTCTCCTCCCGCCCTCACGCAATGTGAGGTGCCGTGATTCCACTAGTGGTGCACTTGAAGGCAGCAGCCGAACCTTTATAAACAAGGTTGGGGCAATCTCCACAACTGAATTGGAGGCTCCCAACGACACCACAAAGCTTAACCACAATGGATATGGCTTCGAGATGACCTCTTCCATCTAGGGTCCTCAAACACCCAAGAGTAACAATATCCGCAAGGGATTAGTGAGGGTAATCAAATTTCTCTCGGTGGAAGTGTAGATCGGGGCCCTCTCAACCAAACACTAGAGTTTTAACAAGTTTTGTTGGCCAGGGAGAGAGATCGGGCAAAAATGACCTTTGGGCAACAATGGAGCTTTTGGAAGGATGAGAGGTGAGTCTTCTTGGGGAAGAAGACCCTTTATATAGTGGGTGGGAAATCTGCCCTTGATCCACTAAACCAGCCTGCAGGAAAGCGGTAGTACCGCTGTAAGGGGCGGTACTACCACCCAACCGCGAACTAGTGTAGTAGGACATGGGGCATTGGTAGTACCGCTTGGTACTATCGCCACTAATACCGTTGCGGCTGGAGGACTGGCGCGAGACACCAGACTCTCACAATGAGTTGTTTGATGCCGCGCATGAGCCCTCGAGCCAACCCCACTTCCCCCAACGGTACTACTGCTAACAAGGGCGGTAGTACCAGCCGAGAGTGGTACTACCGTGCTGGCCAGAGCGGTACTACCGTTGAAAGAAAGTGAAGCAACAAGGACAAAGCAGGAGCTCCAAGTTGCCAGGAAATGAAGGGGGTGTGAATGTATTCGTGATGATTCCGCACAAACTTTCTAACTGTGGACCCCCTCTTGATAGTACTTATTTTCCTAGGACTCAAGTCCACCGACAATAAATCGTTGAAACGATACCGTCTTCTCTTTAACTTCGCGAGGGGTAAGATAATTGTCTGGTGCCACCTGATAATCTCTGAAAGCTTAATGCACACGATTAGTCCACAAAAGTATTGTCATAAATCACCAAAACCATTAGGGTATAAATATGCCCTTATAGTTTGTTCTATTTATTTTCGATTATGAAGGATTGGGCTTCCTTTTTACCAGCCTCTCTCGTGCAATGACAAGTGAATAAGCACGCGTGAGAATATCCCGCTTAGCATGGAAGATACTGACCGCCCCGTCGTTCCATGAATAGTACAAGCACACAAAATAGATGTATATTTGAATGATCTGAGGTGGAAAATGCAAATTTACTTGGAACAGTAGGGTAATGCTGCATATTGGTAGGTATGGTAGACTCATATGGTAGACTCATATTGGTAGGATGCATAAGTAGTATTCCCGCTTAGTACAAATTAAGGAATCACTTGGACACTGGGGGAATGACCGCATGTCATTCACGTCGTGCGAAGCTCCTGATAGCCCTCGATCCCCCTTGCCCCGCCAGGCGTTCCCATTCCTTGTGGGCGGCAGAGGCGAGGGGGGGGGGCAGTCACGGTGACAATCCTCGTCGGGGCTGGCACGAGCGGCTTCATGAGGATGCCTGGCATGAGAAGTTTTCGCAAAGCGCGCCCTCAGGACGGCGCTGCCCCTAGACAACCTGGCAGCTGGCCTCGTTCTGGTCCATCGGAGATGCTTTCGCGGGGTGGGTCACATAGCATATCTTCCGTCGGTGGGGCGCGCAAACGGGCATATCTTTCGTTACTTGTGTATGAGATGTTATATGATGAAAAGCTTGCTAATATGATGCTCTCATGCACATATTATGTTTTTGCCGACACTTCTCTCTCAAATTATGTGGTCGTTATTTTAGAGTTCGGCTTTCGCTTGAGGTCAAGCGAGGTCTAAGCTTGGGGGAGTTGATACGTCCATTTTGCATCATGATTTATTATTAGTATCTACTTCATTCTTATCCATTATTCCACATTTTTTACAATTCGTATGCCTTTTCTCTATGAATATGCAAGGTACATAACAAGGAGGGAAATATATGGAAACTAGAATAGTGGACTGGAAAACAAGAAAAAGGCAGAAAAATCACCACACTCCAAATGCCCTGAAACTTCACGGAGAATATTTTTGGAATATGTAAGAATTTCTGGGACAAAAATATACCAGAGGGCGGCTACCAGCAGGCCACAAGACAATAATGCGTGCCCCCTGGGTCACGCCCTGATAGCTTGTGGGGCCCCTGCTAGCCCTCTGACACCCTTCTTCTCCTATGTGGTGTGTTTTACCCTAGAAAAAAAATCATAAGCAACCTTTTGGGACGAAGCGCCGCCGTCTCGAGGCGGAAACCTGGGCAGAGGCCCTTTTGCACTCTCGTAGTTAGATTCTGCCAGGGAAATTCCTCTCCGAGAGGGGGAGATCAAAGCCATCGTCATCACCAACGCCTCCTCCTTCATAGGAGGACCAATCTTCATCAACATCTTCACCAACACCATCTCATCTCCAACCCTAGTTCATCTCTTGTATTCAATCTTTGTCTCAAAACCTCAGATTGCTACCTGTGGGTTACTAGTTGTGTTGATTACATCTTATAGTTGATGCTTGTTGGATTACTTGGTGGAAGAAGTTATGTTCAGATGCTTAATTATTATTATTATTATACCTCTGATCTTGAACATGTTGATGAGGTGTGAGTAGTTATTATTTTTCCTGAGGACATTGGAGAAGTCTTGTTATAAGTAATCTTGTGAAGTTGGTATTCGTTCGATATTTTGATGATGTGTATGTTGTTGCTTCTCTTAGTGGTGTCATGTGAACGTAGACTACATGACACTTGACCATGTTATGGGCCTAAGGGAAGTCATTGTGGAGTAACAAGTAGATGATTGGTTGCTAGAGTGACAGAATCTTAAACCCCAGTTTGTGCATTGCTTCGTAAGGGACTGATTTGGATCCACACGTTTCATGCTATGGTTAGATTTTTCTTAATTCTTCTTTCGTATTTGCAGATGCTTGCGAGAGGCTGTAATGATAACTAGGTTGTTAGTTCAAGTAAGAACTACACCTTAGCACCGGTCCACCCACATATCAAATTATCAAAGTAGCGAACGCGAATCAACTCAACATGATGAACAAGACTAGACAGAAATTCTCATGTGTCCTCGGGAGTGCTTGTTTAATATAATAGTACTTTCAAGCCCGTCCTTTTCTACAAAAGGGATTGGGCTACCTTGCTGCACCTTGGTTACTATTTTCACTAGTTACTTGTTACGAATTATCTTGCTACAAAACTATCTACTACTATCACTTACAGGACTTGCAAAGAATACCTTGCTAAAAACTATTTGTCATTTCCTTCTGCTCCTCATTGGGTTCGACACTCTTATTTATCGAAAGGACTACGATTGATCCCCTATACTTGTGGGTTATCAACAACCACCAATTAAAACATCACTTTTGAGCCTATATGCCTATATACACTTAGTAATATAGTTTCCCTAAGTTATTCGTCATTTATCATCAAAACTCACTAGGGGACAGTAGTTGTTCTTTTGGGAACATAAGAATTGTGAGCCAAATAGCAAATCTATACATGTAGAACACCAAGACAAAAAGGTTTACTATAGCCACCAACATCAAATCTTAGGCACTTCTCAAAGCAATCCAAAAGACATGGCATCAAATCCTAAGAAAATAGATTAATAATGTTATATCCGAACAAAATACAATATATTTTTTAGGTGCATGAGCGTTAGCGGTGCATAGCAAGATAAGCACGTGTTGAAATTAAGCGTATGTGCAAGGGGGGTGATTTATGTGGCCAAAAGGTTCCATCGACAAGGTTGATCGACACGTCTCATTGATGTGCTTGCCCCACAAGCCCTCGACTGGCCTCTATGAGTCACGTGTTCCATCTTACTTGTCTTTTGTCCTCTATGGATCCATATATCCTTTCTAGCCAAAGTCTCCCCCTTTTCATAACATGGATCTCTTGTTCTCATCTTCTTCCTCACAAAATTTCACCTCCAACATATCGATTTTTATTATCCACCCCATCAATTTCACCCCGCCATCCTTCCAGATCATGTGACATCTTATCTCTTGCTCATGGTGGATCATGTGATAAACTTTTGAACTATTGATTGATGTGCCATCAGGATCGAGAAGACACCGAGGCTATGGAAATATGTTCGGGCTTGCCAGATCTGTTATCGATGTGGCTCTGGTGAGCATACAGTGGTGAGATCTGTGGGTTCGAGTTTGCTAGATCTGGTGCGAGTGGACCTCTGGCGAGTCAAAGGTTAGCATATTTTGACTTCTGAATTTTGTAGAGGTTTTATTTGAATGAATGGGGTTTCATTACATATGTAGAGTTTATTTTATGCATGGAAAAATTTGAGACTTTACATCCTTTTTGAGTGTTTTTGTTTGGCTACATAGAGATTATGTGGCATGCACATGGATTTTGTTCGCCCCCTTACACTTACTTTTTTACATTCTTTTTTGTTCTGTTGTAGAGATTCTTGACTAGGTAGAATGTATAAAGAATGATTATTCACCATAAGGTTGTGACAATATAGTAAAACTGTAAAGGTTTCCTTGTGAAAGAAGTGTGATGGTTGCACTCCAAATATGCATGCGTTGAATTATTCTAATTGTTTACTACAAAGAGGGACTTTTGTTTCCATAGTATCCTCAGGTATTATAGGAAAGTTGAATAGTGGGCACTGAAAAGAAATGAATTTGATGTTAACCATTTATTTGACCACGTAATGGAAAATATGATTGGTTTCATAATCTGCTACTTTTTATAAGTAAATGGGATCCAAAGATATTATTTCTTTGATTTTTTAATGGTTATTTGAATCAAAATTTAAAATCATAGTGCTCTCTCCATCTCAGTTTACAAGTCATGCACGTGTATATCTAGATCGTCAATTTGATCAACTTAATAGGAGACATACATTACAAAAAATATATCAGTAAAAACTTTAGATGTTCTATTTTCCAATGATATATTTTTTATGTTAAAAATATATTTTATATAATTCTAATTGACGATATAGATACACGTGCATGTCTTCTAAACGGTGACAGAGGGAATATAAGTTAGCATGACTTCATTAATGTTCATATATATGGAAAATCTTAAAGGTGTGATGCATAAATGGCATATCATGAATATCATACAATATGTGCATTTTGCATTTTTGATTTTCCATATATATGAATAATAATTAAGCCATGTTAATTTATACTACTCCCTTTAATATTCTCCATTTTAAGGCGAGATTTAAATAACCATTACAATAGTCCAAAGCAATCCTATCTTTACTTAACACTTAATTCTGAATAAATGTTGCACATTAATTAAAATCAATCATGTTTTAAATTCCATTGTCGAATGATGGTATAGATTGAATTCAATCCTCCTTTTTTGTTCCAACATTCACTATTGATTTTTACCTATAATACTTTAGAATTGTATCAATAATAGAAAACTTAGACCTAAATTTATTTTAAAATAATTAATTCAGCATATATTTTTAATTGCAACCCTTACATTTTTCGAGGGGAAACCCTTACGTTTAACTTATACTACTTGTTCCAACCGTACAATGAATAAACGTTCTTGTACATTGTACCTAGACAAATATATACAAAGGTAAATAAAATGAATGAATGTAAAAAAGATTGACCGAATGAATGTAATACCACTGTGGCTTTCTCCTATAATGCGTCCCTATGCACAATGGCATATACCTGTGTAAATTTGCAAGTGTTTTCGAAAGACTCAATCTAAACATACACTGGCCCTTTCCCCATTCCACTATCATCTAGCACTTTTGTTGTACATTATTGAGATGATGTTATTAATATTAAGTGATTCCTTGATATAGTGATTGTTTTATGAGTATAAAAGCACATTTGTGCTACTAATGTTATGATGTAAGTATTGTATATTCGGCAATACTCTCTTCAATAGGAGCAAGATTTTTCATATATTCGCCGTACCCTCTTTAATAGGAGTAAGATTTTCCATATATACTACACGAACACACAATTAAGTGATGATCGTTTATATTCCCCTTTCAAAATGTGATTTACTAGATACTACTATCATTGAAGAAACCCAAGGGAATCCTATGTCCAGAAAGCATTTCCTTGGGAATAAATGGTACGTACTGGAAGTATTTCGTCATGCCCTCCTTAATAGGATCGAGATTTTCCATACATACTACCTACGCGGACAAAAAATTAAGTGATGACCATTTACATTCCCATTCTGAAACGTGATTTAGGTACCACCGAAGAAATCCAAGGGGACCCTATTTTTCGAAAGAAATTTCCTTCGGAACAAATGGCATGTATTGAGTCATATCCCGCCCCCCCCCCCCCCCCTCCATCTCCACTATCAAAACTTCCTATAACAGATACCGGGATACCAAAAAAAAAACAGATTTGAAATGGAAAACGAAACGAGAAACGGTGAATGAAAAAAAATATATAGCAGTATATATGCAGAAGTCGGTGGGCTAAATAACGGGCGGCACGTTAAAATAAAAAAAGAAAAGAAAAATGCGCAGGGCCTTGTTCTGGAAGCGATCCTGGGTTGCGGAGGCAGGGACGGGCGCGTAAATACACGACGACACCACCTAATCGGAATTTATTGCACTGCCCTCGTCTCCTCTCCGCTCACGCACCGCGTATTTAAGTCTCCCCCACCCGCTCCGCCCTCTCTTTCTTTTTTATATTGCATCTCGGAATTCTTGGGGTCATCGGGCTCGCCGCGATCCCTCCCGTTCTCGCCGGCCCCCGCTGCCCCCGCCGATTCTCCCGGGTTTTCTGGTCCAGCCGGGCGGGCACGCACGCAGCCAAGAGAATTGCGGTGCTTCGCTCAGCAGCACACAGCACAGCACGCGGGGAGGAGGAAAAGGTCAGTCCTCTCCTCAGTTCCTTCCTTCCTTCGATCCTTCCTCCTTCTCCACTCCCTCACTTGGCTTGGCTGTGGATTGTCTTCTCCCCCACCTCGTCCCTCTCTTGTTTTTTCTTCTTCATCAAACCCCATGGCATGGTAGTGCTCTGCTCCGTCGTCCTGCATGTGAGCGCCGGCGGCTCTGCGTCTTCTTCCCATGTTTCTTTCCTCTCGGCTTTCCTCCTGACGAATTTTGATCTGGATTGGTACCAGGAGTAGGAGGGACACCACGTAGTGCCGCCGTCGGGAGTAGGCCGGTAGAACCAACCGCCGGCCGGTACATCGCCCGGACGAAAGGGGGCCAAGGTACCGATCTTCCCCGACTCCCCTTCCTCCCGTCTGCTACTGTTCATCGGCATACAATACACACATGTGGTTCCATTCTCGCCCGCTGCATGTAGTCACCGCGGTGGGGCGGGCGGCACAGTCACCGCCGTCCCTGCGTATATTTACTACTCCGACTCCACTCCCCTTCGACACCGCCGGACGGCGCATCGGAGTTTCCACGCCGTCGCTCTTGCCTCGGTCCCGCCCCCGTCTCCATTTCGTTTCGTTTCGTGAAACGTCGGGGGATTGTTCCCGACTTGTGATCCAGGTTTCCGGCCTCCCTCCCGTTGCTTCCTCTGCTCCAACGCCACTTTGTTCTCTCCTCTTTCCCGTCGGTCTCCGCCCCGCCGTGCCAAGAAAATCTCCAGATCCTTTCGAAGCATGGTGTTTCCAGAGGTTCAACTGAACCAATCTTCTTTTTTCCGTCCCTTCTCTTTTGTCCGTAGCACAGCAGCAGTACTAGCCTGTGCGGAGGGCGCAAAGTAAAGTGCCTGGTTTCCATCAGGACGACTCCTCCACACCAACGAAACCCACAAAGCACGGCGTATGTCTGCGGATAAATGGACATTGCCATTAGCATCAGCGTCGGTAGCCATGGCGTTTTTTAGTTTTCTCCGATCTGCTCTGCTCCGCAGGAAGCAGGCATGGGTGCTTCTTTTCCTGGATGGATGGATGGATGGAGCATTGACTTGTGGATCTTACTTTCGTTTGTTTAATACTAATGGCAGGAAGTAATCAGCGGTGTTCCCGAAGGCATCTTCTCACGCATGGCTAGGCCTTGACAACATACGCCGTGCAGATCATGAAGATAGGTAATAAGCGGGGGAGGCTCCCTCTTCCAGCAATCTTTTCTACCCTAAATTCTGTTATCCGCGACGCGCCGGCATTCATTCGCTTATCTGAGAAATAAGCTGTACATTGTACTAGTATATGTTTGTTTTTGTCACTACATTGTAGTAGTAGTAGTATGGTTTGAACGGTACTACATGGTAGGTGAACTGCAGTCTTGTGTGTTCAGACTTCAGCGGTTCTCGTCCAACACTGCATATGTTGGCAGGGAAGTGAAGATCACGCCTGTTTTTACCAGGCTTTTTTGAGCTGGAAATCAATTTCTTGTTTCCTTAACCTGTTAGAGCCGAGATTAATTGGTTTCAAAACAGCTAAGGTTAATTGTTTTAGCTATAGATTGATATCATATGCTGATTATTATGTTAAAAAAATTATACATCGATTGATTTTTGAAAATTTCATGTACTGATTGATAGCTTGTGTACATCGTTACCATATATCTCACTTTGTTACTCCATGAACGCAAATAAATGAGACACCTAGCCTCTCGATGACTTACGATGTAATATGTCTCTTATCATTTGCCATACTGTGATCCGTGGAGGATGTTTCTGCTCACTCGATTTTTCTAGAGTACCTTCTTCAAACAAGGAGAATAAAGGCACCCAAATTCTATTTGAAGAGGACCTGAGCCAGGGGCTATATTCCTCATTACGTATCTGTTCCTATCAGTCTTTTGTCTTTTGTCTTTTGTTGTGACCAAAAGGCAGTCATTTATTCCCTGGTCTTCTTTGATTGGATGATTGTCAACTGTCAATTCGCATCTAGAAATTAATATTTTGGGCAGTGGTTTTTTGTCTTGTTCTTTCAACACTACCAAGAAAATGGTGATCAAGAAAACAGCATTGTCTCTGTCACAGAGACATTGTGAATCAAAATTTAATGTCTTCAGATGGTTAAAGTGACAGTGCAACTAAAATGATAGGGAACCAACAGCAGAACTTACAACTCAGCGTAGATTCTCTTTTGTTCATTCCTCCTGATAGTAATTGTTTGACAGCTCAAAATCAGAAACCATCAGTGTTAACTGCGGTACAAATCGTTGACTTGTGAATTAGTCTTCTTTTTTGTTCACACTTCACACTCTCAGTGGTTGATGATTTTGATGTCCTCGTGCAGATAATGAAAGGCCTTACCATAGCAATGCTTTTCATGAACTTTTATCCAGTGGCGGCCCTAAAGTAGACGGTGAACCTGAAACAGAAACTAAGGACAATCTTTTGGAAGATAAAATGGTTGAACAGACCAATCCATCAGAACATGGTTTTGTGAAATCTGAGCATGAGAAGGGAGGTAAAACCAGACAAATACGGATCGACGATGTTTCTTATGACAAGGATGTTGTTGAGATCAACCTGCCAGATGCTGTGGATTCTTCTGATTATGGTGGCCATTTTGTCAAGGATGTCTGCGTTGATGAGGGGGTGCTTGCTGATCAGAAGGCTTCGGCAGAGAAGGTAGTAAGTGAAAAGGTGTGCCCAATCTTTGATTCTTCAATGGCCGATGCAAATGGTGATCTGAAGGAAGATGCAAGAGTTGATCCTGTGAAAACTGCACATAAGTCACAGATAGTTCCCCTTCATACCGCGTGTGCTACTGATGGTAATACTATGGAAGAAATAAGAGCTGATCCTTTGAAAACTGAACATGAATCAGAGTCACAAATTGTTATCCTACATGTTCCATGTGCTACTGATGGTAATAAGATGGAACAATATCCTTGTGGCGAAGCACGTGAGCTTCAAGGCAACAAGACTACAGATGAATTTACCAATGTAAACGAGGAGAAATTAAGTCCTAGACAGTTATCAAGTCATGAAGCTGCAAAACAGTGCCAGCAGGTGGGCACAGTAATTTCTGAGACCTGTGAAACTCACAAGCCACTTTGCGATGGAGAAGCAATTGATGAGGTATGATAGATTTACAGTATTACCAATCTACTCTTATAAAATTTATGATTGCCTTAACATGTACCACAATTATTTGGTGACTGACCATTGCTAGCAAAATTTAGTTGATATGCTTTATTATCATAGATATGTTTTTTGGTTCAGTGATCTGTTCCAAGAAACGAGTCTCGCCACCTGCTGTTTCTATTCGGATGAATAAATGCAATCGAATGTTAAACTAAAATCATGTTTTTGCTATTATATCATTTATCTCCGTATTATGCCTCTCAGTATGATTACTGTCATTACAGGTAGCATCAAATGATTGCCATGAAACTGGATCTAGTACTACACCAGAGTCCAGTTACCTCAGTGGTTTACCAGTTGAATCAACTTCTGATGGGCTATCAGCTGCAATTTCTGAAGATGATGTTGGTGCAGAATTAGATAACAGAGGATTGAATCCGGCTAATCATTACAACCCTTTTATCGCCTATGGATCTTTAGAGGACACATGGGAATCCAAGTACGCTCTACCTACCATTGTCGATGATGTTTCTGTTGTACCCGTCTTTCCGGTTGGAAAGACGGACAGTTTCAGTGATCTTGTCAACGGTGGTGCACTGGGAGGATTTGATTATGTTGAGACAGCTGAATCCAGAATTGGAGACAGTAGTAGGTTAGATTCTGTTGGAGCACGTTCAAGCAGGCTGGGCGTCCAAGCATCCGAAGAGAGTCATGATCAGGGAGGAAGTCTTGTCGAAAGAACAGATAGTTTTAGTGATATCGTCAACAGCTTACCGGGTGGATTTGATTCTATTGCAGCAGATGAAACCAGAATCAAACACAACAGACTAGATTCCATAGAAGAAAGTTCAGGCAGGTTGGATGTCCAAGCATCTGAAGAGTGCAGTGATCAGAGAGAAGATGCCGTTAACGAGATGAGAAATGATGGGGCACATGCTGCAGAGCCTAGTGATGTCAAGAGTGAGAACCATCCAAAGTGCGAGACCGGTGCCGTCGAAGATGAACATGACTTCAACCCAAGAGACATGGAGGATGGCACGAAGGCAAGGGAGGAAAACAACGGCGGCGACCAGAGCTCCACGGTTGCGCCACAAACGGAGCCAGCGCTTCAGCAGAACGGACCTGATGGTGCAAAGTTGACGACCCGGGGCGGCATCCGAAACCCCTTTGAGTCGAGCTTCTCTGGAGCTAACATCACGCTGGACGCGGTGGCGCCCTCTGCCCACATCGGCAACATTTCTCTTCGTTCGGATAGCAGCACGACGAGTACTCGGTCCTTCGCGTTCCCAGTGTAAGTGAAGAAGACGACTCAAATGTGCCGATTACACTTGGTTAGCTCATAGTAACTCATACTGTGCGCTGACCGGCCAAGCATCTTACTCTTGTTTGTTGGTTGATTGATCCACACACAGGCTACAGACGGAGTGGAACAGCAGTCCGGTGAGGATGGCAAAGGCGGACCGCCGGCGGTTCAGGCGAGACCGGGGCTGGGGTTACAGGGTCCTCTGCTGTAAATTCTGAGAGCATTTTTTTCTTCCTGTTTGATTGATGAGCCTAGCTCATGGCCGGCGGCCTCGCGCCTGAGCTAGTGTTAGCCAGCCCGTGTTAAATTCGTTCAAATGTTGATCGTTTCTCCCCCTTCCTTGCTCTTGCTCTTGTCCCCCCTATATGCTCTGCTCTTTTTTTTTGTTTACAAATAGCAGGAGGTTGATCTTGATGGCTTGTCGGATTCGCTAGTGGCTTGTAATTTGCAGAGATTGTGAGTGAGAAATGAAGAGGTATAGCTTTCTTTCGTGCTCTACTGCCAGCATTTGCAGAGGTTCAGCTTGCCATGACCCGGACGTGAACAAGCAACAAAATAAGTTCGACATACACTTTCTTGTTAAAACCCCACACAGATACTACATGTAAACAGCTAAAAATTGGTGTTCAGAAAGAAAAAAAAACTGCTAATAAGTGTGACAAACACTGATATCTGCAAACCTGATTCCGGTGGAGATACACATAGATATAGTATACAAGGTTAGCATAGCCCCCAAGCGTGCACACCAGGCACAAAACTGCCCCTTTTTTCGCATCAACTCTTTCCTGCTAGCTGTTGTTGCAAATCGGGGCTAAGCCTGGTGTCCAGCTTGGATGCTGGCTAGATTTAAGGATGAGCAGGTGACAGTATACTGTACCTAGCCGAGCAGGGCCGGCATTATTATTCCGTAATAGTATCTGGGTACCAAAGTAAAGCTATGTGTATCCTGCAAGCCTGCAAATCTAGCTAAAGTAAATCGGGGAGCGCGCGGCTCTAGGTAGCTAAGCCTGCAAATCTAGCACTAACTATGTATACCTAGCTGCGCTAGCTGTGGGTCTGAGAGACTTAGGGCTCGTCGTCGCGTGGCTCGTCGTTGTGGATGGGCTTGCGGCGCCTCGCCCTCCACGCGTAGTCCCTCCTCAGCATGTCGTGCACCTCCTCCGCCGCGTCCAGCCGGTGCCTCCTCGCCGCGCGCATCTCCACCGTCCTGACTCGCCGTGAGCCGCCGCCGGCGTCCGCGATATTCAGGCCGTCTTTTGCGTCGAGCAACACCACTGCAGGGATAGTAGTACAGCGGTGCCACGATTTAACAGGGGATGTATGCAAATCTCACCATCTCAAAGCCAAGAAAGTAACAAAAGGAGGGAAGTATATACAGATATAGATGTGTCGATAGGTGAAGACAGTGGGGAACTCACCATGGCGAGCGCAAGCAGTGGGAAGGTAGAGCGTGAGCAATGGGGAGAAGAGCAAGGCAAAAACGAGGACTGCACCGCTGATCCTTCTTCTGCAACCCATGGTGTTCGATCTTTTCCTTTTTGTGTGTGTGTGTGTGTGCATAGAAGTTGAAGAGAAGGTACAGGGTTTGGGGTTTGTTGAGGTTTTATAGGGAAATCAGTGGCCAGTGTTTTGAGGCTAGCTGCCTTGCTAGAGTCTAGGGATAGACATGCAGTCAAAGCTAGCTGAGGTTACCTAGAGAACATCTCCATCTGACCGTACCACCGTGCTGGTTTTACTTAACGAACCCCAAGGCTGGACTTGTTTAATGGTCTGCTCCTGGTTGTGCCTGCTGTGGTGAGTATCAACCCAAAGTATCCAAGAGCAGAGAGTTAATCTCACTCAGTATGTGATGGTCCTCACAATGTTATTACTCCCTCCGCTTCTTTTTACTTCGCGTATAAAATTTGATCAAAGTCAAACCACATAAAGTTTGTCCAAACTTGTATAAAAAAATATAAACATCTACAATATTAAAACTATGTAATATGAAAATACATTTCGTGATGTATCTGTTAATATTGATTTCATATTATGAATGTTGATATTGCATAGGATAAAGTTAGTCAAATTTTATAAAGCTTGACTTTGACCAAACTTTATATGCAGACAAAAAAAAAATGGATGGAGTACCTTTGGAGATAGTCACGGAGATCAGACCCGGCCCAGCTGTCACGGGTAGGTCAGCCTCAGTTTTTTTTTCTGAAACGGAGGTAATTTTTTTGCCTCGTCTATTAATTAAGAAGAGAGTAGAGTTTGTTACAATCAACCTAATGAAACGGCATGAATTATTATTCTCGCAATACAAGTGACCCTAATTTTTTTGTCCCGGCGGTGATCCAAAGTTTTGCCTCCGTCATGATGGTGTTGAGCAAAATGGTTGGCGACACGCTCCTGTTGTGGAAGACCCATGCGTTTCTTTTGTTTCATATGGTCCATGACACGCACGGATCTTCCTTTGGTTGGTGCTTGCGCCGACACGATTTCCCACCAATTCTTTATGGAGTCCTTCAACTTTCAAGATGTGACATCCAAAAATTCAAGCCGTAGCTTCTTGATGACCAGACCCCAAAGCCTCAAAGTGTATCGACACTTGAAAAAAAGGTGTGTGCAACACTCTTGCACATGCTTGCAAAGAGGGCAAAGCCCACAATTTGTCCATCCCTATTTGTGCAAACTATCGACGGTCCAAATACGATCTTGAATAGCCAACCATGCAAAGAACTTGACCTTTGGCGGTGCCCAAGCCTTCCACACCAGTTGGTCCATAGAAGATAAGGTCATGCCAAGGAATTGCGCCTTGTAGGCGGAGGCCGCCGAGTATTGCTCATTTGTCTTATGCTTCCATACAATATCATCTTGGACACCCTCATCAAGCTGCATGTCGTGCACTAAACTCCATAGGGTGAAGAGTTGTCGGATGTGCTCAATGGAGATAGCGGTGGAGGTTTAATCTTTAGCATCCACGCTTTGTTCTTTAGGGTGCCCCGCACCATCCAATTCTTCCTCGAGGATGCCTTAAAGATGAGTGGAGCAATTTTCTTTGGCTTACGCCCACGGAGCCAAGGAGCGTCCCAAAATGGGGTTCTTGCACCGTTCCCAATTGTGATGGTTGTGGAGGCATAAAAAATTGTAGGTCCTTCTCATTGGACGGATTCCCCATCCCTACCCACACTTTTCTTGGCTCCCTCAGTTCATACAAAGGCCATCTCAAGCGTAAGGCTCGCACAAACGCTTGAGATGGCCTTGGTATGAGATGGCCTCACGTCTTCGAGTGTGCTAGTTATACGGGGGTGCACCATCAGCTTAGAGTAGAGTACATGAATATCACCTAGTACTCCATCCACTTTCTTTATATTAGGTGTATTTATTTTTGATAAATTTCCACAATGTAAGATGCATTTCTTCTAATTTCTCATAATTTCGTTTTTAACCCTCTAGAAAAAAGAAAGTATGTCCCTTGATTGCATGTATATCTCCTTGTAGAAAAAAGGAAAATATCTCTGTCCTAATTGTGTGTATCTCTTCCTTTCCTACACTAAATGATTTACTTGTCGATAATCAAGTAATTAGTCAAGGACAATTTCATCCTAGATTTTCTATAATTATGTGCCTTGGTCATCGTGCTGAAAATAATACATCGTACATAAAGGAATGGAGGGACTAGTCGTATCCAGTTAGGACTACTCCATTTTTACTGACTCGGTTTCCTTGCAACTTTAGTCTCGTCCGCCTATATAGGGCGACATAGGGACTCCCCTCCATGAGTGGTATCTCATACTGTCTCACCACAATACCATTCGGCATACCCTTCAGACACACTACCACACCCTAAATTCACGTGGGACTATGATTGATATCATCCACAAAGGCAGGAGTGTGGCATTACCTCATCATTGAGGGTCTAAGTCGGGGTAAATATCTGGGTCGTCTGCATCCCATTGTTTCCTTGGTGCGTGCACTGCCCATGTTAGTTGGTAAAATATATCGACGGTTGGCGCGCCAGGTAGGGGTTGTGGGCATCAGATCTAAGTGGAATCTAACTCCAACTACAATGATTTCACTCCAGGCCAAGGCATCCGCTTTGGCCCCCTCGACTTCGTCGCTGACATGACAAGTCACCACTTGGCCACCATCTTCATTGAAGTATAGGCTCTCTGCTTTAGGAGTCTAGATCTTGTCATCGATAAGCTCAACAAACTCCTTATTTGTGACTCGTGTCCTATCGAGTGATCGAAAATCTCACCTAGACAACCCCTGGGAGATAAAATCTCGAATCATGACAGCGAGTCTGTGTCGTAGCTCGTTCCATGTTGGGCTCTCTCACGAGTCAGTCTCGGATGGGTATGAGAGCTCCAACAACTATGCCATGACGCAAGAGGTCTTCATGGCCAACACCGAGACATGGGCTAACGGTGTAGATGTGGGCAAGGTCCCGACCACACCCATCACTTTTGAGGGATTAAACACACATCCACTTCCTCCTTGATCGAGGAACATACTTGTCTCAACATTGCAGATTTTAGATCTGCGAACATTGAGAGGATGTTTGTCGTGGTCAAGGGGGAGCGGGACCAATGTGTGCTGCAACAACTGGCACAGAAAATTGTTTTCTAGATATGCGACTAGATAAACACAACCTATATGACAAGAAAGCTCAAAGGAATGTAAGATAGGCAACAATATAATAAGCAAACCCAAAAATATACAAGATAAAGTAAAGTGCGGGAAAGGATTAATCACAAGTTTGTCTAGGAAGCAGATTTTATCCCGAAGTTTAGACTTCCATGGGGAAGTGCTAAACTCCGCTGGAGTATCGGTGCCAAGGCTTCGAAACACAACCAAGCGTCTCACTGTGTTGTCCTCAAGTCACCCCAATAGATGAACCTCAAATGACTCGGGGTTGGTCTTGAAGGAGACCATCACATCTTTACATACATCTTCAGAGCACGTCACAAGCAAGGAAGCTTCCAGAGGAATCATAACCGTGTAGGAGCCCAAGCTTCAGGAGTAACAAGTTGTCGGTGAAGAAATCATGTGGGGAACACAAATTGGTTTGGTCGAAGTGTTGATCGGGCTTTACTCCCTTGATATCTGAAATATCAACAAGTTTGGGTCGAGAATTGAGAGGAATGTGCAAAATGAGGTGCTTGAAAATGGTGGGGCAAAATGATTAGGGTTGGAGATAGAAGAAGGGTGCTTTTATAGTTTTTGTCTCCACATAGCCAGTCACCAGACCCTGTGTGCACGTGCTTAGTTGGCCCCGTGTGCGAGGGGTGTCCGGAGGCGAAAACAAAACCCTGTGTGCATGGGGTCCAAGGAATCCATGGGCACATGGTGTCTAGAGAAGAATGTGATACCTTGTGTGCACAGGGTGTCCACAGAGCAGGGCAACAACCCGTGTGCATGGGGGTCAAGGTGTCCAAGATCCGGGCATTCCATATGGGCACAGGAGGAAACCGAAAAGATGGATAGGATGCTCCCTTCTATGTGGTAGGTTTAGGAAGGCAAGTCTATGAGTTTTGGGTGTTACCACACCGGCAATCTTCCACCTTGACCCCTCTTGATCCTATAACTCAAATCAAACCTAAATAAAACATTTGAGTTGCTAGAAACCCACACATTTTCTCTTTTCGAAGTGGGGGGTCAACCATTTCCATAATAAGTATCCACAAAACCTATGACCTTACATAAATCTTAGCAATTGTCATTAGTTACACTAACAACATTTTCACCACACCAAAATATTATTAAGTGATAAATACATGGTAACCGAATTTTATAAAAAAATAGCAAAATTAAACTGGGCAACAGAGGATAGGAACACCACTTACTTCCACAACTCAGTTCTTAAAAGGAGAAGGAAAAATAGAATAAGTGTTATTCTTGATCAAAATAATAACTTGCTTCATATTCCAGATGACATTGCTTCATGTTTCATTAATGATTTATCCAATATTTTTAGCTCTCGCGATCTAGTTTTAGGTACTCCTCTCCTTAACAACAATCAAGATAGCTTGGTCAATTGTCTATACTTCCATACAAAGAAGAGATTTCATAGGTACTCAAGGGAATGAAAAGAAATATCTCTCCAGGGCCATATGGACGTACCGTGTCTTTCTTCATCTCGACATGGAAATGGATAGGGACGATGTAACCAAGTTGGTACTTCCTCCAATTCATATTATTTGTTTCAGATTTTTCTAGATACATATGTATCTAGACCTCTTTTAGTGTTTGATACATCAGTATCTTGACAAATCGAAGACAAGTAATTAACATTGATCGAAGGGGGTACAAGATATCTATACCCTATGTAATCTTCATCCACATCTCAACAAAACATACATCACAGTAATTCCGTAAAAAGCCAATGCTATAACTCCTCAAGATTTTAGGCATGTTAGTCTTTGTAATAGTTGCTTACAAGGTTATTAAGAAAACTTTAGCTAATAGGATTAAGGATCTCCTATGCCTCACGAATCCAAACAAGCTTTCATTCAATGAAGGATAATTGCTAATAAGATTATTGTTGCTTAAGAAATATCTTATTCCTTTCAACTTGCTTCTTGGAAACATAAATCATTTATGCTCAAATTAGATTTTAGCCAAATCCTTTGATAAAATTGAATGGAGTTTCATTAGGAGGGTGCTGCTTCATAAAGGGTTGCATGGTCATTTTGTTCATGTTATATGTGAATGCATCTCCTCTACTACCTTTGCCATTAACATTAATGGTCAATCATTTGGCACTTTAGGGGATCCTGAGGTATCTGACAAGGTTGCCTATTGTCTTCGTATCTTTTTATTCTTATTGTCAATGAATTGTTGATGTCCACTCACGAGGCTTTAAATTCTAATCATTTAAGAAGCGTCCAACTAGGTCCCTCCTGCCCCCTATCCACTCTTTGTTATTTGTTGATGACATGATAGTTTGTGGTAGAGATGTGACTAATGATTCTACTAATATTGTTTGAATTATTTATCATTTTTATGCTATCTCTGGTCAAACTCCAAATTTGAATAAATCTGCCATTTTCTTTAGAAAGCACATGGATAATCACCATTAACATTGTATTACAATTTTTTCCTACTTTAGACATGAACCTCAATACTTTGCATCTTGGTCATCATCTGTCCCTTCCAATAATTTTATTGTCTAGAGGTTTAGAGCTAAACTCAATAGCTATAACGCTAATAGACTATTCCATGAAGGTAGACTCACTCTTATCAAATATGGGTTTGCTTATTTTCTTGTTTACTATATGTCGTGGTTTTGTCATGACATATGTCCTCATGAAAGGACTAGGTCTAAGAGTCATCACAACTAGGTGGTTTCTTGGATGGGATTGATTGGGAACGAAGGACACAAATTTACCCAGATTCAGCCCCTCCGATGGAGGTAAAAGCCTTGTGTGTTATTGATGATGATGATCTCGATTACAATGGTGCAGAGTCGCTAACCTAGATCTTGAGGGTTTATTTCTGGTCTATATGGTTTGCTTCTAGGCTCTCCTTTATATAATAGGTCGAGCCCCTAGGGTTACAAAGAGTTTGGGTTGTATCTGTTGACCCGTTTCCTAGTCGGTCTCCTAACCCTTAGTTCATACAAGCTTTCTCATCAAGCCGAGCAACAATCTGGAATGAGCCAGCCCACGGGCGGGTCATCGACTTTATCTTGGTGTCTTCAGAATTTTCTTGTATAATCCATGTCAAGGAATGGCAGGATATATGTCCAGGTCATTCCTTGTGACGGGTCATACCAGTGGGGAATATCCCCAGCATTAGCCCCCAGTTTAGCTTGCACTTGTCCATGTTAAACTTTGTCTTGAATGAACATAAATAATTTTTGTAGACATGAGCCGACATATTTTGTCCTCTCGAAATGTCGTCTTCTAGATGTTTGGCTGGGTAAAATTATTAGACGGGTCATTCGGTCCCTCCCGGACTTAGTAATTTTTCCACTGCCTGAGCTATGACATCATCCTTCCATCATCCATAGTCTTCTCATATCATCATAACGAACTTTGTGGATATATATGTCAAATCTAGTCAATGGGGAAACTGAGGCATATTTTTAGCCACTAGTTACTACAATGGTTGGTGTTTTCACTGCGCCGTCTAGGTTCCCTCCTTCCTTATAAATAGACCTACTAGGTCCCTCTTTTTTACTTTTACTTCGTCTTCTTCCTCTCTCCTCCAAATCTATGCCTAAGCCCGCTAGAGTTCAACTCGCAAAAAAACTCATCCGCACTGTCATCGTTGCCGGAGTTCATCTGCATCATCCGCAACCTTTTTTGGGAGCACAACGCCCCAGTGTCTCTTCTGCTTCGAATCTGGTGAGTGCCATTTACCTTTCTAGTTTTCCTGCGTTCTTTGTAGTTCATCAGAGTTCGTCACATCTTATCAAACATGTGTTGTAGATCTAGTTGCTCCCATGACCCCTTATCAATAATGCTTAGTTTTACCTCCGTTGTGTTTCCATAGTACTGTGAATCCATAGTAGTTCGCCTATAAGATCTTGCAAATGCTTCACTTTCGGTGCCTCCACCAATTTTTAGGGCTTTTATCTTATTTTTTCTTCATTTATCAAATCCATCCACCGACTGCTTTGGGATAAAACTGTTTATTCATCCTTCACTTAGAAAAAAATACCAAGTCCTTTAGATCTCATTGATAGCCGACTCATGCTCTTGCCGATTCATTACTAGGAAAGCTCTTAGACCGGCTCTTAATTCTTCGTGTCATATCGTAGCTGACTTGTGATGATGCTGACTCATATATTCTTACCAAATTTCCTTACGTGAACATGGCTCCTATAACCAATAAAGTCGTTAACTGGATAAAATCAAACATGACAAAGCTCGTCTTGCAAGACTGGGTTGATAATGGGTTTCTGTCTCATAAAGGGGAAATACACTAGCGTGCTCCTAAAGAAGAGACCGACCCCAGGCCGGGTCAAAACGAAGTCATATGCTTCATAGATCATCTTGATAGGGTGTTTCGTCCACGGGGTTCAAAGTCTTCCTAGACATACCCCATCATTTAAAAATCATACCCTAGGATCTCGCTCCTAACTCTGCCTTGGACTTATGCCACTTCAAAGTATTCTGTGAGGTGTATCTGCAAATGGAGCCGGAAGTAAACCTCTTTAAGGAGTTCTTCTATTTGAACCGCCAGACGGAGTGCAAAAATGGACCGAGTGTGGAACTTGGAGGGGTCACCATTCAAAGAAGGAAACATTCAATGTTCCCTGATGTTGGTTTGGCGAGTCATCCGAAAGGGTGGAGAAAAACTTGGTTCTATTGTAGAGATACCTCTCCCCGGGCCAAAACAAACTGTAGGGTGATAGGTCAACCCGGCTTAATGCCATAGTAATTTTTCCTAGCTTTGCTCCTAAGGTAGAGCGGGAAGATTTTTGGCATATTTATCCAAATATTCAAGCATTGATTGCTCATGGGCTCACTGACGTTGATTTGACACGGTGTTTCGTTGGCTGGCGGGTTCAACCTATTAGCCAAAGAGCCAAATTATTGCATCAGTAATCTGGAGAGCTAGCTGATGATATGCGCTCCAGTCAAGAAGATATGTCAGAGTTGGATTTTAAAAAGTTTGTTAAGAAGATATGTCAGAGTTGGATTTTAAACCGGAATATGAGCAAACTTCCTCATTTGATGGCTCTAGTGGTACTCAAGTACTGACTTTCAATATCAACCATGGGTAAGTAACTTTACACATTTTGCAGTTTCTATAATAGATTTTGTTTTTCTTAACTAACAATGTAACTTTGTGTTGCCTTTGTAGTGCTAAGGCCATTTTGAAGAGCTAGATTGGTGGGTCATCATCTGCTGTGATGGATGTTGGTATCGTACCTCCAGCTCCTTCAACGGCTCTAGAAACTCAAGTTGCTCCAGTGCTTGATGATGAGCCGGTAGTCCAAAATGAGCCGGGTTTGCCAGTTGATCCAGAACTGCATGACTGTGCCTCAACTCTAGTAGAGACAACACAGATGCCCACTTTTGAGCCGGAATTGGAGATTGTTGAAGAAGAGGTGGCTATCCAGGGGGGATGCACAAGGTACTCCTCTAGTGCATTCTACCACTTTGGCTAAGATAATATCCAAGGAAGAGTCGCCCATTAAAGACAAAGGAAAAGCCAACCTGTAATTTTCTTTGTTTGAAGATTTGGATTAAACTCCTTGCATCAAAATTACCTGACCCAGCTATCTGAGAGTCAGGACGCTGAAGCTGTGATAATTAGCACTATGAAAAGAAAGTATGAGGTAAAAAATCTTCCCCTAATGACTTATTTGTTAGTCTTGCCCTCATAGCCATATGCATGCAGCCCCAAGTCTCAGGTAGGAAAGTCAAACTTGTGTGCCAGAGACTTGCCTAATTAAATGAATGCCTTAGTAAAATTATGTAGCCCCCAAGTGCCGCCTCAATATCTTGATATTCATCTGGGACTTCAAATAAACTTGGTAGAACTAATTCCTATAGCCCCAAGTGTCGTCTCAAAATCTTGATCTTGATCTGGGACTTGAAATAAACTTGGTAGAACTAATTCCTGTAGCCCACAAGTGCTGACAAAATGTTTTGATATTGATTTGGGACTTGAAATAAACTTGGTAGAACTAGTTCTTGTAGCCCCCAATTGTCGGCTCAAAATCTTGATTTTGATCTGGGACTTGATCTTTGCAAGACTTTATGTATTATTTGGTCATGTGCTTGTGCAGGAAATGTGGAACCACACAGAAACACGGGTTGTCGTCTTGTTAAAAAATATGAAGGTTGAGAAGAAGCTACGTGAAAAAGCAGAGAAATTGTCTTAAGATTTCCACAAGTCCCTGCTGCTCTGCACTGACCAATTGAAAAATGACCCAGGAAAGCTTTGAAAAGGAGAAAACCGGCTTGATTGAACGGGCTGAAAGGGCCGAGTCAGAACTGAAGTTTGTGGCTGAAGAACTGTAGACTCTCAAGTGACATATTCTGTCCATGTGCATAGCCATTTTTGGTAAGTGCATGTTACTACACTATGAATTTTTGCCATGTTAAAATGTATCCGGGTTACTGATCTAGTATGTTTGCTTTGAGAGGAAGAAAATATCATACTTTGAGGGAGCTGCCCTTGAAAAAACTCAAAGCTTTTTATAAGTTTATGGAGCAGCTCTATGTAGGTGGCGCCAATTGTATTATGGTCATCAAAAACACAAAGGCACTACCGACTTATATACTGGTCATGTTCACTGAGTTGTCCATTGTCCAGGAACTAAAAAGAGGCGCCTGTTGATCTGGAGCAATGAATGCGCTGACCCAAGCTCAAGAATATCATCCCAAGATGAATCCGACTCTTTTAGCAGAAGGATTTCCGGAATTCAATGTTGATAGAGCCCCCTTTAGTAACAAGGATTATCTGTGATGTACTAGATCAACCGGGTTGCCGCAACAAAAATTGCTAAAGAAACCGTCTTCTCCAAATTTGAAGCCGAATATGGTGCAAGTGGGGAACGCCAAGATCGCCCAGCGCCAAAACCATTTGAGTTGGACTTCCCATGTAAGCAATATTTTCTTGAGACGTCAGTACTTCAGACATGCTTAGAGATGCCACAACGTTTGAGGCTCTGTTTTCAATTCAGTGGCTACAAGACGTCCCCTCGACAAAGGAGGCAACTGAAGTTGATGAGTCGACGCAAGCTCAACCCGGCAACACATGATCAGAGAGTTGCTGCATTGAGTCATTATCGCCAAACCACTTTTTCATGAAAAAACTTTAAGTCCAAACTAGCCTGTTGGAGGCTATGTGATAGGTACTATTTAAACTTTGTGGTTTTTGAGCATCTGCCATAGTGCGTTGCATGTTTCCTGTGAACTTTGCATGAGAAAATCTCTTTTGTATGCTATAAGATCTCTTGAATTTAATTTGCCATACTTGTAGTACATGTCGTACATTACTGATGCATTAGTGAGGTGTTGTGGTTTATACATGTGAACTAACAACTTAATCCTCAAAGAATCGGGACAATGAATGTCACAGGAATAGTATAAGCTGGTATTTCATAACCCGACATCCTGATAATTTTCAAAAATATTGGTACATGCAGATGTTTTTTTGGAAAATACGTATATATAAGGGATAAAAAAATACGTAAAAATAATAAACGATAAGCCGGCTTTCGAGGCATGAGTCTTGGTTTTGCTTTCCACTTGAAGTAGGCCTTGGAGACACTTTTCGTTTATCCTCGCTTTCTGAAAGCCGACTCTCACGTGACTTAAGCCGGTGTTTTAACCTTGATAAGTTCAGGGCTGACACAATCCATAATAGGCATTAGTGTGATTGACTTATGAAGAGTACAACCAGGTCATCTCATTGGAGTAGCATCAAGCTAACAGGCAGGTTTAACCAAGTTTAAATTTGGCAGGGCAAGATAAAGTGGGTTATTAAAGGCTAAACAAATTTTGTCAAGAAATAAAAACTCAATACTCTTTTGGTATGAAACGACCGATGTCAGATTTATTGCATTGATTTCAAAATACTGATAATATATATGTAAAAAAGTGGAGCCGGTGGCTCTAAGTACAATAAGGCCGAAGGTGTGCGATGTTCCAAGGCCTGCTAGTTTCCTCTTCAGAGGTACGTGACTTTTTTCTTCACATATATCAACAAGATAGTATGACCCATTGTTGAGGTTTTTTCTGATGACAAAGTGAAAGCACAACAACTCCCTAGGTGGTTTTGGTAATTAATTACAACTAAGGAAAAAGTTCAATGTTGGGATGGCTAAAGGATTGTGTGGAGAGCCCCCCCAAGGAAAGGAAGGAATAGGATTGGACAAACTTCAAGCTTGAAGACTGTACATTCATATTTTATGAGAAATCACTTTTGAGTCCATAGGAAAGCCAATACTATTAAAAGGGGATGAGGAATTATGTTGATCTAGTTGCTCAAGTGCTTAGAGATTAGCCACTAAAAATACTCACCCATTCTCCCACAAATATTCTCTATCCTAAGCCTAAAGTTCAAAATCAGTGACACCAACTTCGCATTCCGGTCCCACCGAGTTCAAACCCTAGACAAATCCTAAGCCAAACCCATGTCTCGGTACTACCAAGTTTTCCATTCGGTGCAACCGAAACTAGTGACCAACTTTCTGGTATACCATTTTGCAAAACCAGAATTTCCGAGTTTGGCAAATCGGTCTCACCAAAAATTGCTAACTGCCTAGGACACCCATATCGGTACCACCGAGATTCATATATCAGTCTCACCTAAAAGGCCAAAGTTTCCACATTTTTCACTAGTCGGTGCAATCGAGTTTTCACTTTGGTTTCACCGAATGGGGCAATAATGTTGAATAGTTGGATTTTTGGAGATGCCTATATATACCCCTCCACCACCTCTCACTCGTAGAGGAAGCACTCGAAACAAACACACACTTGCCATATCCAATTTTCCGAGAGAGAGCCACCTACTCATGTGTTGGGATCAAGATCATCCACTCCAACCATATAGGATCTTGATTTCTAGCCTCCCCAAGTTGCTTTCCACCCAATCAATATCTTCTATCCATTCCAAATCTCCGAGAGAGTGATTGAGTGTTGAGGAGACTATCCTTTGAAGCTCAATAGCAAGGAGTTCATCATACTACCACATCTATTACCTTTTGGAGGGTGGTATCTCCTAGATTGGTTAGGTGTTGCTTGGGAGCCTCCATCTTCGTGATTGTCGAGTTGAACCAAGAAGTTTGTAAGGGCAAGGAGATCGCCTACTTCATGAAGATCTATCCTGAGTAAGGCTAGTCCTTCATGGACGTAGGCCATCATGCAATAAATAAGGTTGCTACTTTGTGGACCCTTCGCGGGTGGAGCCCTTTGTGGACTCTTGCGACCATTATCCTCCATGGGTTGAAGTCTCCATAAATGTGGACGTACGATAGCACCACCTATCGGAACCATGGAAAAAAATCTCCATGCTTACATGTGCTTGTCTTTACTTTCTACTGCTATACTCGTAGACATGCATGTGTAGGGTGAACTTGACTTGCAATAATTGCTAAAATCTGCCTAGAACTAAAATTGGGAAAATGTTAGGTTTTTATTTGTCAAGTAGTCCCATCACCCCCCTCTAGACATACTTTCGATCCTACAACTGGTATCAGAGACTTGGTTTTCATTGCATTGGTCTCACAACATAGGTGAGTATGACATCTAGTGAGGGAAATTATCACCATAGAGGTCCATATTTTGATGGTACAAACTTTGCTAGTTGGAAGCATAAGATGAAAATGCACTTGGTCATAACCCCACCATATGGTCTGTTAGTTGTGTTGGTTTGCAAGGTGAATTCTTTGGTGATGGAAAGGAACCAGATCATGAAGTGACCGTTAAGATGTTGCAATACAATGCTCAAGCATGTGACATTCTATTCAACTGCCTATGCCCTGAAGAATTCAACAAGATTAGCCGTCTTGAGAATGCAAAGGAATTTTGGGATACTTTTGTTGAGATGGACGAATGTACCGAATCCGTCAGGGAATCTAAGTTGGATGTGCTACAAAGTTAACTTGACAAGTTCAAGATGAAGGATGATGAAGGAGTCATGGAAATGTACTCTAGGCTTGCTCTCATGACCAATGAGATTGTTGGCTTAGCAAGTGAAGAGATGACGGACAAATTCATCATCAAGAAGATACTTAGAGCCTTGGATGTAAAGTATGACACCGTGTGCACATTGATGCAAATACTACCAAACTACAAAGATCTCAACCCCACGGAAGTCATTGGAAGGATTGTTGCTCATGAGATGTCACTCAAGGATAAGGAAGAGCTTCACAACAAG
This sequence comes from Hordeum marinum, assembly GCA_022496015.1. NCBI lineage: Eukaryota > Viridiplantae > Streptophyta > Magnoliopsida > Poales > Poaceae > Hordeum > Hordeum marinum. Next base: position 387,201,365 of record CM039673.1, on the reverse strand, counting down.
TCAAGCGGTGCTTACAAAGCTTCAAGTGACACTCCTGCTACATCAAGTGACAACCTTGTAACCAATGAAGAGATAAGCCTCATGATCAAGAAATCCAATAAGTTCTACAAGAGTAGAGGCAAAGAAAGAAGCTCCAACTCAAGATATTAAGATAAGCGTTCATCTAGTCGTGACCGGAATCATTACAATTGTGGAAGGCCCGGACACTACTAGAATGAGTGCACACCCCCCACAAAAGAAGAAAAGAGTCACCTAGAAGAAAGAGCTCAAGAGATGAGTCATCTCGGAGAGACAAAAGGATTATAGATGCTTGTTACGAACGAAGACCCTCCTAGAGAAGTAGAAACTTGGAGAAGAAGGATAAGTACACCAAGAGCTGCACAAGAAGAAGACATCAAGCTCATGTTGGTGAATGGGTTTCTGGCTCCTAATCCGACAACCACTCCGAGAGAAGCTATCACTCCGACTCCGACTATAGTAAACATGAAGGTGTTGCTGGACTTGCACTCGTTTCCTTCAACTCCTATGACATATTTGATTCACAAAATGAAGGGAGTGGAAGTTGCTTCATGGCTAAAGGCCCCAAGGTATCACACCCCGAATACATTAACTTTAATAGTGATGACGATGACTTACTTGGAGATGATGACTTGCTATTTGACAAAACTAGTGATATTAGTCAAAATGAAGTTGATAATAATCATGCTAGTCAAGATAAGTTGTGTGATGATGATAAAAAGGAGATAGTGCGACTAACTAAAGAATTAAACACTCTTAAGTTAGTCCATGAATCTACTCTAGAAGATCATTGAGATCTTCTAAGAACTCATGAGAAGCTACGCTTCGAGAAGCTCAATTTAGAGCAAGAACATGAATTTCTTAAAGCTATCAATGATGATCTTCGAAAGCAGACTTCCTCTTATCTAGCCAAATGACTACTCTTGTCTACATTCATCCCACAAGTTAAAACTAAGAAAACTAGTAACAAAGGCAATAAAGGTTCTTCATCTAGTAGCAACAATAAAAAAATGATAAATCCAATGATGTTGCTTCTAGTAGTTCTACTGATTCCACTAGTTATTCTCTTAGCCAAGTTACACTTGAGAAAGAAAATGATCTACTGAAAGGGATTATAGAAAAAGGTGTCTACAAAAGTCTTGCCGGGTGTAAGCAATTCGAGGAAATTGTACGCAAGCATGGAGGATACCAGAAGAACCATGACATTGGCTACTTTAATGCCAATGGAGTTGAATGGGACAGGGTCAATACCCCAAGCCGAAGTTTGTTCCCCAAAAGGAGAAGTATACTCTTCCCAAGGGAACAAAAGCTCAAGATGACCTTACACCACAAGACCACAAGCTCAAGGGAAAGGACAAGCTTCAAGGAGATATTGACACATATGAAGATAGTCCCAAGCTAGGGTCAAGTGGGTTCCCAAAGCTACTACAAGCTCTATATCAATAGGTGCTACTTCAACTCCAAGGATCCCCATCAAGTAGATGTGGGCCCCAAAGAAGAAGAACCAGGGAAGTTCTTTGAGGGGTGACTCTGCCAACAAAATACACTCATATTAATATTTGGAAAGGACTATTTGCAATCAACCTCAACCTTATGCAATAGTTCAGGGAGTCACACATTCCCTCATAGGTAGGCAAGGGAAAAGGTAATGAATGAGTCAATGGACATCATCATATATGCATGTCACTGAATGTCCATACTCCATGGATATCCTTGTATTTGTTTCTTGTCTGGGACCAACCCATGTAGGTGAGAAGCGTAAGAAACAACAAGGATTGCTCCCAACTCAAGATGATCTTCATCAACTATGAGCATCCACTACTACAACATCTACATGAAGTCTTCTATGACAATACCCAAGGTTAGTTTATCCCTTTTAGGGGGGATGTCACATCAAGGGGGATCTTTACTCTAAGACCTGAGTTAAATCATCTCTTAAATATGTGAACACATTAAGTGCTTTATGTAAAAGTGGTGTAATGCCCAAGATGCGATCCTATCCTTATTTTGGCACGAGGGCCTTGACAGGGATAGAAGCGCATCTCGTCGTTTCGCAAGAATGGATATCATTACAAGTACATGTACGGAAAAGATGAGTATATGGAATTGGATTACACTCGCCATAGGCTACATAAATATCACATCAATACAACAACATATTCAAACATCATATAGAAGAGCAGGGTCCGACTACGGACAAAACCAAACAATAAAATGACATCCATCCTTGCTATCCCAGGCTGCCGCCTGGAACCCATCCTAGATTGATGATGAAGAAGAAGATTAACTCCAAATAGAACGAGCATCGCGCTCACGTCAAAGCATCGCATTACCTGTACCTGCAACTGTTGTTTTAGTAATCTGTGAGCCACATGGACTCAGCAATCTCATTTCCAAGGGTATCAAGACTATTAAAGCTTAATGGGTGAGGTATGGTTAAGTGGTGAGGCTGCAGCAAGCAACTAAGCATATATTTGAGTGGCTAACTTACGAATATAGAAAGTAAAGTGAGTGGTCTATGCATAACGGACGTGAGCTAGCAATGATTGCTAAGTGATCCTGAACACCTACTTACGTCAAACATAACCCCACCGTGTTCTCTCTCGAATAAGGATTCACGAGTAGAGACAGTCACGGTTATGCACACGGTTGGTGTATTTTATTTGAGTTTACTTCAAGTATGCTATGACCGGGTGTTAAACAAACTTTCCAAGTTGCCACATAACCGTGAGCACGGCTTTCCGAAACATTTAACTGTGCAGGGGTGCTCCACTCATCCATCAAAATTAACCACACGCAGCGGGAATAACCTCGACCACAAATCTCGTGATCTTCCTAGGCAATTCCACTAGAAAACCTCAACCTCGAGATATCCCGAAGTATTTTTGGAATTCCTCGCTCAAGACATTCGAGAAAGGTAAAACAAATCCAGCAAGGCCGCCCGACATGTCGACAATCCCGATAGGAGTCACGTATCTCGTTTTCAGGGCACGACAGATGAGCGACGCATACAGTGGCCTAATAGAAATCTCCCGAGTTGCCCCGGGTTGGCCCCGCACAGTGCTCTAGTTTGGACCAACACTCATAAGGAGCACTGGCCTGGGGGTTGATTAATTATCCACTGGTGCCGACGGGTCCCTATGCAATTTTATTAGTTATTAGGCAAATGGAGTACGGATGTTGGGCCTTGCCAGGCAAGCTTTATCCTAAAATGAAAATCAAGGGGCCCCCCATAACAACCCTGATCATGTTAGAAGCACTCGATTATGGAACATAACACCGGTTCACAAGTAACTAGGGGCGGCAAAAGTGGAACAAAACACCAAGAAAAAGGACAAGCCTTCCACCTCTTACTAAGTATATATGTGCATTAAATTAAATAGCAATAATATTGTGATAACAAAAGAATGTCCATGTTGTCGCATGGAAGCAATTGCACCTGCACCTAGAAACGCTATAAGAAGGGCAGAGCAAGCAGTAACATAGCCAAACAAAGGTTTGCTAGGATGTGGAGGGGTTATAGGCTTATCATGGCATTTGGGAGGCTTGACAAACAAGTGGTAGGTAGCGAGACATAACGATAAAAGCGAGACAACTAGCATAGCAATGATAGTAGTGGTATCCAGGGAAATGTGTCATCTTGCCTGAGAACCCACTTGGAAGAAGAACGATTCCATGAAGAAGATGAGCCAACATAGTCGAACGAATCCTCACACTCGGAACGCTATCGGAACTCTATCGAGAAGGAACAATCCTAAAACAACAATCAACACACGATACACCACAACATATGCATGACATGATGCGCAAACCAATATGATGCATGCCCATTTAATTATGCAAGGCATGGCAAAGCACAACAATCAACTCCTACACATTAAGTGAAGCTCAATATGCAACGAGTTGCATATTGACGAAACTCCATATTTGAATTACTTAGTTCACTCCCGTTCAGGTACAGATAAATGGTAAATGTTGTTAACATAGCAAACGGTGAAGCATACACAACTACAACATCTAGGCATTTGAAATGAGGCCGAAAGCAACATATAGCATATTCGAAACATCCCCATAAGTATAATATGAATTTGGTCCAGATCTGAAATGAGCATATTTATAGTAGTTAAACAGCAAAATAAATGCCACCATGTGATCCTACACATTTTTCTAGGCAAGTATCATATATAAAACATTTGCATCAGAGTCACAGATCGAAAGTTATTAAATAAATCGTTTCACAAGGCATTTATGCAAATTACATGGAAACAACAAGTTACACATTTTTATCATTCACGAGAGTTGGATATTGTGCATCTACACGAAATTCTAAGCATTTTTCATATATTAAGTTTTTACATATGGTGCACGGTTGAAGAGGTATTAAATGCATGATCAATAGGGGGTTTTATGCAAATCTGTAATTCCTGGAATAATAGACAAATTCGCCGAATGAAAAAAAACATAAGCTGGGCCGAAACTAAATAGCGCACTCGTCGACAGATACTAAAATGCGCTCAAGTGCGTTCTTTAGCTGGAGGGTGCTCACAATGCTCTTGGGCCGAAGGAGCTAGGGCAGTATGGGCCTTGAGCGGTCGGAGGAGGTCACGGCCGGGCCGACGGAGCTGGGCCCTGGGGAGGCCGTGGCCCACGGGCGGCGTTGGGGCTGGGCCGCAGGTCAACGGGCACGGTCGCTGGATCGAGCGGGCGACCCGCTCATCCTCCACCTCCCGATCGGATCGGGGAGGTAGGGGCGGCGGACTTGGCCACGCGACCAGGTGCGTTGGCAGCAAGGGCGTGTCCGGGGATGGCAAGGGAGGCCGGGAACGGGGCGCTCCGGTCCGGATCTGGCCGGATCCGGCCGACGGTAGGGTCAAACGACGCGGCGGCGAGCTTCTCAGCTGGCACTATGGCATCAGCTCCTGCACGAGTTACGGGGAGAGAGAGCACAAGGTTAGGGAAGAAACGGAAGGAGGGGGAGATGAAGAGGCGGGGCACGGCTCTGGCCTAGGTCCGGCTTGACTACTCGGGCGATTGCCAGTGGCTGAAGGAGGCGCGGAGCGGGACTGGAGCTGCAGGCTCAGGAGGACTCCTCCCTCGATCCAGATCAGATCGAGTGCGAGGGGTAGCGAGCAATGATGGGAGTTGGGCCTAGACGGGCCAGATCTGGGCCGCGGCGGGCCTTGCGGCGGTTGGGGGCTCGGGGAGGCGACATGGCAGCCCCTGGTTGGTTGGGGCACCGGCTCAGGCAGTTGGCGAGCGGTGGCGCGACAAGTGGTGACGGGGTGTTGGCCAGGCATGGAAAACGAGGCAAGAGGTGAGGGAAGGCCATTTTTGGACGTGGAGGTCTATAATTAGAAGTTTGGGGCTAGGGTTTGGGGTTTGGGGGCGTTTCGGAGCCCTCCGAACGCGATCTGGCGGTTCCGATCGAAGTGGTAGGCTAGGTGGGATAATGGGCTATGTAGTTGGGCTAGGTGGGGATGAGAGGGAGGTTTGCGGCCCGTGACAAGAGTTTTTTATAAACCAAAAACGTCCGACGAATATCCCGATGACCGCACTACTACGGTTGACCGTTGGGGTATCAAACAACCTCTGATTGCGGTGAAACTTGACAGGCAGTCTACCTACAATATAACAAGACCACATGCCAACTTCCGACCCAATCCGAGAATATTTCAACACGCTCATAAAAATAATATATTATCGATGCCTCAGGCGCGTGCATGTGTGGTTGGTCTTGAAACGATCGATGTCACGAACAGAGAGAACTGGCAGCTACTAACGGATGCAAGTTTTCAAAAATGAGTGATGATGCTATGCAGATGATGCGAATGATGCGATGATGAATGCAACAACCAAACGAACCATGTGACGAAAATGGAAATAAAGGGGAATCTCTGGAGCGTCGATCCCGGGCTGTTACAAGTGGCAACCCCACTTGTGCTTAAACGATGAGTATGACCTATCACTAGTGCAGCCGCATGCTAAACAAATGATTTTTAACCCCTTTCCACAATGTAGTGTTAAGCCGTCGCCTTGCATGTGTGGGCTATAGTGGGGGCTATCCCACATGATAGGGAAAACTCGTTGGCGATGCCTGCACCCGGTCACACACGATGGGTAAAAATATATCGTTTGCGATTGGAAGGGCCATCAGAAACAGACATATTTGGGAAGACGTGTGAGATGAGCTTATCACCCCACACAGGGAATCCTAAGGGTATGTCTCCGTTGGTATTGCAGATCACACACAATTTTCTACATAACATCGTTTGTGATAGGGCTGGTCATCACACACGATAGTTATATTTCTGTTGTTTGCGTTATTCAAAACATCACTTACAGTGTCTAGGAGAAACTGTTTGGCATTGGGCTGCCCATCACACACACTTTCTATGTGAAAGTGTTTGTGATTGGATGTCCTAACGCACATAGTTGTCGACCATAATTTGTGTGTGATTGTTCACCAATCCAACACGCCAACTTTCTAGAAACCATGTGGGTTTGTTGAGGTCATCGCCCATAGTGTAGTCTTAGAAACCGTCTGCAATGGGAACCCCAATAATCAGCCTGATTGCTCTATTATTTATAATCCATTTAGTAATAAAATTAACATTTCATATCAGGCACAAAGTATATTTATTATTCGTAGTACGGCAACCAGGATTTCATAATTGAATTACACTAGGGTAGAACATCATATAGGCATATACTGCCTACCTACCCAATTGCACAACATGACAAAGTTTCAAATGCAACATTTAAAATCTTTGGAAATTAAGTACCATCATAGACGGTAAATAGACACACGAGTCTCATCTAGAAAACTGTTAAAGCGGAAGGCGAATATTGAGCCTTCAATGATGTTGAAGGTTCTCGCAACTTTAGGCCAGTGCCTGTGGATGATTGTCTGCCCATCCTTCGTCCTCTTGAGGAAGACTTGAAGATTATACTGTGGGTGCTGTATGAATACCTTCCTCACCTCTTGATCATACAGGTGGTTTGAGATATAATCATCAATGAACTGCCTTGAGAAGGACTGAAAAGAAACATACACATAAATATCTTTTTCTAAAATTTGAAATAGCGCAAAGGTAAAGGACAACGTGAAAGAGTGATACGTCCATTTTGCATCATGTTTGACTACTGTTATTTATAATTTTTTATGCATAATAATTCTTTGGGGAGTAATTCTAATGCCTTTTATCTCACAATTTTCAAGGTTTACATCAAGAGGGAGAATGCCGACAACTGGAATTCAACACCTAGAAAAAGCACGTCAGAGATACCTATTCCGCACAACTCCAATGAAGCTGAAAATTTACAGAGAATTTTATGCAATAAATAAGAGTTACTAGAGCTGAGAACTACCGGAGGGGGCCACCAGGTGGCCACCCTCCACCAGGGTGCTTGAGGCCCCCTAACCGTGCCCTGGTGGAGGGTGGGCACCTAGGCCCACGTCCAGAGCCGATCTTCTGGTATAAAATCCAAAAAAACTAAAAATATTCAGAGGAGGACTTTCGGGATGAAGCACCGCCGCCTCGAGGTGGACCTTGGGTAGGAACACTTTTGCCCTCCAGCGGAGCGATTCCGCCGGGGGAACTTCCCTCCTGGAGGTGGAAATAGAAGCCATCATCATCACCAACAACCCTCTCATATTAGGGAGACCATTCTTCATCAACATCTTCAACAACACCATCTCCTCTCAAACCCTAGTTCATCTCTTGTGTTCAATCTTGGTACCAGAACCTCATATTGGTATGTGTGGTTGACTAGTAGTATTGATTACCTCGTGTAGTTGATTACTCTATGGTTTATTTGGTGGAAGATTATATGTTCAGATCCATTATGCTATTTAATACACCTCTGATCTTGAGAATGCATATTATTTGTTAGTAGTTACTTTTGTTCTCGAGGTCACAGGAGAAGTCATGTTGCAAGTAATCATGTGAATTTGATATGTGTTCGATATGTTGATGATATGTATGTTGTTATTCCCTTACTGGTGTCATGTGAATGCCGACTACGTGACACTTCACCATCCTTGGGCCTAAGGGAATGCATTATGGAGTAGTTATTAGATGATGGGTTGCTAGAGTGACAGAGCCTTCAACCCTAGTTTAGGCTCCACTTCGTAAGGGGCTGATTTGGGTCCACATGTTTAATGCTATGGTTAGACTTTGTCTTAATAGTTTTCTCGTAGTTGCGGATGCTGGCAAGGGGGTTAATCATAAGTGGGTTGTTAGTTCAAGTAAGAACAACACCTTAGCACCGGTGCACCCACATATCAAATTATCAAAGTAGCGCACACAAATCAAACCAACATGATGAAAGTGACTAGATGAAATTCCCGTGTACCCTCAAGAACACTTTGCTCATCATAGAGATAGTTTTGGCCTGTCCTTTGCCACAAAAGGATTGGGCTACCTTGATGCAACTTACCCATTGTTACCATTACTTGCTCGTTACAAATTACCTTGCTATCAAAACACTTGCTACTTACAATTTCAGTGCTTGTAGACATTACCATGCTGAAAACTGCTTATCATATCCTTCTGCTCCTCATGGAGTTCGACACTCTTACTTATCGGAAGGACTACGATTGACCCCCTATACTTGTGGGGTCATCAAGACTCTTTTATGGCGCTGTTGCCGGGGAGTGAAGCGCTCTTGGTAAGAGGAAATCGGTAAGGAAAAGCTTATACTACGTGCTGAAATTTATTGTCACTTGTTGCTATGGAAAGTAATCCTTTGAGGGATTTGTTGAGGGTATCTTCACCTCGACCTGAACTACAATTAGTTTCCCCTCAACCTACAACACCTATTGAAAATATTGGTTATGAAATTCCTTCGGGTATGTTAGAACAACTTCTATCTAGTCCTTATGAAGGAGATGGAACTGAACATCCTGATATGCATCTAATACATGTGGAAGAAATTTGTGGACTATTTAAGCTTGTAGGTTTATTTGGAGATGAAGTTAAGAAGAAGGTTTTACGTTTATCTTTGAAGGGGAAAGGATTGACATGGTATAGGCTATGTGATGATATTGGATCATGGAACTCAAATTGTTTGAAATTGGAATTCCACCAAAAGTTTTATCCTATGCATCTAGTTCATCGCGATCGGAATTTTATATATAATGTTTGGCCTCGTGAAGGAGAGAGTATCGCTCTAGCTTGGGGGAGGCTTAAGTTAATGTTATATTCACGCCCCAATCATTATATCCATAGATAAGTTATCATTCAGAATTTTTATGCTCGACTTTCTCATAATGATCAAACCATACTCGATACTTCTCGTACTGGTTCTTTCATGAAGAAGACTATCGAATTCAAGTGGGATCTCTTGGAAAGAAATAAACGCAACTCTAAAGATTGGGAACTCGACGAAGGTAATTAGTCAGGTATAAAGCTTGAATTTGATTGTGTTAAATCTTTTATGAATACCGATGATTTTCACAAGTTTAGCATTGAATATGGACTTGACTCTGAGATAGTAGCCTATTTCTGTGAATCATTTGCTGCTCATGTTGATCTCCCTATAGAGAAGTGGTTTAAATATCACTCCCCTATTAAAGAAGAAATTAAAGATCCGATCATAGCTAAAGAAGAAACTATCATTTACAATGTTGATCTAATTGTGCCTACTGCTTATATTGAGAAACCACCTTACCCTGTTAGGATAAAGGAACACGCTAGGGTATCAACTATGGTTCACAAAAGTAATATTAGAGCACCTAAGCCCTCCGAACAAATTAAAGTAGAACCTAGTGTTTCTATGTTTAAATATCTCTTGGTATAAAATATGATGGGCATGTCATTTACTTCTGTGATGAAGTTGCTAGAATTGCTAAACCCGATGAAGAAGACAAACATAGACCCATAGTTGGTATGCCTGTTGTCTCGGTAAAAATATTGATGCTATTAAACTTGCTAATAGAGGTATCATTACACCACTTCATATTGTTAGAGATGTTGAAGTCTTGTGTGGGAAAATAAAATATCCTACTGATTTTCTAGTTCTTTGTTCCCCACAAGATGACTTTTGTCCCATTATCTTTGGTAGACCTTTCTTGAACACTGTTAATGCTAAGATAGACTGCAAAAAAGAAACTATCAGTGTTGAGTTGGTGATGTGTCTCATGAGTTTATTTTTTCCAAGTTTAGTAGACAACCTCGTGATAGAGAATTACCTAGTAAGGATGAAATAATTGGCTTGCTTCTATTGCCTTTCCTCCTACCGATCCGATAGAACAATATTTGCTAGACCATGAAAATGATTTGCACTTTCGTAAAAGAAACGAAATAGATAGAAATTTATTTGAACAACAACCTCTACTGAAACACAATTTGCCTATTGAAACTCTTGGAGGTCCTCCTCCACCTAATGGTGATCCCGCGTTTGAACTAAAATAATTACCTGACAGTTTGAAATATGATTACCTTGATGAGAAAAAGATATATCCTATTATTATTAGTGCTAACCTTTCAGAACATAAGAACAAAGATTATTAAAAATTCTGAGGAAGCAGCGGGATCCTATTGGATATACTCTTGATGATCTTAAGGGCATTAGTCCCACTCTATGTCATCCCAAGATTAATATGGAACCTCATGCTAAACACGTTGTTGATCATCAACGACAATTGAATCCCAAGATGAAAGAAGTGGTGAGAACTGAAATATTAAAGATTCCGGAGGCATGTATAACCTATCCTATAGCTGATAGTAGATGGGTGAGTCCCGTTCATTGTGTCCCTAAGAAAGGAGCTATTACTGTTGTTCCCAATGGTAAAAATGAGCTTATTCCACAAATAATTGTTACTGGCTATAGGATGGTAACTAATTTTAGAAAATTAAATAAATCTAATAGAAAATACCATTACCCCTTACCTTTTATTGATCAAATGCTTGAAAGATTATCTAAGCACATACACTTTTGTTTCCTAGATGGATATTCTGGTTTCTCTCAAATACCTGTGTCACAATCTGATCAAGAGAAAACCACTTTTACTTGTCCTTTTGGAACCTATGTTTATAGACGTATGCCTTTTGGTTTATGCAATGCACCTGATACCTTTCAAGGATGTATGACTGCTATATTCTCTAATTTTTGTGAAAAGATTGTGGAGGTTTTCATGGATGATATTTCCGTTTACGGAACATCTTTTGATGATTGCTTAAGCAGCCTCGATCGAGTTTTGCAGAGATGTGAACAAACTAATATCGTCTTGAATTGGGAGAAGTGCCACTTTATGGTTAATGAAGGTATTATCTTGGGGCATAAGATCTCCGAACGAGGCGTTGAGGTGGATCAAGCTAAAGTTGATGCAATTGATAAAATGCCATGTCCTAAAGATATCAAAGGTATTCGAAGTTTCCTTGGTCACACTAGTTTCTATAGGAGGTTTATTAAAGACTTCCCAAAGATTTCTAGGCCTCTTACTAATATTTTGCAAAAGGATATTCCCTTTGTTTTTTATGATGATTGCATGCAAGCCTTTGGAAGACTAAAGAAAGCCTTAACCACTACACCCATTGTTCAACCACCTGATTGGAACTTGCCTTTTGAAATTATGTGTGATGCTAGTGACTATGCTATTGGTGCAGTTCTCGGACGAAGAGTTGATAATAAATTAAATGTTATCCATTATGCTAGCAAAACTCTAGACAGTGCCCACAAAGAAATTATGCCACTAGTGAAAAAGAATATTTAGCAATCGTGTTTGCTTGTGATAAGTTCAGAACTTACATTGTTGATTCCAAAGTTATTGTTCACACTGATCATGCTGCTATAAAATATCTTATGGAAAAGAAAGATGCTAAACCTAGACTCATTAGGTGGGTTCTCTTGCTTCAAGAATTTGATTTACATATCATTGATAGGAAGGGAGCTGAGAACCCCGTAGCTGATAACTTGTCTAGGTTAGCAAATATTATGGATGACCCACTACCTATTGATGATAGTTTCCCTGATGAACAACTAGCTGCAATAAATGTCTCTGAAAACACTCCATGGTATGCTGATTATGCTAATTACATTGTTGCTAAATACGATGTTGGGGATATCGCTTATCGGGATCTTATCGGCTGACCCATGATAAGGGGTAAATCGGGTAGTTTATCAGCATATCGACCGATTTATCTGCATATCGACCAATTTATCAGCTAATTTATCTTATCGACCGGACAACGGTAAGCGATAAATCGACCGATTTATCGACATATCGGGGGATATCTTGAACAGTGGCTAAATACATTCCACCTAGTTTCACATACCAACAAAAGAAAAAATTCTTCTATGACTTAAAACATTACTTTTGGGATGACCCACATATTTATAAAGAAGGATTAGATGGTATTATTAGACGTTGTGTACCTGAGCATGAACAGGAACAAATCTTATGGAAATGTCATTCCGAAGCTTATGGTGGACATCATGCTGGAGATAGAACTGCTCATAAGGTATTACAATATGGTTTTTATTGGACTACTCTCTTCAAGGATTCCCATAAGTTTGTCTTGTATTGTGATGAATGTCAAAGAATTGCTAATATCGGTAAGCGTCAGGAAATGCCAATGAACTATTCACTTGTTGTTGAACCATTTGATGTTTGGGTTTTTGATTATATGGGACTTTTCCTTCCTCTAATTTGTACACTCATATTTTGGTTTGCTATTGATTATGTCACTAAGTGGGTAGAAGCTATTCCAACTAGTAGTGTTGATAATCATACTTCCATTAAAATGCTTAAAGAAGTTATTTTCCCAAGGTTTGTAGTCCCTAGATATCTAATGACTGATGGCGGTTCACACTTTATTCATGGTGCTTTCCGTAAGATGCTTGCTAAATATGATGTTAACCATAGAATTGCATCACCCTATCATCCTCAATCTATTGGTCAAGTTGAACTAAGCAATAGAGAAATAAAATTGATATTATAAAAAAATGTTAATAGGTCCCAAAAGAATTGGTCTAAGAAACTAGATGATGCACTTTGGGCCTATAGAACAGCGTATAAAAATCCTATGGGTATGTCTCCATATAACATGGTCTATGGGAAATCTTGTCATTTGCCTCTAGAATTAGAACATAAAGCATTTTGGGCAATCAAAGAACTAAACTATGATTTCAAATTTGCTGGTGAAAAGAGGTTATTTGACATTAGCTCATTAGATGAATGGAGAACCCAATATTATGAAAATGCCAAGTTATTTAAAGAAAAATTTAAAAGATGGCATGAAAAAAGAATCCAAAAGCGAGAATTCAAGGTTGGATAATATGTTCTTTTGTACAATTCTCGTTTCAGATTTTTTACAGGAAAACTTCTCTCCAAATGGGAAGGGCCCTATGTTATCGATGAGGTTTATCGCTCTGGAGCTATTAAGATTAATAATGCCGAAGGTACCAACCCGAAGGTGGTCAACGGACAAAGAATTAAACACTATATTTTAGGTATGCCTATTAATGTTGAAAGCAATGTTATCCAAACTATGACACCAGAGGAACACATAAAAGAAACCTTCCGAAACACTCCAGAATCGTGAAAAAAGAGGTACTTGATACGGTAAGTAAACAGTCCCCAAAAAATCCGCAAAAATAATTTTATCATTTTTGGAATATTTATGAATTTTAGGAAATAAAAAATAAACTAGAAGCTAACCGAGGAAGGCACAGCCCACCAGGGCACAATTGCCATCCCTGGCGCGCCCTGGTGGAGCGTGCCCACCTCGAGAACCTTCGCGACTCTATTTTCCTCTCGTTTGCTTGGTTTCCAAGAATAAAAATTCTCTATATATACCCCTTACAGTTTTGAGCACCGCATCACAAGATTTTCCTCTGTTCTTGTCTCGTGTTGTTTTCCCAGCAGATCTGTCAAGCCAAGCATCATGTCTTCCTCCTCTCCCAATAACATAGAAGAGGAAGCTTGGTTGATGAAGATGGAGCAGAAAAGAGAAGAGCCAAAAGAAGCCAATAAGGAGGACAAGAGCAAGGAAGCTATGCAGGATCAAGCTCAAGAAGGAGGGCAACCCACGGGCATGGTGGAAGAGGAAGAAGAAGATATCCTTCGGCCTTACTATCCTCATCTCCCCCCTCTTGAAACTGAAGCTTTGAGGGGTTTTCGAGGAGGTTCGTGTTCAGAATAAATTCCTCACTCGTGAAAATATTTTGCTAGAGGAGCATATCACCACCCTCAGGAGCATAAGCCGCAAATTGAAGTACTTATTGGAGCTGAAGTGTGATGCCTCATCACCACCACCTTCATCATCATCACCATCAAAGGAGACTTGAGTACACAGGTATGGGCACTCCCCTTGGCTTGAGCCAAGCTTGGGGGAGGTGCCCCTGTATCTTATCACCATCACCCTTTACCTTTTGCTTTCATTCCGATCCTTAGCCTTTTCATGATCTAGTTGAATAAAATTTTAGTATGATCTATTTTTGAGTGCAAGTTTCGTGATCTATATATGTAATCAAGTGAGAGTTATATAATAAAGTTTAGTTTGAGCTTTCACCCCTTTTACTTTCTTTTTGCAATCAGGATAAAAGAAAATAAATGAAAAAGATCATATGCCAATCTTATGGTGAGTAATGACTTCACAATAAATAAAAGTATAAGTGGTAAAATTTATTGGAGATTAGCAAACATAGCATTAGTCAATGATGCAACTCATGAAAGAATAAATTAGGGAAGAGAATATTCACATGCAAATATACTATCATGGGCATCTTTTATGATTGTGAGCCCCAATTAAATATTATATGCCAAAATTGTTAACGATTGACAAGGAAGACAACATAATGATTTATGATTGATCATATTCACATAGAAGTTATATTTTCATAGATCCTTTAACATGTGGTGCTTTCCCAATATCTTTGCTAGCCAAAAATTCCACACTAAGTAGAGATACTACTTGTGCATCCAAAAACCCAAACCCAAACTCATGTTTGAGAGTCCACCATACCTACCTATGGATTGAACAAGATTCTTCAAGTAAGTTGTCATCGGTGCGTCAAGGCAATAAAAATTGCTTGTAAAAGTGTTGGATCAATTAGTGTAAGAGAAAATTGAGCGTTGCACAAACTTGTGATGGAAAAGTAATAAAAGGGACGGACTACATAATAAAGGTTGCTATCACAATAGGCAATGCAACATGACGTTCTTTTGCGCTAAGGGATTTGGCATACAAACTAAAAAGTGCAGGACAACCTCTGCCTCCCTCTGCGAAGGGCCTATCTTTTACTTTTATGTACTTACTTTTATGCAAGAGTCAAAGTATTCTCCCCTATTCCTTTTTATTTTTCTCCTTTGGCAAGCATCATGTGGTGAGGAAAGATCTAGGCAAATATGACCGGTTGGATATGAGTGAGCATGAGTTATTATTCTTGACATCACCCTTGAGGTGGGACGCATACTATAAGCCCCTATCTTTCTATGTGTCGGGTTGAAACTTTTTGTCCATGGGTATGCCATGAGCATTAGAAATCATAGAAGACTAAATGATGGTTGGGTATGTGGACATGCCAAAAGGCTCCTACATGAGACCCTTCCTGAAAATACGATGAATTGTAGTTGCAAAGTTGACTGAGAACACCGTTTGTTGGTTTCTAATAAGTTTTATGCTTTATACTTCCACGTTGTGATGAATTGTTACTTGCTCATAAGAAGTTATATGATGCTGCTATGAAGTAAAAGTTTTATGAGAAAGTTTTATGTTAGTTTTTGTTGCTGTTATAATAATAAGCATGATGCTACTATGTCCATATTTTGTTTTTATCGACACCTCTCTCTCAAACCATGTGGACATGCTCTTCGATATCAGCTTTCGCTTGAGGACAAGCGAGGTCTAAGGTTGGGGGAGTTGATACACCCATTTTGCATCATGTTTTACTACTATTATTTATAATTTTTTTATGCATAATAATTCTTTCGGGAGTAATTCTAATGCCTTTTCTCTGAAAATTTGCAAGGTTTACATCAAGAGGGAGAATGTCGGCAACTGGAATTCAGCACCCCAAAAAAGCACGTTAGAGATACCTATTCTGCACAACTCCAACGAAGCGGAAAATTTACGAAGAATTTTTATGCAGTAAATAAGAATTATTGGAGCGGAGAACTTTCCGAGGGGGCCACCCGGTGGCCACCCTCCACTAGGGCACTCTAGGCCCCCTAACCGCGCCCTAGTGGAGGGTGGGCATCCAGGCCCACCTCCGGAGCCCATCTTCTGGTATAGGATCCTAAAAAACCTAAAAATATTCAAAGGATTACTTTTGGGATGAAGCGCCGCCGCCTCGAGGCGGAACTTGGGCAGGAGCACTTTTGCCCTCGGACGGAGCGATTCCAGGGGGGAACTTCCCTCTCGGAGGGGGAAATCGAAGCCATCGTCATCACCAACAACCCTATCATCTTGGCGAGGCCATTCTTCATCAACATCTTCAATATCACCATATCCTATCAAACCGTACTTCATCTCTTGTGTTCAATCTTTGTACCAGAACCTCAGATTGGTTCCTGTGGGTGACTAGTAGTGTTGATTACCTCGTGTAGTTGATTACTATATGGTTTATTTGGTGGAAGTTTATATGTCCAGATTGATTATGCTATTCAATACACCTATGATCTTGAGCATTCATATTATTTGTGAGTAGTAACTTTTGTCCTTGTGGTCATGGGAGAAGTCATGTTGCAAGTAATCATGTGAATGTGATATGTGTTCGATATTTTGATGATATGTATGTTGTGATTCCCTTAGTGGTGTCATGTGAACGTCGACTACATGAAATTTCACCATCCTTGGGCCTAAGGGAATGCACTGTGGAATAGTTATTAGATGATGGGTTGCTAGAGTGACAGAAGCTTAAACCCTAGTTTATGGGCTACTTCGTAAGGGGCTGATTTGGGTCCACATGTTTAATGCTATGGTTAGACTTTGTCTTAATAGTTTTCTCGTAGTTGCGGATGCTTGTGAGGGGGTTAATCATAATTAGGTTATTAGTTTAAGTAAGAACATCACCTTAGCACCGGTCCACCCACTTATGAAATTATCAAAGTAGCGAACACGAATAAAACAAACATGATGAAAGTGACTAGATGAAATTCCCGTGCACCCTCAAGAACACTTTGCTCATCATAAGAGATAGTTTTGTCCCATCCTTTGCCACAAAACAATTGGGATACCTTGCTGCACCTTACCTATTGTTATCGTTACTTGCTCATTACAAATTACCTTGTTATCAAAACACTTGCTACTTACAATTTTTGTGCTTTGCAGAAATTACCTTGCTTAAAACCACTTATCATATCCTTCTACTCCTCGTTGGGTTTGATACTCTTACTTACCGAAAGGACTACGATTGATCCCCTATACTTGTGGGTCATCAAAGTGATGGCACCATCCTATAGTTGACTGATGTCTTCTACATTGTGCAGACAAACATCTTGTTGTTTTTCGTAGCTAGTTTCTTTATCTTAAGAATATTTTTCAGTTTGTTGATTTGACTGATATTCAAGACACCTCATTTCCCCACATGTAAAAAGGGTCGAACAATGGGTCTAAAACTCTTACATCAGGACCTACATGTGCAAGAACCAATTAATAAAAACATTAATATTACAATGGTTCCTGCAATTGCACAATAATGTGCTATTAGCCGAATGACCATGGATGTGCAAATCTCGATGGTAAACTTTAGTGTCCCCCATTGTTTCCCCCTGCAACATATTTAAGACAAATATTGATCAGGTTATAAGTGATATTTGGCATACTATCAGTGAAATATGTTAATAGAAAATAATCACATTGAGGATCCAATAGATTAATTTGATCCAGATGGAGAAGCCAGTTATCTAAACCAAGCGTTCTAAGAACTAGGACATATAGGAATTCTATATGTTTCACATTTATTTAGTACATCTAAATTCTATTTATTCATCACATGCATAACAATAAAAAATTGTAACAACAACAATCGAACATCACATTGCAGAATTAAACTTAATAGTTAAATGATCACCACAACAAATGAACGAAACAGTTAACTAAGCACCATATTGCACAATAGAACATACTAGAAGGTCAGGTTCCAGTAGCCTTACATTGGACATTTCACTAGAATTTCTAAATCAAAGACAGTAGCAGCACACGCAACAGGTAAATGAAACATGCTTAACTGGCATAGCTAGGTGAACATAGGTCCTTAGTGATAAAGCTAAGATAAACATGCTATTCCTCATTGTCGGAGATATCGATAATGACGGGCTCCTTCAACTTGGAAGAGGGCTAGGCCTCCACACCGTGGGTGCACCCCTTATAGTGGTGAGTGGCTTGATCCTGCCCTGACATCAACATGCCAACTTTGGAGTTAAGGTAAGCACGAGCACGTTGAGAAAACACACCGAAGCCTTAATCAAATATACCGGCGATGCCCTCGAGAAAAGGCCACGAGCTGTCCTTTATAGCAGCCAACCGCGTGGGGGCGTCAGCGTGCGAGGCGTCAATGATGGACTCGACAACGAGGTGCTTCTCCAAGATCTTGGGGTCGGCACACATGGAATCCATCACTGCCTCATCTATGCGTGCAACCGCGATTTGCTTCTCTGCTGCCAAATGCTCTTTGGATCTTGTCTATACTGCATGCACCATGGCTTTAGGCGGTGATTATTTGGAGGATGGGGCGGTGATTTGGGTGGAAGGTGTCGCGCCGGCGGTCGGGCCATGTGGGATGGAGGAGGGAGTGAGGGTGTATTGGGGAGGTGTCGATTACCTTACTAGATGGACGAGGCCAAGCAGTAGGAAGGGCCGTCGCCAGCGAGGAGGCGGCCCTGCAAGCAAGCAGTGAAGGTTTGAACTAGGAAAGGTATAGGAAAAGGGGGAAAATATTTCTTTTGATTGCTACCAGGGGGAGGGAGGTAGATATTTCCGCAGCATCCCAAAATTTTCATTCGGTGCGACGAAAAACTAGCACCGAAAGCACCATCGGACACAGTCCCTTATTCGGAACCATGTGCGATATCAAAACATCACAAACAAAACCTGTGTTATACACCGCGTGTGATGAACTTTAACATGCAAAATTTTCAAAATACTACTCGATATCAACACATCAAAAACGAAGCATGTGCTATACCCTATGTGTGATGAACTTGGACGTGCAAATGTTTGTCTCCAAGCTTACGACGTAAGATTGGGTACTACATATCACACAGTTCATGCCAAAAAATTGTGTGTGTTGAACTTCAATTTCATTTTCAATTGGAACATGGAATGGGGATATGGTGGAAAATTTTTGGCCCGAATTTCCCTGGTTACAGTGGTCATCCACATCGTCTCATAATTTAACATCAATTGCTAATTTGGGTACTACACAAAAGAGCCTACACTACAACCCACACTACTAAATCGAGCAATTATACAGAGCTGGTTGACCTAAACAATAATCTAACAAAAGACCAATTGCTAATTTGCGTACTACACAAAAGAACTAACCCAGACTGATGTTGTTTTCATCAGAATTACCATGGTGTTGTTTTTTGTGCAGAAAATTAAAGTTCTCAGAATCGCCCGAAACTTTTTTGTGATGTTTTAGAGGAAATAAGCCAAACTTGAGCGAAGAACCACCGGAGGGGGCACCCTTGGGACACAAGCCATCTGGAGGCCCCCTAGGGGCGTGGTGAGATATGTGGTGGGCCCCTTGTGGCTCCGTTTGGCGTGGTTCCAACATTGAAAAATCCTATAAATCCCAAAACCCCCAGAAATAAAGAGAGACTCCTCGTTCCACCACCGCCTCTTTGTATCAATGAAGAACCATTCTAGAGGCACTCTAGTACCCTTCCGGAGAGGGTAGATCATCTCCGGTGGTCATCTTCATCATCCCGGCGGAGGCCATGACGAGGAGAGAGTAGCCAACCCTCGGGGTTGACATTTTGTACCAGTAGCTATGTGTTCAATCTCTCTCTCTCTCTCTCTCTCTCGTGTTCTTGAGATGACATGATCTTGATGTATCATGGGCTTTGTTAATATAGTCGGATCATATGATGTTAGTCCCTTGCTACCTTGTTGTGATGAATTGAATCTTTACCTTTGAGATCTTGATATTTTGGATAGAATATTATGGTTTGAGAACACTTGATGTACGTCTTGCATGGGATACCCATAGTGACATTGGGGTATTCTATTGATTCACTTGATATATGTTGAGGCATCAACTTACGTATTCCGGTGACCTTGGGGATCTATGCATAGGGGTTGATTGCATGTTTTCATACCATGTTCTCCTATTGAAATCTTGGGGTGATCCTTGAAGTTATATGTGTTGGATTAAATATGATAGATCTGAAATTCTTTGATGCATGTCGTATAATTTACCCACGGATACTTGAGGTGACAATGGAGTATCTACCTGACATTAGGGTTGGTTGATATGTATCATTGGTGTTATTTTACTATGAACTCTAGGGCTGTTTGTGACACTTATAGGAATAGCCCAGAAGATTGATCGGAAAGGATAACTTTGAGGTGGTTCTACTACCTACACCAATTTCATCTATTTGTTCTCTGCTAGATAGGAACTTTGGAGTGATTCTTTGTTGCACACTGGGGGATAAACATATGATTCAACTGTGTTAGCATTTTTGGGAGATTGCACTAGCAAAAGTATAAATCCTAGGCGTTATTTCCAAGAACTAATACAACATTTTGCTCGCTGTTTTACACTTGTTACCTTGCTATTTTTTATATTTTGATATTACAAAAACCTATATATATCATCCATATTGCACTTGTATTACCATCTCTTCTTCGAACTAGTCCACCTACACAATTTTCCATTGTATCGGGTGTGTTGGGGACACAAGAGATTTCTTGTATTTGATTGCAGGATTGTTTAAGAGAGGCCATCTTCATCCTACACCTCCCACCGATTGATAAACCTTAGGTCATCCACTTGAGGGAAAATTGCTACTGTCCTACAAAACTCTGCGCTTGGAGGCCCAACACGAGTCTACAAGAATAAAGTTGCGTAGTAGACATCAAGCTCTTTTCTCACGCCGTTGCCGGGGAGGTGAGTGCTTGAAGGTATATGTTTAGATGCGGCAATTAAATCTTTTAGTTTCTTGTTTTTTAGTAGTTTGGATTTATAAAATAAAAACTACAAAATAAAGATAAATGGATCCTCATCCACTTGCTAATCTTTTCAAAAGACCCTATTATGTTGGAGCAATTGCTAGTGAGAGTTCACTAGATTATTGATAGATCTCCAACGTATCTATAATTTATGAAGTATTCATGCCATGTTTACAATAATTCTATATGATTTTGGTATGATTTTATTAGAACTAACCCGGAATGACGCTGTTTTCAGCAAAACTACCATGATGTCGTTTTTTGTGCAGAAATAGAAGTTCTCGGAATGGGCTGAAAATTTGGTATGATTTTTTCTGGACCAAAAGAGACCCCCGAAGCATTGGAGTTGGGCCAGAAGAGCGACGAGGAGGTCACAAGCCTGCCAGGCGCAGGCACCCCCTGGCCGTGCCTAGCAGGCTTGTCACCGCCTCGTGGCCCCCCTTGACGTGAGATCGACGCCAAAAATTCCTATAAATAAAGAAACCTCCGAAAAGAAACCTAGATCGGGAGTTCTGCCTCCGCAAGCCTCCAGAGCCACGAAAAACCAATTGGGAGCCCGTTCCAACACCCTCCCGGAGGGGGAAACCATCACTAGAGGCCATCTTCATCATCCCGACGGTCTCCATGACGAGGAGGGAGTAGTTCACCCTCGGGGCTGAGGGTATGTACCAGTGGCTATGTCTTTGATCTGTATCTCTCATGTTCTTGAGATGGCATGCTCTTGATGTACCACGAGCTTTATTGATATAGACGAATCATATGGAGTTTTCCGCTCTCTATCTTCTTGTGATGAATTGTGTTTTCCCTTTGACGTTTTCTTATTGGATTGAGTCTTTAAGGATTTGAGAACACTTGATGTATGTATTGTGATGGGATATCCGTGGTGACAATGGAATGTTCTATTGATCCACTTGATCTATGTTTTGGTGATCAACTTGCGGATTCCGTGACCTTGGGAATCTATGCATAGGGCTTGGCACACGTTTTTGTCTTGAGTTTCCGGTAGAGACTTTTGGGCACTTTTTGAAGTTCTTTGTGTTGGATTGAACATGATGAATCTGAAATTATGTGATGCATCGTATAATCAAGCCCATGGGTAGTTGTGATGGCATTGGAGTATCTAGGTGACATTAGGGTTTTGGTTGATGTGTATCTTAAGGTGTTATTTTAGCTCATAAGATTGATCGGAAAAGATAACTTTGAGGTGGTTTCGTACCCTACAATAATTTCTTCGTTAGTTCTCTACTATTTGTGACTTTGGAGCGAACTGTTTGTTGCACGAGAGGTACTTACATATGATTCAACTATGTCAATATTGTTGAGAGAAATTGCACAAGTGAAAGTATGGACCCCAGGCCTTGTTTCCAAGCATTTATACAATGTTTTGCTCGCTGTTTACTATTTTTTACCTTGCATTTTTTATTTTTTCAGATTACAAAAACCTATATCTACCATCCATATTACACTTGTATCACCATCTCTTCGCCGAACTAGTGCACCTATACAATTTACCATTGTATTGGGTGTGTTGGGGAGACAAAAGTGTCACGCCCAAGATGTGATCCTATCCTTATTTTGGCATGGGGGCCTCGATAGGGATAGAAGCGTATTTCGTCGTGTTGCAAGAATGGATATCATTACAAGTACATCTACAGAAGAGATGAGTATATGGAATTGGCTTACACTCGCAACAAGCTACATCAAGATCACATCAATACAACAACATACTCAAACATCATACAGAAGAGCAGGGTCCAACTACAGACGAAATCAAACGGTAAAATGACATCCATCCTTGCTAACCCAGGCTGCCGCAAGGAACCCATCCATGATTGATGAAGAAGAAGAAGAATAACTCCAAACCAAATTAAGCATCGCTCTCACATCAAAGCATCACATTACCTGTACCTGCAACTGTTGTTGTAGTAATCTGTGAGCCATATGACTCAGCAATCTCATTTCCAAGGGTATCAAGACTATTAAAGCTTAATGGGAGAGGTATGGTTAAGTGGTGAGGCTGCAGCAAGCGACTAAGCATTTATTTGAATGGCTATGTTATGAATACATAAAGTAAAGTATGGTGGTGTACGCATAACGGACGTGAACTAGTAATGATCACTAACTGATCCTGAACACCTACATACGTCAAACATAACCCCACCATGTTCTCTCTCGGATAAGAACTCACGAGAAGAGACAGTCATGGTTACGCACATAGTTGGTGTATTTTATTTGAGTTTACTTCAAGTTTGTTATGACCGGGTGTTAAACAAAGTATCCATGTTTGCCACATAACCACGGGCACGGCTTCCCGAAAGATTTAGCCCTACAGGGGTGCTCCAACTCATCCATCACAAATTAACCACACGCAGCGGGAATAACCTCGACCACGGATCTCGTGATCTTCCTAGGCAATTCCACAGGAAATCCGCCACCTCGAGATAGCCCGAAGAATAATCGGAATTCCTCACTCAAGACATTCGAGAAAGGTAAAACAATTCTAGCAAGGCCGCCTGGCGTGTCGATGATCCTGATAGGAGCCGCATATCTCTTTCTCAGGACACGACGGATTGTCCAAACTTCCAGTAGGCCAGTCGCAGAGTTGCCCCTAGTAACCACCGGTGGTTGACAGGTTGGACCAACACTCATGAGGAGCACTGGCCCGGGGGGTTGATTAATTATCCACGGGGTCCGAAAAGTCCCTATGCAAGTTTATTAGTTATTAGGCAAATTTAGTACCAATGTTGGGCCTTGCCAGACAAGTTGTATCCTAAAATGGAAATCAAGGGGGTCCCCATAACAACCCCGAGCATGTTAGGAGCGCTCAATTATGGAACATAACACCGGTTCACAAGTAACTATGGGCGGCAAGAGTGGAACAAAACACCAAGCAAAAGGCCAAGCCTTCCGCCCTTCACCAAGTGTATACATGCATTAAATTAAATAGAAATAATATTGTGATAACAAAAGAATGTCCATGTTGTCACATGGAAGCAATTGCACCTGCAGCTAGAAATGCTATAAGAAGTGTTGAGCAAGCGGTAACATAGCCAAACAAAGGTTTGCTGGGAGGTGGAGGTTAGAGGATTATCATGGCAATGTTGGGAGGCTTGACAAACAAGTGGTAGGTAGCGAGACATAATGATGGAAGCGAGACAACTAGCATAGCAATGATAGTAGTGGTATCCAGGGAAATGTGTCATCTTGCCTCAGATCCCGCTTGGAATAAGAATGAATCCATGAAGAAGACGGGCCAACATAGTTAAACGAATCCTCACACTCCAAACGCTTTTGGATCCATCGAGAAGGAACAATCTAGAAACAACAATCAACACACGATAGCACGACAACATATGCATGACTTGATGTGCATACAAATGTGATGCATGTCCGGTTTAATATGCAACGCATGGCATGGCACATCAAACAACTCCTACAAATTAAGTGAAGCTCAATATGCAACGAGTTGCATATTGACGAAACTCCATGATCGATTATTTAGTTCACTCTCGTTTAGTAACACGACAATATTAAATATTGTTAAACATGGCAAGAGGTGAAGCATGAACAACTATATCATCTAGGCATTTTAAATGGGGCCGGAAGCAATATATAGCATTCCGAAACATCCCCATAAGCATAATATGAATTTAGTCCCGATCTATCCTAAGCATATTTTACATTTATTAAACAGGAAAATGAAGCGTGCCATGTGATTCTACATGTTCTTCCAGTCAAGTTACATATGTAAAACATTTTTAATGGAGCTACGGTTTAAAAGTTATTAAGCAATTCATTTAACATGGTATTTATGCAAATTGCATGAAAACAGAGAGTTAATCATTTTAAACTTATGTGAGAGATGGAAATTGTGAATCTACACGAAATTCTAGTCATTTACATATATAAAGTTTTTACATATGGTGCACGGTTGAAGAGATATTACATGCATGATCAATAGGGGGTTTTACACAAATCTATAATTACTGGAATAATAGAAAAATTCACCGGAACTGAAAACACACACCACTGGGCCGAATCTGACTAGAGGTGTTAGAACATGGGTGCAGGATAGCTATACGACGCTCGGGTGAGGTTTAGCTCGTGGGTGCTCACCTCGGGGCCTACGGGCCGGTCGAGAAGGAGGCCGACGGAGCTAGCTAGGCCGACCCACTCGCGACCATGCATGGGTCAACGAGGCAGGGCACTCCCTCCCTCGAGCTCTCGCACGTCCATGAGGCCATGGAGGCGGCTCTGCTCCAGCCAGCGATATGGCAACATGCGCGGGGAGGCGAGGATCCGGACGAGGTCGATGCGACCGGATCCGATGGTAGAGGCTGGAGTTGGTGGCGGGCTTTGATGGGGCTGCGGAGGTGCGGCCATGGAGGAGCCTTGACACTCCTTGCAGCGGCTTCTCCGGCTAGCGGCGGCTCCGGCTAGCAGGCGCGACATGGGCGTCTCGGAGGAGGCGGCGGGGTTTGGCTGGGTCGACGAGGAGGCGAGGAGGCAACGGGGAGCGGCTTGGGACATCTCCATCGGAGCACGAGAGGAGCTCCTGCGGGGAGCGGCGGCGGCGCGACCTGATCCGGGCCCAGGCGGGCCTCTAGATGGGCTTGGGCCGGCCGACGGTGCTAGAGGTAGGAGGAGGCGGCGGCTAATGATTGGGGGCGCAAAGAAAACGAGGTGGGACTAGGGTTAGCCAAATTAGGAAGGGGAGGGGGATTAAATAGGAAATGGGGCTAGGTTAGGGGGATGTTTGCGCCGTTTCGAGCCGTACAATCAAGATCGGATGGCTCCAGTTGCGGGAATAGGCTAGGTGGGTTAAGTGGGCTGTGTAGAGGGGCTTGAGCTGAGGAGAGAGGGAGATGTGAGGCCCATGACATGACTTTTATAAACCGAAAACACTCGACGAATTATCGATGACGGCACCGCTACGACTGACTATTGGGGAATGAAATGACCTCGGAATGCGACAAAATTTGGCAGGCGGTCTACCTACACTATAATAAGACCACACACCACGTTGCGACCCAATCCGAATTTTTTTACACGCACTTTAAAAACAATATTTTTATCGAAGCCGCGGGCACGTGCATGTGTGGTTGGTCTCGAAACGGTCGATGACCCAAACGGAGAGAACCGACAGCTACGAACCAAGTTTTCGAAAACGAGTGACAATGCTATGCAGATGAAGATGATGCAAATGATGTGATGATGAATGCGACAACTAGATGAATCACACGGCAAGAATGGAATAAATGGGGAAACTTCTGGAGCGTCGGTCCTGGGTTGTTACAACTCTCCTCCACTACATGAGGATCTCGTCCCGAGATCTAAGAATGAGATGGGGAAGAGAAAGAGCAAGAGGAAGAGGTAAAACTTTATTGCTTCTTTAACAAACGAGTGAAATCCACAAACCTTGAAGGTTGCAAATATATGAAGAATGATATGAGGAACAAGCAAGAATTCACAAGAAATTTCGGCATCACTTCGGTAGGATAGAGGGACAAAATTGATATGATGGAAAGAAATTGAAAGAGGGACACCAAACTTCGGTTGGATTAGAACCAAAACTTCATAAGATGGAAGGATCATGAAAAATTTCACAGCACTCCGGTAAATGGGTAAGCAAGGGAAGAACATGTTCTTAATCAAACTAGATGTGAGTTGAAAAGAGCAACACCACAGTGCCTCCAGAATAAACAAATAGAAGCTAGATCTTTTAAGAGAAGAGATCTGAGAAGAAAATGACAACTTCTACCACCAATGAATTTGAGAAGCATAGGTTGAATGGAGTTGTTGAAAACCAACAATGAAAGAATTAGCTTGTTGTGGGATTATGGAAAACATCTCAAAATTATGAGGTGACAATCTGCAACAACGGAAACAATTAATTTCTTGAGAGCAACAAAATATGCAAAACTTGTTTCACCAAGAGGAGGAGGAGGAAACTTGGATCATTTATGACACCATGATAGCAACAATCCTTAGGACATGCTTTAGGTGAAATCCAACCCAAGATAACTCCGAGAAGACAAGATGGGTTTACTTATCTCATTCTTGACAACCATCCTTCGAGACTCCTCATAGTCAAGAACTTAATAACACCATCTCAAAATACAATTGAGAAGGAACTGAACTTAGAAATCCAAGATAAAGAGCACTTGAGCAGCTCCAACAAGAATATTGATTAACAATTCGAGACGAATTAAATCCTTAACAAACCACCATGAAGAAGCATCGGGAAGAACTCCGGAATGAAAGGATGATAGAAAATAATTGATGGTTGCAATAGACAAGATTGAGACCTTGGTATGATATAGATGAAGCTTCCAAAAGAGATATTTGAGCCACTTGAACTCCGAAAAGAAAAAGATAAGCAACTTAGAATTGAGAATTTGATACCATGAACAACTCCGGAAGAAGGTTGGAGATCACCTAGACCAACAAGAATAAGAATTATGTTATGCTTATCCTTCATCAAGTTAGTTTGACAACAAGCAACGGATTTAGCACACAACTTATTCTTCATGAAAAGATTGGAGAGAAAGATATGGCACAAACTTGAAGAGGTCTTCACCGAAACACCGGTGCATATTTGAAACGAATGAGGATGCCATGAATGAATGGGGATACGAGAGAATGAAGAGATCACAATCTGCCTGATAGAAGATTTGAATGAAGCACCGGAATAGTTGAGAGACGAACGAAGAGACAACAATTGAGAAGAATTTGAGAACGAAAGCTGAAAGCTGAGAATTAAGAAATCTTCTCAAATGATGGCCTTCGGAGGATCGAGAAATGAAAACAACTCTGAATGCACTGGATAGATATGGGGGAAATTTCTCATGAATGGAAACAATTTGAGAGGATAGCACGAAGTTGAGACCATGAATCTTCAAGAGAATGAGCAAAGATTTAAGAGAACCACTCCTTCAATCTTGAATGCAGAGAATGATGACGAGAAACAACATCATGAATTATTGAGACGCTCCGGAACAATGAATAAAGAACGGTTGAGACAATGATGAAAAATATATTTAGACGCGATCTTGGAGAAGGAATATGACTGATGAAAATCATTCTTACATCATATTTAAAAAGAACTCGAGGACATCTCCGGAAAGATTAGAAAAGCCGGGTAAGATCCAGGGGAAAACACCTGTGGGTTTTGGGCCCACTCAAAGAGATCACCGTTGAAACAATTGCTTAGGAAGACATATTGCACCAGAAAATTAAGAACTTGATGAGGTGAGAACCTCGAAATAATTTGGAAGGATTGAATGAGAACATGGATCTTCTAAGGTATCTTCAACACTCCAGATAGAACAGGGAGATATGAAAACCTAGAGAGGCTTGATAAAGAATTGCATTACGAGAAAGAATTTAGAGAATGAAAAGGACACGACGAACACCAAGTTCTTGAATTGAATGCGGCGGGAAGGAAAACAAGAATAAGGAAATGATGAATTCGAATCACTCGAGGATCTTCACAATGAATCACTGAATACGAAACAAAAGAAAAGATGGAGGAAGCATCGATGAAAAGAAAGGCATTTGTATGAGAATTTAATCATTGAAGAAAAAGGGTGGGAGGGTGGGGAAAACAAAGATAACTTAGGACAGATGAAAAGAACTCCGGAAAGAAACAAGAGGATTGATCTTGCAAATATTGAAGAGGATAGAATTATCTTGAAGAGAAGCACACCGGATAAAAGAATTGATATGACAACTTGATTGAGCCAAACAATTAGCATTCCCGTAAAATATGAGAACACTACTTCGGAAAGATATGAAATCACCACTTGACATCAAAGCATCTCGAGTTACCATATGCAAAAACAAACAAAGGATGTGGCTTATGAAACAAGCCAGAACAAATTCATGACAGAGATTCCGCTCGATATTTTTGTGGTAAGGTTCGCACGGGCTCGATCGTACATTGGATTGTCATATTGAAATGACGCTCGAATATGCTCCCTAGGTGTAGCAAACTACAAGGCTTGATGAAGCATATCTGATGACATATATCGAGGCTGTCCTCTATAAGAAAGACTGTGAATAAACGAGTCCACTAGATGTCGAACCCCAAGCTCACATCATGATCTGTTGGAAGATAGCCTAGGTAACTACTTGAATTCCCACCTAAGGACTCCCAAAATCTTTCGGTTATGCAATCGGGTCCACGGGTACAAGGAGTAAAATCCATCACTCAACTCCTAACAATAATACTACGCTCCAATGTAACACATCCGTCAACACATAACCAGAGGTCTTGGAAACTCACATACCTCAGACACTCGAAAACACAACGATACTAAGAATGGCGGTACATCCGAACTCTCTCCAGTAGTACTGGGGATGTCGAACTCCTCTCGCCACTACTAGTATTGAAGTAATTTTGAATATCCTCCGTCCTGAGATACTAAGGAAACTGAATGATAACGATGTGCAAAAATCCCTCGGAGCTCTACTCCTCGCTAACATGAGGCACCAAGACAGAATTCCTTCACATCGGCATCATATAGTTTCCAAAAATACCCGCGTGATCCTAAAAAAATTGAGTGAGAAGAGGGTAGAATCAGAATTCCTAAGTCGTAATTCCTCACCAGAGCATAGAAGAGGAGTAAAAATAATTCTACTCTCCGGTATAACTAGACCCAAATTAGATTTTTACTAGACTCGACTCGTCCAAATTCGATCAATCAAGGGGGCTCCTTGGTCAGTACAAGCTCTGATACCAGTTTGTCACGCCCAAGATGCGATCCTATCCTTATTTTGGCAAGGGGCCTTGAGAGGGATAGAAGCACATCTTGTCGTGTTGCAAGAATGGATATCATTACAAGTACATGTACAGAAGAGATGAGTATGTGGAATTGGCTTACACTCACCACAAGCTACATAAAGATCACATCAATACAACAACATACTCAAACATCATACAAAAGAGTAGGGTCCGACTATAGACGAAATCAAATGATAAAATGACATCCATCCTTGCCATCCTAGGCTGCCACCTGGAACCCACCCTAGATTGATGATGAAGAAGAAGAATATCTCGAAACCAAATCAAGCATCGCTCTCACGTCAAAGCATCGCATTACCTGTACCTACAATTGTTGTTGTAGTAATCTATGAGCCACATGGACTCATCAATCTCATTTCCAAGGGTATCAAGACTATTGAAGCTTAATGTGAGAGGTATGGTTAAGTGATGAGGCTGCAGTAAGCGACTAATAATTTATTTGAGTGGCTATCTTACGAATACAGAAAGTAAAGTATGATGGTCTACGCATAACGGACATGAACTAGTAATGATCACTAACTGACCCTGAACACCTACTTACGTCAAACATAACCCCACCGTGTTCTCTCTCGGATAAGAACTCACGAGAAGAGACAATCACGGTTACGCACACAATTGGTGTATTTTATTTGAGTTTACTTCAAGTTTGCTATGATCGGGTGTTAAACAAAGTATCCAAGTTTGCCACATAATCGTGGGCACGACTTTCCGAAAGATTTAACCCTGTAGGGGTGCTCCAACTCATCCATCACAAATTAATCACACGCAACGGGAATAACCTCGACCATGGATCCCGTGATATTCCTAGGCAATTCCACAGGAAATCTGCCACCTCGAGATAGCCCAAAGAATAATCGGAATTCCTCACTCAAGACGTTCAAGAAAGGTAAAACAAATACATCAAGGCCGCCCCGCGTGTCGACGATCCCGATAGGATCTGCGTATGTCGTTCTCAGGACATGACGGATTGTCCAAACTTCCGGTAGGCCTGTTGCAGAGTTGCCCCTGGTAGCCACCAGCGGTTGACAGGTTGGGCCAACACTCATGGGGAACATTGGCTCGGGGGGTTGATTAATTATCCACGGGGTCCGAAAGTCCCTATGCAAGTTTATTAGTTATTAGGCAGATGTAGTACCAATGTTGGGCCTTGCCAGACAAGCTTTATCCTAAAACGAAAATTAAGGGGGCCCCCATAGCAACTCCGAGCATGTTAGGAGCGCTCAATTATGGAACATAACTCCAGTTCACAAGTAACTAGGGGCGGTAAGAGTGGAACAAAACATCGAGCAAAATGCCAAGCCTTCCACCCTTTACCAAGTGTAGAAGTGCATTAAATTAAATAGCAATAATTATGTGATAACAATATAATGTCCATGTTGTCACATGGAAGCAATTGCATCTGTAGCTAGAAACGCTATAAGAAGGGCTGAGCAAGCGGTAACATAGCCAAACAAAGGTTTGCTGGGAGGTGGATGTTAGAGGCTTATCATGGCAATGTTGGGAGGCTTGACAAACAAGTGGTAGGTAGCGAGGCATAATGATGGAAGCGAGAAAACTAGCATAGCAATGATAGTAGTGGTATCCGGGGAAATGTGAGAAAACTATCTTGCCTGAGATCCCGCTTGGAAGAAGGAGTCCATGAAGAAGACAGGCCAACATAGTCGAACGAATCCTCACACTCCGAACGCTTTCAGAACTCTATCGAGAAGGAAAAATCCGGAAACCACAATCAACACACGATAGCACCACAACATATGCATGACATGATGCGCATACAAATATGATGCATGCCCGGTTTAATATGCAACGCATGGTATGGCACATCAAACAACTCCTACACATTAAGTGAAGCTCAATATGCAGTGAGTTGCATCTTGACAAAACTCCACGATTGATTATTTAGTTCACTCTTGTTTAGTAACACAACAATATTAAATGTTGTTAAACATATCAAGAGGTGAAGCATGAACAACTATATCATCTAGGCATTTTAAATGGGGCCGGAAGCAACATATAGCATTGTTGAAACATCCCCATAGGCATAATATGAATTTGGTCCAGATCTGTTCTAAGCATATTTTACATTTTTTAAGCAGGAAAATAAACTATGCCATGTGATTCTACACGTTGTTCCAATCAAGTTTCATATGTAAAACATTTTTAACGGAGCTACGGTTTAAAAGTTATTAAGCAATTAATTTAACATGACATTTACGCAAATTGCTTGAAAACAGGAAGTTAATCATTTTAAACTTATGTGAGAGTTGGAAATTGTGAATCTACACGAAATTCTAGTCATTTTACATATATAAAGTTTTTACATATGGTGCATGGTTGAAGAGATATTAAATGCATGATCAATAGGGAGTTTTACGCAAATTTGTAATTCCTGGAATAATAGACAAATTCGCCGGAACTGAAAAAAACACCACTGGACTGAATCTGACTAGAGGTCCAATAGGAACATGGGTGCAGGATAGCTATACGACACTCGGGCGAGGTTTAGCTCGTGGGTGCTCACCTCGGGGCCTACGGGCCGGTCGAGGAGGAGGCCGACAGAGCCAGCTGGGCCGGCCCATGTGCATCCACGCACGGGTCAACGGGGCAGGGCGCTCTCTCCCTCGAGCTCTCGCACGGCCAGGAGGCCATGGCGGCGGCTCTGCTCCAGCCGGCAGTGCGACACATGCGCGGGGAGGCGAGGATCCGGGCGAGGTCGATGCAAGGGGCCGGATCCAGTGGTGGAGGCTGGAGTTGGCGGCGGGCGTTGACGGGGCTAAGGAGGTGTGGCCATGGAGAAGCCTCGGCACTCCTTGCAGCGGCTGGTCTGGGTAGTGGCGGCTTCGGCAAGCAGGCGCGATGGCGGCGACTCGGAGGAGGCGGTGGGGTCCGGCTGGGTCGACAAGGAGGCGAGGAGGCGACGGGGAACGTCTCGGGACATCTCCATGGGAGCACGGGAGCAGCTCCTGCGGGGAGCGGCGGCGGCACGGCCCGACCGGGCCCAGGCAAGCCTCCAGATGGGCCTGGGCGGGCCGGCGACGCTGGAGGTGGGAGGAGGCGGCGACTGATGATTGGGGGCATGCGGAAACAAGGTGGGACTAGGGTTAGCCAAATTAGGAAGGGGAGGGGATTAAATAGGAAATGCGGCTAGGTTAGGGGGATTTCGAGTCGTACGATCGAGATCGGACAGCTCCGGTTGCGGGAATAGGCTAGGTGGGTTAAGTGGGATGTGTAGAGAGGCTTGGGATGAGGTGAGAGTGAGATGTGAGGCCCGTGACACGAGTTTTATAAACCGAAAATGCTTGACGAATTACCGATGACGGCACCACTACGACTGACTGTTGGCGAATCAAACGACCTTAGAATGCGACAAAATTTGGCAAGCGGTCTACCTACACTATAATAAGACCGCATGCCAAGTTCTGACCAATCTGAGAAATTTTTACACGCACTTTAAAAACAATATTTTTATCAAAGTGACGGGCGCGTGCATGTGTTGTTGGTCTCGAAACGATCGACGACACGAATGGAGAGAACCAACAGCTATGAACGGATGCAAGTTTTCAAAAATGAGTGACGATGCTATGCAGATGATGCGAATGATGCGATGATGAATGCGACAACTAGACGAATCACATGACAAGAATGGAATAAAAGGGGAATCTTCTGGAGCGTCGGTCCCGGGCTGTTACAGCTCTCCTCCACTACAAGAGGATCTCGTCGCGAGATCTAAGAATGAGAAGGGGAAGAGAAAGAGCAATATGAAGAGGTAAAACTTTATTGCTTCTTTGACAAACGAGTGAAATCCACAAACCTTGAAGGTTGCAAAGAGATGAAGAACGATATGAGGAACAAGCAAGAATTCACAAGAAATTTTGGCAGCACTTCGGTAGGATAGAGGAAAGAAATTGATATGATGGAAAGAAATTGAAAGAGAGACACCAAACTTCGGTTGGATTAGAATCAAAACTTCATAAGACGGAAGGATCATGAAAATTTTCACAACACTCCGGTAAATGGGCAAGCAAGGGAAGAACATGATCTTAATCAAACAAGATGTGAGTTGAAAAGAGCAACACCAAAATGCCTCTGGAACAAACAAATAGAAGCTATATCTTTTAAGAGAAGAGATCTGAGAAGAAAATGAAAACTTCTACCACCAATGAATTTGAGAAGCATAGGTTGAACGGAGTTGTTGAAAACCAACAATGAAAGAATTAGCTTGTTGTGGGCTTATGGAAAACATCTCAAAATTACGAGATGACAATCTGCCACAACAGAAACTTGGCAGGCGGTCTACCTACACTATAATAAGACCGCATGCCAAGTTCCGACCCAATCCGAGAAATATTTACACGCACTTTAAAAACAATATTTTTTATCGAAGCCGCGGGCGCGTGCATGTGTGGTTGGTCTCGAAACGGTCGACAACATGAACCGAGAGAACTGGCAGCTACGAACGGATGCAAGTTTTCAAAAATGAGTGACGATGCTATGCAGATGATGCGAATGATGCGATGATGAATGCGACAACTAGATGAATCACACGGTAAGAATGGAATAAAAGGGGAATCTTCTGGAGCGTTGGTCCCGGGCTGTTACAAAGAAACTTTGTGTTATTTGGTTGCAGGGTTGTTTGAGAGAGACCATCTTCATCCTACATCTCCCACAGATTGATAAACCTTAGATCATCCACTTGAGGGAAAATTGCCGCCGTCCTACCAAACTCTACGCTTGGAGGCCCAACACGAGTCTACAAGAAGAAGGTTATGTAGTAGACATCAATTATCATTATGAGGTCTTTCTTGAAAATCATGAATCTAAAAATTACGAAATATATAAAGTGATTCATGATAGTTTCTTGAATGAAAATTATGGCTCTCATGTTGTTAGAATGAATTCTTTGAATATCCATGATGCTAATGATATGCAAAACCACAAGCTTGGGGATGCTATGCTTGATTAAGATGACATTTCTAGTCCCCCAAGTTTTGATGAGCAAATTTATTATGACAATGGCATGCCTCCAATCTATGATGATTATGATGGTGACATGTATGGTATAAAGAGTTATAGTAACCATGAAACTTGTTATCATGATTTGAATATTCTATGTGGTTATGTCAATCAAGTATCTCATGTTAGTTGTTTTGTTGAGATTGATCCCACTATTATGAATGAGAAGAAATTTTCTTATGTGGAGAGTGATAAGAATTCTATGCTTGTGCATCATGAAAAGAATTCTGTATGTGATAGTTATATTGTTGAATTCCTTCATGATTCTACTGACAATAATTATGAGGGAGGAACATATGCTTGTAGGAATTGCCATAATATCAAGTTTCCTCCCAATGTGTTCAAAGTTTTGAAGTTGCACTTGTTTTGCCTTCCTATGCTAGTTTATTCTTGCTCCCATAAATTGTTTGCACACAAAATCCCTATGTATAGCAAGTGGGTTAGACTTGAATGTGCTTGTCATGTGATTCATGATGCTCTGTTGCATTTTCATCTTTTATTCCTATACGAGCATCAGTGAAATCATCATGCCTAGCTGAAAGGCATTAAAGAAAAGCGCTTCTTGGGAGACAACCCAACACTTTTAATTTAAGTTTTTATATGTTCACATGATTAAGATACTGTAGTAATCATGTTTTGTGTCTTTTATTTTAATAAAGTGCCAAGTAAAGCCTTTGGGATAGTGTGGAAACTTCTTTATTCGATTCTGTGCAAAACAGGAAGTTTTGCGTCCAGTATATGAATTATCTTATTTTACCGGAGCATCGAAAAATTCTGAAATTTTTACAAAAAATTTCTATGCAAATTCTCTATGTTGTCCAAATTTTTAAGAACTAGATGATGCCCTACGCACTGTGGCGGGACATTGGTGTGGGATAACATTATTGTTTCTAAGCATGTTAGCATGTCACATGTCAGAAGAAAGGTGAATTAACTACTGTTAATTTCTAGATATGGAAATTAATATTATACAACAATAAAACCCTAACTTTTTTCACGTCTTGCAAACATGGGGAACTACATTAATAATTTGGCTATCTTCATATCAATATATCATCGGATATAACTATATAGAACACATTTGAAGTTTATGCTAGCTCAAAATATTATATGTACATCTTGGTTAACATACACGCTAGCATATACATGCCCCCTTGCTTCAATCCTTGTCTCTAACAGTGGAAATTAGCAGATAAATATGGAGCAAATAATGGAATGGACAAAAACTAGGAGATGTGTATAGGAGAGAAAAAAGATGGAACCACAGAATTAGGAGGGAAAAACTTAGGATCAACTCGCTTGTTAGTGTATTCTAACGATAGCACATGGAAAATTGATTCTTTTGCAAGATGTTTATGTTATCCTTTAGTAGGGTAACAAACCTAGTCAGGTATATCAGATACAATCAAGACCGGCCTATGCATGGTCGGAGGGAGGTGGGAAGAGAGGCGACTTACGTGTATAGAATCATGATTCCTCGGAGCTGAACTGCGGATCTAGCTTGCCCTCGAGGATGGTTATGATTTTGTTGATGCAGTTGAACTGTGTGGCTCCACCCATCCTGTAGATCAATTGCCTTGTGATCTTGCCACGCCGCCACCATGGCCACCGATTCTACCCCCAAGTTGGTCGCAAACCCTAGACGAAGTTGCTTTTGCTCCGTCCGTCGTCGCCTCGCGTTTTCATTCATTGGGGAGAGTGACAAATGGGGAATGAGAGAAGACAAGGGTTTCTGAACAAAGGATGTTTCCACTCGAGGATGGCTCACTTATGTGCGCTTCCGCTTCCGTGGGTCGAGTGGGAATTAAAGCCGAGGGGTGTGACCGCTTGAAGCACCGGGGTCAATTCGAGCTACAAATTTGTGCCATCCATGGTGAATCAAATGGCCAAAAATAATTGTGGTGAAGTGGATGCATGAGAACACAGAGAAATCAAGTAGTGGGGGAGCCTATTTAGATTTAGTAGATTTATAGAGTCAGGGAAGTATGGTGATCATTCAGATCTTCACAGACTGTTCTGTTTTTGACAGATTCTATTTTGCATGCATAATTTGCTTGTTTTAGTGTTTTCAAAGCTTATATTTGGTGATATAAATTATGGCAATGATGGAATACAGTAGGTATTATGTGAGAACAATTATGAATGATCTATCTTTATTATACTAACCCATCTCACAAAGTTCCATTAAGTTTTGTGTGATTGAAGTTTTCAAGTTTTGGGTGAGACGCCGATATAAGAAGAATAAGGAGTGGCAAGACCCTAACCTTGGGGATGCCCAAGGCACCTACAAGGTAATATCCTAGGAATACTCAAGCACCTAAGCTTGTGGATGCCCCGGAAGGCATCCCCTCTTTCGTCTTCAATATTATCGGTATATCTTACTTAGAGCTATATTTTTATTCGTCAGATAATATGTGTTTTTATTGGAGCGTCATTTTATTTTATTGTTCTCTGTTAGATGTTATTTATAATCTTGTTTTTCAATAAAAAGTTCCAAGAATTGCCTCTTAGGATGCTTGAGTTACATGTTCGATATGTGCTGTGTGAAAACATAAACTTTGCTGTAGTCTTTCAGTTTGCATATTTTACTGGAAGTGGGAAAGTTTTTGAAGTTTTTACACAGTGTTTTCATATAAATGATTTATCACGTCCTACTTTTTTATAATTTTTCGAGTTACAGAAATACATTGTTTTCACAAATTGCTACAATCTCTTCTATTTGGTCAGATGCTATCATAGTTTAATTATCTACTTATCCTATAGTTTCCATAGCCTATATTGATATATATATATATATATAAATTGTGGACATGATAGTAAACAGTAGATGATGTTTTAAAATTATCTTGCAACTTGTCTTGGCAGTACATGAAGTGTGTATTTATTCTTATGTGTACTAACCTATCTCACGAGTTCTTTTCGAGTGTTTTGTGGATAAAGTTTTTGAGAATAGGTGAAACCGTGATATGAGAGAATTGAACGAGATAAATAAGCGCAAGCTTGGGGTTGTCCAAGGAAACCCAAGTAAATATTTCAAGAAGTCTCAATCATCTAAGCATGGGGATGCTACACATCCTACCTCTCTTCATCAATAATTATCGATTAGCCTAGGTTGAGCCTAAGTTTTTATTTTTCCACATGATATGTGTGAAAGTGCGTTATATCGACTAGAGGGGGGTGTCAATAGGCGATTTTTACAAATTCATCACTGAGGAATTTCAACTTGAGGAATTTGAAATGTGATGAATAACTAGCAACGGAATAAGTACTCATGTGCATGAGAAACATAGTAGTAGCATAGTCATCATGATGAAATAAAGCATGCACAGATTATAGGTAGCGTGATACACGATAAGCAGGTGAGGAACAAGGTAACTTGAAGAATTTGAGGTGAGGAAATTAGAAATTCTTCAGTCAAATTCTTAAAACCCTAACGATCAATTTCATCAACAAGTATATGAGGAAATGAAAGGGTTGAGGAAATAGAACCAGATAGCTCGATGAAGACAATGGTTTGATGACCCAGTTCCAACTGTTGTGATAGTCGTACATCTAGTTTGGAGTGGCCTGATATTTAAACTAGAGGACACACAGTCCCAGGACATACAGTCCTTATCGTATTCTCCTTGAGCTAAGGTCACAAAGTCCTCGCCCAACACTCATGGTAAGTCTTCAGGGTAGACTTCCAAAACCCTCACAAACTGGTCACCCGATGATCCATAGTTGACTATTGGATGCTCTAGACCAACATCACTCCGTGATCCTTAATAGACTGTAGGATGCACTAGAACATGACGCCTAACCGTCTGGAAGATAAACAGTCTTCAAAGGTAATAAGCATTGGTTCCACACATGAACAATCTCTTCAGTGATGCTCAATCACTTTGGGTTTGGTGGTTTGGATTTGGGTTTTCCCTCACTGATGATTTTCTCTCAAAGTCCTCGGGGGATGGGTTGCTCTCAAAATGACAAGTGTCAGTTCTCTCTCAGAGCAGCCAACCAACTAGTGGTTGTGGGGGGTGGATATTTATAGCCAAGGTGCAACCTGACATGATAAGATATAAATGCCCCCAATGATATGACTGTTATGTGGATAATATGATTGGGGACAGCTGGCGCTAAGCACAGCAACGGTCGGAATTTCGAACTATGAAATTCCTCAGACTTATCATATTCCTCACTTGTAGGCAATTCGCACTAGCGAAATCCTAACTCCCTAGTCATACCAATTTCCTCAGAGACCAGAAGAACTTTGTCTCTGTCACTAAATAACTTGACTACACTGTAGGAGATTTCCAAAGGCTTCACTTGAAGGATTGGATAGGTTGAGTCTTTTGAGTTGAGCATTAGTTGGAAATTTTCCTTAGTATTACATCGGCCCCCTTTAACAGTACGATGTTTCCTATGAGTAAAAGAAAGAAAATGAAACTACGAAAACAAAAGTCTTCACGCTTCATAGTCCTCATTCATATCTTCAAGGTCACACCAACTTCTTCATTTTCAAAGTCTTTAGGGAATACCAAAGTCTTCAGCAAAGTCTTCAGTTGAAGACATACATTTTTAGGGGTCCATAATCTCCGAATAGATCAAACTCCTCAGCGACTTATAGATCCTGTGTACACTTACAAACACATCATTCTCTTAACCTATAAGTCTTCAATACACGAAAATCACTAAGGGGCACTAGATGCACTTACAATCTCCCCCTTTTTGGCGATTGATGACAAAGAGGTTAAGTTTTCAATGGGGATAAAAATATGAAGTGTAGGTACTGAGTTTGAGGAATTTGATTGCAAGATATAGGAGAACTCCCCCTGAAGATGTGCATATTTGAGGAATTTGCTTTGGACTGCAAATGCACACGACAGGTTAAAAACATGGAGAACCCCCCTATATCTTTTAATTCATACACGCATTTAACATATGATATGAATAATTTGAAATGCATGATGAAAATGGTGTCTGACGAAATTCAGCATGTATGCATAAAGGTAATTTGAGGAAATAGCATGCGGAAAGCAGTTTAAAAGAGTCAGACCACCATCGGACTTAAGCTTACAACTCAACCAACAAAATCTTGACAAGAGCGAGAGTCGTAACTTAAACAAAAAAACAGCCCATATATAGACACCCGCTTGAAGACTAACTCCAATTTTCTCCCTCTTTGTCATCGAAGATCAAAAGGGACGGAAACTGAGGACTAACACCCCTCAGGAATTTCATCTTGATGGTGATGGAGGAGCGCCAGCGTTGTTAGGGTCATTTGTCGATGCAGGGACCACAACAGTGTCGTGAATTTCCTCAGCTTCATCTGCCTCGTGCGATGAAGAATATGAGCTTGTAACTAGCTGAGGAACTTGAACTTTCTTGAATTTCTTCTGAGGAGGACGAGCCCAGTCAAGGTTCTACTCAAGGTCCATCTCCTTTAGTTCTTCAAGAGTCTTGAGGTGAGACAGAATGGCCCAAGTGCGGTTGAAGAATTCATGAAGGTAGTATTGGTTCTTCCTCACAGTGTTGTGTGTGATGGTCATGTCTCGAAGAAGTGAACCAAACTGACACTTGACCCACTTGTGGTTGCGATCAATCTTCTAATGAAGACTTATAACGAGGTCATGATTAGTCATCACATGAGGGACAATTTCTTTAGGATTTTGCGCTGAGGCTTTTGCGGCAGAATCTTGGGTATCAGTGTCATCATTGGTGGAGTAAGATGCAGATTTGCGAAACTGGCCATCCAATGGACGAGTACCTTCATCGATGACATCCTTGCCTTTGCCCTCAACTTAAGTGAGTGTGTGCTTGACGACTTCAATAGGAGGCAGAAAGCCGAAGTGATTCTAAAAGTCAGCCTTGAAGGGAAATGAAGACCTTGATCTAATGAATTTCATGATCCAGGGAGCGTAAGGCTTCAATTCAAATGGAGCTGAAGCTGCATTGGCCAAAGTCGTCAAGAAGAAATCATGATAGTTGATGGGAATCCCATGAATGATGTTGAACAACATATTCTTCATGATGCCCTGCACTTCTTATTCTTCAGAGTTGTGACCCTTCTGAGGACTGAGGGTTTTGGTCAGAATGCGATAGACTATCCTGGGCACATAGAGAAAATCCTTCACAAGAAAGGTAGTCCTTTGAGGTTTTCCAGGAGCAAAAGGCTTCATCAGCACTTGCATCATGTGGTTGGGCAGAGCACTGTTAGTGAATCTAGTGCCCCTTAGTGATTTTGGTGTATTGAAGACTTATAGGTTAAGGAACTAATGTGTTTGTGAGTGTACACAGGCTCTATAAGTCGATGAGGAGTTTCATATATTCAGAGATTATCGACCCCTAAAAATGTATGTCTTCAACTGAAGACTTTGCTGAAGACTTTGGTATTCCCTGAAGACTTTGAAAATGAATAAGTTGGTGTGACCTTGAAGATATGAACGAGGACTATGAAGCGTGAAGACTTTTGTTTTCATAGTTTCCGTTCCTTTCTTTGAGTCATAGGAAACACCATACTGTTAAACGGGGCCAAGGTAATACCAAGGAAAATTTCCAACTAATGCTCAACTCAAAATCCTCAACCTATCCACCCTTCGAGTGAAGCCTTTGGAAATCTCTTGTAGTTCAGTCAAGTTCTTCAGTGACAGAGATGATGTTCTTCTGGTCGTTGATGAAATTGATCTGACTGAGGAGTTAGGATTTCGCTAGTGCGAATTGCCTACAAGTGAGGAACATGATAAGCTTGAGGACTTTCATGGTTCGAAATTCCGACCATTGCTGTGCTTAGCACCAGCTGTCCCCAATCATAACATCCACATAACTGTCATATCATTGGGGGCATTTATGTCTTATCATGTCAGGTTGCAAGGACTTTGAGAGAAAATCATCAGTGAGGAAAAACCCAATCCAAACCACCAAACCCAAAGTGATTGAGCATCACTAAGGAAAATCCTGTGTGGAACCGACGCTTGTTACCTTTGAGGACTGTGCATCCTCCAGACGGTTAGGCGTCATGGTCTAGTGCATCCTGTAGTCAATTGGGGATCACAAAGTGACCTTGGTCTAGAGCATCCAGCAGTAAATTGTGGATCACTGGGTGACCAGTTTGTGAGGGTTTTGGAAGTCTACCCTGAAGACTTACCACGAGTGTTGGGCGAGGACTATGTGACCTTAGCTCAAGGAGAATACGGTAAGGACTGTGTGTCCTGGGACTGTGTGTCCTCTGGTTTAAATACCAGGCCGCTCCAAACCAGACGTATGACTGTCAAAACAGTTGGAACTGGGTCATCAAACTATTATCTTCATCGACCTACCTGGTTCTATTTCCTCAACCCCTCTATTCCTCGTATACTTGTTGATGAAATTGATCGTTACTGGTTGAAGAATTTGACTGAAGACTTTCACAAATTCCTCACCTCTGATTCTTCAAGTTACCTTGTTCATCACTGCTTATCCTGTATCACGCTACTTGTAATCTGTGCATGTTTCATTTCATCATGATAACTATGCTATTACTATGTTCCTCATGCACTTGAGTACTTATTCCGCTACTAGTTATTCATCACATTTCAAATTCCTCAAAGTTGAAATTCCTCAAGTGATGAATTTGTTAAAAACGTCTATTCACCCCCCCTCTAGTCGATATAACGCACTTTCAATTGGTATCAGAGCAGGTACTCCCTTGCTCTGTGTGATTTTGGTTTAACCACCTAGAGTTCTAGTTATGTCGACTGCAGGTATGATCAAGGTTTCCGCGGGCTGTCCTACCTTCGATGGGACAGAGTACCCCTACTAGAAGAACAAGATGCACATGCATCTTGAAGCTATTGACAACAATCTCTGGTATGTTGTGGTGGTGTACCCTCTGTCACTCCCACTGTTGCTGCTGCTGACGTGAAGAGACTCAAGCAATTCGACTCTCAATCGAAGAATATCATATGTGGACATCTGAGCAAAGGTCAGTATGGTAGAGTGGGTGCTTTGGAGACTGCTAAGCTTATCTAGGATAGGATGTCCAAAGTCAACGAAGGTGTTTCCACTCAACATGACTCTCGTGTTGATGTTCTTCGCAATCTCTTCAACCGCTTCAAGAGACTTGACAATGAAAAACTTCAGCAAACCTTTGACCGTCTCACTAATATATCCAATGAGCTTCAAGCACTGGGTGCCACCGATATCACCGACCATGAAGTGGTGAAGAAACTGCTAAGATCTCTTGACTCCTCATTCAATACTCTGGCTTTGATGATTCAAGAACGTGGAGACTACAAGTCTTTTGATCCTGCTGATATACTTGAGAGATTCAATACTCATGAATTCCA
This sequence comes from Hordeum marinum, assembly GCA_022496015.1. Taxonomy (NCBI): domain Eukaryota; kingdom Viridiplantae; phylum Streptophyta; class Magnoliopsida; order Poales; family Poaceae; genus Hordeum; species Hordeum marinum. The sequence continues at coordinate 387,158,097 of CM039673.1, read as the reverse complement.
AAAAGCTGAGAAGAGAGACCTCTACGGGCCAAGCTATGGAAGATCTCATGCTCTGAAGGCAAAAGCAATTTCCTCATTTGAAGAAGAAGATTCTGACAGCAGCCATGGTGATCCTGAAGAACTAAGTCAAGAGCTAGCAATGCTCGTGAGGAAATTCCACAAGTTCTCAAGGAGAGGTGGATTTGGAAAATCATCAAAAAAGTGGTTTGAGGAAATCAGATTCCTCAGAAGACTACAAGAAAAGAACCTGTCATTGTTGCAAGAAGCCTGGTCACATTATCTGTGATTGTCCTCTCTGGGAAAAAGATTCAAAGAAGAAGAAGAAATACAAGGATGATAGTTCTGATGACTCAAAGAAAAAGAAGAAGTCTTCAAGGTCCTCATCTTCAAAGTCCTCAAAGCACAAGAAGAATGGTTCCAGAAAGGCTCGAGCTTTCATTGGGAAGGAAATGGATTCTGAGGAAGAATCTGAACAATATGAACAAGAGGAAGAATCTGAGGTGGAATCAGAATCTGGTGTTGCAAGCCTTTCTCTCGCCACTGCTTTCGTTAGCAAGTCCATCTTCAACGATGAAGAAAATTACTACTCCAATGACTCTGACGTCAGCAAGGATGACTATGCTCCCACCTATTGCTTCATGGCAAAAGGTTCAAAGGTACACAAACGTCATTCCTCTTCTGAATCAAGTGAAGGTGAATCTGATGAATATGTGAAACCTATCTATGCTAAACTTGCTAAACTTGCCACTAAGCTACAAAGTGCACTTGAAAAGCTTCAGAAAATGCTAGACAAAAGTGATGATCCGTTGAACGATGAAGTGGATCGGACTCAAACTCTGTCTGACGATCTTGAAAGTCTTTAGACAAAATATGATAACCTTCAGAGTCATGATATTGACCTCTTAGCCGATCAGGAGAAGCTTTCTTACGAATTTCTTCAAAGAAAGCAAGATCTTGAGAAACTGAGGGTGTCACATGAGGATCTCCAAAGGGAAAACGATTCCTTACTGGCTCAAGAGATGAGTACCGCTCAGGAAGAATTTGTTCCACCTTGTTTGAAATGCATCAAACGTGAAACTGCTAATTCTTCATAGGAATGTTCAAATGCTTCTATTGCTGCAAATTCTTCAACTATTCCCGTGGTCTCAAATTTCTCATCTGAGGATACCACAAGTATCACTGACGAAAATGTAGGGTTAAAGGAATTGTATGTAACAGGCATGTACAAAAGTCTCAAAGGGCATCAAACCCTTTGCGATGTCCTCAAAAAGCAAATTCTAAACAGGAACCCTAGGAAATAGGGTATTGCCTTTGTGAGGAAACTCAACGCTCATGGATCTTACTGGACACCTGAACAGTACCCCAAAACCTCTTGGGTTGCTGCGAAAGTACCTCCTGTAGATCCATCCACTTTATTTGGCTTTACATGTGAAACTTCATATTCCTCTGATGAGTCACTTGACTCCAACTACAAATTCTTCAAAAATCAAAAAGGTGAAGTATTTGCTAGATTTGTTGGAACTAACTGCAGGAATGGTTCTCCTATGAAGAAAATCTGGGTTCCCAAGAGCTACCTACAAAATCTTCAAGTGAATGTCCTCACGACACCACTCATGAAGAACAGGAACCCCAGATCAAATTCCTCACATGGAACAAAGTATTCACTTGGACCAAATTCCTCAATTGGTCAAAAATATCATTCTCTTTCTAATGCATCTGTTTCAGAGGGAAAATCTAAGAGTTTTGAATATGGGCATTATTCTTCAAATCATTATGTTCATAAGTCCTCGAAGAATTTCTCTGCTTATTCATATGAGTACTCTAACCCTTGACCTGTGAAACGAAGCACACTTGCTTCATTGCCTCCCTTCTCATATGGTGCTCGCAGAATGATGAACTCTTTGCCACCTCTCCAGATGTGGGTGGTGAAGAAATTGAACTAATCTCTTATGCAGGGTCAGGTCTCTAGATGAATTTGAACATCTGATGAATTTGCTAGAGACTTGAGGAAATTCTTGAAAGGACGCAAGCTAACTTAGTAGAAATGAATTCCTCATTTCTCATGTCCTCACACTACTTGCTTACTATCTTATGTGATGAAATTCTGTCTGATGAAATTAATGTCATATTCTTCACTCTGAAGCATATGAGTTCGTAAGTCGTACTAATTCATCTGCAGGATTATACTCCATAAGCTACTGAGTGGGTCCTCGATAGTGGATGCACAAACCACATGACTGGTGACAGGAATCTACTGATGAATTTGCTGCTTACTCCATCTCCTGTGAAGCATATCACGTACGCAGACAAAGGAAAAAGCAAGGTATTGGGACTTGGTAAGGTTGCAATCTGAAAGGACCGAACCATGGGTAAGGTGATGTTAATTGAATCCCTCGGGTTCAACCTTATGTCTTTCTCAATGCTTTGTGATCTTGATATGGTTGTTGTATTTGGACAATATTGTTTTTTGTCATCATGGAATCTGACAACTCCAAAGTCTTCGAAGGCTTTAGGAGAGGAGACTTGTATATTGTTGATTTCTCTATAGGTCCTCAACCTGCCACATGCCTACTTGCAAAGTCCTCATAAGGCTGGTTGTGGCATCGACGACTTGGACATGCTGGTATGAGGAACTTGCACACGCTCGTGAAGAAAAAGCACGTCATTGGCATTGAAGGTGTCAAATTCCTCAAGGAACACCTTTCTGGTGCATGTGAGTCTAGGAAGATTACCAGATCCAAGCATCCCTCGAAGACAATCATGACCACGACTCGACCCTTTGAATTGCTTCATATGGATCTCTTTGGCCCCACTCATTACTCCACACTAAAAAATTCTTCAACTTGTATGGCTTTGTCATTGTTGATGATTACCCTCGTTACACTTGGGTGCATATTATTCTGTACAAGACTGAAGTCCAGGATGTCTTCAGACGATTTGCTTCAAGGGCCTCCACAAACTTCGACGTCAAGTTCAAGCATATCAGGAGTGATAATGGGACTGAGTTCAAGAATACCAATCTTGATGAATATGTTGATGAACTTGGTATTACTCATGCATTATCTGCCCCTTATACCCCTCAGCAGAATGGCGTCGTGGAGCACAAGAACAAGACTCTTGTTGAGATGGATCACACCATGCTTGATGAATACAAGACTACTCGTCGCTTATGGACTGAGGCAATTGATACTCCATGCCACATCATCAATAGGGTATATCTTCACAAATTCTTCAAGAAGACTTCATATGAGCTTATGACTGGCAAGAAACCCAATGTAAGTTATCTCAAAGTCTTCGGTGTAAAATGCTGGATTAGAGATCCTAACCATAGTTCTATATTTGCAGAGAAAGCACATGAAGGTTTTATGCTTGGTTATGGAAAGGACTCGCACACCTACAGAGTCTTCAACACCTATCACCACAAGGTTTTTGAAACTGTAGATGTGCGCTTCGATGAAACTGATGGCTCGCAAAGAGAGCACCTGCCTTCTGTGCTATATGAACTGTCTCCCAAGGAATCCATTAAGCTGAAGGCTACTAAAGACGTCATACCCATTGAGGAACTTATTCCATCAAATGAAGACATTCATGTTGATACACCTGAAGAAAATGGCGCTGATGAAAATCCTCAGCCACGTCAACCTGCCCACCCAAGAGTTACAAATGAAGTGCAGATTGACAAAATCATCGATGACATCAATGCACCAGGTCCCCTCAGTCGCTCAAAAGCTTCACATTTGACTAACTTTTGTGGGCACTTTGCCTTCATCTCTATCATATAGCCCACCAAAGTTGATGAAGCATTCAAGGAGCCTGAGTGGATTCAAGCTATGCAAGAGGAATTGCATCAATTCAAGCTCAACAACGTGTGGGAACTTGTCAAGTGGCCAGATCCTCGCGAACATAACATCATAGGTACCAAGTGGATCTACCGCAACAATCAAGATGAAAATGGCCTTGTGGTGACGAATAAGGCTCGTCTAGTAGCTCAAGGCTACACACAAGTTGAAGAAATTGACTTTGATGAAACTTTTGCACCCATTGCTAGACTTGAAGCTATTCACATATTGCTCGCTTATGCCAACCATCATGATATCATCTTATATCAAATGGATGTGAAAAGTGAATTCATCAATGGTAAGCTTGAGGAAGAAGTATATGTTGCTCAACCCCCAGGTTTTGAAGACCCTAAGCGTCCTGACAAAGTCTTCAGACTCAACAAAGCCCTCTATGGCCTCAAGCAGGCCCCTCAGGCGTGGTATGACACTCTGAAGGAATTCCTCATGAAGAAAGGCTTCAAACCTGGTTCACTCGACCCAACTCTTTTCACAAAGTCCTATGACAATGAACTGTTCATATGCCAAATAAATGTAGACGATATTATCTTTGGTTGTACTGACAAACATTACAGTGATGAATTTTCCTATATGATGAGTGAAGAATATCAAATGTCTATGATGGGAGAGTTGAAATTCTTCTTAGGTCTTCAAATTTGTTAGCAAGACAATGGTATCTTCATCTCTCAAGATAAATACCTCAAGGATGTTTTGAGGAAATTCGACATGCAAGATTGCAAAGGCGTCAAAACTCCAATGCCATTAGAAGGCCACCTCTGCACTGACGAAAATGGTAAAGATTTCGATCAGAAGGTATACCGCTCCATGATTGGCTCATTATTGTATCTATGTGCATCTAGGCCTGATATTATCCTAAGTGTTTGCATGTGTGCTCGATTCCAAGTAACACCGAAGGAATCACACCATAAGGCTGTGAAACATATTCTTCGATACTTAGCTCACACACCAACACTTGGATTATGGTATCCCAAGGGCTCAAATCTTCACCTCGTCGGATATTGTGATGCTGACTATGCTGGAGATCGTGTGGATCGCAAGTCAACCTCAGGCACCTGTCATTTCCTCGGACGATCCTTAGTCTGTTGGTCCTCAAAGAAGCAGAACTACGTGTCACTATCTACTGCTCAAGCTGAGTACATTGCTGCTGATCATGTTGTGCTTAGTTGTTGTGGTTAAAGCAAATCCTCAAGGACTACGTCATCAAGTTGAAGAATGTGCCTCTCTACTACGACAATGAGAGTGCCATCAATATTTCTTACAACCCAGTTTAGCATTCCAAGACCAAGCACATCTAGATTCGTCATCACTTTCTTCGAGATCATGTACTCAAGGGCGACATCTCCATCGACCACATCCCCACTGAAGAACAACTGGCCGATATCTTCACAAAGCCCTTGGATGAAAAGAGATTTTGCAAGTTGCGGTGTGAGCTAAATATCTTATAACCTTTGAATGTTCTTTGAAAAAGGACACACATCCTAACACTTATGCAAAATTGATGACTTAGATGTACAACACACGAAGTAACGTTTTTCTTCAATCAATGAAGAATAACCCTCTAAGTGTGAAGAAATTAATGAAGAATTTGATTCTCAGAACCCTACGACAATTGTACGCGGTGTGTGAAGTCATCATTGTTATACGGTGGGTCATGCCACCAACCAAAGTTGAAATTCTTCAAAGTTGAGTTTTTCATCATTTTGCAAATTCTTGAAATTTTCAAATTCCTCAACTTCTCAAATTCATCAACTTCACAAATTCTTCAAACTATGAAATTCATGTTCTTCACTGACTATATATCTATAGATTTGAAGTTTTCAATGTCCTCAACAACATTCACTTATTGCTAATTCTTCAAGTTGATTTTCATCTAAGTGAATTTGATCGGACCCTTTCCCCTCTATGCTAAACTCAATCTAGTCTGTTCGCAAATTCTTCATATGTGATCTACTTTGAAACTCGTTCAAAGTCTTCACCGTGTCCTTGACAGCTGAAGAATTTGCGAACGAAAACTTTGAAATTTTCACTATCAAAATTTTCAGCGTTTCCCGCTCAAATGGTTCCGACTCCCACGACTGGATAACCCACGACCCCCCACTATCGCCACTTCTCAGTATGTGGGTGACTCATGTCGCAAGGAGAGCAAGGGTGAGGGGCAATCCTGTCCAAAATATTTGGGTGGATTGGTTTTCACTTCCACTATAAATACCCCTCCCCTTTCACTGTACTCGGTTACTCACTTCCTCTCTCTCCCGAGCTCCGACCTAGCGCCTCCAATAAAATCATCGCCGCCGGTGTGGAAGAGCTTCACTGCCTCGACCTCACCGTCGCCATACTCGCATCGGCCGCGGAAGTCTTCATCCCGCCGCCGCTATAGCTGTCTCCCTCTGCCAAGCTAGGGCATGGGAGATCTGGACAGACGAACTTCCAATCTCATTCCCTAGTTCGTCGTGTTCATCATCAGGGTAAATAAAATTTATTTTTACTACCCTTAATTGATCTTCAAGTTTTCCTAAATCTTCAGAAAGGTGTTTATTCTTCAAGAATCTCATTCTAAAGCACCTTACATGTTTATTCACTTGATGATTTTCTCTAAGTTATGATTTTCTTCAAGATTCCTCAATTGTGTGAATCCTCAAATTTGCACAACTCTGGAGCCTAAGACAAACAACACTTAGTGAAATTCCTCAAGACACCAATGGTCAAATTCCTCACACCTATTTTTATTGAAAAATTTCTGAGAACGCATATGACCTCTTCAAATTCCTCGCACCTATACTCTTTTCACAGGTACAAACATGTCCGCTGATGAATCACTAGGTTCTCATCAACTTAACTCATTTGCAGCGTTTCTTGAAGAAAAACTATGCACTTCTTCAGAATCCTCAAGAACTCAAATTCCTCAGCTCAAGAAAATGGCTGATGGAAAGAAACCTCAGAAAGGTGGAAAGAAAGCTGAACAGAATACATCATTTGAGATACCTGAACATTTGTATGCTGGCTACTGTACACCTGGTGAAGCCATTCATGGCAAAGAGACAAAATAACAGAGGAAAATCAGAATTCAGAGGCTTAAACGGAGATGGGTGAGGGAATGGAAGGAGTATCGCTATGTTACTCCCAAATACATGAAGAAATTTGCTCTCAAACCCCCATGCAATAGGCCTCCTCCAGCCGATGATCAAGAGGTTGATCCCTCAAGCATTGCTCAGGGTGAAGACTTCCCAGATGAATGGAAAAAGCATCAACTCAAACTACAGAGAGCTGTAGAAGCTGCAGTGAGGAAATTCAATGAAGACTCTGCTGTTGCTGCCACTGCCAGAGCCTCATCTAGTGCTCCGAAGAAATCGATGATGAAGAAATCTGCTGTGAAACCAACTTCTTCAACTTCAAAGTCACCAGAGTAGATTCCTCAAGTTGAAAGACCTCAGTCTTCAAAGGTCTCAACAGCTGTCTCTGTTGCTGCTCAATCCTCTGCTGCGGCTACAAAGTCCTCAACTCCTATACATCTGGCATCATGCAAGAGGACGGAGGGATTCTCAAAAGTTCCAAAGATCTCAGCAAGCCCCTCTACTACAGCAAAGTCTTCAACAAGTCTGACATTTTTGAAACTAAAGAGAATCGCTGGACGAGGTCAAAAACCAAGTCCTCATACAAGCAAAGCTGTGGTAACAGTACCCTTAGGATCTGAGGATGATGATGAAGCTGATGATGAAGAGCTTGAACAAATCATCAGAGAGAGCCAGCAAAAGGCTGCATCAGCCAAAGGCAGCTCTGTTCCACTTCTACTGGACCCCCAGATGATCCTCATTTTCATTGATATATGGCATGAGGATCCAAACACCCACTTTCTTCACTAAACCTGCCTCTTGGTGTGGACCATGTCCTCGCCCACTTCATTTCTGAAGAAAAATGGAAAAGAGAACAAGCTCAAAGAGCAAAGAGGAATAGGGCTCAGAAGGAAAAGTTTCTGAGAGACAATGTGATGAACTTGACTCCAAATCAACACGTCACAGTTTGGTCTGAAATTTGCTCCCTCTCTAAGGATCAAGAAAGGTATGATGCTCAATGGAAAGGCACTAAAGTGAGACTCGTCAGGGCTGCTCAAGCTATTGTGAAGGATCACAACACAAGAGTTACATCTCGATCGCAACCATCAATTCCTCAGGCTAATGAAATTGCTCATCCTGCTAATGAAAATGCTCTTGCACCTGAAGAAACAGCAAGCGCTGCTGAAGCAAGTCAGACCGCTGTTGACCATGCCAGGACAACCTCCATTGTTGTGCCTGAAGAAACTGACAGGCAAGCTGAAGCTTTTGCTGCGCCTGAAGAAACTGAACCCACCAGGACGACTCCATTGGTCATGCCTGAAGAAGCTACGGCTGCTGAGGAAAAGACTGTAAAGAGAGAAGCATGAGTGTCAGAGTCCTCAGCTGTGAACAGGTTGAAGACTATGACAAGTTCTTCAACTGGACCCATTGACGCTACTCCAATCTCCTCTACACCTGCCTATGAAATCATCCCATTTGGGGTTGACCATGTCATCGCAGATGAAGAAAATGAAGATCATTCTACTGCTTCGACAGAGCAGATTGATGAAGAAATTGAAGTTGAAGACAATGCTTCAACTCCCCAGGTATCATCACCCTAGCCTCAGTTCACTTCTGAAGAGGCTGGTGTTGAAGAAATTGATGAGGATGTAGACATTGGCAATACAACGCCTTTCATCAACGATGAATATTGGGAATCAGCTCACCCAAATTCACCAATGACTACTCCTTTGTCACAGATTCCTCTGTCCCCTGCCCAGACCGAAGAACTTCATGAAGGATCTGTTGACTTGACCTCCCAAGTCACTGAAGAAACTCCAGCTGCAACAGCTGATGACATTGCTGCCTCACCAGCCACTGAGGAAACAACTCTACAAATTCTTCAGTCTGAAGAAATTCCTCCTATGCCAAAGGAAATCAAGGGCCGCTTCAAGACAAATATTCAACCAAAGCCTAGAATGCCACTCAAAGGCTCAACGCGCCCCAAATTCCTCAAAAGGAATTTCTTCAATAAGCGCATGTTCTTCACAGGTGCCAATGCATATGACTTAGCAAGGGCCAGACGAAGAAGATTCTGGACTGCCACTCAGCTGAACTACTATGCATCAGTCTTGTTCGAAAAGAAGAAAGTCTTCGAGCACCACCAAATTCCTCATGCTGACATGGAAACACTTCCATCATTCACGCCGGTGCTCCAAGTTCTTCATGATGCAGGCATTCTTCCCTTCTGCGTAGACATCTGCGACTGGAATCAAGAACTTATTCTTCAGTTCTATGCAACACTGCACATCAGTGGAAATGCTTCAGACATCAACTCTTGGGTGTTGGACTGGATCACTGGATCAACTCACTTCACTGCTCAAGGATCTGAATTGCTTCAGTCTGTCCCAGTGCCAATTCCTTCAGATGAAGCTCGTCGACTGTTTGATGAACCTTCACTTCCTAATCAACTGATGCAAGTGCTGATGAAGCAATTGGCTCCTAGAAAGCCTCAAAGGAAAATCTTCTTAGTGAAGGATTTGCTGTATGTGCCAAGGACAGTCTACCGCATTCTCACGAACACTCTATGTCCTCAGTAGGGCCACAACTCTGAAGAAGAGGAAGTGGATGGATTCATGAAGAATATGTTGTTCAACATCATTCATGGGATTCCCATCAACTTCCACAATTTCTTCATGAGGACATTGGCAAGTGCTGCTTTAGCTCCATTTGAACAGAAGCCTTATGCACCTTGGATCATGAAATTCATCAGGGCAAAGCCCTCAGTTCCCTTCAAGGCTGATTTCCAGAATCCTTTTGGCTTCCTGCTTCCAATCGAAGTCATCAAGAGCACAATTGACTCAGTGGAAGGAAAAGGCAAGGTTGTCATTGATGAAGGCTCAGTACAAGAAAGAGCATTACTTGAAGAAGAATGTTCTGAATCTATCTCCCGAGGAACTTGTGAAGGTGCGGTCTGAGATCAAAAGCCTCAATGAGGAATTCAATTCATACTATGCTGATTGGCAAGGTGCCAAGGTTCACTTCGTCAACATTGCTGAAAAAGTCATCACTGATAACAACTCAAGGGTTGCATCTCGCCCCCAGCAAAAAATTCCTCACGCTGAGGAAACTGCTCAACCTACTGAGGAAACTGCTAGCGCTGCCGAAGAAAGTCAGACCGCTGAAGAACCTGCCAGGGCACCCTCCAATGGTGCGCCTGATGAATCCGAACCGACAAGGACGACTACATCAGTCGTGCCTGAAGAATCTGTACCACCCTCACCTTTAGCTGACTTAGCCAAATGATCAAAGGTGAAGACAATAAACCTTCCGTCTACATCAGAAGTGAACAAAACTAAGGCTGCTGAGAAGAAGGCACTAAAGAGAAAAGCTTCAACTTTAGATTCCTCAGCCGTGAAGAAGTTGAAGATTCTGCCAAAATCTTCATCTGAACCATTAGATGCCACACCAAACTCCTCAGCACCAGCCTATTGTTGGAAATATGCCCTAGAGGCAATAATAAAATGGTTATTATTGTATTTCCTTGTTCATGATAATTGTCTATTGTTCATTCTATAATTGTGTTAACGGGAAACGGTAATGCATGTGTGAATACATAGACCACAATGTGTCCCTAGTGAGCCTCTAGTTGGCTAGTTCGTTGATCAATAGATGGTCACGGTTTCATGACCATGGACATTGGATGTCGTTGATAACGGGATCACATCATTAGGAGAATGCTGTGATGGACAAGACCCAATCCTAAGCATAGCACAAGACCATGTAGTTCGTCTACTAAAGCTTTTCCAGTGTCAAGTATCATTTCCTTAGACCATGAGATTGTGCAACTCCTGGATACCGTAGGAATGCTTTGGGTGTGCCAAACATCACAGCGTAACTAGGTGGCTATAAAGGTGCACTACGGGTATCTCCGAAAGTGTCTGTTGGGTTGGCACGAATCGAGACTGGGATTTGTCACTTCGATGACGGTGAGGTATCTGTGGGCCCACTCGGTAAGACATCATAATAATGAGCTCAATGTGACTAAGGAGTTAGCCACCGGATTATGTAGTACAGAACGAGTAAAGAGACTTGCTGGTAATGAGATTGAACAAGGTATAGGGATACTGACAATCGAATCTCGGGCAAGTATCATATCGATAGACAAAGGGAATTGTATATGGGATTGATTGAATCCCCGACATCGTGGTTCATCTGATGAGATCATCGTGGAGCATGTGGGAGCCAACACGGGTATCTAGATCCCGCTGTTGGTTATTGACCGGAGAGGTGTCTCGGTCATGTCTACGTGTCTCCCGAACCCGTAGGGTCTACACACTTAAGGTTCGATGATGCTAGGGTTATAGGGAAATAGTGTAGGTGGTTACCGAAGGTAGTTAGGAGTCCTAGATGAGATCCCAGACGTCACGAGGAGTTCCGGAATGGTCCGGAGACAAAGATTGATATATAGGAAGTGAGGATTTGGCCACCGGATGTGTTTCGGGAATTATCGGTAACGTACCGGGACCACCGGAAGGGTTCCGGGGGTCCACCAAGTGGGGCCACTAGCCTCAGAGGGCTGCGTGGCCCGAGAGTGGAAGGGACCATCCCCAGAGTGGGTTCATGCACCCTCCGCTCTGGCCCAAGGTGCAGGAAAGGTGGGAGGGAGGGGAAACCCTAGACCCAGATGGGCCTAAGGCCCACTAGGGTTGCGCCCTCCCCCTCTCCCCTCTTGGCCGCCGGCCAAAGGCCATCTAGGGCTGCCGCACCACCCTAGGGTGGGAACCCTAGGGTCTGCGCACCCTCCTCCCCTCCTCCTATATATAGTAGGGTTTTTGGGGGCTGCCAACACACGAGTTCCTCTCCTCTTGGTGCAGCCCTACTCCTCCCTCTCCTAGTTCTTCGTAGCGCTTGGTGATGCCCTGCCGGAGACCACGCTGCTCCACCGTCACCACGTCGTCGTGCTGCCAGAGCTCTTCCCCAACCTCTCCTTCCTCCTTGCTGGATCAAGGCATAGGAGACGTCACCGGGTTGTACGTGTGTTGAACGCGGAGGCGCTGTTGTTTGGCGCTGAGATCGGAGTCTACCGCGATCTGAATCGCTACGAGTACGATTCCACCAACCGCATTCTTGTAACGCTTCCGCTTAGCGATCTTCAAAGGTATGAAGATGCAATATCTCCCCACTCGTTGCTGGTTTCTCCATAGATAGATATTGCTCATCGTAGGAATTTTTTTGATTTACTACTACATCTCCCAACAGTGGCATCATGAGCTAGGTCTATGCGTAGAATCTATGCACGAGTAGAACACAAAGTAGTTGTGGGCGTCGATCTTGTTAATTTTCTTACCACTACTAGTCTTATCTTGATTCGGCAGTATTGTGGGATGAAATGGCCCGGACCAACTTTACACGTATGCTTACGTGAGACCGGTTCCACCGCTTGACTTGTTGCATAAGGTGGCTAGCGGGTGTCTGTCTCTCCCACCTTAGTCGGATTGGATTCGATGAAAAAGGTCCTTATGAAGGGTAAATATAAATTGGCATATCATGTTGTGGTTTTGGCGTAGGTAAGAAACGTTCTTGCTAGAAACCTATAGCAGCCACGTAAAAACTTGCAACTACAAATTGGAGGACGTCTAACTTGTTTTTGCAGCATATGCCTTGTGATGTGATATGGCCAAAGGATGTGATGTGATGCATTGTGATGTATGAGATTGATCATGTTCTTGTAATAGGATTCACGACTTGCATGTCGATGAGTATGACACCTGGCAGGAGCCATAGGAGTTGTCTTATTTTATTGTATGACCTGCATGTCAATCATAAACGCCATGTAATTACTTTACTTTATTGCTAAACGTTAGCCATAGTAGTAGAAGTAATAGTTGGCGAGACAACTTCATGAAGACACGATGATGGAGATCATGATGATGGAGATCATGGTGTTGTGCCGGTGACAGTGATGATCATGGTGCCCGAAGATGGAGATCAGAGGAGCAAGATGATATTGGCCATATCATGTCACTATATTGATTTCATGTGATGTTTATCATGCTTACATCTTATTTGCTTAGAACGACGGTAGTAAATAAGATGATCTCTCAATAAATTTTCAAGAAATGTGTTCACCCTAACTGTGCACCGTTGCTAAGGATCGTTGTTCCGAAGCACCACGTGATGATCGGGTGTGATAGGTTCTAACGTTCGCATACAACGGGTGTAAGCCATAATTACACACGCGAAACACTTAGGTTGACTTGACGAGCCTAGCATGTACAGACATGGCCTCGGAACACGGAAGACCGAAAGGTCGAACATGAGTCGTATAGAAGATACGATCAACATGGAGATGTTCACCATGGATGACTAGTCCGTCTCACGTGATGATTGGACACGGGATAGTTGACATGGATCATGTATCACTTGGATGACTAGAGAGATATCTATCTAAGTGGGAGTTCATTAAATAATTTGATTATGTGAACTTAATTATCATGACCTTAGTCTAAAATTGTCTTTACAATCTATATTGTAGATCCATTAGCCAATGCTAATGTCACCCTCAACTTCAATGCGTTCCTAGAGAAAACCAAGCTGAAAGATGATGGAAGAAACTATGCAGACTGGGTCCGTGGCTTGAGGATCATCCTCATAGCTTCCAAAAGATTGTATGTCCTTGATGCACCGCTAGGTGACCCACCCATTTTCCCAGTGGACCAAGACGTTACGAACGCTTGGCAGTCATGCTACGATGATTACTCCCTTGTTCAGTGCAGCATGCTTTACAGTTTAGAACCAAGGCTCCAAAAGCGTTTTGAGCAACACAGAGCATATGAGATGTTCCAAGAGCTGAAACTGGTTTTCCAAGCTCATCCCCGGGTCGAGAGATATGAAGTCTCCGACAAGTTCTTCAGCTGTAAGATGGAGGAGAATAGTTCTGTCAGTGAGCACATACTCAAAATGTCTGGGTTGCACAACCGCTTGACTCAGCTGGGAGTTAATCTCCCGGATGACTCGGTTATTGACAGAATCCTCCAGTCGCTTCCACCTAGCTACAAGAGCTTTGTGATGAACTACAACATGCAGGGGATGGAGAAGTCCATTCCTGAGTTGTACTCGATGCTGAAATCAACGGAGGTCGAGATCAAAAAGGAGCATCAAGTGTTGATTGTCAATAAGACCACTAGTTTCAAGAAAGACAAGGGTAAGAAGAACTTCAAGAAGGACGACAAAGCTGTTGCCGCGCCCGGTAAGCAAGTTTCCGGGAAGAAGAACAAGAATGGACCCAAGCCTAAGACTGAGTGCTTTCATTGCAAGGGTACTAGTCACTGGATGCGGAACTGCCCCAAGTACTTAGCCGATAAGAAGGCCGGGAACTTTAAAGGTATATGTGATATACTTGTTATTGATGTGTACCTAACCAGCACTCGTAGTAGCTCCAGGGTATTTGATACCAGTGTAGTTGCTCACATTTGTAACTCCAAGCAGGAGCTGCGGAATAAGTGGAGGCTGGCAAAGGACGAGGTGAGGATGCGCCTCAGGAATGGTTCCAAGGTCGATGTGATCGCCGTCGGCACGCTACCTCTACATCTACCTTCGGGATTAGTTTTAAACCTCATTAATTGTTATTTAGTCCCAGCTTTGAGCATGAAAATTGTATCTGGATCTCGCTTGATGCGAGATGGCTACTCATTTAAATATGAGAATAATGGTTGCTCTACTTATATGAGAGAAATGTTTTATGGTCATGCTCCGCTGGTCAATGGTTTGTTTTTAATGAATCTCGAACGTGATGTTACACATGTCCATAGTGTGAGTACCAAAAAGTGTAAGGTTGATAACGATAGTCCCACTTACATGTGGCACTGCCGCCTTGGTCATATTGTTGTCAAACGCATGAAGATGCTCCATGTTGATGGACTTTTGGAGTCTCTTGATTTCGAATCATTTGACACGTGCGAACCATGCCTCATGGGAAAGATGACCAAGACTCCGTTCTTCGGAACAATGGAGCGAGCAACTGACTTGTTGGAGATAATATAGACCGATGTATGCGGTCCAATGAGCGTCGAGGCTCGCGGTGGCTACCGTTATGTTCTCACCCTCACTGATGACTTGAGCAGATATGGGTATGTCTACTTAATTAAACACAAGTCTGAAACCTTCGAAAGGTTCAAGGAATTTTAGAGTGAGGTAGAGAATCAACATGACAGGAAAATAAAGTGCCTACGATCTGATTGTGGCGGAGAATATTTAATTCACAAGTTTGGTACGCACCTAAGGAAATGTGGAATTGTTTCACAACTCACGCCGCCTGGCACACCTCAGCGAAATGGTGTGTCTGAACGTCGTAATCGCACTCTATTGGATATGGTGTGATCTATGATGTCTCTTACCGACTTACCGCTATGATTTTGGGATATGCATTAGAGACTGCCGCATTCACTTTAAATAGGGCACCGTCAAAGTCCGTTGAGACGACACCGTATGAATTATGGTTTGGAAAGAAACCTAAGCTGTCGTTTCTAAAAGTTTGGGGATGCGATGCTTATGTGAAGAAACTTCAACCTGAGAAGCTCGAACCCAAAGCGGAAAAGTGCGTCTTCATAGGACATCCCAAAGAGACTATTGGGTATACCTTCTACCTCAGATCCGAAGGCAAAGTCTTTGTTGCCAAGAATGGATCCTTTCTTGAGAAAGAGTTTCTCTCGAAAGAAGTAAGTGGGAGGAAAATAGAACTTGATGAGGTAATTGTACCTCCACTTGAACCGGAGAGTAGCTCAGCATATGAAGTTGTTTCTGTGGATCCTACACCGGCTGGAGAGGAAGTTAATGATGATGATCATGAAACTTCAGATCAAGTTACTATTGAACGTCGAAGGTCCACTAGGACACGTTCTGCACCAGAGTGGTACGGCAACCCTATCCTAGAGATCATGTTGTTGGACTACGGTAAACCTTCGAACTATGAAGAAGCAATGGCGGGTCCGGATTCCAACAAATGGCTTGAAGCCATGAAATCCGAGATAGGATCCATGTATGAGAACAAAGTGTGGACTTTGGTGGACTTGCCTGATGATGAGAGATCCATTGAAAATAAATGGATCTTTAAGAAGAAGACTGACATGGATGGTAATGTGACCGTCTATAAGGCTTGGCTTGTCGCTAAGGGTTATCGTCAAGTTCAAGGAGTTGACTACGATGAGACGTTCTCACCCGTAGCGATGCTGAAGTCTGTACGAATCATGTTAACAATTGCCGCATTTTATGATTACGAGATCTGGCAAATGGACGTCAAAACGGCATTCCTTAATGGCTTCCTTAAGAAAGAACTGTATATGATGCAGTCAGAAGGTTTTGTCGATCCTAAAGATGCTAACAAAGTATGCAAGCTCCAATGCTCCATCTATGGGCTGGTGCAAGCATCTCAGAGTTGGAACATTCACTTTAATGAGGTGATTAAAGCGTTTGGGTTTGTACAGATTTATGGAGAACCCTGTATTTACAAGAAAGTGAGTGGGAGCTCTATAGCATTTCTCATATTATATCTGGATGACATACTAATAATGGGAAATGATATAGAACTATTGGAAAGTGTAAAGACCTACTTGAATAAATGTTTTTGAATAAAGGACCTTGGAGAAGCTGCTTACATATTAGGTATTAAGATCTATAGAGATAGATCGAAACGCCTCATAGGTCTTTCACAAAGCACATACCTTGAAAAGATATTGAAGAAGTTCAATATGGATCAGTCAAAGAAGGGGTTCTTGCCTGTGTTAGAGGGTGTGAGATTGAGTACGACTCAATGCCTGACGACGGCAAAAGATAGAGAAGACATGAGTGTCATCCCCTATGCTTCAGCCATAGGCTCTATTATGTATGCCATGCTGTGTACTAGACCTGATTTGAACCTTGCCATAAGTTTGGTAGGGAGGTACCAAAGTGATCCCGGAGCGGAACACTAGACGGCGGTCAAGAATATCCTGAAGTACCTGAAAAGGACAAAGGACATGTTTCTCGTATATGGAGGTGCCGAAGAGGTCGTCGTAAAGGGTTACGTCTATGCTAGCTTCGACACAGATCCGGACGACTCCAAGTCGCAAACCGGATACATGTATACTTTGAATAGAGGGGCAGTTAGCTGGTGCAGCAACAAGCAAAGCATCGTGGCGGCATCTACATGTGAATTGGAGTACATAGATTCTTCGGAAGTAGCAAAGGAAGGAGTCTGGATGAAGGAGTTCGTCACCGACCTAAGAGTAATTGCAAGTGCGTCAGACCCGATGACTCTATTCTGTGACAACACTGGAGCTATTGCCCTTGCGAAGGAGCCGAGGTTTTACTAGAAGACAAGACACATCAAGTGCCGCTTCAACTCCATATGTGATTACATTCAGGAGGGAGATATAGATATTTGTAAAGTGCATACGGATCTGAATGTCGCAGACCCGTTGACTAAACCTCTCTCACGAGCAAAACATGATCAACACCAGAATGCTATGGGTGTTCGATTCATCACAATGTAACTAGATTATTGACTCTAGTGCAAGTGGGAGACTGTTGGAAATATGCCCTAGAGGCAATAGTAAAATGGTTATTATTGTATTTCCTTGTTCATGATAATTGTCTATTGTTCATGCTATAATTGTGTTAACCGGAAACCGTAATGCATGTGTGAATACATAGACCACAATGTCTCCCTAGTGAGCCTCTATTTGGCTAGCTCGTTGATCAATAGATGGTCACGGTTTCATGACCATGGACATTGGATGTCGTTGATAACGGGATCACATCATTAGGAGAATGTTGTGATGGACAAGACCCAATCCTAAGCATATCACAAGATCGTGTAGTTCGTCTGCTAAAGCTTTTCCAATATCAAGTATCATTTCCTTAGACCATGAGATTGTGCAACTCTCGGATACTGTAGGAATGCTTTGGGTGTGCCAAACGTCACAACATAACTGGACGGCTATAAAGGTGCACTACGGGTATCTTGGAAAGTGTCTATTGGGTTGGCACGAATCGAGACTGGGATTTGTCACTCCGTATGACGGAGAGGTATCTCTAGGCCCACTCAGTAAGACATCATCATAATGAGCTCAATGTGACTAAGGATTTAGCAACGGGATGATTTACTACCGAACAAGTAAAGAGACTTGCTGGTAACAAGATTGAACAAGGTATAGGGATACCGACGATCGAATCTCGGGCAAGTATCATACCGATAGACAAAGGGAATTATATATGAGATTGATTGAATCCCCGAGATCGTGGTTCATCCAATGAGATCATCATGGAGCATGTGGGAGCCAACATGGGTATCCAGATCCCGCTGTTGGTTATTGACCAGAGAGGTGTCTCGGTCATGTCTACGTGTCTCCCGAACCTGTAGGGTCTACACACTTAAGGTTCAATGAGGCTAGGGTTATTGGGAAATAGTGTACATGGTTATCGAAGGCAGTTCGGAGTCCCATATGAGATCCCGGACATCACGAGGAGTTCCGGAATGGTTTGGAGACAAAGATTGATATATAGGAAGTGAGGATTTGGTCATCGGAAGTGTTTCGGGAATTACCGGTAACGTACCGGGACCACCGGAAGGGTTCCGGGGGTCCACCAAGTGGGGTCACCAGCCCCAGAGGGCTGTGTGGGCCGAGAGTGGAAGCTACCAGCCCAGAGTGGGCTGGTGCGCCCTCCACCCTGGCCCAAGGCGCATGAAAGGTGGGAGGGAGGGGAAACCCTAGACCCAGATGGGCCTAAGGCCCACTAGGGCTGCACCCTCCCCCTCTCCCCTCTTGGCCGCAGGCCAAAGGCCATCTAGGGATGCCGCACCACCCTAGACTGGGAACCCTAGGGGCTGCGCACCCTCCTCCCCTCCTCCTATATATAGTGGGGGTTTTGGGGGGCTGCCAACACACGAGTTCCTCTCCTCTTGGCGGAGCCCTACTCCTCCCCCTCCTTGTTCTTCATAGCGCTTGGCGAAGCCCTGTCGGAGACCACACTGCTCCACCGTCACCACGCCGTCGTGCTGCCGAAGCTCTTCCCCAACCTCTCCTTCCTCCTTGCTGGGTTGTACGTGTGTTGAATGCGGAGGCACCAGCCTCTCCAACCTCTCCCAAAATCTTCAACTGAACCATTAGATACCACACCAAACTCCTCAGCACCAGCCTAGATCATTCTGTTTGGCATTGACTATGTCATCCCAGATGAAGAAGATGAAGAAGATCATTCTGCTGCTTCGACAAAGCAGATTGATGAAGACATTGAAGTTGAAGCAAATTCTTCAACTCTACAGGTATCATCGCCCTAGCCTCAGTTCACTGCTGAAGAGGCCGTCGTTGAAGAAATTGATGAGGATGTAGACATTGGCAATACAACTCCTATCATCAACGATGAATATTGGGAAACTGCTCACCCAAATTCACCAATGACCACTCCTCTGTCAGAGATTCCTCAGTCCCCAGCCCAGACTGAAGAAATTCATGAAGAATCTGATGACTTGGCCGCTCGAGCCATTTAAGGAATTCTAGCTGCATCAACTGATGACTTTCTTCTCCACGTGCCACTGAGGACACAACTCCACAAATTCCTCAGTCTGAAGAAATTCCTCCCATGCCGAAGGTTGAGGAATCTGAAGTTGAAGCTTTTGTCTTTAGTGCCTTCTTCTCAGCAGCCTTAGTTTTGTTCACTTTTGATACAAGAATTCTTCCCTTCTACGTGGACAGCTGCGATTGGAATGAAGAACTCATTCTTCAATTCTATGCCACTCTGCACATCAGAGGCGATGCTTCTGACATCAACTCCTAGGTCTTGGACTGGATGACCGGATCAACTCATCTCACTTCTCAAGCATCTGAATTACTTCGGTCTGTCCCAGTGCCAATTCCTTCAGAAGAAGCTTGTCATCTGTTTGATGAACCAGCTCTTCCAAATCAAGTGTTGCAAGTGCTGATGAAGCCTTTGGCTCCTGGAAAGCCTCAACGGACAACCTTCCTTGTGAAGGATTTGCTCTATGTGCCCAAGATGGTCTGCCGCATTTTCACCAATACTTTATGTCCTCAGAAGGGCCACAACTCTGAAGAAAAGGAAGTGGAGGGAGTCATGAAGAATATGTTGTTCAACATCATTCATGGGATTCCCATCAACTTCCATAATTTCTTCATGAGGACATTGGTGAATGCTGCTCTAGCCCCATTTGAACTGAACCCTTATGCACCTTGGATCATGAAGTTCATCAGGTCAAAGTCTTCAGTTCCCTTCAAGGCGGACTTTTAGAATCATTTCTGCTTCTTGCCCCCGATTGAAGTCCTCAAGAGCACAATTGCCTCATTTGAAGGAAAAGGCAAGACTGTCATTGATGAAGGCACTCGTCCATTGGATGGTCAGTTTCGCAAAGCTGCATCCTTCTCCACCAATGATGACACTTCAACTCTGGACTCAGAAGAAAAGGCCTCAGCACAAAAGCCTCAAGAGTCTGCCCCTCATGTGATGGCTGATCGTGAGCTTCTCATAAGTCTTCATCAGAAGGTTGATCGCAATCACAAGTGGGTGAAGTGTCAGTTGGCTTCCATAGTTCAGAACATGACTGTGACGCAGAACTCAGTGAAGAAAAATCACTTTATGTGAATTAAATCCTCAACCACACTTGGGCCATTCTGTCTCACCTCAAGACTCCTGAAGAACTGAAGGAGCTGGATCTTTAGGAAAATCTTGACTGGGCTTGTCAACCACAGAAGAAATTCAAGAAAGTTCAAGTTCCTCAGCTACTACCAAGTTCCTATTCTTCATCGCGCGAGATGGATGAAGCTGAGGACATTGACGACACTGCGGCAGGCCCTGCATCGACAAACGACCCCGACAACGCTGGCGCTCCTTCCTCACCAACACGATGAAATTCTTCAAGGGGCGTCAGTCCTCACTTTTTCGCCCCTTTTGGTCTTTGATGAAAAATGGGGAGAAAATTTGAGTTAGTCTTCAAGCGGGTCACTATATATGGTCTGATTTTGTTTAAGTTACAACTCTCGCTCTTCTGAAGCTTTTGTTGATTGAGTTGTAAACTTAAGTTTGATGGTGGTCTGACTCTTTTGAACTGCTTTACGCATGCTTATTTCCTCAAGTATCTTAATGCATGCATGCTGAATTTCGTCAGACACCATTTTCATCATGCATTTTAAAATTCTTCATATCATATGTTTAAATACGTGTATGAATTACAAGATATAGGGGGAGTTCTCCATGTTTTTAACCTGCCATGTGCATTTGCAGTCCAAAGAAAAGTCCTCAAATATGCACATCTTCAGGGGGAGTTCTTCTATATCTTGCAATGAATTCCTCAAACTCATTATTTACACTTCATAGTATTATTCCCGTTGTAAACTTAACCTATTTGTCATCAACCACCAAAAAGGGGGAGATTGTTAGTGCATCTAGTGCCCCTTAGTGATTTTGGTGTATTGAAGACTTATAGGTTAAGGAACTAATGTGTTCGTGAGTGTACACAGGCTCTGTAAGTCGATGAGGAGTTTGATATATTCGGGGATTATCGACCCCTAAAAATGTATGTCTTCAACTAACGACTTTGGTGAAGACTTTGGTATTCCCTGAAGACTTTGAAAATGAAGAAGTTGGTGTGACCTTGAAGATATGGACGAGGACTATGAAGCGTGAAGACTTTTGTTTTCGTAGTTTCATTTCCTTTCTTTGAGTCATAGGAAACACCGTACTGTTAAAGGGGGCCGAGGTAATACTAAGGAAAATTTCCAACTAATGCTCAACTCAAAATCCTCAACCTATCCAATCCTTCGAGTGAAGCCTTTGGAAATCTCTTGCAGTTCAGTCAAGTTCTTCAGTGATAGAGATGATGTTCTTCTGGTCTCTGATGAAATTGATCTGACTAAGGAGTTAGGATTTTGCTAGTGCGAATTCCCTACAGGTGAGGAACATGATAAGCCTGAGGACTTTCATGGTTCGAAATTCTGACCGTTGTTGCCCTTAGCGCCAGCTGTCCCCAATCATAACATCCACATAATGGTCATATCATTGGGGGAATTTATGTCTTATCACGTCAGGTTGCGCCCTGGCTATAAATAGCCACGCCCACAACCACTAGTTGGTTGGTTGCTCCGAGAGAGAACTGACACTTGTCATTCAAGAGCAACCCATCCTCCGAGGACTTTGAGAGAAAATCATCAGTAAGGAAAAACCCAAATTCAAACCACCAAACCCAAAGTGATTGAGCTTCACTGAAGAAATTCCTGTGTGGAACCGACGCTTGTTACCTTTGAGGATTGTGCATCCTCCAGACGGTTAGGCGTCATGGTCTAGTGCATCTTGTAGTCAATTGGGGATCACGAAGTGACCTTGGTCTAGAGCATCCAGCAGTAAATTGTGGATCGCCGGGTGACCAGTTTGTGAGGGTTTTGGAAGTCTACCCTGAAGACTTACCACAAGTGTTGGGCGAGGACTGTGTGACCTTAGCTCAAGCAGAATACGGTAAGGACTGTGTGTCCTGGGACTATGTGTCCTCTGGTTTAAGTACCAGCCCACTCCAAACCAGACGTATGATTGACACAGCAGTTGGAACTGGGTCATCAAACCATTGTCTTCATCGAGCTACCTGGTTCTATTTCCTCAACCCCTCTATTCCTCGTATACTTGTTGATGAAATTGATCGTTAGTGGTTGAAGAATTTGACTGAAGACTTTCACAATTTCCTCACCTCAAATTCTTCAAGTTACCTTGTTCATCACTTCTTATCCTATATCACACTACGTGTAATTTGTGCATGTTCATTGCATCATCATGACTATGTTGTTGCCATGTTCCTCATGCACTTAGGTACTTGTTCTGCTGGTAGTTATTCATCACATTTCAAATTCCTCAAAGTTGAAATTCCTCAAGTGATGAATTTATAAAAATCGCCTATTCACCCCCCTCTAGTCGATATAACGCACTTTCAAGCGTGCGTTCATCAAATAGGCATCTTGCTCCTTCTGAGGGAATTGGGATTGGCACAACTCAAAGCAATTCTAAGGCTGGGGCAGTGTAGTGAGTTGATCCTGTCATCCAGTCCAGAACCCAAGAATTGACATCAGAAGCATCACCTGTGATGTGCAAGGTGGCATAAAATTGAAGAATTAGCTCTTCATTCCAATCACAAATGTCCATGCAGAATGGAAGAATTCCAGCATCATGAAGAAATGTGAGCACTGGTGTGAAGCATGGAGTAGTTTCCATATCTGCATGAGGAATTTGTTGGTGCTTGAAGACTTTCTCCTTGTCAAACAACAGTGATGCATAATAGTTCATCTGCATGGGAGTCCAGAATCTGGTGCGATCGGCCCTGCTGAGTCATAAGGATTCAGTCTAATGAAGAAGATGTGCTCGTTGAAGAATTTTGTTTTGATGAATTTGGGGCACTTTGAGCCTTTGAATGGCATCTTAGGCTTAGGCTGAAGGTTTGGCTTGAAGCAGCCCACAATTTCCTTAGGCATGTGTGGAACTTCTTCAGACCGAGGAATTTGAATATCAGTTTCCGTAGTTGGAGTTGGAGCAACAATGTCTTGAGCTGATGTAGCTGGAATATCTTCAAGGACAGGTGCAGCCAAGTCATCAGATCCTGTATGAATTTCTTCAGTTTGGGCTGGAGACTAAGGAATTTGGGTGAGGGGAGTGGTCATTGGTGAATTTTGGTGTGCAACTTCCCAATATTCATCATTGATGAGAGGTGTTGTGTTTCCAATGTCCACATCCTCTTCCATTTCTTCAATGCTGACCTCTTCAGTAGTCGACTAAGGCTGGGGCGATGATACCAGGGGTGTTGAAGCATTTGCTTCCACTTCTCTTTCTTCACCAATCTGCTCTGAGGAAATGGCGGACTGATCCTTTTCATCTTGTTCATTATTTGGGATGACATAGTCAACACCAAATGGTACTAACTCATAGGCTGGCACAGAGCTGATAGGTGTTGCATCAATTGGATCAGTTGAAGAACTAGGCAGAGTCTTCAACTTTTTCACTGACGAGGAATCTAAAGTTGATGTTTTTCTCTTCTGTGCAACCTTCTTCTCTGTAACCTTAGTTTTCTTCGTTTCTGATGCAGAAGGAAGGTTGATATTCTTCACCCTTGAAGATTTTAAGATTTCAGCAGAGGGTGATGGGGTAGCAGTTTCTTCAGGCACGACCGATGTAGTCATCCTTGTGGTCTAAATTTCATCAGGAGCAGCAAAAGCTTCAGCTGGCCTGGCAATTTATTCAGGCGCAATAGTGGAGGTTGCCCTGACAGGTTCTTCAGCAGCCTGAAATTCTTCAGTTGCGCTTCTAGTTTCTTCAGCAGGCTCAGCAGATTCTTCAGCCTGAGGAAATTGCAGTTGTGATTGAGCTGCAATCCTCTTGTTGTGTTCATTGATGGATCTTCTAGCCACTTTGATGAAACGGACTTTGGCTCCCAATCTGCATAGTATCGAGTGAATTCATCAGTGAGTCCTTTAATCATTTTGCATAGTCAGAAGTTGCTCTGGAGGAAGCTTCAGAACATTGTTCTTCAAGAAATGTTCCTTCTTGTACTGAGCCTTCTTCATTTGTCGAGCCTTCTCATACTTCCACTTTTCTTCGGCTATGAAGACAGTGAGGACATGGCTTGGACCAGGAGGCAGATTCAAAACATCAATCGGTGTGTTTGGGTACTAGTGCCAAATGTCAATGAAGTTGAGCATAGTCTTTGGGTCCATCATTAGAGGAATTTGAGTGCCCTTAGCTTGAGGAACTCTTTCTTGCTTGTTTCTGATGTTTGCCTCAAGTTCCTCATCATCAGCTTCATCATCTGAAGAATCTGATGGTACTTTGAACACAACTTTATTGGGGTGAGGACTTGGTTGAGATCCTCGTCCAGCAGTAGCTTTCATTTTCATCAGAGACGGACCGGTTAAGGAATGTGCTTGGGCTGATGAGCTTGCAGAGATCCCTGAAGCAATTGAGAACCCTGTAGTCCTCTGACATGTTGCAAGATGTACAGGTGTTGAGGACTTTGTGGCAGCAGCTGATGATTGTGCAGCTACTGAAGGCATTACAGAGGTCTTTGAAGACTTTGCTTGAGGATTCTGCAGTGAGGACTTTGAAGTTGAGGATTTTGGCTTCATTGTAGACTTCTTCACCATTGATTTCTTCGGAGCACTAGCAGAGGCTCCAGCAGAGGCAGTAGCAGCAAAATCTTCATTGAATTGCTTCAAGGCTGCTTCGGCAGTTCTCTGAAGTTTTTGTTGATGCTTTTCCCATTCAGCTGGAAAGTCTTCACCACAAGCAATGCTAGTGGGATCAACTTCTTGATCATCACAAGGAGGATCCCTTCTACAAGGGGGTTTGAGTGCGAATTTCTTCATGTACTTCGGAGTGACATAGCGATAGTCTCTCCATTCCTTCACCCACCTCCATTTAATCCTCTCAATTCTGATCTTCCTCAGCTCCTTGGTTTCTTTCCCACGAATGGCTTCATCAGGAGTACAATAACCAACATACAAATCCTCAGGTATTACAAAAACAATGTTCTGTTCAGCCTTCTTTCTACCTTTCTGGGGTCTTTTACCATCTTCCATTTTCTTCACTTGATGACTTTGAACTCTTGATGATTCTGAAGATGTATACAATTTTTCCTCAAGGAACGCTAAAAATGAGTTAAGTTGATTAGAACCTAGTGATTCATTAGCAGACATTTTGTACCTGTGAATGGAGTATATGTGCGAGGAATTTGAAGAGGTCATATGCGTTCACATAAATTTTTCAAAATACATCAAGTTGAGGATTTGACCATAGATTTCTTGAGGAATTTCACTAAGTGTTCTTGTCTTAGGTTCTAGAGTTGTGCAAATTTTAAGGATCCACACAATTGAGAAATCTTGAAGAAAATCATTAACATAGGAAAACATCAAGGGAATGAAGCATGTAAAGTTCTTAAGTAGAAGATTCTTGAAGAATAAACACATTTGAGGATTGTGTGGATACTATGAAGATCAAACAAGGGCAGCAAAATTAGATTTTATTTACCCTGATGAAGAACATGATGATAGTGAGATGAAATCAAGACAGTTCATCCGTCCAGATCTCCCACGCCCTAGCTTGGCAAAGGGAGATAGCTACAGTGATGGCGGGGTGAAGATTTCCGCGGCCGATGCAAGTACAGCGACGGTGAGGTCGAGGCAGTGAAGCTCTTCCACACTGGCGATGATGATTTTAGCGGCGGCGCTAGGTTTGAGCTCCGGAGAGTGAGGGAATGAGGAGTAACTATAGCATAGTGAAAGGGAAGGGGTATTTATAGTGGAGGTGAAAACCAACCGGACTAAAGATCTCGGACCAGGTTGCCCCTAACCCTTGCTCTCCACGTGACACGTGTCACCCATGTTCTGAGTAGTGGAGATAGTGGGGGATCGTGGGTCATCCAGTCATGGGAATCGGAATGGTTTGAGCAAGAAGCGCCGAAAATTTTGACAATGAAAATTCTAAAGGCCCCTTTCGCAAATTCTTCAGCTGTCAAGGACACAGTGAAGACTTTGAACGAGCTTCAAAGTAGAACGCATATGAAGAATTTGTGAAAAAACTAGATTGAGTTTATTATAGAGGGGGGAACGGGTCCGATCACATTCACTTAGATGAAAATCAACTTGAAGAATTAGGAATAAGTGAATGCTGTTGAGGACATTGAAAACTCAAATATATATTATACTCAATGAATAATCTCAGTTTCAAAGTTTGAAGAATTTGAAGATTTGAGGATTTTGCAAACTTGAGGAATTTGAAAATTTGAAGAATTTGCAAAATGACGAAAAACTCAACTTTGAAGAATTTCAACAATTGTTGGTGGCGTGACCCACTGTATAAGAATGATGATTACAAAGACCGCGTACAATTGTCGTAGGGTTTTGAGAATCAAATTCTTCATTAGTTTCTTCACACTTAGAGGGTTATTCTTCATTGATTGAAGAAAAACGTTACTTTGTGTGTTGCACATCTAAGTCATCATTTTGAATAAGTGTTAGGATTGGTGTCTTTTCAAAGAACATTAGAAGATTTGTAAGATATTTAGCTCACACCGCAACTTGCAAAATCTGTTTTCATCCAAGGACTTTGTGAAGATATCAACCAGTTGTTCTTCAGTGGGAATGTGGTCGATGGAGATGTCGCCCTTGAGTACATGATATCGAGGAAAATGATGACGAATCTGGATGTGCTTGGTGTTGTAGTGCTGAACTAGGTTGTAAGCAATCTTGATAGCGCTCTCATTGTCGCAGTAGAGAGGCACATTATTCTTCTTGATGCCATAATCCTTGAGGGTTTGCTTCATCCACAGCAATGATACGTCTCCAGCGTATCTATAATTTTTGATTGTTCCATGATGTTATATTATCATTCTTGTCTGTTTTACAATCATTTTACCACAACTTTACATTATTTTTGGGACTAACCTATTAACC
This sequence comes from Hordeum marinum, assembly GCA_022496015.1. Taxonomy (NCBI): domain Eukaryota; kingdom Viridiplantae; phylum Streptophyta; class Magnoliopsida; order Poales; family Poaceae; genus Hordeum; species Hordeum marinum. The sequence continues at coordinate 387,130,740 of CM039673.1, read as the reverse complement.
CAGAGCCCAGTGCCAGTTTATGTTTTTTCCTTGTTTTTGAGTTTTATAGAAAAGGAATATCAAACGGAGTCCAAACAGAATAAAAAATTTACGGTGATTTTTTATGGACCAGAAGAGACCCACGGAGCATTGGAGTTGGGACAGAAGATCGACTAGGCAGTCACAAGCCACAGGGGCGCCCCCTAGCGCGCGCCCCCAGGCTTGTGACTCCCTCGTGGCCCATCCTGACTTGTTTCCACCACCATAAATTCCTATAAATATAGAAACCTTTGAAAATAAACCTAGATCGGGAGTTTCGTCACCGCAAGCCTCTAGAGCCACGAAAAACCGATCGGGAGCCTGTTCCGGCACCCTGCCGGAGGTGGAAACCATCATCGGAGGCCATCTTCATCATCCCGACGGTCTCCATGACGAGGAGGGAGTAGTTCACCCTCGGGGCTGAGGGTATGTACCATTAGCTATGTGTTTGATCTCTCTCTCTCTCTCTCGTGTTCTTAAGATGACACGATCTTGATGTACCGCGAGCTTTATTGATATAGATGAATCATATGGAGTTTTCCCCACTCTATCTTGTTGTGATGAATTGAGTTTTCCCATTGAAGTTTTCTTATCAGCTTGAGTCTTCAAAGATTTGCGAACACTTGATTTATGTCTTTCGATGGGATATCTCTGGTGACAATGGGATGTTCTATTGATGCACTTGATGTATGTTTTGGTGATTAACTTGCGGGTTCCGTAACCTTGGGAATCTATGCATAGGGGTTGGCACACATTTTTGTCTTGACTTTTTGGTAGAAACTTTGGGGCACTCTTTGAAGTTCTTTGTGTTGGATTGAACATGATGAATCTGAAATTATGTGATGCATATCGTATAATCAAGCCCATGGGTACTTGAGGTGACATTGGAGTATCTATGTGACATTAGGGTTTTGGTTGATGTGTATCTTAAGGTGTTGTTTTAGTACGAACTCTAGGGCTGTTTGTGACACTTATAGGGATAGCTCATAAGATTGATCGGAAAAGATAACTTTGAGGAGGTTTCGTACCCTACAATAATTTCTTTGTTATCTCTCCACTATTTGTGACTTTGGAGTGAACTCTTTGTCGCACGAGAGGTATTTACATATGATTCAACTATGTTAGTATTGTTGAGAGAAATTGCACTAGTGAAAGTATGGACCCTAGGCATTGTTTCCAAGCATTTATACGACGTTTTGCTCGCTGCTTACTATTTGTTACCTTGCTGTTTTTATATTTTCAGATTAAAAACCTATATCTACCATCCATATTGCACTTGTATCACCATCTCTTCGTCGTACTAGTGCACCTATACAATTTGCCATTGTATTGGGTGTGTTGGGGACACAAGAGACTCTTTGTTATTTGGTTGCAGGGTTGTTCGAGAGAGACCATCTTCATCCTACGCCTCCAGCGGATTGATAAACCTTAGGTCATCCACTTGAGGGAAAATTGCCATTGCCTACAAAACTCCGCGCTTGGAGGCCCAACACGAGTCTACAAGAAGAAGGTTGTGTAGTAGACATCAAGCTCTTTTCTGGCACCGTTGCCTGGGAGGTGAGCGCTTGAAGGTATATCTTTAGATCTTGCAATTGAATCTTTTAGTTTCTTGCTTTTCACTAGTTTTGTTTTTATAAAAGAAAACTACAAAAAATGAAATTGAGGTTGCCTCATATGCTTCATCTTTTTAATGTCTTTCGTGAAAATGATGGAAAGGAAAATTGTGCTCAAGTGTTAGAAGAAGAAGTTATTAAAATGTTTGGCACTAAATCTTTGAATGATGAGCATGATAGTGATATCGTTCGTATGAATTCTTTTGATGGGGGGAATGACCCCGGGGTAGCCTCAAGCGCCCCCTTGCTCCGACCTTCTAACGCAATCAAAGGGCGGGCCGCCTCTCCCTGTGGTCCGGCTACGCCCTGCCAATAGCGGCCCTCCGGCCAGAGCCCGCCGGCTACGCCCCACCGGTTACGACGTGCTGGCCAGGTGGGCGCGTGTCCGCGTGCCCCCCTAGCCGGCTGCACATTGGATACCGTCGTCAAGGCATGCGTGGCAACAGTGGTCCCCATCCCATCGAGGGTCAGCGCCGGAGTGGCCATAGTGAAGGTGTTAGGGCCTCTGACCCTGGCGGAAGGTGACCGGGCTTCCAATAGCGCCGGCACGCCCCAACCACTCAATTACCTGCCCCAGCATGGCTACAGGGCGGCTGGCCACACCGCTGACCTCGGCCGGTCGCCGCAAGACGACGCCACAAGGGGCGGCCCATGCCGTGACGTGACCGACGTCAGGACCCGCCGCGCGGGCCCCGCCGGCTCCTGACGGGACCCTTCAACCGGCGGGGCCTACCGGCGACAAGACCCCATTGTCGGTGGCCCCCACAGCCGGCCAGAGAGGCTGGCGGCTGGGGCCCCCCATGACCTTCTATTTGTATTGTAATCCGGGGGGTTGGCCTATAAAACCCCCCGGGCCACCACCATGCAGGGGTTGGCTGATCTCCCCGTTCTCTCCACGTCCACTCCACACACACGCGTAGAGAGGCAGAAGAGCGGGCTAGCTCCTTCTTCCTCCGCGATCCGTATAGCTCAAGGAGCGCCATTGTAATCTGACCATTGTCTCAACTAGACCAAGCAGGACTAGGGGTGTTACCTCCCACGGAGGGCCCGAACCTGGGTACATCGTGTGTCCGCCACCGCTTGTGCCTAACCCCGCTCCCAGAGCCCGTCGGCATCCTTCGGCCCCTCTCGATAAGCCTACCCATGGCATCTGCCATGACGAAACCACGACACCTGGCACCCACCATGGGGCCGTCCGCGGCGCTGGCCGGAGTCACGCTCCGGGCGGGGCCCTTCACCACCTCCCCCGACCGCCTCGCGTCTAGGCGGAACCGCGTGCTCGTGGGTCTTGCTCCGGTGGGTCTTGCGGACAACGTGTCCGACATCTCTGACGAGTGCCTTGGCCGCGACATCGCGCTCGTCGCCGCCGCGCTCACTGGGCGGCTCAGCAAGCTTAACCTCGCCGAAGAGCCGATGGCCCACGAGTACCCTAGTTGGGTCCTCGACTACACCGACCCTCCCTCGTCCGTGGGTGCGCTCGCCACGGGCGAGGCCATCGACCCCCACACCCACGTGGGAGTGATGGACACCGCCTCCTCCACCACTTTGGGCCGTGTGCGGGCGGCCGAGGCCGACGTGGCCACCGCTCGCGCCGGCACCTCTGACGCACTCGCCGCCACCCTCCGGGGTCTAGGCACTCCTATCGCTACGACGGCGGACCCGGCCACCACTAGAGCCGAGCTGGAGGCGGCCCGCCGCCTGCTGTTCGAAGACGCCAGCACCCTCGTTGTCGAGCGGCACCGGATGGAGGCCGCGCATCAGGAATACAACTCCGCATATGGTCTCACCCCGGCTGGCCCCGAGCCCAGCCGGCGTGGTGTTGTGCAAGAGCGCGGCCGCGTGGTCGCAAAAATCCTTTGCGGCCGCTTCCCCATCTACGACACCCCCGCGTCCAACCTGCGCGCCGCCAAGGTTGTCTACGAGGATTTGGCAACCTTGGAGGGCGAGGAGCGGGCCGCACGCGAGCGGTACATCAAGGACCTCATCGACACCGCCAACGCGTAACAGGTCGTCCTCAACCCCGGTGGGGCCGTCTCCGAGTTTCCCCGTCCCGAGGGCGAGGACACTGGAGCTGTTGACCGCCGGCCGGCTCAGCACTCCAGTACCCCTCGTCCCTCTGGCCGGAGTGCCGGGGGGAGCAATGCTTAGCACCCCCGTCACGCGGGAACGAGCAGCCGCCTGTGAATAGCCGGCGTAGCAACAATCCAGCTGGCAGCAACCACCGCGACGAGGCGTCGGCAAGCGGCAGCCGGCGCACCCACGGCCATACTGCGCCTCCGCGGCAGGAGCCGGTGCGGTCCTCCCCGTTGGCCGTCCTTCCCGAGCTTGCAGCCCGGCTTGGACCGTGCGTCCCCCACAACAACAACGACGCCCGGCTTCATCTTGACCAGCTAGTGCAGTCGGTTCTCCTCGAGGAGGAGGGCTCGATTGGCCTGGCCTACTTCGGTCCGCGGATCCGCAACGAGCCTTTTCCGCCCGGCTTCACGCTCCCTCGTGACACCCCGAAGTATACCGGGGCTGCCAAGCTGGAGGACTGGCTGATCGATTACACCACCACCGTCGGCATCGCTAGGGGGAACAAGCCCATAGCCGTCCGCTACGCCCCCCTCATGCTGATTGGCTCGGCCCGCATCTGGCTGAACAGCCTGGCTGCCGGCAGCATCAACACCTAGACGGACTTCGAGGAGGCCTTCGTCCACAAATTCACCGAACCTACAAACGGCCTGGCCGGCCCCGCGAGCTGGCCATGTGCGTCCACGGGCCGGAAGAGCCCCTCCATGACTACCTCACGCGCTGGACCGAGCTCCGCAACTCCTCCGAGGGAGTGCACGAGGTACAAGCCATCCAGTACTTCATCAAAGGCTGCTGCGATGGCAACCCCCTCAAGCACAAGCTCTTGTGCTCCGAGCCAACCTCCCTGGAGGACCTGATGTCCAAAGTGGACAAATATGCCACGGCCGATTCCTTGATGCGGATGAAGGCTAAGGCACCAGCCAAGCCGGCTATGCCCCCCGCGCTGCGGGCGGCGGCCGACAACCGGCAGCAGAACGCCTCCATCGAGGAGGAGCAGCCGGCTGGCCAGGCCTCCAGTCAGCGCCAGCACACCGGCAAGGCCGCCTAGCAGCCCAAGCTGACTTTCAAGCAAATGCTTGACCTCCCCTACAAAAACCACTCCGATGCCAAGCCGGCCACGCACACGCTCCGGAAGTGCAGCTTCTCACAACGATTGGCCCAGGGGGGCCGGCCTCCCGGCTCCCCCCGCGCAGCCAGCCTGTGCTCCGGCACCAGCGCCGGCTCCGGCTCCGACTTCCGGCCCGATCCAGGCGGACCCGGCCCCGGCTCGGAACGACGGTCTGCTGCATGACCGGTATCCCGAACATGATGACTGCTACGTCGTCTTCACCAGCGAAGAGACGAACAAGCACGCCTAGCCCCGGCTCCACCGCGAGGTGAATGCCACCATGCCCGCGACTCCCCAGTTCATGCATTGGTTCGAGAAGCCGGTCACCTGGAGCCGGACGGACCACCCGGCCGTCAGGCCAAACCCTGGCAACTACGCCCTCGTCCTCGATCCTACCATCGCCTCCGAGAGACGCTCGTGCCGCTTCTCGCGGGTGTTGATCGATGGAGGCAACAGCATCAACATCCTCTACCTTGACACCCTGCTCAAGCTAGGGATCAAGGTGGAGGATCTGAAAACAAGTCGGACCGTCTTCCATGGCATCATGCCGGGAATGTCCTGCACCCCTATTGGCAAGATCAAGCTCGACGTCCTCTTCGGGGACGCCGGTCACTTCCGCCGCGAGCCGGTCTTGTTCGAGGTAGTGGACCTCGACAGTCCCTACCATGCATTGCTGGGCCGGCCAGCTCTTGTCAAGTTCATGGCGATCCCCCACTACGCCTACCTCAAGCTCAAGATGCCGGGTCCCAGGGGCATCATCACCGTCACCGGCAAATACCAGATGTTAACGGCATGCGCGCGAGACAGCAGTTGGCTGGCCGAGGCCCTGGAGATAGCGGAGGAGAAGCGGCAGCTCGACCGACTGGTGGCCCTCGCCTCTGCCCAGCCGGCCGTGCCGGCCCCTCCGTCCCAGTCGGTCGGCGAGGCCTCGTTCCAGCCGTCCAAGGACACCAGGCAGGTGCCACTCGATCCGGCCAACCCCACCCAGTGCGTGACCATCGGCTCCCGCCTCGACAGCGAATAGGAAAGCAAGCTCGTCGACTTCCTCCGTGAGAATCGAGACATCTTTGCATGGTCCCCCAAGGACATGCCGGGTGTTCCGAGGAAGTTCGCCGAGCACAAGCTACACGTACGGCCGGATGCGAAGCCGGTCAAGCAACCCCTGTGCCGTTTCTCCGAGGAGAAGCGGCGTACTATAGGAGAAGAGATCGCCCGACTGCTCGTAGCCGGCTTCATATTGGAAGTATTCCACCCGGACTGGGTTGCCAACCCAGTCCTAGTGCTGAAGAAAAACAAGACCTGGCGCATGTGTATCGACTACACAAGCCTAAACAAGGCATGCCCCAAGGACCCGTTCGCCCTGCCACGGATCGATCAAGTCATCGACTCCACGGTCGGCTGCGATCTGCTATCTTTCCTGGATGCCTACTCCGGCTACCACCAGATAAAGATGGACCCCGCCGACCGGCTCAAGACCTCCTTCCTCACCCCCTTTCGGGGCCTACTTCTACATCACCATGTCCTTCGGCCTGAAGAATGTAGGCGCTACCTTCCAGTGTTGCATGCAGAAGTGCCTCCTGCCTCAGATAGGCAGGAATGTCCAAGTCTACGTGGACGACATCGTCGTCAAATCCAAGAAGCATTTCAGCCTCCTCGACGACCTCCGGGAGACGTTCACCAACTTGCGCGAATATAAGATCAAGCTAAACCCGGAGAAGTGTGTCTTCGGCATCCCAGCCGGCCAGCTACTGGGTTTCTTCGGGTCTGCCCGCGGCATCGAAGCTAACCGCAACAAGATCCGGGCGATCGAGCGCATGCCCAAGCTGGTCCGGCTCCGCGACGTCCAGAAGTTCACCAGCTGCCTTGCCTCCCTCATCCGGTTCATCAGCCAGCTGGGAGAGAAGGCCTTGCCCCTCTATGGGCTCCTACGCAAGTCGTCCCTGGTCGAGCCGGGCCGGGACATCTCGAAGAAGCAGCCCTGTTTGACTGGTCCGACGAGGCGGACGCGGCGTTCTACGGCCTCAAGCGGGCCCTCACCAGCGCGCCCATCTTGGCCGCGCCGGCTGGCAAGGAGCCTTTGCTCGCCTACATTGCGGAGACCACATGCGTCATCAGCGTCGTCCTGGTGGTGGAGCGGCCGGAGGAAGGCAAGGCGCTGCCAACGCAGCGTCCCATTGACCACCTCAGCGAGGTCCTCTCCGCCTCCAAGCAAAACTACCCCCACTACCAGAAGATGTGCTATGGCATATACTTCGCCGCCCAGAAGATCAAGTAGTACTTCCAGGAGCACGTTATCACCGTCATGAGCACGACGCGGCTGGGCGAAATCATGGCCGGCCGGGACGCCACCGGTCGGATCGCCAAATGGGCCATCGCCCTGGCCGACTACGAAATATGGTACGAGCCGCACACCACCATCAAATCCCCAAAATGGCCGACTTCCTCGTCGACTGGGCCGAAACCCACTTCGTGCCGCCTCCGCCCGACTCCACGCACTGGCGCATGCACTTCGACGGCTCGAAGATGCGGGCCGGCCTGGGAGCCGGCTTCATCTTGTCATCTCCTAGAGGAGACCAGCTTCGCTACGCCCTCCAGATCCACTTTGCTGCCTCCAACAACGTGTCCGAATACGAGGTCCTCGTCCACGACCTCTGGTTCGCTAAGGAGATCGGCATCCAGCGCATCATTTGCTTCGGCGACTCCGACCTCGTGGTGCAACAGGTCTCTGGTGAATGGTACACCAGAGACGCAAACATGGCCAGCTACCGCTTCCTCTCCCAACAACTCAATGACTCCTTTGAGGGATACGAGTTCCACCACATCCCTCGTGCGGACAACGAGGCGGCCGACGCGCTGGCCAAGATCGGCTCCACCCGGCAGGGCATCCCAGCCGGCGTCTCCCTCGAGCGGCTGCTGAAGCCTTCAATCAAGCCTTCTCCCGAATCAGAGTCCATCTTCGTACCGGCAAACACGGCCGGCGCCTCGGCGGAACCAGCTTCCCAACCGGCCCCACCGGCTGCAGCTGCTCTGCCAGCTCCGTCACCACCAGCCATCGGGTCAGCACCGTCCGCCACGGCAATTGAGCCGGCCACGTCTGCGCGCCGGTAACGGGCCCGTCGCCGTCATGATGATGGTCGATGCTCCTGCCACCGCCTCGCTCCCGGGGGCTGGCGAGCCGGTCCCGGGGGCTGAGGAGCCGGTCCCGGGGGCCGAGCCGGCCCCTTTCTCGGCTCCCTCATGGGCCCAGCCCATCCTGGCGTCCCTCCAGCGCAGCGAGCTCCCCTCCGATGAGGCCACTGCAAGGCAAATTCAGCGTCGGGCCCCGACCTATAGCATCATCAACCACGAGTTGGTTCATCGCAGCACCACCGGCATCTTCCAACGCTGCGTCGAGCCGGAGAAAGGGCAAGAAATCCTCCTTGACATCCACCAGGGCGAGTGCGGGCATCATGCCGCCTCCAGGTCCCTGGGGGCCAAAGCATTCTATCATGGTTTCTACTGGCCAACTGCTCTAGACACGGCCAAGAAACCGGTTGACAAGTGCGAGGGCTGCCAACGCTTCAGCACGCAGAGCCATCTTCCGGCTAGCGCCCTCCAGACCATCCCCCTTTCGTGGCCCTTCGCCGTCTGGGGGCTGGACATGGTGGGACCCTTCAAGACCGCATGAGGCGGCATGACACACACACTTGCTGGTAGCCGTCGACAAATTCACCAAGTGGATCGAGGCCCGGCCAATCAAGAAACTGGACGGCCCCACGGCCGTCCGGTTCATCGAAGACATCATAGTTCGCTACGGCGTTGCCCACAACATCATCACCGACAACGGCACGAACTTCGCCAAGGGCGCGCTAGTACATTTCTACTTGAGGCGGGGCATCTGGATCGACCTGGCGTCCGTCGCCCACCCGTAGTCGAACGGCCAGGTTGAGAGGGCAAACGACATGCTCCTGTCCGGCATCAAGCCCCGGCTCGTGACACCACTGGTCCGGTCGGCCGGCTGTTGGGTCGAGGAGCTGTCGGCTGTCCTTTGGAGCCTCCGGACCACGCCCAACCGATCGACGGGCTACACTCCGTTCTTTCTCGTTTACGGGTCTGAGGCAATCATCCCCACCGACATCGAGTTTGATTCGCCTCGGGTTACCCTATACACCGAGAAGGATGCGAGGGAGGCAAGGGAAGACGACGTCGACCTCCTCGAGGAGGCCCGCGAGCTGGCCTTGAGCCGGACAAGCATCTACCAGCAGAAGCTCCAGCATTACCACAACAAGCGGATCCGGCCACTCTCCTTCCGCGAAAGAGACTTGGTGCTGAGGCGGATCCAGCGAACCGCCGGCCAGCACAAGCTGTCCTCCCAATTGGAGGGCCTGTTCATCATCAGCCGGGCGCTGCACAACAACCGTACTATCTAATAGACGCCCAGAAGCCGCAAAAGCGCAAGAGAGACACCTCCGGCGAGGAGACGGAGCGCCCATGGAATGCGGCGCTCCTCCGTCCATTTTATTGCTGAAAACTAGTGTATGTATCCTTCCCCTTTCGGGCTTACGAATGCAACGGGGGCCCCAAGCCGGCACTCGGGGCATGCCCCTTTTGGATTCCTCCAAAGTTTTCCTGTTATTTAAGGCACGTCAACCGGGTCCAGCTCCCGGGCCCGGGGCCTCGCCCGACTCCCCCTTGAGGCGGACAAGTAGTGTGAGCAAGTAACCCTCCGCCTCCCCTCCCTAACCAGCTACACACCGGCTCCCGGCTGTCCGACTAAAGGGACCACGGGGTGCGAAGGAACTTCTCACACTAAGGTCAGCCGACGCGCGACAGCCGGACCGGCCCAGCCGAGCTTTGTTACTCCTAGTAACCGGCCTCTGCCGGCTCAACCTAGCCCTAGCCGATTGACTCTAAGAGCCCTCTGGTTTTCCCCAAGGGTGAAGCCCCGTCCCTGTCCTAGACCGGCTCCCGGCTGGCTGGCAGGCGGGGCGGAAGCCGGAAGGAATCCTGGAGCGTGAACACAAGTCAAAAGGCAATAGGCGAAAGAAGAGCCGGCACGCACATTCTTTTTAAGAAAAACGGCATAAGTCATAATGATAAAAGGCCCATGGCCACGAGTTCATTAAATATACACACCCAGTGGGTGGAATTCCAGTCTAAAACAAAATGCAGGAAAGAAAAATCCTAAGTGGTGGAAGCTTTGGGCCGTCCTTCCTCCGGTGCTGACGCCTCTGGAGCCGGCGGTGCTCACGCCTCGGGAGCCGGCGGTGCTGGCGCCTCCGGGGCGGCTGAGGTAGAAGCCCCCGCCCCCGCGTCCGGAGTCGGCTGGGACTCGGCATAGTCATCGATGTCGGACTCTCCATCGACAATCTCGGTGGCGCTCCCCTCCGGGTCGTCCAGGGCGAACCCGTACCGGTCCTCCGGTACCACCACACCGTCCGCCCCGCGTTCCGGGACGTACTCGTCCCACGCAGCGAAGGACGTGAGGTCACTCGCCCTCACCAACAGCTCGTCGGCCACTGCCTCACACTCCGCATCGGTGCCGGCACGCTGGGCCGTGAGCAAACCCAAGTCCAGCTCGGGGTACCACGACCTGGCAATGCGGAGCGCCATGCCTGCACCGGCGCGTGCCGCGGAGGCCCTCCAGGCGTTCACCCGTGCAGTCCCAAACTTCAGCCACCTCGACAACCGGTTCATGGAGCCCGGGTCCACCGCGCCGGGCCAAAGGGTGCGAACCAGGGCCAAGCCGGCCGCTTGGAGCCGCCTCAGGGCGTGGACCACCTCCGACAGACGCGCCTCGGCAGCGATCCCCACCTCGTCCAGGGTCCAGGGGGCAAGCGGCCCAACAGCCTCTCCTTGCGCCTGCCGGGCCTCACTGTCGGCCTCCACGGCCGCCTCTGCGACCTCATGCGTGCCGGGGAAAAGCCCTAAGAAGAAGACAAGGGATGAGCCGGGAGGCAAGCCATAAAACCCATAAGGAAGGCGCGAGAAGAACAAGGCAACAGAGGCTTACCGTGCAGCATCTGATCCACCTCATGCCCTTTTTCCTGCAGCTGCACCTCCCTGGATGACCACTCCTGGCGCTCGCGCTCGTACACGTCCCGAGCCGCCTGCGCGTCCTTGGCAGCCTTGGCTAGCGCGGCGTCTTTGACCTCCAGCCTCTCGCGGAGAACTTTCTCCCGCTCCTCCGCCTCCCAACGAAGGGCCGCCCCTTGGTCCACCAACGCTTGGTAGTGGGCCGCCTCGCGCCCCTCCCGCTCTGCCTTCACCTGGTCCGCCTTCCCACTGAGCCGGTCGTGCTCCGTCATCAGGAGTTTCCGCTCCTCGTAAAGATGCACCACCTGGCGCCAGAGGCTGACTGTCTCGGCGTGGGTAGCTTCACGAGAAGAAGACGCCGTTGTCAGAAAGGATTCAACCCGCCTTCGAGGCAGCCGGCCTGATTCTCGGGGACTACAACCAGTGGGTGCGCTTGCGTGCCCCCACTAAAAGATCGCAAGAGCACATACCTCGCAAATCCGCGGACACGACAGCGAGCCGGTTTTCGGCTCCTCGGTACAACCCCAGCAGGGTGTTGTACGCGGCCTCCCAGCGGTCATACGCCGCGTGCAAAACAACAAGATTACAGTGCTTTAGGCTTGACTCGCCTGCGCCCCAGCCGGCTCGAGCCTCGGGGGATACACCCAGTGGGTGCGCTGGCGCACCCCCACTGGAAAAGACGGAAAACGCCAAGTCAAGAGAAGAAGGAAAGAAGAGAGCTCACCGTGACCGCCTGCTCCAAGTTCACCGGCCGGTCGTTGGCGGCTCGAGCGTCCTGCGACATCTGGGCGCGGCAAGTGGCGAACGCACCCACAACGGCGGACACCGTCGCCCCGAGGACGCTCGATGGTTCGCCAGGGGCTGGGCTCCCGGCCACCGCCCAGGTCTACTGCGGCCGGCCCCCATCCGCAGGTTCTCCCTTGTAGAAGACCGCGATGGGACCGGCCCCTCCTGTCGTTGTCGCGCCAGGGACCGCCGGCGACGTGCCCGCGGCGACCGTTTCCTCGGCCGTCACGGCCCTCACCTCCGGCGCTCCACCTCCGGCGGCTCCGGGCCGACTCGCCGGCGGTGCCGGTGCCTTTGGAGCCGGCGCCTCTAGAGCCGGCGCCTCCGAAACCGGCACTTCCGGGGCCGGCGCTTCCGAGGCCAGCACTTCCGCCCCCGGCGGCACGTCGTCCTCCACCGGTTGGGTGGCGTCGCAGTCCATCTCTGCCACGTCCTCCGCGGCCTTCGCGCCCGCCTCCATCCGTCGCCCAGGACCGTGGTGGTCCTTTGACCTCTTCTCCCGGTCGTGGGGGAACGGCTCCCACGCTCCGCTAGCGGCCTCCCCGTTGGTTCCTCGACGGTGGGGGAACGACTCGCACGCTTCGCCAGCGGCCTCCCCGCTGGTTCCTCCCCGCTTCTTCGCCGCCTATTCCCATGGGCGGAGCTCCTTGATGCGCTGCTCCTGCTCGGTCGCCTCAAGGTCGAGCCACGCCTGGCGCTCCCTCTCCTCGGCAGCCGTCGGCGGTGCCGCCCTCTCCGTCCCGCCACCCGGGGTCCTCCCTAGGGCACGCGCCTCCCTGGTAACGACGAGATAAGGGACTGGGGGAGGATGGAATGAACCAAGGTGGAGGAGGAGATGGACTTACCCAGCGACGACGGGGATCGCCCACCTCGTGGGTCCCGTTTGGGGGACCCTTTGTTTCTTGCCCCCGCCTCCGCGGCTGCTGCCCGGCTGCACGGTCGTCGCACGCTTGGGCGCCAGCTTGGTGGCAGCCGACCGTTTGCCCTTGTCATCCGCGTCTGGGCCTCCCCGGCTGGAGCCGCCGTCGGCTCGAGGTCGGCGCCTCCGCGGCGCCGTGATCTCGTCCTTCGAAGTTTTAGGCTTCCCCGAAGCCTCTATAACACGTGACGCTTCTGCCTCAGTGTCATCATCGGTCCAGTCCCGTAGGTGCTTCTAGGGAGGAGACTCACCCGTCGATTCGGCCTCTTTGGCCCCCTCCGTCTCTGTCTCCGCATCACCAGCTTCGGACGCACCGGCTTGCTCGGAGTCAGCCGGCTCCACGTCGTCGGCTTCCTTGACCTCCTCGGGGCCCGACTCTGTCGTGTCGGGGGCCGGCTCCCCGTAGTTCTGTAGTAGCGGGAAAATCTGCGGGCGGGCCGGGCGGCGCACCGTCAGTCCAAAGGGGGGAGGGGCGCTGCCTCTGAAAAAAGATGGAGGGAAGGAGGTGGCCAGACACTTACCCGTGGTGCCGGGCGGCTCCGGCTATACGGAGTTTTCCCCCATTGCCACTCGCTCTCCACCATCTTCGCTGTCAAGATGGCGTTCACCCTCCTCGCCATGTGGGCCGGTTTCATCTCCTTGGTGGAGAGCCGGCAGGGGTCATGGCGTCCTCCCATCTGGCAGATGAGGTGTGGCCGATGCTACAATGGCTGCACCCGGCGCGCCACCATCGCGGCCAGCAGATCGGTGGCCTTCAGCCCCTCCATCCCGGTCATCACGAGCAGGCGCTCGTAGAGCCGGTCTGCCGTCTCGGGCGCCGGAGGCGGAACCGCCCGCCATTTCAGCATCGTGGTCGGTGGGTGGTTGGCAAAGCCGGGGAGGTTGATGTAATCCTCCTCCGGCTTCGCGTTCTTCACATAGAAGAATCCCCGCTGCCAGCGCTTCACCGACTCGTGCAGCGAGAGTTTCGGGAAGCCGGTCCCCTTGCGGATATGGATCATGGCACCCTCGCAGGCAGTCATCACCATCTGCTTCATCACCGGATCCTTTGTCATCTATCGCTTGAGGAAGAAGAGCTGGCACCAGAGGTCAAGCCTCGGCTCAACCCCCAAGTACCCCTCGCAAAGGGTGACGAATGTCGCCAGCTGCAAGACGGCGTTGGGGGGAGGTGGTGCGGCTGCAGACCGAACTGCGCCAGGAAACGGCGGAAAAAGGCGCTCGTCGGCAGCCCAAGCGCAGAGGAAATGATCGGCAAAGACGACCACCTCGCCTTCCCCCGGTGCCGGGGAGTTCTCCGGCCCGGCTGGGCATGCCTCCAAGTGTGCCTCCGCCAGGAGCTTGCGGCGATGGAGGAGGTGCTCGATGAAGGTCTCATCCACGTCGCTATCCTCCCATGTACCCTTGCTTGCCATGGTCGCCGAAGGTGCGTGCGGTCGCGACGACGGGCGCGGGTGCTCGGCGGCGGCCTGGGCTTTCTTCGGCGGTAGACGGCGGTGCAGCCTGCCCACGTGCTCTGACCCCCTGCTCTCTCTCTCGTGGTGGTGGGAGGACGACGACGATGATGCGACGACAGTGGGGGGAGCGAACGGGCCGTTATGCCCCCTCCTCTCGCCATTTAAACCCTACGAGGGTGGTCGTGGGGGCCGGATTCGTTGCACACGCCCCTCGCGATTCCCGTGGCATGCGGGGCGAATATTATGGCACTCGGGAACGCCAACCGTCCGCCCGTGCCATAAAAGATCCCTGCGCGCGGGCCGAGGCCGCGGTCGTGGAGGGCCCCACCCTGTGGCCCAGTCTTTTCCGCCGCGTGGCGCATCTTCTCTACCCGATGGGGAACCCGAGGCGGCGCGTGAGGCATCGGCCGGCTATGGAGCTGGCCATCGTTTGTCGGCGTAGCTCGACTCTCAAGGCACCCCACAAAGCAAGGACAATCTTCAAGCCGTCGAGGACCGCCACGGTTCCTCCACGGGCCTCCTCGGCTTCGGGGACTACTGACGGGGGGATGACCCCGGGGTAGCCTCAAGCGCCCCGTTGCTCCGGCCTTCCAACGCAATCAAAGGGCGGGCCACCTCCCCCTACGGTCCGGCTACGCCTTGCCAGTAGCGGCCCTCCGGCAGGAGCCCGCCGGCTACGCCCCACCGGTTACGACGTGCCGGCCAGCTGGGGGCGTTACCGCCTGCCACCCCCCAGCCGGCTGCGCATTGGATACCGTCGTCAGGGCAAGCATGGCAATAGTGGTCCCCATCCCATCGGGGGTCAGCGCCGGAGTGGCCACAGTGAAGGTGTTAGGGCCTCTGACCCTGGCGGAAGGTGACCGGGCTTCCAATAGCGCCGGCACGCCCCAACCACTCAATTACCTGCCCCAGCATGGCTACAGGGCGGCTGGCCACACCGCTGACCTCGGCCGGTCGCCGCAAGACGACGCCACAAGGGGCGGCCCATGCCGTAACGTGACCGGCGTCGGGACCCGCCGTGCAGGCCCTGCCGGCTCTTGACGGGACCCTTCAGCCGGCGGGGCCTACCGGCGATAAGACCCCACAGCCGGTGGCCCCCATAGCCGGCCAAAGAGGCTGCCGGCTGGGGCCCCCCATGACCTTCTATTTGTATTGTAATCCGGGGGGTTGGCCTATAAAACCCCCCGGGCCACCTCCATGCAGGGGTCGGCTGATCTCCCGGTTCTCTCCACGTCCACTCCACACACACGCGTAGAGAGGCAGAAGAGCGGGCTAGCTCCTTCTTCCTCCGCAATCCGTACAGCTGAAGGAGTGCCATTGTAATCTGACCATTGTCTCAACTAGACCAAGCAGGACTAGGGGTGTTACCTCCCACGGAGGGCCCCGAACCTGGGTACATCGTGTGTCCGCCATCACTTGTGCCTAACCCTGCTCTCGAAGCCCGCCGGCGTCCTTTGGCCCCTCTCGATAAGCCTACCCATGGCATCTGCTGTGGCGAAACCACGACACTTTGAATATTCGTGATGCTAATGATATGCAAAGCCACAAGCTTGGGGATGCAATGTTTGATGAAGATGATATTTTTTGTCCCCCAAGTTTTGATGAGAAAAACTATTATGATGATAGCATGCCTCCTATATATGATGATTATTGTGATCACATGTATGCTATAAAGATTAATAACAACCATGAAACCTATTATCATGATTTTAATATTCAATTTGGTTATTTTGTTCAGTTTGCTCCCACTACTATGAATGACAAGAAGTTTGATTATGTGGAGAGTGATAAAATTTCTAGGCTTGTGCATCATGAAAATAATGATTTATGTGCTGGTTATATTGTTGAATTCCTTCATGATGCTACTGAAAATTATTATGCGGGATGAACATATGCTTGTAGGAATTGCAATAATATCAAGTTTCCTCTCTATGTGTTCCAAGTTTTGAAGTTATGCTTGTTTTGCCTTCCTATGGTAGATGATTCTTTCCCCCATAAATTGTTTGCTCACAAAATACATATGCATAGGAAGTGGGTTATAATTAAATGTTCTTTTCATGAGATTCATGATGCTCTTTTGCATGTTTCAATTCTTATCTTTTTTGTGAGCATCATTGAAATCATCATGCCTATTTAAAAGGCATTAAAGAAATGCGCTTGTTGGGAGAGAACCCAACACTTTTACTTTCTATTTTGATATGTTCATATGATTAATCTACTCTAATAATCATGTTTTGTGCCTTTTATTTCAATAAAGTCCCAAGTAAAGCCTTTGGGATAGTGTGGATGATAGTTGACTTGATTCTGTGCAAAAACAGAAACTTTTGCTCTCAGTCCAGGAATTTTGTAAATTCATTGGGACGTTATTTTGATCTAACTTTTTTACACATGATTTATATACAAATTTCCCAAGTTTTCCTAATTTTTCATAATTTTTAGAGACAGGTAAGTATGGTTACGTTTTTGACAGATTCTGTTTTGCATGCATAGTTTGCTTGTTTTAGTGTTCCGATAGCTTATATTCAGTGGTATAAATTATGGGAATGGTATAATACAATAGTTATCATGTGGGAAAAATTATGAATCTTATCTTGACAGCACCAAAGTGAATGATCTTTGTTTATTATACTAACCCATCTCATGAAGTTCTGTTAAGTTTTGTGTGATTGAAGTTTTCAAGTTTTGGGTGACACACCGATATAAGAAGAATAAGGAGTGACAAGAACCTATGATTGGAGATTCCCAATTCACCCCCAAGGTAATATCCAAGGAAGACTCAAGCGCCCAAGATTGGGGATGCCCCGGAAGGCATCCCCTCTTTCGTGTTCAACACTATCGGTATATCTGTGTTGGAGTTATATTTTTATTCATGACACAATATGTGCTTTTCTGGGGTCATCATTATATTTTGTTGCTTTCTGTTAGGTGTTATTTATAATCTTGTTTTTCAATAAAAATTTCCAAGAATTGCCTTTAGGATGCTTGCATTGCATGTTTTGATGAGTGCTGTGTAAAAACAGAAATTTGGCTGTGGTGTTTGAATTTTGGTATTTTACTGGAACGTGGAAAGTTTGTGAAATTTTTACACAGTATGGTCATATAAATTTTATAGGATGTCCTAAATTTACATAATTTTTTAAGTTATATAACTACACTGTTTTCATAAATTGCTATACACTGTTCTGTGTAGACGGATTGTTATCATAGTTTCATTATCTACTTATCCTACAGTTTCCATAGCCTATATTGGTAGATATAAATTGTGGAAATGATAGTATACAGTACCTAATGTTTGAAAATTATTATGCAACTTGTCTTGTCAGTACATAAAGACTTGATTTATTATTATGTGTATTAACCTATCTCACGAGTTCTTTTTGAGTTTTGTGTGGATGAAGTTTTTAAGAATAGGTGAAACCGTGGTATGAGAGGATTGAAAGAGATACAAAAGCTCAAGCTTGGGGATGCCCAAGTCACCCCAAGTAAATATTGCAAGAACTCTCAAGCATATAATCTTGGGGATGCTACGCATCCCACCTCTCTTCATCAACAATTATCGGTTAGCCTATGTTGAGCCTAAATTTTTATTCGTTCACATGATGCGTGCTATTCTTATTTTGCTTACTGTTTGAATAAAGTACTTAAGATATGAAAATATTTATTGAGGGATATAGAGTCCTCACATAGCTCCTTAATTGTTTGACTACTCATATTCTTTGAGAGTAGCTTGTCATTTGCTCATGTGCTTTAATTAAAATTGTTTGAGCTTGTCGAAAAAACAATGGCAATACATGAAACTAGCCCCAAAGTGATAGATATCCAAGGACGATACAATAAAAACTTTCATGATGATCATGGGACAAATTAAACTTGATTCTTTGTAATAATTTTGAAACATGTTGATAGTAATATGTGAGTCATGTTAGTGAGTAATTATGCTTAGTAAGAATATTGGTGTTAAGGTTTGTGATTCCCTATGCATGCAAGAAAGTTAATAGTTATGCAATGAAGTTACATCGTACTTGTGATGCATTATTTGGTGTTAGTTATGACTCAATGCTCACTTATGTGATTTTTTGTTCCTCGGTTTGGTTGCTTCTTAATCTATTTGCTAGCCTTCATTTGTACTAAGTAGAAATACTACTTGTGCATCCAAAATCCTTAAAAAAAGTTTTGCCTTATGAGTCCACCATACCTACCTATATGCGGTATTTCCATGCCATTCCAAGCAAATTTGTATGTGCCATCTCTAAATCTTCAAAATATTTTTTCTCTTTTGTGTGCCCGTACCGCTCATGTAATGGTGGGGAGTATCCAATATTTTCCATGCTTGATGTGTTATTCTCACGATATGTGTTGATTCACTATCATTCACGAGAATGTGGCTGGTATTCGGGATGCCTAGTCCCATGCTCAAAAATCAAATCAAAATATAATGAAACAACCCCCCCCAGGAATGTTGTTGGTATGGACTGTACCCATGGATTCGGCTTGCCGTGGAGTTTGATTGATCGATGGAGGGGGAGTAAAGACTTTAATATTTTGTTTGGGAACCGCCTATAATGTATCTAGCATGGAAAGTTTTGTGATCTACTTCGTCGTTTTCGTTGACTGGAAAAGCATGCCACTCAAAATATTTTCTCTCTCAATACAAACTTTGAGCTATGGCACCTCTACAAATCCCTACTTCCCTCTGCGAAGGGCCTATCTATTTACTTTATGCAATTTTTATTTTTGCTTTGAGTCTCCATCTTCTCTTATAAGCACCAACTAGGGGGCACTATGATCGTACTTGAGCATTGGGCATAGCTAATATTTGAGTGTGTTTCATGAATGGATCAATGATTGAGCATGATGGGATAGGGTTAACTTTCTTTAATGTTGATATTTTGGAAGACATGGTTGCTTGTTGGCATGCTTGAGTATTGAAGTCATTATGTTAAAACTAGACTATTGCTATGAATTATTTACAAAGTCCAAATGTCCATGCTATACAAAGAAGAAAAGAATAAGATGAACATGTTAGGCAACATTCCACATCTAAAATTCTGTTTCTATCATTTACTTACCTAAGGACGAGCAGGAATTAAGCTTGGGGATGCTGATACGTGTCCGACGTATCAATAATTTTTGCTTCTTCCATGCTATTATACTACCATTCTTGGATGTTTTACAATCATTTTACCACAACTTTATATTATTTTTGGGACTAACCTATTAACCCAGAGCCTAGTGCCAGTTTCAGTTTTTTCCTTGTTTTTGAGTTTTATAGAAAAGGAATATCAAACAGAGTCCAAACAGAATAAAAATTTACGATGATTTTTATGGACTAGAAGAGACCCACGGAGCATCAGAGTTGCGCCAGAATATCCACGAGGTAGTCACAAGCCACAGGGGCCTGTCCCCCCTAGGGCGCGCCCCCAAGATTATGACTTCCTCGTGGCCCATCCTGACTTGTTTCCACCGCCATGAATTCCTATAAATATAGAAACCTCCGAAAATAAACCTAGATCAGGAGTTCCGCCACCAGAAGCCTCCAGAGCCACGAAAAACCAATCGGGAGCCCGTTCCGGCACACTGCCGGAGGGCAAACCATCATCGGAGGCCATCTTCATCATCTCGACGGTCTCCACACGAGGAGAGAGTAGTTCACCCTCGGGCCTGATGGTATGTACCAGTAGCGATGTGTTTGATCTCTCTCTCTCATGTTCTTGAGATGACACGATCTTGATGTACCGCGAGCTTTATTTATATAGATGAATCATATGGAGTTTTCCCCTCTCTATGTTGTTGTGATTAATTGAGTTTTCTATTTGAAGTTTTCCTATTAGATTGAGTCTTTAAGAATTTGAGAACACTTGATGTATGTCTTGCGATGGGATATCTGTGGTGACAATGGGAGGTTCTATTGATCCACTTGATGTATGTTTTGGTGATCAACTTGCGGGTTCCGTGACCTTGGGAATCTATGATAGGGGTTGTCACACGTTTTTGTCTTGAATTTCCAGTAGAAACTTCGGGGCACTCTTTGAAGTTCTTTGTGTTGGATTGAACATGATGAATCTAAAATTATGTGATGCATATCGTATAATCAAGCCCATGGGTACTTGAGGTGAAATTGGAGTATCTAGGTGACATTAGGGTTTTGGTTGATGTGTATCTTAAGGTGTTATTTTAGTACGAATTCTAGGGCTGTTTGTGACACTTATAGGGATAGATCATAAGATTGATCGGAAAAGATAGCTTTGAGGTGGTTTCAGACCCTATAATAATTTCTTCGTTAGTTCTCCACTATTTGTGACTTTGGAGTGAACTCTTTGTCGCACGAGAGGTATTTATATATTTGTAGAGAAATTGCACTAGTGAAACTATGGACCCTTGGCATTGTTTCCAAGCATTTATACAACGTTTTGCTCGCTGTTTACTATTTGTTAACTTGCTGTTTTTATATTTTCAGATTACGAAAACCTATATCTACCATCCATATTGAACTTGTATCACCATCTCTTTGCCAAACTAGTGCACCTATACAATTTTCCATTGTATTGGGTGTGTTGGGGACACAAGAGACTCTTTTTTATTTGGTTGTAGGGTTGTTCGAGAGAGACCATCTTCATCCTATGCCTCCCACGGATTGATAAACCTTAGGTCATCCACTTGAGGAAAAATTGCCATTGTCCTACCAAACTCTGCGCTTGGAGGCCCAACACGAGTCTACAAGAAGAAGGTTGTGTAGTAGACATCAAGCAACTGAGCGCAACATGAACCAGCAGCAATGTACTCAGCTTCTACAGTGGATAGTTACACGCATTTCTGCTTCTTCAAGGACCAAGAGACTAAGGATCGTCCGAGGATATGACATGTGCCTGAGTTTGAATTGCGATCCACATAATCTCCAACAAAGTCGACATCTGAATATCTGACGAAGTGAAGATTTGAGCCCTTGGGATACCATAATCCAAGCGTTGGTGTGTGAGCTAAGTGTCGAAGAATATGTTTCACAAACTGATGGTGTTGATTCCTTCGATGTTGCTTTGAATCGGGCACACATGCAAACACTCAGCATAATATCAGGACTAGATGCACATAGATAAAATAAAGAGCCATTCATGGAGCGATATACCTTCTGATCAAAATCTTTACCATTTTCGTCAATGCAGAGGTGGCCTGAAGGCATTGGAGTTTTGATGCCTTTGTAGTCTTGCATGTTGAATTTCCTCAGAACATCCTTAAGGTCTTTCTCTTGAGAGATGAAGATGCCATTGTCTTTCTGACAAATTTGAAGACCTAAGAAGAATTTCAACTCTCCCATCATAGACATTTGATATTCTTCACTCATCATATAGGCTAATTCATCACTATAACGTTTGTCAGTACAGCCAAAGATAATGACGTCTTCATATATTTGGCATCTTAAAAATTCATTGTCATAGGATTTAGTGAAAAGAGTTGGGTCGAGTGAACTGTGTTTGAAGCCTTTCTTCATGAGGAATTCCTTCAGAGTGTCATACCATGCCGGAGGGGCCTACTTGAGGCCATAGAGGTCCTTGTTGAGTCTGAAGACTTTGTCAGGATGCTTAGGGTCTTCAAAACCCGGGGTTGAGCAACATATACTTCTTCGTCAAGCTTAACATTGAAGAATGCACTTTTCACATACATTTGATATAAGATGATTTCATGATGGTTAGCATAAGCAAGCAATATGCGAATAGCTTCAAGTCTAGCAACAGGTGCAAAAGTTTCATCAAAGTCAATTCCTTCAACCTGTGTGTAGCCTTGAGCTAGAAGACGAGCCTTATTCCTTACCACATGGCCATTTTCATCTTGCTTGTTGCTGTAGATCCACTTGGTACCTATGTTGTGCTTGTGAGGATCTGGCTGCTTGATAAGTTCCCACATGTTGTTGAGCTTGAATTGATGTAATTCCTCTTGCATAGCTTGAATCCAGTCTGGCTCCTTGACTGCTTCGTCAACTTTGGTGGGCTCAAAGATAGAGACAAAATCAAAGTTCCCACAAAAGTTAGTCAAATGTGAAGCTCTTGAGAGAGTGAGGGGACCTAGTGCATTGATGTTGTCGATGATTTGTCAATCTACACTTCATTTGCAACTCTTGGATGAGCAGGTTGACGTGGCTGAGGATTTTGTTTAGCACCATTTTCTTTAGGTGTATCAACATGAATGTGTTAATTTGTTGGAATGACTTCCTCAGTAGGTTGAGGTTCTTAAGTGGGTATGACATCTTCAGTAGCCTTCAGCTTAATGGATTCCTTAGGAGGCAGGTGCTCTCTTTGCGAGCCGTCAGTTTCATAGAGCCGCACATCTATAGTTTCAACAATCTTTTGGTGGTAGGTGTTGAAGACTCTATAGGTGTGCGAGTCCTTTCTGTAACCAAGCATAAAACCTTCATGTGATTTCGATGCAAATTAGAACTATGGTGTGGATGTCTAATCCAACATTTTGCACCGAAGACTTTGAGATAACTTACATTGGGTTTCTTGCAAGTTATGACTTCATATGAAGTCTTCTTGAAAAATTTGTGAAGATATACCCGGTTGATGATGTGGCAAGCTGTATCAATTGCCTCACGATAGAAGCAACGAGGAGTCTTGTATTTATCAAGCATGGTGCAAGCCATCTCAACAAGAGTCTTGGTCTTGCGCTCCATGATGCCATTCTGCTGAGGAGTACATGGGGCATATAACCCATGAGTAATACCAAGTTCATCAAGATTTGTGTTCTTGAACTAAGTCCCATTATAACTCATAATACGCTTGATCTTGACATTGAAGTTCGTGGAGGCCCTTGAAGAAAATCTTCTAAAGACATCCTGCACTTCAGACTTGTACAGAACAGTATGCACCCAAGTGTAACGAGAGTAATCATCAACAATGACAAAGCGGTACAAACTTGAAGAATTTGTTAGTGTGGAATAAGGAGTGGGGCCAAAGAGGTCCATATGAAGCAATTCAAAAGGTTGAGTCATGGTCATGATTGTCTTCGAGGGATGCTTGGATCTAGTCATCTTCCCAGACTCACATGCACCACAGAGGTGATCCTTGAGGAATTTGACACCTTCAATGCCAATGACGTGCTTTTTCTTCACGAGCGTGTGCAAGTTCCTCATACCAGCGTGTCCAAGTTGTCGATGCCACAACCGGCCATCTGAGGACTTTGCAAGTAGTCACATGGAAGGCTAAGGTCCTGTAGAGAAATCAACAATATACAAGTCTCCTCTCCTAAAGCCTTCGAAAACTTTGGAATGGTCAGATTCCATGATGACAACACAATGATATTTTCCAAAGATGACAATAATATCAAGATCACAAAGCATTGAGACAGTCATGAGGTTGAACCCAAGGGATTTGACAAGCATCACCTTATCCATGTGTCGGTCCATTGAGATTGCAACCTTACCTAGACCCAATACCTTGCTTTTTTTCCTTTGTCAGCATAGGTGATATGCTTCAGATGAGATGGGGAAAGTGGTAAATTCATCAGTAAATTCTTGTAACAAGTCATGTGATTGGTGCATCCACTATCGAGTACCCACTCACTAGCTTTTGGAGTTTCGTCCTGCAGATGAATTAGTAAAACTTACGAACTCATATGCTTTAGAGTGAAGAATATGACATCAAAATCATCAGGCAGAATTTCATCACACAATATGGTAAGTAAAGTTGTGTGAGGACGTGAGAAATGAGGAATTCATTTCTGCATGATTATCTTGCGTCCTTTCAAGCATTTCCTTAGGTCCCCAGCAAATTCATCAGCCGTTCAAGTTCATCTGGAGACCTAACCCTACATAAGAGATTAGTTCAATTTCTTCACCACCCACATCTAGAGGGTGGAAAAGAGTTCATCATTCTGCGAGCACCATATGAGAAGGGAGGCATTCAAGCTAGTGCGCTTCGTTTCACAGGAAGAGGGTTAGAGCACTCATATGAATAAGTAGAGAAATTCTTCGAGGACTTATGAACATAATGATTTGAAGAATAATGCACATATTCAGAACCCTTAGATTTTCCCCACGAAACAGATGCATTAGCACGAGAATGATATTTTTTGACCATTTGAGGAATTTGGTCCAAGTGAAGACTTTGGTTCGTATGAGGAATTTGATTTGGGGTTCCTTTTATTCATAAGTGGTTTCGTGAGGACATTCACTTGAAGATTTTGTAAGCAGCTCTTAGGAACCCAGATTTTCTTCATATGTGAACTGTTCCTATAGTTAGTTCTAACAAATCTGGCAAATACTTCACATTTCTAATTTTTGAAGAATTTGTAGGTTGAGTCAAGTGACTCATCAAAGAAATATGAAGTTTCACAAGTAAAGCCAGATAAAGTGGATGGATCTATAGGAGGTCCTTTTGTAGCAACCCATGGGTTTTTGGGGTACTGCTCAGGTGTCCAATAGGATCCATCCGCATTGAGTTTCCTCTCAAATGCAATACCCTCTTTCGTAGGGTTCTTGTTCAGAATATGCTTTTTGAGCACATCCCAAAGGGTTTGATGCCCTTTGAGATTTTTGCACATGCCTGTCACATACAATTCCTTCAAGCCTGCATTTTCGTCAGAGATACTTGTGGTATCCTCAGATGAGGAATTTGTAACCACGGAGATAGCTGCAGAATATGCACTAATAGAAGCATTTGAACATTCAGGTGAAGAATTAGCAGTTTCATGTTCGATGCATTTGAAACAAGGTGGAACAAATTCTTCCTGAGCGGTACTGATCTCTTGAGCCAGTAAGGAATCATTTTCCCTTTGGAGATCCTCATGAGACACTCTAAGTTTCTCAAGATCTTGCTTTCTTTGAAGAAATTCATAAGAAAGCTTCTCATTATCAACTAAGAGAGCATTGTGATGACTGTGAAGGTTATCATACTTTAACTAAAGATTTTTCAGATCATCAATCAGAGTTTGAGTCTGATCCACTTCTTCATTCAACAGATCATCGCTTTTGTCTAACAGTTTCTAAAGTTTTTCTAGTGCACTTTGTTGCTTAGTGGCAATATTAGCAAGTTTGGCATAGCTAGGTTTCACATATGCATCAGATTCACCTTCACTTGATTCAGAGGAGGAGTGATGCTTGTGTACCTTGGAACCTTTAGCCATTAAGCAGTAGGTGGGAGCATAATCATCATTGCTGACGTAAGAGTCGTTGGAGTAGTTATTTTCTTCATCATTGAAGATGGACTTGCCGACGAAAGCAGTAATGAGAGTAGGTCTAGCAATACCAAATTATGATTCCACCTCACATTCTTCCTCTTGTTCATATTCTTCAGATTCTTCTTCAGAATCCATTTCCTTACCAATGAAATCCCGAGCCTTTCCGGAACCATTCTTCTTGTGCGTTGAGGACTTTGAAGATTTCTTCTTTTTCTTTGAGTCATCAGAACTGTCGTCCTTGTACTTCTTCTTGTTTGATTCTTTTTCCCAGAGAGGCCAGTCAGAGATAAAGTGACCAGACTTGTTGCATTTGTGACAAGTTCTCTTCTTGTAGTCGCTTGAGGAATTTGATTTCCTCAAACCACTTTTTGATGATTTTCCAAATCGGCCTGTCTTTGAGAACTTCTGGAATATCCTCATGAGCATTGCCAGCTCTTGACTTAGTTCTTGAGGATCACCAAGGCTCCTATCAGAATCTTTGCCTTCGGATGAGGAAATTTCTTTTGCATTCAGAGCACGAGATCTTCCATAGCTTGGCCCACAGAGGTCTCTCTTCTCAGCTTGTTGGAATTCATGTATATTGAGTCTCTCAAGAATATCAGCAGGATCAAGTGACTTGTAGTCTCCACGCTCTTCAATCATCAAAGCCAGTGTAACAAAGTAGGAAGCAAGAGATCTCAACAGTTTCTTCACCACCTCGTGGTTGGTGATGTCAGTGGCACCCAATGCTTGAAGCTCTTTGGATATATCAGTGAGACGATCAAAAGTTCGCTGAACATTTTCATTGTCGATTCTTTTGAAGCAGTTGAAGAGATTGCGAAGGACATCAACACGAGAGTCACATCGAGTGGAAACACCTTCGCTGACTTTGGACAACCTATCCCAGATAAGCTTAGGAGACTCCAAAGCACTCACTCTGCCATACTGACCTTTGCTCGGATGGCCACAGATAATATTATTCGCTTGTGAATCAAGTTGCTTGAATCTCTTCACATCAACATCGTTGATCATGGGAGTAACATAGGGAACACCATTTGTTACAACGTACCAGAGATCGTTGTCAATTGCCTCAAGATGCATGCACATCTTGTTCTTCCGATAGGGGTAATCCGTCCCATTGAAGATAGGACAACCTGCGGAAACCTTGATCATACCTGTCATCGACATAACTAGAACTCTAGGTGGTTAAACCAAAATGACACATAGCAAGGGAGTACCTTGATCTGATACCAATTGAAAGTGCATTATATCGAATTGAGGGGGTTGAATAGGCGATTTTTACAAATTCATCACTACGGAATTTCAACTTGAGGAATTTGCAATGTGATGAATAACTAGCAGCAGAATAAGTACTCAAGTGCATGAGAAACATAGTAGTAGCATAGTCATCATGATGAAATAAAGCATGCACATATTACACGTAGCGTGATACAGGATAAGCAGGTAAGGAACAAGGTAACTTGAAGAATTTGAGGTGAGAAAATTGAGAAAGTCTTCAATCAAATTCTTCAAACAGTAACGATCAATTTCATCAACAAGTATGTGAGGAAATGAAAGGGTTGAGGAACTATAACTAGATAGGTCTATGAAGACAATGGTTTGATGACCTAGTTCCAACTATTGTGATAGTCGTACATCTGGTTTGGAGCGGCCTGGTATTTAAGCTAGAGGACACACAGTCCCAGGATACACTGTCCTTACCGTATTCTCCTTGAGATAAGGTCAGGAAGTCCTTGCCCAACACTCTTGGTAAGTCTTCAAGGTAGGCTTCCAAAACCCTCACAAACTGGTCACCCGACGATCCACAATTGACTGTTGGATGCTCTAGACCAAGATCACTCCGTGATCCCCAATTGACTGCAAGATGCACTAGACTATGAAGCCTAACTGTCTGGAAGATACACAGTCTTCAAAGGTAACAAGCACCGGTTCCACATCGCAACAATCTCTTCAGTGATGCTCAAACACATTGGGTTTGATGGTTTGGATTTGGGTTTTTCCTCACTGATGATTTTCTTTCAAAGTCCTCGGAGAATGGGTTGCTCTCAAAATGACAAGTGTCAATTCTCTCTCAGAGCAGCCAACCAACTAGTGGTTGTGGGGGGTGGCTATTTATAGCCAGGGTGCAACCTGACATGATAAGACATAAATGCCCCCAATGATATGACCGTTATGTGGATAAGATGATTGGGGAGAGCTGGCGCTAAGCACATCAACAGTCAGAATTTTGAACTATGAAAGTCCTCATACTTATCATATTCCTCACTTGTAGGCAATTTGCACTAGCGAAATCCTAACTCCTCAGTCAGACCAATTTCCTCAGAGACCAGAAGAACTTCATCTCTGTCACTGAAGAACTTGACTGCACTGTAGGAGATTTCCAAAGGCTTCACTCAAAGTATTGGATAGGTTGAGGCTTTTGAGTTGAGCATGATTTGGAAATTTTCCTTAGTATTATCTTGACCCCCTTTAATAGTTTGGTGTTTGCTATGACTCAAAGAAAAGAAATGAAACTATGAAAACAAAAGTCTTCACACTTCATAGTCGTCGTTCATATCTTCAAGGTCACACCAACTTCTTCATTTTCAAAGTCTTTAGGGAATACCAAAGTCTTCACCAAAGTCTTCACCAAAGTTTTCAGTTGAAGACATACATTTTTAGGGGTCGATAATATCAAAATTGATCAAACTCCTCAACGACTTATAGCGCATGTGTACACTTACAAACACATTACTCTCTTAACCTATAAGTCTTCAATACACCAAAATCACTAAGTGGCACTAGATGCTTTTACAATGTGCTATTCTTGGAGTGACATTTTTATTTTGCTTGATATTTAAATAAAAGGCTCAGATCTGAAAATATTTATTGAGAGAGAGAGAGCCCTCACATAGCTACTTAATTATTTGACTATTCATTGATCTTCACTTATATCTTTTGAGAGTAGTTTGATGTTTACTCTGGTGCTTCACTTATATCCGGAGAGTAAATTGTGAATTACTTGAATAACATAAATATGAAATTATCAATGCACTTTATGCTTAGTAGTAGATTCACATCTAGTTTGTAAATTAAAATATATTGAAGATTGGCAATCACCAAATTGTCCAGACAAGCAATTCATGAATGTTTAGTATAAGAAAGAGAAGTTTCACGTATAAATATATTATCCTGGAGATCTTTTATGATTGTGAATACTGATCAATTATTTTCAAACTTGATCAAATAGTTGAAGTTGGACAAGAAAGACAACGTAATGGTTATGTTTGGGTATATTTTCCTAGAAGTTATATTGTTATGTATCCTCCAACATGTGGTGCTTGTTTAGAAACTTTTGCAAGCCAAAACCTCGTACTAAGTAGAAATAATACCTGTGCGTCCAAATCCTTGAGCCAATTTCTTCCATGATAGCCCAGTATGGATACGTATCCATTGTATCTATAATTTTTGATTGTTTCATGCCAATATTATACAACTTTCACATTCTTTTGGCAACAATTTATATGTTTTATTGGACTAACCTATTGATCTAATGCCCACTGCACGTTCTTGTTTTTTGTGTGTTTTTTGTTCCACAAAAATTCCATATGAAACGAATCCAAATGCAATAAAACTTTACTGACATTTTTGGTATATGTATGAATTTGGAGAAGTGGAATCAACGCAAACGGAGTCCCACAACCTCCACCCTCTACCAGGGCGTGAGACAGGGCCTAAACGCGGTCTGGTGGACCATGAATACCTGGTATGTCGGTTGGAGCTCTCCTTTGGGCGCAAGAAAGCAATTTTTTGGATAAAAGTCCCCTCAAAATTTAAGCACGATCGGATTTATGGATCTCCGGGAATAGACGAAATGTTTTTTGGCCAGAAAACAGAACGCGAAAGAGAAGAGAACAAAGAGGGAGATCCAATCTCGGAGGGGCTCCCACCCCTCCACCGCCATGGAGGCCAAAGACCATAGGGGGAATTCTCCTCCCATCTAGGGAGGAGGCCAAGGAATAATAAGAAGGAGGGCTCTCTCTCTCCCTCTCCCCTGGTGGCGTCGGAACGCGGACGAGGCAAGTATCGCGACGACGATCTACATCAACAATCTTGCCGCCATCAACACTAACTCTCTCCCCCTCTATGAAGTGTCATAACACCTCTCTTGCCCGCTGTAATCTCTACTTAAACATGGTGCTCAACTCCATATATTATTTCCCAATTATATTTGGCTATCCTATGATGTTTGAGTAGATCTCTTTTGTCCTATGGGTTAACTGTTGTATGAAGTTATGGATGTGAGTCGTATGTTGATATGGTGCTGTCCTATGGTGCCCCCCCATGTCACACAAACGTGAGGGATCCATGCTGTAGGGTGTTGCAATATGTTCATGATTTTCCTATAGTGGGTTGCTTGAGTGACAAAAGCATAAACCCGAGTAGGTGGGTTGTTGCGTATGGGAGTAAAGAGGACTTGATACTTAATGACATGGTTTGGTTTTACCTTAATGATCTTTAGTAGTTGCGGATGCTTGCTAGAGTTCCAATCATAAGTGTATATGATCCAAGTATGGAAAGTGTGTTAGCGTATGCCTCTCCCTCATTGGATATAACAAGTATCTATCGTATCATATTCAATTGCCTAGGGAAATCTTTCTCTTGTGTTACAAAAATCTTGCTATTGCACTACTAAGTTTATTTTCTTGCAAAGTACTCATAGTTTTATTCCCACAAAGTAGTTTATTTCTTGTTCTAGATAAAGCAAACGTTAAGTGTGCACAGAGTTGTATCGGTGGTCGATAGAACTTGAGGTAATATTTGTTCTACCTTTAGCTCTTCACTGGGATTCGACACTCTTACTTATCGAAAAAGGCTACAAACGATCCCCTACACTTGTGGGTTATCAAGACCATTTTCTAGCGTAGTTGCCGGGGAGCAATAGTGTGGGGTGAATATTCTCGTGTGTGCTTGTTTGCTTTATCACTAAGTAGTTTTTGTTTTTTGCTATTGTTTTCCATCTTTAGTTATGGGTAGGAAACGCAAAATAGCAAAATAAATAGATGTACTTGCTGCTCCAAAAGTTGAGGAACCACTTGTGTTTCGTACCACTGAAGAATATTACTTGGATCATCTTCGATCCACTTGTGATCGTGCTGAATACCCAACTAGCTTAGTTGAGGGAAAATCATTAAATGATTATGCTCATTATGTGTTACACCGCATATCTCAAAAAGGGAAACTCTTGTGGCATCAAATTAATAGTTTGTGTTGCTATGCTTCGAATCTATGTGAAATTTATGATTTTACTTGTTGTTCTGAAGAAACTAAAAAGAACCTTCCCGACCAATGTGTGTTTAATGATAATGAAATACTATCCTATTATGCCAAGGAAGCCTATTGTTATTATGATGTTGAACGAATTGAAGAATTTGTTGCTTTTAAAGGTGCTTATGAAATTGCTTCTTTGATTGAAAAGTATGATGCTACTCTTTACAAATCTGAAAATTTTGCCATACTGGAATATTGCTATTAAAATTATGCTTCCAATGCTTATGTCAAATAATTTATTGAAAGAATGACGACTGCCTTGGAAGAGACTAATATTTTGCAGGAATCTATGGAAGAGGAATTTGTTGAAATTGTGATCACATTAGATGAAAAAGATGAGGAGGAGAGTGAAGAACAAAAGGAGGAAGATAGTATTAGGGATTAGCTACCCATGCCCACCTTCTAATGAGAGTAACTATTCAACTCATACATTTTTAATTACCCTTTGCACATATCAAAGGATGAATTCTATGATGATTGCCATGATCCTTTAGATTCTTTTGAAATATCCCTTTTTGATGAACTTGATGCTTGCTATGCTTGTGGCCATGATTCCAATATGAATTATACCTGCGAAGATAACCTTGCTATAGTTACTTATGTTAAGCATGAAACTGTTGCTATTGCACCCACACATGATAGTCCTACTATCGTTTTGAATTCTCCCTAACTACACTATATTGGAGAAGTTTGCTCTTATTAAGGATTATATTGACGGGTTGCGTTTTACTACTACACATGATGATTTAATGAATATAATATGCATGTTCTTGCTGCTC
The DNA here is from genome assembly GCA_022496015.1 of Hordeum marinum. NCBI lineage: Eukaryota > Viridiplantae > Streptophyta > Magnoliopsida > Poales > Poaceae > Hordeum > Hordeum marinum. Next base: position 387,099,496 of record CM039673.1, on the reverse strand, counting down.
CTATTTGCAATTATTATGAGAGAGGAACCAAATCTTCACCTATCTATGTTTCCAATACTATAAAATTGCAAAAAACTACTTATGCTATGTATTGGCCCTTACTCTGTGTGAATGAATTGTTCTTTTATGACATGCCAATGCATAGGAATAGAGTTAGACTTCATTGTCATATTTTATATATCACTTTTTGCTCACTACTAAATTAGAAATCATTTTTAATTAAAATTGGCTTTGATATACCTTGGGATCCGGGTGGATCCATTACTTGAGCACTTTCTGCCTAAATTAATGGCTATAAAGAAAGCGTTGCTAGGGAGACAACCCGGAAGTTTTAAAGAGTCCTTTATTTTTGTTGTGTGATTTTGTATTATATTGTACCAATATTTGCCTTTATTAGGATTCATAAGATGAGTAGAAACAATGCTGAATCTATAACAGAAACTTTGACTCCAGTGCGCGAATCTGCATTTTTTACCGGAGCGTGATAATGAGCTGAAATTTTAACACTGGATGTTCATACAAGTTCTTTACGTTGTCCTAATATTTCAGAAATTTTGGAGTTACAAAAGTATGGTCAAAGTTTAGATTACTATAGACTATCCTGTTTAAGATAGATTCTATTATTGATGCATTGTTTTTCTTGTTTTGATTAAGCTATCGATTTTATCGGTGGTATAAGTCATGGAAAAGTTATAATACACAGTAGTATTTTGCTTTACTATACTAACGGATATTACCAGTCTTTTGTTAAGTTTTGTGTCAATGAAGTGTTCGAAGATCGAGGAGGTCTCGATATGAGGAGAAGGAGGATGTAGGGGGGATAACCCTGGGGGTAACCTCAAATGACCCTCTACTCCAACTTTCTGAAATGACTACAGGCCGAGCCGCCTCCCCCTGCAGTCCGGCTCCGTGCTGCCGGTTACGACGAGCCGGCTGGCTAGGAGCGGAGACCCCCGGCTCTCTAGCCGGCCACACATTGGATGCCACGGTCAGAGTACGCGTGGTAATAGTGTCCGCCATCCCATCGGAGATCGGCGTCTGCATGGCCACAGTGGAGGCAACAATGCCTTTGACTCTGGACGACTACGACCGTGCGCCAGAACAGTGCCGACACGCCCTCAGCCACTCCATTACCTGCCCCGGCGTGGCTACAGCGTGGCCGATTGCACCGCTGACCGTGGTCAGCTGCTGCAAGACGACGCCCCGAAGGATGACCTGTGCCGCAAAGTGATCGGCATGGGGACCCACCGACGGGCCCCTTCGGCTCCCGATGGGACCCCACAGCCAGCGGGCCCTACTAGCAACAAGACTTCTCAGCTGGGGGCCCCCATGGCCAGCTAGGGAGGCTGCCAGCTGGGGCCCTCCCTAAGCCTTCTATTCGAATTTTAATCCAGGGGGTGGCCTATAAAACCCCCCGGAGCCCCCCGATGCATGGGGAGATCGGACCCCTATACACCCACACCCACGTAGAGAGACAACAGAGCCAAGCTAGCTCCTTCTTCCTCCACTACCCTCATGGCTCAAGGAGCACCATTGTAGCTCCCTTTGATTTGTCAACCAGACTAGCAGGACTAGGGTTGTTACCTCCCCCGGAGGTACCCGAACCTGGGTACATCGTGTGTCCATCACTACGTGTGCCTAATCCTGCTAACAGAGTCCACCAGCGTCCTTCGGCCCCAACCATTCTCGATAATCCTACCCATGGCATCTGTCATGAGAAAACAACGACAGTTGGCGCCCGTAGTGGGGCCGTCCGTGGCGCTGGCCGGAGTCACGCTCCGGGTGGGACCCTTCACCACCTCCCCTGGCCGCCCCACGTTTGGGCGGAACTGCATGCTCGTGGGGCTTGCTCTCGCAGACCCTGCGGGCGATGTTGTCGTCTTCTCCGATGAGTGCCTCAATAGAGACCCCTTACTCGACATTGCCGCGCTCACCGAGCTCGTCCACAGGCTAAGCCTCGCCGACGAACCTGCGACCGACGCGTACCCTAGCCGGGTACTCGACTGCACTGACCCGCCATCATCCGTGGGTGCACTCGCCTCGGGCGAGGTCGACGGCTCCCACATCTACACGTGGGTGATGACCACCACCTCCTCCACCTCTTCTGACCGAGCATGAGCTGAGGCCGACGCGGCCCTCGCCCGCGCCAGAACCTTCGACCCGCTTGGCGCCACCCTTCGGGGTCTGAGCACCCCCATCGCTCCGACAACGAACCCGGCCACCAACATGGCTGAGCTCGAGGCGGCCCGCCATCTCCTGTTCGAGGACGCCAGCGCCCTTGCGTCCGAGTAGCGCCGGATGGAAGCCGCGTAGCGGGAGTACATCTCCGCTTATGGTCTCACCCCGGTTGGCATCAAGCCCAGCCAGCGGGGAGCAGTACGTGACCGTGGCCGCATTGTCGTGGAAATCCTCGACGACAACCCCGAGGCCAACCTGCGGGCCACCAAGGTGGCCTACGAGGATCTGACTATCTTAGACGGTGAGAAGCGCGCCTCGCGCGAGCGGCACATCAAGGATCTCATCCACACCGCCAACGCATAGCAAGCCGGGCTCGCCCCTGGTGGAACCGTCTCCGAGGCTCCCCGTCTCGAGGGCGAGGGCACTGGGGCTCCTAGACGTCAGCTAGCTCAGCACTCCAGCTCCCCTCGCCCCTCCAACCAACGGGCCGAGGAAAGCAACACTCAGTGCTCCCAGCTGCGTGGAAACAAGCAGCCGGCCGTCGACAACCGATGCAATGATAACCCGGCTGGCGGCAGCCATCACAACGAGGCACTGGCTGGCGGTAGCCGTCGCAGCCGCGGGCACACCACGCCTCCACGATGGGATCCAGCACAGTCTGTCCCGCCGACCATCCACGCTGGTCTCGTGGCCCGGCTCGGAGTGCGGGTCCCCCACAGCAAGAACGACGCGTGCCTCTGCCTCTACCGGCTGGCGCATTTGGCCCTCGTCGAGGAGGAGGGCTCGATCGGCCCGGCGTGCTTCGGCCCCCGGATCCGCAATGAGCCATTCCCGACTGGCTTGACGGTCCCCCGCGACACCCCGAAGTACAACGGGGCCGCGAAGCCAGAGGATTGGCTGATCAACTACACCACTGTGATCGGCATAGCCAGGGGGAACAAGCGTGTAGCCGTCCGCTACGCCCCCTCATGTTGACCAACTCGGCCCGCACCTGGCTAAATAGCCAGGCGGCCGGCAGCATCAACACCTGGACGGAATTTGAAGAGGCGTTCATTTGCAACTTCACCTGCACGTACAAGTGGCCCGTCTGCCCCCGTGAACTAGCCATGTTCGTTCAGGGCCCAGACGAGGCCCTCCACGACTACCTCACCCAATGGACCGAGCTCCGAAACTCCTGTGAAGGAGTGCATAAGGTGCAGGCCATCCAGTACTTCATCGAGGGCTGCCGTGATGACACCTACCTCAAGCACAAGCTGTTGTGCTCCGAGCGGGCAACACTGGCCGACCTCATGGCCAAGGTGGACAAGTAAGCCATGGCCGACTCAATGATCCGGATCAAGGTCAGCACGCCCGGTAAGGCAGCCTGCCGCCGGCTGTGTCACGACCAGCTGCCGACAACCGACAGCCACAGAAGAGCAAGCGCAAGACTGGCCAGCCGAACTCCCGCTACGGGAGCCGGCAGGTTGCTACCATCGAGGAAGAGCATCCGGCTGCCAAGCTTCCAGCCAGCGTTAGCGAACCAGCAAGGCTGGCTGGCAGCCCAAGCTCACCTTCGACCAGATGCTCGATCTCCCCTACAAGCATCATTCCGGGGCCAAGCCGTCCATACACACACTCTGGTAGTGTAGCTTCTCGCAGCGGTTGGCCCGGGGCGAAGGCCTTTCGGCTCCTCCTGTGCCGCCTCCCCGCGCGCCGGCGTCGGCTTCGGCTCCCGCGCCAGCCCCGGCCCCGGTTCCGACACAGCAAGACGGCGCCCTGCTCTACCAGTTCCCCAACCGGGATGGTTCCTACATCGTCTTCACCAGCGAAGAGACGGACAGGCATACCCAATGCCGACTCTAGCGTGAGGTGAGCATCACCATGCCCTCGACCCCTCAGTTCATGCACTGGTCCAAGAAGCCAGTTACCTGGAGTCGGGCTGACCACCCAGTCGTGATGCCAAGCCCTGGCAGCTACACCCTCGTCCTCGATCCCACCATCATCTTAGAGAGATGCACCTACCACTTCTCATGGGTGTTGAACGATGGGGGCAGTAGCATCAACATCCTCTACCATGACACGATACTCAAGATGGGGCTCAAGGAGGAGGACCTGCAACCAAGCCGGACGGTTTTCCACGGCATCATGCCGGGAAAGTCCTACACCCCCATCGGCAAGATCAAGCTTGACGTTCTCTTCGGTGGCCAGAGGCATTTCCGCTGCGAACTGATATGGTTCGAGGTGGTGGACCTTGACAGTCCCTACCACGCGCTGCTGGGCTGGCCGGCTCTCGTCAAATTCATGGCGATCCCCCATTACGCCTACCTCGATCTCAAGATGCCGGGTCCCAAGGGCATCATCACCGTCGCCGACGACTACAAGATGTCGATCAAGTGCACGCACGACGGCAGCCGGCTGGCCGAAGCCCTGGAGATTGTAGAGGAGAAGCGATAGCTCGACCGGCTCGTGGCCCACGCCTCTGGCCAGCCGGCCATGCCGGTCCTCCGTCCCAGTCAGTCGGAAGGCATCTTTCTAGCCATCCAAGGACACCAGGCAGGTGCCACTTGACCCGACCAACCCCAAGCAGTGCGTCACCATCGGCGCCCGCCTCAACAGCAAATAGGAAGGCAAGCTTATCGACTTCCTCCATGAGAATCGGGACAACTTTGCATGGTCTCCGAAAGACATGCTGGGTGTTCCTAGGAAGTTCGCCAAGCACAAGCTTCATGTGCAACCGGATGCAAGCTGGTCAAGCAACCCCTTCATAGGAGAGGAGACCGCCCGGCTGCTAGCAACCAGCTTCATCATGGAAGTGTTCCACCCGGACTGGCTGGCCAACCCAGTCCTGGTGGTAAAGAAAAAAAGACTTGGTGCATGTGTATCAACTACACGAGCCTGAACAAGGCATATCCCAAGGACCCGCTCGCCCGGCCGTAGATCAATCAAGTCATCGACTTCACGGCCGGCTATGAGCTGCTGTCCTTCCTAGACACCTACTCAGGCTACCACCAGATCAAGCTGGACCTGGCCGACCGGCTGAAGACCTCCTTCATCACCCCTTTCAGGGCCTACTGATACATCAGCATGTCCTTCGGCCCGAAGAACGCATGCGCTACCTTTCAGTGCTGCATGCAGAGGTGCCTCCTGCCTCAGATAGACAGGAACGTCCATGTCTACATTGACGACATTGTTGTCAAGACCAAGAAGCAATTTAGCCTCTTGGACGACCTCCGGGAGACATTCGCCAACTTGCGTGAATACAAGATCAAGTTCAACCCGGAGAAGTGCGTCTTCGACGTCCCAGCCATCTAACTCCTGGATTTCTTCGTATCCGCTCGCGGCATCGAGGCTAACCCAAAGAAGATCAGGGCGATCAAGCGCATTCCCAAGCCGACTCGGCTCCACAACGTCCAGAAGTTCACCGGTTGCCTTGCCTCGCTTAGCCAGTTCGTCAGCCGGATGGGGGAGAAGGCCCTGCCCGTCTACGGTCTCCTGCGGAAGACGGCTCTGGTCGAGCCGAGCCGTGACTCCAGGAAGAAGCCGGCCATGTTCGACAGGCTCGACAAGGCTTTATGCGGCCTCAAACGGGATCTCACCAGTGCGCCCATCCTGGCCGTGCCGACTGAGACGGAGCCCTTGCTCGCCTACATCGCGATGACCACATGCGTCATCAGCGTCTTCCTGGTGGTGAAGAGGCCGGAGGAGAGAAAGACACTGCCAATCCAGCGCCCCGTCTACTACCTCAGCGAGGTCCTCTCCGCCTCCAAGCAGGACTAGCCCCACTACCATAAGATATGCTACGGCATATACCTCGGCGCCCAGAAGATCAAGCAGTACTTCCAGGCAATGTTCAGGAAATCGGTAACTAGTAGCTGCTCGATTAACTTGGGAGTAGCGATTAATCGGTGAATCGGCCTATTAACCTGATTAATCGGTCGACCATTAGTCGATAGATTAAATAGAAACTTTCCAACTTATATCTAGTATTTTTGTATTAAACCATACTTCCATGCACCTAGCTATGTAATATAACAAAATGTTCTATCGTAGGCATATAAAATATATAATTAATAATACAAAATGTCAAAATTTAAAATTATCAATTAAACATTTAAACTTGTCCATATACTTGCTAACATACATCATATAATATACTAAAAATAAGAACCAAAACCAACAGTTACATCCACTCATGTACAAAATTGTAATTTATAATCTACTAATATATTAATGTTGAATTCTCTATTAAGATAGGGGGAAACGATGGTAGTACCTTGGCTGCTGGTGATGCCATGGAGGAAGAGATTGGGGAGCATCCCATGGAAGAGGACGGAGAGTAGCCAAAGGGAGGGGGGCTGGGGTCTAGGCAGGCGACCAGAGTGGCGGAGCAGCTGGATCTTGGAGGTGTAGTGTTGTTCCTGGCACTGGTGAGGACCTGGCTAGCCATCAACTAGGTTAGGAGGGGATGAAAGGAGCATGTGGGAGAGGGAGGAGGGACAAATCCTAGGAATTTAGTAGCAAGAGGGGGTGGGAGGGGTTATGTATCAATATTTTGGGATTCGTTTGGCCACCAATTAACGGGACAGTAGCAATTAATCGGTCTGCCAACTAATTAATCGGTATGACAACTGATTATTCGGTCTAACTAGGAAGTTAATCTTCCTGAAAATTTAACACGGTGAATAGGTGCTATTCGATTCGGTCACCCTAGGAGTAGAGATTAACTGGCAAGTTAACTGGTTAATCGGACGAATTCTTGAACAGTGCTTCCAGGAGCATGTCATCACCGTGGTGAGCACGACGCCGCTGGATGAAATCATGAGCGGCTGGGATGCCATCAGCCGGATAGCCAAGTGGACCATCGCCCTCACCGAATACGAGATCTGGTACGAGCCGCGCACCGCCATCAAGTCATACGCGATGGGCGACTTCCTCGTCGACTGGGCCAAAACCCAGTTCGTGTCGCCTCCACCCGACTCCACGCACTCGCGCATGCACTTCGACGGCTCGAAGATGCGAGCCGGCCTGGGAGCCGGCATGGTCTTGTCGTCTTCGAAAGGGGATCAACTCAAGTACGCGCTCCAGATCCACTTCACCGCTTCCAACAACGTGGCCTAGTATGATGCCCTCGTCCACGGCATCCGGCCTGCCAAGGAGATCGACATCCGAAACATCCTGTGCTTCGGCGACTCCGACCTCACGGTGCAGATGGTCTCTGGCGAATGGGATGCCAGAGACACCAACATGGCCAGCTGTCGCTTCCTCGTCGAGCAGCTCACCGACTCCTTTGAGGGCTGTGAGTTCCATCACGTCCCCCGGGCGGAAAACGAGGCGGTCGATATGCTGGTGAAGATCGGCTCCACCAGGCAGGCCATCCCAGCCGGCGTCTCCCTCGAGCGGCTGCTCAAGCCTTCGATCAAGCACTCCCCTGAATCAGAGTCCATCTTCATGTCGGCCAACGCCACCGACCAATCATCAGATTCGGCTGCCCAGCTAGCGCCATCGACTGCGGTTGCCCAGCCGGCACCACATTCGTCGGTTGTCAAGACGTGGCCATGTCGGCTCTGCCTCCCCATGCCCCCGCGGTTACCGCTCCAAACCTGCGTCCGTCATGATGGCAATTGACGCCCCCCCCGCTGCCCCAGCCCCAGGTGCTGACAAGTCGGGCCCGGGGGCTGATCAGTCGGCCCCGAGGACTAGTTAGCCGGGCACGGGGGTGATGACCCACAACTATAGTGGATCTATCATAGTCCTTTCGATAAGTAAGAGTGACAAACCCAATGAGGAGCAGAAGGAAATGACAAGCGGTTTCCAGTAAGGTATTATCTGTAGGCACATAAATTATCGGTAACAAATAGTTTTGCCATAAGATAATTCATAACGAGTAACAAGTGTAGCAAAGGTGCAGCAACGTAGCACAATCCTTTTTGTAGAAAATTACAGGCCTGGACAAACTATTATATAAAGTGAAGTGTTCCCGAGGACACATAGGAATTTTCATCAAGCTAGTTTTCATCACGCTCATTTGATTCGCGTTTATTACTTTGATAATTTGATATGTGGGTGGACCGGTGATTGGGTGCTGCCCTTACTTGGACAAACCCCCCACTTATGATTAACCACTCTCACAAGCATACGCAACTACAAAATAGGAATTAAGATAAATCTAACCATAGCATGAAACATATGGATCCAAATCAGCCCCTTACGAAGCAACGCATAAACTAGGGTTTAAGCTTCTATCACTCTAGCAACCCATCATCTAGTTATTACTTCCAATGCCTTCCCCTAGGCCCATATAATGGTGAAGTGTTATTTAGTCGACGTTCACATAACACCACTAGAGGAGAGACAACATGCATCTCATCAAAATATCGAACGAATACCAAATTCACATGATTACTTATAACAACACTTATCTCATGTCCTTAGGAACAAACGTAACTAATCACAAAGCATGTTCATGTTAATAATCAGAGGACTATTAATTATCATAAAGGATCTGAACATATGATCTTCCACCAATTAAACCAACTAGCATCAACTACAAAGAGTAATCAACACTACTAGCAACCCACAGGTACCAATCTGAGGTTTGAGACAAAGATTGGATACAAGAGATGAACTAGGGTTTGTAGAGGAGATGGTGATGATGAAGATGTTGATGGGGATTGACCCCCTCTTGATGATAGGATCGTTGGTGGGGACGATGGCTTTGATTTCCCCCTCTGGGAGGGAAGTTTCCCCTGCAGAATAGCTCCATCGGAGCTCTAGATTGGTTCTGCCCAAGTTCCGCGTCGAGACGTGGCGCTTCGTCCCGAATGCTTTGTCCTAATTTTTTCCTGGTCAAAACGCTTCATATAGGACAAGATGGGCATCGGAGAAGTCACAGGGGCCTCACAAGCCCGCTAAGCACGGCCAGGGGGTGGCCGCACCTAGCAGGCTTGTGGCCTGCAGGTGGCCCCCCTCTGGTTGATTCTTGCGCCAGTATTTTTTATTAATTCCAAAAATATTCTCCGTAAATTTTCAGGACCTTTGGAGTGTGGATAATAGGTATCTCAGATTTGCTCCTTTTCCAGTCCAGAATTCTAGGTGCCGACATTCTCCCTCTTCACGTAAACCTTGTAGAATAAAATAGAAAGGGCATAAGTATTGTACCATAACATGAAATAACAGCCCATAATGCAATAAATATCAATATAAAAGCATGATGCAAAATGGATGTATCAACTGCCCCAATCTTAGACCTCGGTTAACCTCAAGCGAAAGCCGAGATCGATGGATATGCCCACATGTTTAGAGATAAAGGTGCCGGTAAATTAAAATACGGACATGAGGGCATCATGATCAACTTTAGAACAACAATACTCATTGTATGAGATTCTTTATGCTAGAGTAACAATTCATTCACAAGATCAAGTATGAACCAAGAACTATGTTGAGAACCAACAAACTATGATCTCGGTCATTGAAGCAATTGACAATTTATCATAACATCAAAAAGAGTCAATATAAGAGGTTGTAAAGCAAATCCACATACTCAATCATCTTTTAGTCTTTCACAGTTGCTATCACTCATGCGGTACCCATGAGATCAAAGCTTCAATCGAACACATAGAAAGATAGGGGCTTATAGTTTGGCCTCCCAACTATTCACCTCAAGGGTGATGTCAAGAATAACAACTCATGATCACCCACATACGAGTGGATATATAATTCTAGATCATTCCCTAACACGCACTACTTGCCAAGAGAGACGGAATATATGAAGTGGTGAAGACCACCATTACTCCTACATAAAGGTAAGTACTTGAAAATAAAAGTAACAGATAGGCCCTTCGCAGAGGGAAGCAGAGGTTGTCATGCACTTTTTTTTGGATGCATAAACTCTTAGTGCAGAGGAACGTTGCGTTCTATTGCCCTTTGTCATAGCAACCTTTATTATGCAATCTTTCGCTTTTATTTCTTCACCATCACAAGTTCGTATAACTCTTATTTCCCTTACAATAAAAGACCACACATATTTAGGAGCATTTTTTATTGCCTTTTTGCATAGATGACAACTTACTTGAAGGATCTTATTCAATCCATAGGTAGGTATGGTGGACTCTCATGGCAAAACTGGGTTCAGGTGTTTGGATGCACAGGTAGTATCTCTACTTGGTGCAGAATTTTTGGCTATTATAGGAGGAAGCAAGCGTAACATGTTGGAGGATCTAAAAACATATAACTTCTATCTGGAGGCAAGCAAACATAACCTATTATGTTGTCTTCCTTGTCCAACATCAACTTCATGGCATGTAATATTTTAATGAGTGGTCACAATCATAAAAGATGTCCAAGATAATATACCTATATGTGAATCTCTCTTTCTTTATCACTTCATTTCAATTGCACCAGTGACCAATTACTATGTTTGTTAACTCCCAACAATTTTCAATCGCCATACTCTTTTATATGTGAAGTTATCACTCCCCATAGGATCACTATGTATTCTCTATGCTTTTTGTTCTATTGTTGCATATTCATTACTTTCAAGAGCATAGTAATCTAGCAAAGCCCTCTCATCCAAACTACTTCTTATTAAATATATCTCGGACTTGCTTACATAAGGGGAGCAAAAGCAAAAACTAAAAGGTAGGTCATACTATTTTTTTATTCTACTAGATCAAAACAAAATAAAAAAGGATCGAACTAGGAAAGATAATGAAAAAAGGAAAAAAGGAAAAAAAGGTGTGATGTGATACGATACCGGGGCACCCCCCAAGCTTGGCACAAGCCAAGGGGAGTGCCCATACCCATGTGCTTAGGTATCCTTCTTCGAAGGTGATGGTGGTGAAGTTGTTGATGAGGATGGAAGCTTGTTCAATTTCTTCTTAAGCATAAAATTTTGTTCCCTCAAGTCATCTACTTCCTGCTCGAGCTTCAATATCCTTTGACATAATTCTTCCTTGCTCTCCTGCAGAAAACAAGAAGGATTAATTAGAACTTTGGGTTTTCGTCTTATGTTTGGGAGGCCTCATTTCCTAAACTACACGTGCATATGTCCTAGTTGAGGAATAGGAGTCTCCTCTTCATATGAGCTTTATTCTCTCTACTTGTCTTCTTGTTCCTCGTCCGAGAATAATCCATAAGGATCTAGGTCCCCATAGAGCTTGGGATTAGCAAGATAATGTGATATATAGCTCTCCCCATCAGACTCTTGACACGACATCTTGCTCTAAATCTGCTGCAGAAACAGCTCAAAACGAAAACATGAGGTATAGTCGTGATACGAAAATTGAAACCTTCGAGAGATTATATAATAAACTTTTGCCGACCCAAATGGGTGTTCCACAAGAAAACGGAGTCCGGGGGCGCACGGGGTGGTGACAAGCCCCCTAGGCGCGGCCAGGGGGTGGCCATGCCTTGGAGGCTTGTCGCCTCCCCATGCGTCCTTTGGACAACTTTTTATTTTCCTAATTTTCTAAATAATCCAAAACTGATTAAAATTGCTATTGGAAAAGTTTTGGAGTCGGTTTACTTACTGTACCATGTACCAATTCCTTTTCGGAGTCTGAAATGTTCTGGTAGGTATCCCTAAGATGCTCTTCCGGAGTTATGGTATTGATAACATTGGTTTGAACATTAATGGGAGTACCTAAAATATAATGTTTGATTCTTTGCCCATTTACCACTTTCGGATTTGTGCCTTCGACGTTGTTGATGTTGATGGCACCGGAACGATATACCTCCTTGACGATGTATGGTCCTTCCCATTTAGAGAGAAGTTTTCCTGCACAAAATCTTAACCAAGAATTGTATAACAAAACATGATCACCTACATTAAATTCACGCTTTTGTATCCTTTTATCATGCCATCTCTTAACTTTTTCTTTAAACAACTTGGCATTCTCATAGGCCTGGGCTCTCCATTCATCAAGTGAGCTAATGTCAAATAACCTCTTCTCACCAGCAAGTTCGAAATCATAGTTGAGCTCTTTGATTGCCCAATAATCTTTATGCTCTAGCTCTAGAGTTAAGTGACATTCTTTACCATAAACTATTTTATACAGAGACATACCCATAGGATTCTTGTAAGCAATTCTATAAGCCCATAATGCATCGTCAAGTTTCTTAGACCAATTCTTCCTAGATCTATTAACCGTCTTTTCCAATATCAATTTAATTTCCCTATTGCTTAATTCTACTTGACCACTAGAATGAGGATGATAAGGAGATGCAATTCTATTATTAACATCATATTTAGCAAGCAATTTATGGAAAGCACCATGAATAAAGTGTGAATTACCATCAATCATTAAATATCCGTGGACTCCAAATCTAGGGAAAATAACTTCTTTAAGCATCTTAATAGAGGTGTTATGATCAGCACTACTAGTTGGAATAGCTTCTACCCACTTAGTAACATACTCAACAGCAACTAAAATATGAGTATACCCGTTGGACGTTGGAAAAGATCTCATATAATCAAAACCCCAAACATCAAATGGTTCAATAACAAGAGAGTAGTTCATAGGCATTTCCTGACGTCTACTAAAATTGCCAATTCTTTGACATTCGTCACATGACAAGACAAACTTACGAGAATCCTTGAAGAGAGTAGGCCAATAAAAACCAAATTGTAATACCTGATGTGTAGTTCTATCTCCAGCGTGGTGTCCTCTGTAGGCCTCGGAATGACACTTCCGTTGGATCTGTTCCTGTTCATGCTCAGGTACACAACATCTAATAACACCATCTACTCCTTGTTTATAAAGGTGTGGGTCATCCCAGAAGTAATGACTTAAATCATAGAAAAACCTTTTCTTTTGCTGGTATGTGAAACTAGGCGGTATAAATTTAGAAACAATGCAATTAGCAAAATCATCATACCAAGGAGCATTATGAGAAGCATTTATGACAGCAAATTATTCATATGGAAAGCAATTATCAATAGGTAGTGGGTCATCAAGAACATTCTCTAACCTAGACAAATTATCTGCTATGGGGTTATTAGCACCCTTTCTATCAACAATATGCAAATCAAATTCTTCTAGCAGAACAACCCATCTGATAAGTCTAGGTTTAGCATCCTTCTTTTCCATGAGAAATTTAATTGCAGTATGATCAGTGTGAACAATTACTTTAGAATCAACAAGATAGGGTCTAAACTTATCACAAGCAAAGACAACTGCTATAAATCCCTTTTCAGTGGTAGCATAGTTCCTTTGAGCACTGTCTAGAGTTTTGCTAGCATAATGAATAACATTTAATTTCTTATCAACTCTTTGACCTAGAACAACACCTACGACATAATCACTAGCATCACACATAATTTCAAAGGGTAAATTCCAATCAAGTGGTTGTGCAGTAATCAAAGCATTCTTGAGAATTTCAAAAAGCATCTACACAATCATCATCAAAAACAAATGGAACATCTTTTTGCAAAAGATTAGTGAGAGGCCTAGAAATCTTAGAGAAATCTTTAATAAACCTCCTATAGAAACCAGCATGACCAAGGAAACTTCTTATACCTCTAATATCCGTAGGGCACGGCATTTTTTCAATAGCATCAACTTTAGCCTGATCAACTTCAATACCTCTTCCAGAAATTTGATGTCCCAAGACAATGCCTTCATTCACCATAAAGTGGCACTTTTCCCAATCCAGGACAAGATTAGTTTCTTCACATCTCTGCAAAACTTGATCAACTTTGCTCAAACAATCATCGAAAGAAGTTCCATAAATGGAAAAATCATCCATGAAAACCTCAAAAATCCTTTCACAAAAATCAGAGAATATAGCAGTCATACATCTTTGAAACGTACTAGGTGCATTGCATAAACCAAAAGTCATACGTCTATAAGCAAAGGTACTAAAAGGGCAGGTAAGGGTGGTTTTCTCTTGGTCCTCTTTTGACACAGGTATTTGAGAGAAACCAGAATAACCATCTAGAAAGTAGAAATGTGTGTGTTTGGATAAACTTTCTAGCATTTGATCAATGGAAGGTAGAGGGTAATGATCTTTTCTAGTAGCTTTATTCAATTTCCTAAAATCAATTAACATTCTATAACCTGTAACAATTCTTTGCGGGATCAATTCATTTTTATCATTAGGAACTATGGTAATACCTTCTTTCTTAGGGACACAATGAACGGGACTAACCCATCAACTACCAGCAATAGGGTAAATGATACCACTTCCTTCATTTTAGGATTCAACCGTCGTTGGTGATCAACAAATGGTTTAGCATCGGGCTCCATTTTAATTTTGTGTTGACATAGAGTGGGACTAATGCCCTTAAGATCATCAAGAGTATATCCAATAACAGCACAATGCTTCCTCTGAGTTTTCAATAATCTCTATTCTTCATGCTCTGAAAGGTTAGCACTAATAATAATAGGATATATCTTATTTTCATCAAGATAGGCACATTTCAAAGTATCTGGTAATTGCTTAAGCTCAAACACGGGATCACCCTTGGGTGGAGGAGGATCCCCAAGTATTTCAACACGCATGTTGTGTTTCAGAATAGGATGCTAATCAAGTAAAGTCCTATCTATTTCATTCCTTTCATTCATATGCATGTCATTTTCATGGTCTAGCAAATATTGCTCTAAAGGATCAGTAGGCAAAACATCAATAGAAGCAAGACAAATAATTTCATCCTTACTAGGCAATTCTTTATCATGGGGTTGTCTATGAAATTTGGAGAAATTAAACTCAGGAGACGTATTCCCAAAACTTACGGTAATCATTTCCTTCTCACAATCTATTCTAGCATTAACGGTATTCAAGAAGGGTCTACCAAATATAATGGGAAAAATCATCTTGTGGGGAACCAAGAACAAGAAAATCAGTAGGACATTTTATTTTACCACACAAGACTTCAACATCTCTAATAATCCCAACTGGTGATATAGTGTCTCTATTAGGAAGCTTAATTGTAACATCTATTTCCTCTAACTCAGCTAGTGCAATATCATTCATAATTTCTTTATATAAGGAAAATGAAATTGCACTCACACTATCACCCATATCACATAAGCCATGATAAGAATGATCTCCTATTTTGATAGAAACAACAGGTGTGCCAGCAATGGGTCTATGTTTATCTTTAGCGTCAGGTTTAGCAATTATAGCAGCTTCATAACAAAATAGAATAACATGCCCATCAATATTATCAACCAAGAGATCCTTAACCGTAGCAATAGTAGGCTCAACTTTAAGTTTCTCAGGGGGTGTAGGTGTTCTAGCGCATCTCTTATGAACCATAGTTGAAGCTTTAGCATGATCCTTTATTCTAATAGGGAAAGGTGGTTTGTCAATATAAGCAGTGGGAATAACAGGATCAACATTATAAGTAATAGTTTTCTCTTCAACTTTAATAGGTTCAACAACTTTCACCTCAATGGGAGGATGACATTTAAACCACTTTTCCTTAGTGATATCAAAATGAACAGCAAAAGATTCACAAAAACAAACTACTATCTCAGAGTCAAGTCCATATTTAGTGCTAAATTAATGAAAAGCATCGGTGTCTACGAAGGATTTAACACAATCAAACTTAAGGTTCATACCTGACTCCTTACCTTCGTCGAGTTCCCAATCTTCAGAGTTGCATTTAATTCTTTCCAATAAATCCCATTTGAAATTAATATCTTTCTTCATATGGGAACCAGCACAAGAAGTATCGAGCATGGATTGATCATTACGAGAAAGCCGAGCATAAAAATTCTGAATAACAATTTCTCTCGAGAGCTCATGATTGGGGCATGAATATAACATTGACTTAAGCCTCCCCAAGCTTGAGCGATTCTTTCTCCTTCACGAGGCCAAAAGTTATAAATATAATTCCGATCACGATGAACTAGATGCATAGGATAGAACTTCTGATGAAATTCCATCTTCAATCGGTTGTAGCTCCATGAACCAATATCATCACATTGCCTATACCATGCCAATGCCTTATCCTTAAAAGATAAAGGAAATACCTTCTTCTTAATGTGATCCTCGGGCAGACCTACAAGCCTAAATAATCCACAAACTTCATCCACATATATTAGATGTAAATCAGGACGTAGTGTTCCATCTCTCGTGTTAGGATTAGCCAGCAGTTTCTCTATCATACCCGAAGAAATTTCATAATAAATATTTTCAGTAGGTTCAGTAGGTTGAGAGACAACTCTTTGTGTTTCTGGTCAAGGTGAAGATACCCCGAACTAGCCCCTCTAAGGATTACTTTCCATAGTGACAAGTGATAGTAAATTTCAGCACACTATATAAATTTTTCCTTACCAAATTCCACTTACCAAAGGCACATCACTCCCCGGCAATGGCACCATAAAAGAGTCTTGATGACCCAGAAGTATAGGGGATCTATCGTAGTCCTTTCGATAAGTAAGAGTGTCGAACCCAACGAGGAGCAGAAGGAAATGACAAGCGGTTTCCAGTTATGTATTCTCTGCAAGTGCTGAAATTATTGGTAACAGATAGTTTTGTGATAAGATAATTCGTAACGAGTAAGAAGTAACAAGTGTAGCAAAGGTGCAGCAAGGTATCCCAATCCTTTTTGTAGCAAAGGACATGCCTGGACAAACTCCTATATAAAGCAAAGCGCTCCTGAGGACACATGGGAATTTTTGTCAGGCTAGTTTTCATCATGCTCATTTGATTCGCGTTCGTTAATTTGATAATTTGATATGTGGGTGGACCGATGCTTGGGTGCTGCCCTTACTTGGACAAACCTCCCACTTATGATTAAACCCTATCACAAGCATCCACAACTACGAAAGAAGAATTAAGGTAAACCTAACGATAGCATGAAACATATGGATCCAAATCAGCCCCTTACGAAGCAACGCATAAACTAGGGTTTAAGCTTCTATCACTCTAGCAACCCATCATCTAGTTATTACTTCCCAATGCCTTCCCCTAGGCCCAAATAATGGTGAAGTGTTATGTAGTCGACGTTCACATAGCACCACTAGAGGAGAGACAACATTCATCTCATCAAAATATCGAACAAATGCCAAATTCAGATGATTACTTATAACAAGACTTATCCCATGTCCTCGGGAACAAACGTAACTACTCACGAAACATGTTCATGTTCAAGATCATAGGAGTATTAATTATCATAAAGGATTTGAACAAATGATCTTCCACCAAGTAAACCAACTAGCATCAACTACAAGGAGTATTCAACACTACTAGCAACCCACAGGTACCAATCTGAGGTGTTGAGACAAAGATTGGATACAAGAGATGAACTAGGGTTTGGAGAGGAGATGGTGCTCGTGAATATGTGGATGGAGATTGACCCCCTCTCAATGATAGGATCGTTGGTGATGACTATGGCTTCAATTTCCCCCTCCCAGAGGGAAGTTTCCCTGGCAAAACAGCCCTGCCGGAGCTCTAGTTTGGTTCTGCCCAAGTTCCGCCTCAAGACGGCGGCGCTTCGTCCTGAAAGCTCTCTCCTGATTATTTTCTAGGTCAAAATGCTTCATATAAGATAAGATGGGCGTCGAAGGAGCCACAGGGTCCCCACAAGCCTGCTAGGCGCATCCAGGGGGTGGTCGCGTCTAGCAGGCTTGTGGCATGCAGGTGGCCGCCCTCTGGTTGATTCTTGCATCAATATTTTTTATTAATTCCAATAATATTCTCCGTAAATTTTCAGGACTTTTGGATTTGTGGAGAATAGGTGTCTCTGATTTGCTGCTTTCCAGTCCAGAATTCCAGCTGCCGGCATTCTCCCTCTTTATGTAAACCATGTAAAATAAGAGAGAAAAGACATAAGTATTGTACCATAACATGTAACAACAACCCATAATGCAATAAATATCAATATAAAGCATGATGCAAAATGGACGTATCAGGGGGCTTCGGCCGCCTCCGACATCTCACTCGAGCCCAAGTCGGCTCCCATCTCGGCCACTTCATGGGCCCAACCCATTCTGCCATTCCTCTTGCGCGGCGAGATCCCCCCCCCCCCCCGACGAAGTCAAGGCCCGACGAATCCAATGTCGTGCCCCCGCCTGCAGCATCATCAACCACGAGCTGGTTCACCGGAGCACAACCGGTGTGTATCAGCGCTGCGTCGAGCCCTAAAGAGGCCAAGAGATTCTTCAAGATATCCACCAGGGCGAGTGCGGGCACCACGCTGCCTCGAGGACCCCGATGGCCAAGGCATTCCACCACGGCTTCTACTAGCCAACTGCTCTTGAGGAGGCGAGGTAGCTCATTGACACATGTGAAAGGTGTCGGCGCTTCAGCACGTGAAGCCACCTGCCGGCTGTGGCGCTCAAGATCATCCCTGTGTCGTGGCCCTTTTCTGTCTGGAGGATGGACATGGTGGGCCCATTCAAGACCGCTCGAGGCAGCATGATGCACCTACTAGTGGCCGTCGACAAGTTCACCAAGTGGATCGAGGCCCGTCCCATCAAGAAGCTGGATGGACCCACGGTCATCCGGTTCATCGAAGACATCACGGTCCGCTATGGCGTGCTGCATGGCATCATCACCGACAATGACACCAACTCCTCCAAAGGAGTGCTAGCTTTCTTTTGCACCAAGTAAGGCATCCGGCTCGATCTCACCTACGTCGCCCACCCGCACTCGAACGGCCAGGCCGAAAGAGCAAACGGCCTCATCTTGGCCGGCATCAAGGCTCGTGTCACCCCTCGTCCGATGTGCCAGCTGGAGGATCGAGGAGCCATCGGCTGTCTTGTGGAGCGTCGGAACCACGCCCCAACCAATCAACTGACTTCATGCCCTTCTTCCTCGTGTACAGGTCCGAGGTGATCATCCCCACGGACATCAAGTTTGACTCGCTTCACATCTCCCTATAATTGGAGACGGATGCAAATGAGGCAAAAGAAGACGGCGTCGACCTCCTCGTGGAGGCCCTTGACCTGGTCCTTAGGCGGATCTGGTGAACAGTTGACCAACACAAGCTATCCTCCCCATGGGAGGGCCCATTCATCGTTAGCAAGGCGCTACACAACAACGCGTACTATCTGATAGACGCCCAGAAGCCGCTGAAGCGCAAGAGAGATGCCTCCGGTGAGGAGACGGAGCGCCCGTGGAACGCGACGATCCTCTGCCCGTTTTACTACTAAAAACAGTGTATGTATGTACCGTCCCCTTTTGGGCTTATGAATGCAACGGGTGCCCCAAGCCAGCTCTTGGGACACGCTCCCTTTGTTTCTTTCCAAAGCTTTATTCGTCTCACTCGCCGGCTCCTGGGACCGGCTCCCGGTCCCGGGGGCTCGCCGGCTAGCCCTGGCATCTTTCCCCGAATCTGGTCAAGTAATGTGAACTAAAACGAGCCTCCCACCCCTCCCATCTAAAGACCAGCTCCCGGCTGTCCGGCTGATGGGTCCTTGGGACGGCAAAAACTTAGCGCACACGAAAAACCGATCGCAAGGGGACCGCCAGCTAGGGCTAGCCAAAAATTATTTTCGTAGCCTCTGTCAATCACCTTACCCTTAACACTCTTGCGATTTCCAAACTCACGAACGACTCCCGCGATGTGGATGCCCCGTCCCAGCTATAGACCGGCTCCCTGCTATCCAACTGGCGGGGCTGATGCCAAAGGGGACAAGGCTTTGGGCAGACGGAATCAAAAGGTTAAAAAGGGTAAGGCCGAGACGGCACACATAAACATTACATTGGCAAACAACAACTTCATCAAACTTAAATGGCCCACAGCCACGAGTTCATTACATCTACACCCCCGGTGGCTGGAATTGGAGATTAACAAAATGCGAAAAGACAAAAGAGCCCTAAGGGGTAGCAGCGCCATCTTCTCCTCCGACATCCCCCGCGGCGGCCGATAAAGAGGCCCCATCCTTGGTCACAGTGCGATCCATGTCGGGTCTCGTCTCTGAGTTCTGAGCCGGCTCGGAGCCGGCATAGTCGTCGGTGCTGGAGCCCGCATCTACACCGTTGGTTTCGGTGGTGCTACCCTCCGGGTCGTCCAAAGCGAGTGCGTAGAAGTCCTCCGGGACCACCTCGCCAAAAGCCTGGCGCTCTAGGACATACTCGTCCCACGCGGCGAAGGACGCGAGGTCGGTCGCCCTCACCATCAGCACGTTGGCAACCGCCTCCAACTCCGCATCAGTATGGGCATGTTGGGCCATGAGCAGCCCCAGATCGAGCTTGGCGTACCATGACCTCGCGATGTGAAGCGCCATGCCCGTGCCGGCATACGCGGCGGAGGCCCTACAGGCATTCACCCGCACGGTCCCAAACTCTAGCCACCTCGACAGCCGGCTCATGGAGGTTGGGTCCACCGCGCCCGGCCAGAGGGTGCGAACCAGCGCCTCGCCGGCCGCCTGGAGCCGCTTAAACGCTTGAACCACCTAGGTCAGCCGCACCTTGGCGGCGATCCCCACCTCATCCAAGGTCCAGGGGGCAAGCCACCCGACGGCAACCCCCTGCGCGCTGGCCCTCATGGTGGGCCTCCACCACTGGCTCCGCGGCATCCTGCGTACTAGGGAAAAGCCCTGAGACGGAAGGAAACGCGAGGTGAGCAACGAAGAAAAACCAAGAACATAGGAGAGAACCCAGAAGCAACACGCTCAAGGAACAAGATGACAAAGACTTACCGACAAGGAACCGGTCCATCACGTGCCCTGGCTCCTGCAGCGCCACCTCCCTGGACGACCACTCCTGAATCCAGCGCTAAAGCTCATCCCGGGCCGTCTGCGCCTCCTCGCCCGCCTTCGCCAGCGTGGTGTCCTTGGCCTCCAGCTCCTGGCAGAGAACCTTCTCCCACTCCTACGCCTCCCGACGAAGAGCCGCCTCGCGGTCCGCCAGCTATTGACGGTGGGCCACCATACGCTCGTCCGTCTCCGCCTGTGCCGGCCTGCCTCCTGGCGGAGCTATTCGCACTCTGTGGTCAGGAGGCTCCGCTGGTCGCCGAGCTCCACCACCTGGCGACGGAGGCTGACCATCTCGGCATGGGTAGCTGCCCGGGACGAGAAGCCTCTGTCACAAGGCAAGAAAAGAAACGGATTTCGGCCCGCCTTCGCGGCAGCCCGCTTGAATCCAGGGAGCTACACCCCCACTCGAAAGTCGCAAGGATCTTACCTTGCAGGTCCATGGATAGGGTGCCCAGCCAGCCCTTGGCTCCCCGGTACAAGCCCATCAGGGTGTTGTACGCGGCCACCCGGCGGTCATGCGCTAACTGCAAGCAACAAAGAAACAAATCTCATTTAGACTTTACCCGCATGTGCCCTAGCCGGCTCAAGTATCGGGGGATACACCCAGTGGGTGCGCTCATGTGCCCCTACTCGAAAAAAGCAACAAGGCAAGAAGAAAAGTTAGGAACTTACCACAACAGACTGCTCCAGCTGCACCAGCCGGTCGTTGGTGGCTCGGGCGTCCTGCATCGTTTGGGCGCTGCAGGCGGCAAATGCCTCGATAACAACGGTCACCGCCGCCCTAAAGGTGCTCGTCGCGACGCCAATGGTCAGGCCATCAGTTGCAGCCCAATTTTGCTGCGGCCGGGCCCCATCCGCGGGCCCAGTTGCGCCCTTGATGAAGTCACCACCATGCTGGGGGGGCTAGATGACGAGCCTGCGGCGACCATCCCACCGGACATCACGATCGCCCTCGACGATGCTCCACCTCTGGCTGCGCCCCCGGTTCGCCTCCAATGCCGGCACCTCTGGAGCGGCACGTACGGAGTTGCAGCTCCGGAGCCGGCATCTCCGCAGGTGGCACCTTCGGAGCCGGATCTTCCAGATCCGGAACTTCGACCTCCGGAGGCTCCTTCGCCCCTGGCGGCATGTCCTCCACCCCTGACGGGGCTGCATCGTAGCCCGCCTCCTCTCCTCCACCCACGCTGGCCGCACCCGTGCCTGCCACCGCTCGCGCGTCTTCTGCGGCCTTCGCGTCCTCCTCTGCTTGTTGTGCGGGGTCGTGATTGTCCTTGGACCTCCTCTCCCGGCCGCGGGGGAACATCTCCCACGACTGGCCGGTTGCATCCCTGCCGGCTCCTCCTGACGGCTGCATATTCTTCGCCGCCACCTCCCATGGATTGCACTCCTCATCGCGCCACTCCTTTTCGGCTGCCTCGACGTCGCGCAATGCTTCATGCTCCCTCTCCTCGGCAGTGCCTGACAGCACCATCCCCGCGGTCTCGCCGGCCGGGGTACTGCCCAGGGCACGCACCTCCCTGAATAGGAAAGATAAGAAAAAGGGAGAGGGAAAATCAAACAAGCACGACGACAGTTGGAAGAAAGCTAGACTTACCCAATGACGACGGGGACCGACCTCCTCGTGGGACCCATTGGGGCGACCCGCCGCTTCTTCTTGTCGCCTCCATGGCTGCCGCCCGACTGCCCGGCGGCTACTCGTTTGGGAGCCGACCTAGTGCCAGCTGGCTGCTTCCCCTTGCCGCATACGACCGCGTCACCCGGGCTAGTCTCACGGTCGGCGCAGTGAAGGCGCTTGCTCGGCGCCGTGATGTCGCTCTCGGAGGACCTATGGAACCTCTACATCGCGCGTCTCCTTCGACTCAGCGTCATCATCAGTCCAATCCCGCAAATGCGACTGGGGAGGGAACTCACCCGTCGACTCGATCGCCTCCATCTCCATCTCCTCTTTGCTGGCTTCGGGTACGTCGGTCGGCTCCGAGTCTGCCGGCTTCACGTCGTCGATGTCTTCGACCTCTTCGGCGTCCGACGCCACGACATCGGGAGCCGGCTCCCCTTAGTCTTGTAGCTGCGGAAAAACTTGCATGAAGGAGGAGCCTTTCACCGTCAAGCCAAGGGGTGGCGCCGCCTATGGAAAAGAAGGGGAGGGGAGACGGCTCGTCACTTACCCATGGCGTCGGATGGATCCGGCTGTACGGGGCCTTCCCCCATTGCCACCCCTCCTCACTCAGCTTCGCCGTCAAGATGGCATTCACCCTCCTCGCCACCTGTATTGGCTTTAGCTCCTTGGTGGAGAGCCGGCAGGGGTCGTGCCGCCCTCCCATCTAGCATACGAGGTTTGACCGGCTCTGTAGTGGCTGCACCCGGCGTGCCACCATCGCGTCCAGGAGGTCGGACGCCTTCAGCCCCTCTGTCCTGGACATCACCAGCAGGCGCTCGCAGATCCGGTCTGCCATCTCAGGCACCTGGGGTGCAGCTGTCCTCCAGTTCAGCATCGCCACCGGCGGCTGGTTGATGAAGTTAGGGAGGTTGACGTAGTCCTCCTCTGGAATCACGTTCTTCACATAGAAGAACCCCTTCTGCCAGTTCTTCACCGAGTCCTGCAATAGGAGTTTCGAGAAGCTGGCGGTCATGAGCTTCTCGTTGGTCGCCGGGTCCTTCACCATCTACCGCTTAAGGAAGAACAGCCAGAACCAAAGGTCGAGTCGTGGCTCCTCCCCAAAGAACCCCTCATAGAGAGTGACGAACGCCGCCAACTGCAAGATGGCATTGGCGGCAAGGTGGTGCGGTTGTAGGCCGAACCGGAGAAAGAACCGCGGAAAGAACGTGCTCCCCGGCAGCCCGAGCCCGCGGAGGAAATGCTTAGCAAATACGACCACCTCGCCCTCCCGCAGGGCCGGGGAGTTCTTCTGGACGGTAATGCTCATCGACATCGCTGTCGTCCCACGCACCCTTGCTCGCTATGACTCCCGAGGAGGCTTGCGGTCGTAGCGGCAAGGGCCGATGCGCGATCGCGGTGATCCTCGATGGATGGCTGACGGGGGCGCGGCGGGTGCGTGGGCTCTTGCCCTCTTTCTCTCACTCTTTCGAAGCAAGGAGGAGGAGATCAATGAGGACGATGTGACAGGGGCGGGAGGAGCGAATGTGTCGTTCTGTTCCTCTCCCCCCGCAATTTAAACCCCGTGGGGTTGATCATGGGGAGCAGATTCGTTGAACACGATCCCCACGATCCCCGCCACACACGGGAAGGGAGTTATTGCACTCGAGAACGCCAACCAGCGGCTCGAGCCACAAAAGATCCATGCGCGTGGGCTGAGGCCGCGGCCGTGGTGGGCCTTGCTCCATGGCCCGGTCTTGTCCGCCGCGTGGCCTGTCATACTATGGCCCATTACGCCCCTAAGTGGCACGGCTTCTCCGCCCATCAGAGCGCCCGAGGCGCGCACGAAGCATCGACCGGCTGTGAAGTTGGTCGTGGTGTGGCCACGCCTTCTGGCTCCTAAATTATGTCATGGTATGAGAGCGTGAGATTCAAGGCGCCGAGGTCCGTCGCGGTTCGCTGGCGGGCCTCCACAGCTTCGGGTACTACTGTCGGGGGGATAACTATAGATTCTGTTTTTGATGCATTGTTTTTCTTGTGTTGATGAAACTATCGATTTTATCGGTGGTATAAGCCATGGAAAAGTTATATTACATCAGGGATAATGTAAATATAAAATATCAATGGGTTTACAATAGTACTTACAATAGTATTTTGCGTTACTATACTAACGGATCTTACTAGTCTTCTGTTAAGTTTTGTGTCAATGAAGTGTTCGAAGATTGAGGAGGTCTCGATATGAGGAGAAGGAGGATGTCGGGGGATAACCCCGGGGTAGCCTCAAACGACCCTCTACTCCAACTTTCTGAGATGACTGCAGGGCGAGCCGCCTCCCCTTGCAGTCCGAGACTCCGGCCGACTACTACCAGGCGGCGGAAGAGTGCCGGCACGCCCTCAAACACTCCATTACCTGCCTTGACTGCCACAATACGACGCCCCGAAGGACGACCCACGCCGCGAAGCGACAGGCACGGGGACGAACCGGTGGGCCCCTCCCTCTCCCGACGGGACGCCGCAGCCGGCGGGTCCTACCGGCGATAGGACCCCTTAGCCAGGGGCCCCACGACTGGCTAGGGAGGCTGCCAGTTGGGGCCCTCCCGAAGCCTACTCTTCGTATTGTAATCCCGGGGGTTGGCCTATAAAAAACCCCAGAGCCCCCCCATGCACACGAAGATCCGATCCCTATACCCACCCACCCACGTAGAGAGGCAGCAGAGCCAAGCTAGCTCCTACTTCCTGCTCTACCCTTATGGCTCAAGGAGCACCATTGTAGCTCCCTTTGGTTGGCAACCAGACTAGCAGGACTAGGGGTGTTACCTCCCCAGGAGGGCCCCGAACCTGGGTACATCATGTGTCCAACACTGGTTGTTCCTAATCCTGCTCCCGAAGTCCACCGACGTCCTTCGGCCCCAACCATTCTCGATAAGCCTGTCGGATTTCGGGCTCCTCAAAACCCTTCAGATTCGAACCAGGGGCATGTGTGAAGATCCCTGTAGCCTCTTCACCCTAGTTACCTACTTGATGGACACAATGTCGAACTCGCATGATGACGAGGGAGAAGATGAACATGACAGTTTACCCAGGTTCGGGCCGCTACGAAGCGTAATACCCTACTCCTGCTTTGGTGGATTTCCTCTCGAGGAAGTGATGTGGATGAAATAGTACAGTGTTCTTGGGCCTCCTGAGGGCTCTCTTGAGGTGTTTGAGGCCCTCTGTTGCTTTGTGGTAGATGAGTGGTAGAATGGATTGCGCGGTCGATCGGCGGGTCGGTCCCCTCTACGTTGCAACCTATCCACTATGTATAGTGGTGGCCTGGGTCCTCTTCCCTTATTAAAATGGCGGGAAGGGATCCCACAACAACCAATTTTGAAGGGGGACAACAGTACGTGATTGCCCTGTCCAAAGGTGGTCTTCGCTTGCAAAGTAGCTGTCGACGGCGCAGGGATGGGCTCAGCAATGACATCCGGCCCGCGGGATGGGTGGTTGTGGTCTTCTTGCACTAGAATGGAAACCTTTGGGGGTGCTTTGGGAACCCGCGTATGTCCTTGCTCCCTTTGCACCAAAGAGGAAACTGTGCTGCCTGGCGCACTGACACGCGCTTGTCCTTCCTTGCGTCACCTTTGACTCCTGAGGCCGGGCCTTGCATAGAGGTCTCCGCCATCTGGAGGGGTCCGGAGGAGGCCCATCCTTTGTGGGTCTTGTCGTTGTTCTTCCTCGCAAGGCTAGGGCCCTCGCGAGGGCCTTGTCTTGAGTGAGGCCGCGCCTGGTCCCATTTGGTTGATGAAGTGGGCCTCGCGCTGGGCCGCAGGCAGGCAGGTCTGGGTACCCCCATTCCCAGAACGCTGTCAGTGAGGGGGACGATCCCGGTGCCGGGCCGACCGATAGCATGGGTGGCAACAACTCCTCCTCCTAGGCAACCCCTATTTTCCTTTATCGGTACATGTAATGCTCGAACAAGAACCCTGCCCCGTGGGGCGTTAATCTTTTGCATGTTAACTTTGTCGTCTTGCTTCTCTTCCTCAATTTGCTGGTTGTGGTGTTGGTTGGTGCCGCCATGGTTGTGGCCCTATGTCAGCCCCGGATATGGCCCCCGCGAGTCTATCCCCCTCCAGGGGCAAATTGCATCCGTTGCTCCTATCGAGCCCTGGGCCTTGTGGCTCGTCGTGATCGAGCCCCTCCTCGCGTGTTGCCTTCTTTGTTGCTTCGTCCCTCAGGGGCCTCAGCAGTCGCGCGTAGTAGTCATAATTCCTGCATTCTTAGGTTAGCATAGCAGTCCTTATCTCATCCTCAAGGTCGTTATTAGGCCAGGAAGGTCCTTGCGGGCTCGATAGTGTACTTAGCTTTGTATGACGCTGGCGATCCTGCACGTCATGAGGTGAGACGGGCCGTTACATCAAGCTGTGACTCCGTCCGGGGTACTTTCTTCTTGTCTACTGAACAGTCCGAGGGCCCTTTCAGCACTTTGCATCTATAGGTCCCAGTCCCACACATTACCGCACCACCATTAGGTACGACTGGAAAGAGGACATACTTCACGAGGCGAGGCCTTGGTACTCCTGATGCTGACCAGAAACCAAGGACGGCACCAGGAAGTCGACTAGCATTATGACCGGTAAGGCTCCCGAGGCACGTTGCCCAGGAGCCCCTTTTCGACACTCGTTTTCTCTACGTTGACATATCCCAGTCCCATGCATTTTCCCACCACGGTTCTCTACGACCAGAAACCAAGGACGCATATCGCGGGGCGAGGCCCCGACACTCCTGATGCCGACCGGAAACCAATGACGACATCAGGGGGTCGAGTGGCCTTATGACCGGTAAGGCTCCTGAGGCATGATGCTCAGGAGCCCCTTTTGACGCTCGAGCGATCCCACATTATGTCCCTCCATGTGCCGCCTCAGCAGGCCATGAAACCCCCCGACACCCTATGTTGTGACGTCATGTTGTGAGCGAATCCCCCGAGCGGGGGCCGACAGCTAAAAATCGAATGCCCCTGAGGCGGCAAGTCCTCGTGATCTAGCTCTATGGCGCCTTGGGGCTATGCGGAGCATTCGGCTCCTTGCGAAAGACCATTCAGAAAAAGAGGCTCCAAACAAGGAAACACAGAGAGAAAAGTCCCCCCTTTTTAAAATGTAAAGTTTCGAAATTCTCAGGCTTCATTCCAAAAAAAGGCAACTTGAACGTCAACAATAAGCAAGCAAATGCTGCGTCCGACCCGGCCCTAGGCTGAGCGTAGGGCATCCACGTTGCGTGGGCATAGCTATTGATGGGTAGTGTTGTCTTCTCCGCCAGCTCCGGGTTGTGGCTGCCACATTGCATGGGAGGAACTCGTCCACGTCCTTAGGGGGCTCCGGGCATATACATCCTGCTCATTGTTACGTGAGAGTGTCACAGCCCTGGGTAAGCCCCCAAACGCATGGCTTGTGGGCTTTCAGCCACGTCGAAGACCATCCCGTGCATTTGCGCCCAGTTGCGCGCCCTTATGACCCTAACCTGAGTGCATTGCTTCCCGCGTGATGTTGGAATTGCCCTCCCAGGGCCCAAAGATGAGCATGATGCATCGGCGCGGCCATAAGGGTGTTTTATCGGTGAAGTATGCCTCATGAGGCGCCCGCGCGTCGTCTGGACGAGGTCCCGGAGGCCTCGGGAGGCCCATCCTCCTAAGGTCGTGCAGGCATCGTAGTTTCCGCAAGTGGCTGCATTGCATTTGTCTTGCTGCTCCTCCAGGCCATTATTCCTAAGGCCCGTGGGATTGGCCCATCGTCGCTTGCCCGTGGGGCACCAACCCGCACCACGCCCCGCGGGCCCAGGGGTGCCCTCCAACTCACTCCGCCTAGGCCCGATGCCCCGCCGATCGGAGCCCCCCGGCTTGGGGAAGACGCCCAGGGTGCCCCTTACTCTTGAGAAGTGATGGTGCCCGCGGCGGGTGCCTGATCCGCATCGCGCGCCTATTCCATGGTGGGCGCCAGATCCATCCCTCCGCCTGGCAGAAGGATGTAACCGGGTATGTAGGGTTCCACGTAGATGCTCGTAGGTGCGTAGGGGGCACTCCCTCCTGGCGGTGGCGGGAAACCGCCCCACGTGCATTGCTTGCAGATCCTCCTATGTCGGCCCTCAAAACGGAGTAGGTTAACTCTGCCTCCGCCGCCTGGTGGGACGCGCGTATCCTGGTGTGGATTGTTCCCATGGGGACCCGGTGCGCCTCTACCGTTGTTGCTTCTTTGTCCGGATGCCTGCGCCACCCGCTGGCTGCATCAGATTGCACGCTCCCACCTAGCCAACCTTGACTGCTAAGGGCCAGTCGGGTTGCTGCGATGTGCGTTGGTGTGTGCACGTGGCGCCTCGTCGTTCCCTTCATGTGCCTGGTGGGCATGGTTGGCTTGCACCCCAAATATGGTCATCAGGATTCATAGGAGGAGGAGCACAGCGTGTGGCGTGCCCCGCTCGGATCCGTCTGGTGATGGGGCGGTCCCTTCGCCGGCGTCCGGGGAGCGGGCACGGCGCGCGAGCCTCTGGCGCCTGGCGCCTGTGGCCTTGGAGAGGAGTGAGGGGAGATGGCCCTCTACGCGATGGTGACCAATGCCATGATGTGGTCAGCCCACACATCGAAGCCCCCATGTGTAGGTCGGTGGTGAAGCATCTCGCTTGCCAGTAGTAGCGTGTCGTGTGCATTGAGGTCTCCCACGTAGGTGCAGCGGGCCGCCGGTTCCGGGGGCACTGGCCTCCCGCCGTGCACCTGAGCAGTGCCTGAGGTGGTGACGGTAGAGATGACGCTAGCGACCTGGTACTGGCAGTTCGGTCGGCCTTCAACTGCCGCGGCGGGGTTTAAGGAAATCGACCCGCTATGGCCTAGACAAGCTTGCTGAGCGCTGGCCATCGAAGCAGCGAAGCTTGGGAGGGATGAAGCTTGGGGAAGACTTTGACACGCCCCCTACCGGGCGCGCCAAATGTCGGATTTCGGGCTTCGCAAAACCCTTCAGATTCTAACACGGGGGCGTGTGCGAAGATCCCTGCAGCCTCATCACCCTATCTTGCTACTCGATGGACACAACGTCGAACTAGCACGATGACGAGGGAGAAGATGAACATGACAGTATACCCAGGTTCGGGCCGCTGCGAAGTGTAATACCCTCCTCCTCCTTTGGTGGGTGGCCTCTCGAGGAGGTGATGTCGATGAAATAGTACAGTGTTCTTGATCCTCCTGAGGGCTCTCTTGAGGTGTTTGAGTCCCTCTGGGGTTTGTGGTGGATGAGTGGTGGAATGGATTGCGTGGTGGATCCACAGGTCGGTCCCCTCTATGGTGCAACCTATCCACTATATATAGTGGTGGCCCGGGTCCTCTTACCTTATCACAATGGTGGGAAGGGATCCCACAACGGTCAATTTTGAAGGGGACAGCAATACATGCTCGCCCTGTCCAAAGGTGGTTTTCGCCTGCAAAGTAGCTATCGAAGGCACAGGGATGGGCACATCGATGACATCCGCCCTGCGGGACGGGTGGTTGTGGTCTTCTTGCACTGGAATGGAAACCTTTGGCGGTGCTTTTGGAACCCGCGTATGTCCTTTCTCCCTTCGCACCAAAGAGGAAATTGCGCTGCCTGGTGCACTGACGCCCGTCTGTCCTTCCTTGCGTCACCCTTGACTCCCGAGGCCGGGCCTTGCATAGAGGTCTCCGCCGCTCCAGAGGGATCCTGAGGAGGCCCATCCTTCGCGGGTCTTGTCGTTGTTCTTCCTCGCGACGCTAGGGCCCTCGCGAGGGCTTTGTCTTGAGTGGGGCCGCACCTGGTCCTATTTGGTTGATGAAGTGGGCCACGCGCTGGGCCACAGGCAGGCAGGACTGGGTACCCCCGTTCCCAGAACACCGACAAAGCCTACCCATGGCATCTGTCATGAGAAAACGACGGCAGTTGGTGCCCACCGTGGGTCTGTCCGCGGCGCCATCCGAATTCACGCTCCGGGTGGGACCCTTCACCACCTTCCCTGGCTTCCCCGCGTCTAGGCGGAACTACATGCTCGTGGGGCTTGTACCCGTAGGTCCTGCTGGCGATGCTGCCGGCCTCTTCGATGAGTGCCTCGGCAGCGACCCCTCGCTCGACATCGCCGCGCTCGCCAAGCGCGTCGGCAGGCTATGCCTCGTCGACGAACCTATGGCCGACGAGTACCTTAGCCGGGTACTTGACTGCATCGACCCTCCCTCGTCCATGGGTGCACTCGGCTCAGGCGAGGTCGACGGCTCCTGTTGGGGATATAACCCCAGGGTAAGACCTGCCCAGGAGGGGCCGGGTTATACCTGGCGGCTCTCTAAGTGCATCTAGCGCCCCATAGTGATTTTGGTGTATTGAAGGTTTATAGGTTAAGGAACTAATGTGTTTGTGAGTGTACACATGCTCTATAAGTCTATGAGGAGTTTGATATATTCGGAGATTACAGACCCCTAAAAATGTATGTCTTCAACTGAAGACTTTGGTGAAGACTTTACTGAAGACTTTGGTATTCCCTGAAGACTTTTAGAATCAAGAAGTTGGTGTGACCTTGAAGATATGAATGAGGACTATGAAGCATGAAGACTTTTTTTTTCGTAGTTTCATTTCCATTCTTTGAGTCATACGAAACACCGTACTGTTAAAGGGGGCGAAGGTAATACTAAGGAAAATTTCCAACTGATGCTCATCTCAAAATCATCAACCTATCCAATCCTTCGAGTGAAGCCTTTGGAAATCTCTTGCAGTTTAGTCAAGTTCTTCAATGACAGAGATGATGTTACTCTGGTCTCTGATGAAATTGATCTGACTGAGGAGTTAGGATTTCGCTAGTGCGAATTGCCTACAAGTGAGGAAGATGATAAGCCTGATGACTTTCATAGTTCGAAATTCCGACCATTACTGTGCTTAGCGCTAGCTGTCCCCAATCATCTTATCCACATAACAGTCATATCATTGGGGCCATTTATGTCTTATCATGTCAGGTTGAACCCTGCCTATAAATAGACACCCCACATAACCACTAGTTGGTTGGCTGCTCCGAGAGAGAAATGACACTTGTCATTTGAGAGCAACCTATCATCAGAGAACTTTGAGAGAAAATCATCAGTGAGGAAAAACCCAAATCCAAACCACCAAACCCAAAGTGATTGAGCATCAGTGAAGAGATTGTTCCTGTGTGGAACCGACGCTTGTTACCTTTTAGGATTGTGTATCCTCCAGACGGTTAGGCGTCATGGTCTAGTGCATCCTGAAGTCCATTGGGGATCATGGAGTGACCTTGGTCTAGAGTATCCAACAGTAAATTGTGCATCGCCGGGTGACCACATTGTGAGGGTTTTGGAAGTCTACCCTGAAGACTTACCATGATTATTGGGCGAAGACTTTGTGACCTTAGCTCAAGGTGAATACGATAAGGACTATGTGTCCTGGGACTGTGTGTCCTCTGGTTTAAATACCAGGCCACTCCAAACCAGATGTATGACTGTCACAGCAGTTGGAAATGGTTCATCAAACCATTGTCTTCATCAGGCTACCTGGTTCTATTTCCTCGACCCCTCTATTTCCTTGTATACTTGTTGATGAAATGGATTGTTACTGTTTGAAGAATTTGATTGAAGACTTTCACAATTTCCTCACCTGAAATTGTTCAAGTTACCTTGTTCCTCACCTGCTTATCCTATATCATGCTACCTGTAATTTATGCATGTTCATTTCATCATCATGACTATGATGTTGCTATGTTTCTCATGCACTTGAGTACTTATTCCGCTGCTAGTTATTCATCACATTTCAAATTCCTCAAGTTGAAATTCCTCAATTGATGAATTTTTAAAAGTCGCCTATTCACCCCTCCTCTAGTCGATATAACGCACTTTCAATTGGTATCAGAGCAAGGTACTCCCTTGCTTTGTGTGATTTTGGTTTAACCACCTAGAGTTCTAGTTATGTCGACTGCAGGTATGATCAAGGTTTCCACAGCGTGTCCTACCTTTGGAGGGATGGATTACCCCTACTGGAAGAACAAGATGTGCATGCATCTTGAGGCTA
The DNA here is from genome assembly GCA_022496015.1 of Hordeum marinum. Classification (NCBI taxonomy): domain Eukaryota; kingdom Viridiplantae; phylum Streptophyta; class Magnoliopsida; order Poales; family Poaceae; genus Hordeum; species Hordeum marinum. The sequence goes on along the minus strand of CM039673.1, from coordinate 387,067,064 downwards.
TTGACAACGATCTTTGGTACGTTGTGGAAAATGGTGTTCCCCGCATTTCTCCGACTCTCATTGCTGCTGATACAAAGAAATTCAAGCAACTCGATTCACAAGCAAAGAATATCATTTCTGGCCATCTGTGCAAAGGTCGGTATGGTAGAGTGAGTGCTTTGGAGTCTGCTAAGCTTATCTGGGATAGGCTGTCCAAAGTAATGAAGGTGTTTCCACTCAATGTGACTCGTGTTGACGTTCTTCGCAATCTCTTCAACCGCTTCAAGAGAATCGACAATGAAAATGTTCAGCAAACTTTTGATCGTGTCACTGATATCTCCAATGAGCTTCAATCACTTGGTGCTACAGATATTACCGGCCATGAGGTGGTGAAGAAACTTCTAAGATCTCTTGATTCCTCATTCGTTACTCTGGCTTTGATGATTCAAAAACGTGGAGACTACAAGTCACTTGATCCTACTGATATTCTTGAGAGACTCAATACTCATGAATTCCAACAAGCTGAGAAGAGAGACCTCTACGTGCCAAGCTATGGAAGATCTCATGCTCTGAAGGCAAAAGCAATTTCCTCATCCGAAGGCCGAGATTCTAATAATAGTCTTGGTGATCCTAAAGAACTAAGTTAGGAGCTAGCAATGCTCGTGAGGAAATTCCAGAAGTTCTCAAGGAAAGGTGGATTTGGAAAGTTGTCAAAAGGTGGCTTGAGTAAATCAGATTCCTCAGATGACTACAAGAAGAGAACTTGTCACATATGCAAGAAGTCTGGTCACTTCATCTCTAGCTGTCCTCTCTGGGAAAAGAATAATAGAAGAAGAAAAAGTACAAAGATGACAGTTCTGATGACTCGAAGAAAACGAAGAAATCTTCAAAGTCCTCAATGCACAAGAAGAATGGTTCCAGAAAGGCTCGGGCTTTCATTGGCAAGGAAATAGACTCAGAAGAAGCATCTGAAGAATATGAAGAAGAGGAAGAATCTAAGGTGGAATCTAAATCTGGTGGCGGTAGCCTTTCTCTTGCTACTGCTTTTGTTAGCAAGTCCATCTTTAACGATGAAGAAAATGACTACTCCAACGACTCTGACATGAGCAATGATGATTACGCTCCCACCTATTGCTTCATGGCTAAAGGTTCCAATGTACATGAGCATCACTCCTCCTCTGAATCAAGTGATGGTGAATCTGATGAATATGTGAAACCTAGCTATGCGAAACTTGTAATATTGCTACTAGGCAACAAAGTGCACTTGAAAAGCCTCCGAAAATGCTAGACAAAAGCGATGATCTATTGAATGAGGAAGTGGATCGGACTCAAACTCTGTCTGATGATCTCAAAAATCTTCAGAAAAAGTATGATAACCTTCAGAGTCATCAGAATGCTCTCTTAGCTGATCATGAGAAGCTTTGTTTTGAATTTCTTCAAAGAAAGCAAGATCTTGAGAAACTAAGGGTGTCTCATGAGGATCTCGAAAGGGAAAACGATTCCTTACTGGCTCAATAGATTAGTACCACTTAGGAAGAATTTGTTCCACCTTGTTTGAAATGCATCGGACGTGAAACTGCTAATTCTTCACTTGAATGTTCAAATGCTTCTATTGCTGCAAATTCTTCAACTATTCCAGTGGTCACAAATTCCTCATCCGAGGATACCACAAGTATCACTGACGAAAATACAGGGTTGAAGGAATTGTATGTGAAAGGCATGTACAAAGTCTCAAAGGGCATCAAACCCTTTGCGATGTCCTCAAAAAGCAGATTCTGAACAGGAACCCTAGGAAAGAGGGTATTGCCTTTGAGAGGAAACACAACGTTGATGGATCCTACTGGACGCCTGAGCAGTACCCCAAAACCTCATGGGTTGCTGCAAAAGGACCTCCTGTAGATCCATCCACTTTATCTGGCTTTACTTGTGAAACTTCATATTCCTCTGATGAGTCACTTGACTGCATCTACAAATTCTTCAAAAACCAGAAAGGTGAAGTATTTGCAAGATTTGTTGGAACTAACTGCAGGAACGGTTCTCCTATGAAGAAAATCTGGGTTCCCAAGAGATACCTACAAAATCTTCAAGTGAATGGCCTCACGACACCACTCATGAAGAATAGGAACCCCAAATCAAATTCCTCATATGGACCAAAGTCTTCACTAGGACCAAATTCCTCAAATGGTCAAAAATATCATTCTCGTGCTAATGCATCTATTTCACAGGGAAAATCTAAGATATCTGAATATGTGCATTATTCTTCAAATCATTATGTTCATAAGTCCTCGAAGAATTTCTCTGCTTATTCATATGAGTACTCTAACCCTCGTCCTGTGAAACGGAGCGCACTTGCTTCAATGCCTCCCTTCTCATATGGTGCTCGCAGAATGATGAACTCTTTGCCACCCCTCCAGATATGGGTGGTGAAGAAATTGAACTAATTTCTTATGCAGGGTCAGGTCTCCAGATGAACTTGAATGTCTGATGAATTTGCTGGAGACCTGAGGAAATGCTTGAAAGGACGCAAGCTAACCATGTAGAAATGAATTCTTCGTTTCTCACGTCCTCACACTACTTGCTTACTATCTTGTGTCATGAAATTTTGTCTGATGAAATTGATGTCATATTCTTCACTCTGAAGCATCTGAGTTTGTAAGTTGTACTAATTCATTTGCAGGATGAACCTCCAAAAGCTACTGAGTGGGTCCTCAATAGTGGATGCACAAACCACATGACTGGTGACAAGAATCTACTGATGAACTTTCCACTTGATCCATCTCATCTAAAGCATATCACCTATGCAGAGAATGGAAAAAGCAAGGTATTGGGTCTAGGTAAGGTTGCAATCTCAAAGGACCGAACCATGGATAAGGTGATGTTAGTCGAATCCCTCGGGTTCAACCTTATGTCTGTCTCAATGCTTTGTGATCTAGATATGGTTGTTGTATTTGGAAAATATCATTATGTTGTCATCATGGAATATGACAATTCCAAAGTCTTCGAAGGCTTTAGGAGAGGAGACTTGTATATTGTTGATTTCTCTACAGGTCCGCAGCCTGCCACATGCCTACTAGCAAAGTCCTCAGATGGCTGGCTATGGCATCAACGACTTGAACATGCTGGTATGAGGAACTTGCACACACTCATGAAGAAAAAGCACGTCATTGGCATTAAAGGTGTTAAATTCCTCAAGGACCTCCTTTGTGGTGCATGTGAGTCTGGGAAGATGACTAGATCCAAGCATCCCTCGAAGACAATCATGACCACGACTTGACCCTTTGAATTGCTTCACATGGGTCTCTTTGGCCCCACTCATTACTCCACACTAACAAATTCTTCAAGTTTGTATGGCTTCGTCATTGTTGATGATTACTCTCGTTACACTTGGGTGCATATTATCTGTACAAGTCTGAAGTGCAGGATGTCTTCAGACGATTTGCCTCAAGGGCCTCCACGAACTTCGGCGTCAAGATCAAGCATATCAGGAGTGATAATGGGACTGAGTTCAAGAACACCAATCTTGATGAATATCTTGATCAACCTTGTATTACTCATGAGTTATCTGCCCCATACCCTCCTCAGCAGAACAGCGTCGTGGAGCGCAAGAACATGACTCTTATTGACTCTTATTGAGATGGCTTGCACCATGCTTGATGAATACAAGACTCCTCGTCGCTTCTGGCCTGAGGCAATTAATGTTGCATGCCACATCATCAACAGGGTATATCTTCATAAATTCTTCAAGAAGACTTCGTATGAACTTATGACTGGCAAGAAACCCAATGTAAGTTATCTCAAAATCTTCAGTGCAAAATGCTGGATTAGATATCCTCACCATAGTTCTACATTTGTACCGAAAGCACATGAAGGTTTTATGCCTGGTTACGGAAAGGACTCGCACATAGAGTCTTCAACACATACCACCACAAGGTTGTTGAAACTGTAGATGTGCGGTTCGAAGAAACTGACGGCTCGCAAAGAGAGCACCTGCCTTCTGTGCTATATGAATAGTCTCCTGAGGAATCCATTAAGGTGAAGGCTACTGAAGACATCATACCCTATAAGGAGGTCATTCTGACGAATGAAGCCATTCATGCTGATACACCTGAAGAAAATGGTGCTGAAGAAAATCCTCAGCCATGTCAACCTGCTCACCCAAGAGTTGCAAATGAATTGCAGATTGACAAAATCATTGATGACATCAATGCACTAGGTCCCATCACTCGCCCAAGAACTTCACATTTGACTAAATTTTGTGGGCACTTTTCTTTTGTCTCAATCATAGAGCCCACAAAAGTTGATGAAGCATTCAAGGAGTCTGAGTGGATTCAAGCTATGCAAGAGGAATTGCATCAATTCAAGCTCAACAACGTGTGGGAACTTGTCAAGCGGACAGATCCTCGCAAGCATAACATCATAGGTACCAAGTGGTTCTACCACAACAAGCAAGATGAAAATGGCCTTGTGGTGAGAAATAAAGCTTGTCTTGTTGCTCAAGGCTACACACAGGTTGAAGGAGTTGATTTTGATGAAACTTCTGCACCTGTTGCTAGACTTGATGCTATTTGCATATTGCTTGCTTATGCTAACCATCATGACATAATCTTATATCAAATGGATGTGAAAAGTGCATTCCCCAATGGTAAGCTTGAGGAAGAAGTATATGTTTCTCAGCCCCCGGGTTTTGAAGACCCTAAGCATCCTGACAAAGTCTTCAGACTCAACAAGGCCCTTTATGGCCTCAAGCAGGCCCCTCGGGCGTGGTACGACACTCTGAAGGAATTCCTCATGAAGAAAGGCTTCAAACCCAGTTCACTCGACCCAACTCTTTTCACAAAATCCTATGACAATGAACTGTTCATATGCCAAATATACGTAGATGATATTATCTTTGGATGTACTGACAAACGTTAAAGTGATGAATTTGCCTATATGATGAGTGAAGAATATCAAATGTCTATGATGGGAGAGTTGAAATTCTTCTTAGGTCTTCAAATTCGTCAGCAAGATAATGGGATCTTCATATCTCAAGAGAAATACCTCAAGGATGTTCTGAGGAAATTCGACATGCAAGATTGCAAAGGCGTCAAAACTCCAATACCTTCAAAAGGCCACCTCTGCAATGACGAAAATGGTAAAGATTTTGATCAGAAGGTATATCGCTCCATGAATGGCTCATTATTGTATCTATGTGCATCTAGGCCTGATATTATGCTGAGTGTTTGCATGTGTGCCTTATTCCAAGCAACACCAAAGGAATCACACCATAAGGCTGTGAAATATATTCTTCGATACTTAGCTCACACACCAACGCTTGGATTATGGTATCCCAAGGGCTCAAATCTTCACCTCGTCGGATACTCTGATGCTGACTATGCTGGAGATCGTGCGGATCGCAAGTCAACCTCAAGCACATCTCATTTCCTCGGACAATCCTTAGTCTGTTGGTCCTCGAAGAAGCAGAACTGCGTGTCACTATCTACTGCTGAAGCTGAGTACATTACTGTTGGTTCATGTTGCGCTCAGTTGTTGTGGATGAAGCAAACCCTCAAGGACTATGACATGAAGTTGAAGAATGTGCCTCTCTGCTGCGACAACGAGAGTGCCATCAAGATTGCATACAACCCAGTTCAGCATTCCAAGACCAAGCACATCCAAATTTGCCATCACTTTCTTCGAGATCATGTACTCAAGGGCGACATCTCCATCGACCACATCCCTACTGAAGAACAATTGGTCGACATCTTCACAAAGCCCTTGGATTAAAAGAGATTTTGCAAGTTTTGGTGTGAGCTAAATATCTTAGAATCTTCGAATGTTCTTTGAAAAAGGACACACATCCTAACACTTATGCAAAATTGATGACTTAGATGTGCAACACACGAAGTAACGTTTTTCTTCAATCAATGAAGAATAACCCTCTAAGTGTGAAGAAATTAATGAAGAATTTGATTCTCAGAACCCTACGACAATTTTACACGGTGTCTGAAGTCATGATTCTTATACGGGGGGTCACGCCACCAACAATAGTTGAAATTCTTCAAACTTGAGTTTTTCGTCATTTTGCAAATTCTTCAAATTTTCAAATTCCTCAAAGTTTGCAAATTCATCAACTTTTCAAATTCCTCAAATTTTTCAAATTCTTCAAACTATGAAATCATGTTCTTCATTGACTATACACATATATATTTGAGTTTTTTTAATGTCCTCAACAACATTCAATTATTGTTAATTCTTCAAGTTGATTTTCATCTAAGTGAATGTGATCGGACGCTTCCCCCTCTGTGCTAAACTCAACCCAGTCTGTTCACAAATTCTTCATATACGTTCTACATTGAAACTCGTTCAAAGTCTTCATTGTGTCCTTCACAGCTGAAGAATTTGCGAACGGAAACTTTAAAATTTTCAGTATCAAATTTTTGGCGTTTCCCGCTCAAACTGTTCTAATTCCCACGACAGGAGAACCAGTGATCCCCCACTATCACCACTACTCAGTACGTGGGTGACACATGTCGCGTGGAGAGCAAGGGCCAGGGGCAATCTGGTCCAAAATCTTCGGACATACTAGTTTTCACCTCCGCTATAAATACCCCTTCCCTTTCACTGTGCTCGGTTACTCCTCACTTCTACTCTCTCCCGAACTCAAACCTTGCTCCACCGCTAAAATCATCTTCGCCGGTGTGGAAGAGCTTCACTGCCACAACCTCGCCGTTGTCGTACTCGCATCGGTCGCGGAAGTCTTCGCCTAGTCGCCGCTATAGCTGTGTCCCTCTACCAAGCTAGGGCATGGGAGATCTGAACGGATGAAGTTCCTCGATTTCTTCTCATAGTTCATCGTGTTCTTCATCAGGGTAAATAAAATCTATCTTTACTTCCCTTGTTTGATCTTCAAGTTATTCCTCAATTTTCTCAAAGGTGTTTATTCTTCAAAAATCTCATTCTAAAGCACCTTTCATGTTCATACACTTGATGTTTTTCCCTAAGTTATGATTTTGTTCAAGATTCCTCAATTGTGTGGATCCTCAAAATTTGCACAACTCTGGAACCTAAGAAAAAGAAACCTTAGTGAAAATCCTCAAGAAACCCATGGTCAAATTCCTCACACTTGATGTTATTGAAAAACTTCTGAGAACACATATGACCTCTTCAAATTCCTCGCACCTATACTCTGTTCATAGGTACAAACATGTCCACACATGTCCACTAATGAATCACTAGGTTCTCATCAACTTAACTCATTTGCACCGTTTCTTGAGGAAAAACAATGCACTTCTTTAGAATCTTCAAGAGTTCAGAATCCTCAGCCGAAGAAAATGGCTGATGGAAAGAAGCCACAGAAAGGTGGAAAGAAACCTGATGTGCAGACTGCTTTTGAGATACCTGATGACTTGTATGAGGAATATTGCACGCCAGATGAAATTCATGGCAAAGAAACAACTAAGCAGAGAAATATCCGCTTACAGAAAATTCAGAGGAGATGGGCAAAGGAGTGGAAAGAATATTGCTATGTCACTCCCAAGTATATGATGAAATTCGTAGTTAAACCCCCTTGCAGCAGTCCAGCCTTGGCTCCAAATCAAACAGCTGATCCCACTAGTCTCAAGACTGGTAATGACTTTCCTCATGAATGGGAAAAACGGCAAGCCAAGCTGGCTAAGAAAGCAAAAGAGGTTGTGAAGAAATTCACCAAAGACTCTGCTGCTGCTACCACTGCCGGAGCCTCTGCAAGCGCTTCGAAGAAAACTATGGTGAAGAAATCTGCTATGAAGTCAAAGTCTTCAACTTCAAAATCATCATAGCAGATTCCTCAAGCAAATCCTTCAAGGGCCTCCACCGATGGTTCAGTAGCTGCTCAGTCCACTATTGCCGCAACTATGTCCTCAACTCCTGTGCACCTAGCATCATGTAAGTGGACAAAGGGATACCCAATTTCTCCAAGGGTCTCCACAAGTCCCTCTGCTCAGCCAGCTGATGAAACTACTCCCACAGCTGAAGAAACTCAGGCTACTGAAAAACATATCAGGACAATCTCAACTGTTGTGCCTAAAGAAACTGACAGGCCAGCTGAAGTTTTTGCTGCGCCTGAGGAAATTCATATCACAAGGGCAACTTCATCAGTTGTGCCTGAAGAAAATGCACCTCCTTCACCCTCTACTAAAACAGCAAAATCACCAAGGGTGAAGACAATCAACCTTCCTTCTGCATTAGAAGTGAAGAAGACCAAGGCTGTGGAGAATAAGGCACTAAAACGAAAAGCATCAATTTTAGATTCCTCAGCTGTAAGAAATTGAAGGAATGGCCAAGTTCTTCAACAGAACCGTTTGATGCAACTCCTATCAGCTCCGTGCGAGCCTATGAAATTGTGCCATTTGGTATTGACTATGTCATTCCAAATGATGATCAAGAAAAGGATCAATTTGCTACTACCTCAGAGTAGATTGATGAAAAAATTGAAGTGGAAGCAAATGCTTCAACTCCAAAGGTATCATCGCCCCAGCCTCAGTTGACTGCTAAAGAGGCCGGCGTTGAAGAAATTGATGAGGACGTGGACATTGGCAACACAACTCCTGTCATAAATGATGAATATTGGGAAGCTACACACCCAAATTCCCCAATGACCACCCATTTGTCATAGATTCCTCAGTCCCCATCCCAGACTGAAGAAATCCATACAGGAGCTGATGACTTGGCCGCAACTGTCACTGAAGAAATTCCAGCTACATCAGCTGAGGAAACTATTACTCCAACTGCCACTAAGGAACCTGTTGTGCAAATTCCTCAGTCTAAATAAGTTCCTCCTATGCCTAAGGATATTGTGGGCTGCTTCAAGCCAAACCTTCAACCAAAGCCACGAATGTCATTCAAAGGCTCAAAGCGCCCCAAATTCATCAAGACCAATTTCTTCAATGAGCATATTTTCTTCACTAGACCCAATCCATATGACTCGGCAAGGGCAGGTCGCACCAGATTCTAGACTCCAACATTGATGAATTATTATGCATCAGTACAATTTGACAAGAAGAAAGTCTTCGAGCACCATCAAATTCGTCATGCAAATATGGAAACAATCCCTTCCTTCACTCTGGTGCTCGCAGTTCTTCGCGATGAAGGAATTCTTCTGTTCTGTGTGGATATCTACGATTGGATGGAAGAGCTAATTCTTCAATTCTATGCCACTTTGCACATCATAGGTGATGCTTCTAACACCAACTCACGGGTCTTGGATGGGATGACTGGATCAACCCACTACATTGCACCAGCCTCAAAATTGCTTCGGTCAGTCCCAGTTCCAATTCCTTCAGAAGAAGCCCACTGCCTGTTTGAAGAACCTGCTCTGCCCGACCATATGATGCAAGTGTTGATGAAGCCATTGGCTCCTGGGAAACCACAAAGGAACACCTTCCTTGTGAAGGATTTTCTCTATGTACCCAGGACGGTCTATCGCATCCTCACCAACACCCTTTGTCCTCAGAAGGGTCACAACTCTGAAGAAGAAGAAGTTGAGGGAATCATGAAGAACATGCTATTCAACATCATTCATGGGATTCCCATCAACTACAACGACTTCTTCATGAGGACATTGGCCAATGCAGCTTTAGCCCCATTTGGATTGAAGCCTTATGCTCCCTAGATCATGAAATTCATCACATCAAGCTCTTCGATTCCCTTCAAGGCTGACTTCCAAAATCACTTTGGCTTTCTGCCTCTGATTGAAGTCCTCAAGAGCACAATTGCCTTAGTTGAAGGAAAAGGAAAAGCTATCATTGATGAAGGAACTCATTCATTGGATGGTCAGTTTCGCAAAGCTGCATCTTACTCCACCAATGATGACACTGCTACCCAGGACTCTGCTGCAAAAGCCTCAAGAGTCTGCCCCTCGTGTGATGACTGATCGTGAACTTCTCATAAGTCTTCATCATAAGGTTGATCGCAATCACAAGTGGGTGAAGCATCAGTTTGCTTCAATTCTTCAGAACATGACTGTGGCGCAGAACTCAGTGAGGAAAAATCACTACTATGTGCATGAAATCTTCGATCGCGCATGGGCCATTCTCGCACATCTCAAGACTCCTGAGGAACTCAAGGACATTGACTTTTAGAAGAACTTTGACTGGTCTCATCCTCCTCAGAAGAAATTCAAGAAGCTTCAAATTCCTTAGCTGGTTACAAGTTCATATTCTTCATCACGTGAGACCGATGAAGCTGAGGATATTGACAACACTGCAGCAGGCCCTGCAACGACAAACGACCCCGACACCACTGGCTCTCCTTCCTCACCAACAAGATGAAATTCTTAAAGGGGCGTTAGTCCTCACTTTTTTGTCCCTTTTGGTCTTTGATGACAAAGGGGGCAAAAATTTGAGTTAGTCTTCAAGCGGGTCTCTATATATGGGTTGTTTCTGTTTAAGCTAAAACTCTCGCCCTTCTGAAGCTTTTGTTGGTTGAGTTGTAAACTTAAGTCCGATGGTGGTCTGACTCTTTTGAAGTGTGTTCTCGCATGCTTATTTCCTAAAGTACCTTAATGCACGCATGCTGAATTTCGTCACACACCATTTTCATCATGCATTTCAAATTCTTCATATCATATGTTAAATGCGTGTATGAATTGCAAGATATAGGGGGAGTTCTCCATGTTTTTAACCTGCCATGTGCATTTGCAGTCCAAAGCAAATTCCTCTAATATGCACATCTTCAGCGGGAGTTCTTTTACATCTTGCAATCAAATTCCTCAAACTCAGTACTTGCACTTCATATTATTAACCCCATTGAAAACTTAACATATTTTTCATTAATCAACAAAAAGGGGGAAATTGTAAGTGCATCTAGTGCCCCTTAGTGATTTTGGTGTATTGAAGACTTATAGGTTAAGGAACTAATGTGTTTGTGAGTGTACACAGGCTCTATAAGTCGATGAGGAGTTTGATATATTCGGAGATTACTGACCCCTAAAAATGTATGTCTTCAACTGAAGACTTTGGTGAAGACTTTGCTGAAGACTTTGGTATTCCCTGAAGTCTTTCAAAATGAAGAAGTTGGTGTGACCTTGAAGATATGAACGAGGACTATGAAGCGTGAAGACTTTTGTTTTCGTAGTTTCATTTCCTTTCTTTGAGTCACAGGAAACACCGTACTGTTAAAGGGGGCCAAGGTAATACTAAGGAAAATTTCAAACTGATGCTCAACCTATCCAATCCTTCGAGTGAAGCCTTTGGAAATCTCTTGAAGTTCAGTCAAGTTCTTTAGTGACAGAGACGATGTTCCTCTGGTCTCTGATGAAATTGACCTGACTGAGGAGTTAGGATTTCACCAGTGCGAATTGCCTACAAGTGAGGAACATGATAAGCCTGAGGACTTTCACAGTTTGAAATTCCAACCGTTCTTGTGCTTAGGGCCAGCTCTCCCCAATCATCTTATCCACATAACGGTCATATCATTGGGGGCATTTATGTCTTATCATGTCAGGTTACACCCTCGCTGTAAATAGCCACACCCGACAACCAATAGTTGGTTGGCTGCTCTGAGAGAGAACTGACACTTGTCATTTGAGAGCAACCCATCCTCAGAGAACTTTGAGAGAAAATCATCAATGAGGAAAAACCCAAATCCAAACCACCAAACCCAAGGTGATTGAGCATAACTAAAGAGATTGTTCGTGTGTGGAACCGACGCTTTTTACCTTTAAGGACTGTGTATCCTCTAGACGGTTAGGCATCATGGTCTAGTGCATCCTGTAGTCAATTGGGGATCACGGAGTGACCTTGGTCTAGTGCATCCTGTAGTCAATTGGGATCACAGAGTGACCTTGGTCTAGAGCATCCAACAGTAAATTGTGGATCGTCGGGTGACCAGTTTCTGAGGGTTTTGGAAGTCTACCCTGAAGACTTACCACGAGTGTTGGGTGAGGACTTTGTGACCTTAGCTCAAGGAGAATACAGTAAGGACTGTGTGTCCTGGGACTGTGTGTCCTCTGGTTTAAACACCAAGCCGCTCCAAACCAGACGTACGACTGTCACAGCAGTTGGAACTGGCTCATCAAACCATTGTCTTCATCAAGCTACCTGGTTTTATTTCCTCAACCCCTCTATTTCCTCATATACTTGTTGATGAAATTGATTGTTACTGTTTGAAGAATTTGACTAAAGACTTTCACAATTTCCTCACCTCAAATTCTTCAAGTTACCTTGTTCCTCACCTACTTCTCCTATATCATGCTTCCTGTAATCTGTGCATGTTCATTTCATCATCATGACTATGCTGTTGCTATGTATTTCATGGACTTGAGTACTTATTCTGCTGCTAGTTATTCATCACATTTAAAATTCCTCAAGTTGAAATTCCTCAAGTGATGAATTTTTCAAAATCGCCTATTCACCCCCCTAGTCAATACTCCAGTCAATATACACATAGCAGGACATAGGCTTTTACCTCTTCCCGAGGGTCCAAACCTAGGTAAACTCGTGTCTTTCGTCTCGATCAACCCCTTTCGTCTCAAACCTATGTCTTCGGACATCTGTCATGAAAAAACCACGATAGTTGGCACCCACCATGGGGCTAGCGCGTGGTGGTGTTGAGTTCTCAAAGGGCTCTCTCCAAGGGATTGAAGGATACGCCGTCGGCTTGATGATGAAGAGTCGCCGTAGCAAGCTCTACATCGACAATTCAGGATGGGGGCAGGAGGCCGGCTCAATCGAGTACGGGTATCGGGTTCCCATTGGCAAGATGCACATGTTCATCGGCAAGCTCGACGGATCCACACCCAGGATAGACGTCTACGCCGACCACGTTGAGCCAGCCCGACGCATGATACCCGCCTGTGTTCAACCCGGGCGGAAGAGTGTTTTTGTCGGCTTTACGCAGGACAGGGAAGATTTTGTATCAGGAGGAGAAACCTTGGCTTTCTCGGATGAAGGGTCCTCTAGCGGGGATGCGAATTCAATCTATCAGCTTCATGACGGCAGGTTAGAGGCCTATGTCGATGGCGGCAGTATTTCGGAGCCCTATGACCCGTCGAGCCGAGCCGCCGTGTTCATGGCAGGCCTTTTTGGAAATATTCCCTACGGGCAATAATAAATTAGTTATTATCATATTTCCTTGTTCATGATGATCGTTTATGATCCGTGCTATAATTGTATTGATCGGAAACTCAGATACATGTGTGGATACGTAGACAACACCATGTCCCTAGTATGCTTCTAATAGACTAGCTCGTTGATCAAAGAAGGTTAAGGTTTCCTAGCCATGGACATGAGATGTCATTTGATAACGAGATCACGTCATTAAGAGAATAATGTGATGGACAAGACCCAAACTATAAACGTAGCATATGATCATGTTAGTTAATTGCTATAGTTTTCTACATGTCAAGTATCTGTTCCTATGACCATGAGATCATGCAACTCACTGACACCGGAGGAGTACCTTGTGTGTATCAAATGTCGCAACGTAACTGGGTGACTATAAAGGTGATCTACAGGTATCTCCGAGGGTGTCTGTTGGGTTGGCATGGATCAAGACTGGGATATGTTACTCCGTGTGACGGAGATGTATCTCAGGCCCACTCGGTAATACAATATCACAACAAGCCTGGCAAGCAATGTGACTAAAGTGTTAGCCACGGGATCTTGTATTACATAACGAGTAAAGAGACTTGTTGGTAACGAGGTTGAACTATGTATGGAGATACCGACGATCAAATCTTGGACAAGTAACATACCGAAGAACAAAGGGAACAACATACGGGATTAACTGAATCCTTGACATAGAGGTTCAACCGATAAAGATCTTCGTGGAATATGTAGGAACCAATATGGGCATCTAGGTCCCGCTATTGGTTATTGACCGTAGAGTTGTATTGGTCATGTCTACATAGTTCTCGAACCCGTAGGGTCTGCATACTTCAGGTTCAGTGACGTTTCGGTAGTATATAGTTATGTATGGTGGTTACCTAAGGTTGTTCGGAGTCTCGGATGAGATCTCAGAAATCACGAGGAGCTCCAAAATGGTCCGAAGGTAAAGATTGATATATAGGAAGTCCTGTTTCGGTCACCAAAAAAGTTTTGAGCTCATCGGTGGTGTACCGGGAGTGCCGGGAGGGTACCGAGGGACCATCGGGAGGGGTGTCACGCCCTAAGGGGCCTCATGGGCTGTGGGAGGAGATAAACCATCCCCTAGTGGGCTGGCCGAAGCCTCCACTAAAGCCCATGAGGTTTGAGAAGGAAAAAATCCAAAGGTGGAGAGGTGGAAAGAGTTTCCAAGTGGAAAGGAGGAATCCTACTCCTAATAGGATTGGAGTAGGACTCCTCCACTTCCAATTTTGGCAAACTCTCGAGTTTTCGAGGTTGCCTCCTCTCCTGCCTCCCTCCTATATATACTAGAGGATTTAGAGGGGAAAGCTAACCCTAATTGCCATGTGCTGCCCTCTTCTTCCTCTAGATTTGTTTCTCCTCTAGATTAGTTTTGCGGTGCTTAGGCAAAGCCCTGCAGGATTAGTTCACCACCACCGCCACCATGCATATGTGTTGTCGGAGAAATCATCTACCTCTCTGCTCCCTCTTGCTGGATCAAGAAGACGGAGATCGTCATCGAGCTGTACGTGTGCTGAATGCGGAGGTGTCGTCCGCTCGGCGCTAGATCAGAAGGACCGTGATCAAGATCACGAGACGATTCATGATTGGATCGCGGGACGGATCGTGATGAGATCGCGGGACGCACTGTGATTGGATCACGGGACAGATCGTGATGAGATCACGGGACGCTCGACTACATCAATCGCGTTTCTTAACGCTTCCCGCTTAGCGATCTACAAGGTTATGTAGATCCACTCTCCCTCTCGTAGATGCTCATCACCATGGATAGATATTGCGTGTGCGTTGGAAAAAAAATTCCCATGCAACGTTCCCCAATAGTGGTATTAGAGCTAGGTCTATGTGTAGATGAGATCTTGAGTAGAACACAAAGAATTTGTGGGCGTTGATGCTTAGATTGCTTCCTCCCTTGGTCGTGTTTTGGTTTAGCGGTATTGTGGGATGAAGCGGCCAGACCAACCTTACTCGTACGCTTACAAGAGACCAGTTCCATCGACTGATGTGTAACTTCGTTGCACAAATATGGCTGGCGGGTGTATGTTTCTCCTACTTTAGTTGGATCGGATTCAAAAAAGGCGGTCCTTGAGAAGGTTGAAAAGCAATTTGTGTATCACCGTTGTGGTTTTGCATAGGTGAGAATTTTTCTTGCTAGATACCCGTAGCAGCCACGTAAAACTTGCAACAACAACTAGAGGACGTCTAACTTGTTTTTGCAGGGTATGTTGTGATGTGATATGGCCAATTACATGATGAGATATATGTGATGTATGAGATGAGCATGTGTTGTATAGAATATCATGACCTGCATGTCTATGAGTACGACAACCGGCAAGAGCCATAGTGTTGTCTTTAATTGTTGTATGACCTACATGTCAATCATTAAACGCTATGTAATGCTTTACTTTATCGCTAAACGGTAGCTATAGTAGTATGAGCATGGTGGGCGCGACAACCCCGATGGCGACACAATGATGGAGATCATGATGATGGAGAGCATGGTGTTATGCCGGTGACGATGGAGATCATGCTGGTGCTTTCAAGATGGAGATCAAAAGCACAAGTTCATGGCCATATCATGTCACTTATGATTTGCATGTGATGTTAATCCTTTTTTGCACCTTGTTTTTCTTAGAACGACGGTAGCATTATAAGGTGACCCATCACATAAATTTCAAGGTAAAATTGTGTTCTCCCTGAGTGTGCACCGTTGTGAAAGTTCATCATGTTGAGACACCACGTGATAATCGGGTGTGATAGACTCTACGTTCACATACAATGGGTGCAAGCCAGTGTTGCACGTGCAGAACACTCGGGTTAAACTTGACGAGCCTAGCATGTACAGACATGGCCTTGGAACACAAGAGACCGAAAGGTTGAACATGAGTCATATAGTAGATATGATCAACATGATGATGTTCACCATTGAAACCACCTCAACTCACGTGATGATCGGACTTGAGTTGGTGAATTTGGATCATGTATCACTCGAATGACCGGAGGGATGTCAATTTGAGTGGCAGTTCTTAAGTAATATGATTAATTGAACTCATTATCATGAACATAGTCAGTAGTGTCTTTGCAAATTATGTTGTAGATTACTAGCTCATGTTGTAGCTCCCTTGAATTTTTATATGTTCCTAGAGAAATAGAGTTGAAAGATGATGGTAGCAATATTGCGGGCTGGGTCCGTGATCTGAGGATTGTCCTCATTGCTACACAGAAGGCTTATGTCCTTAATGCACCGCTCAGTGCGCCGCCCCTCTAGCGTTGTGTGTAGATGTTGTGAACATCTGAAAGGCACGTTCCGATGTCTAATTGATAGTTTAGTGCGTCATGCATTATGGCTTAGAATTTAGGATCCAAAACATTTTGAACGTCATGGAACATATGAGATGTTCTAAGAACTGAAATTGGGATCTCAGGCTTGTTCCCATGTTGTGAGATATGAGATATCCAACAAAGATTCTTTGCCTGCAAGATGGAGAATAGCTCAACCATTGAGCATGTGCTCAGATTGTCTGGGTACCACAATCGCTTGAATCGAGTGGGAGTTGATCTTCCGGATAAGAAAATGATTGATATAGTTCTCCAAGTCACAGTCACTGAGCTACTAGAATTTCGTGATGAACTATAATTATGCCAGGGATGGAAATGATGATCCCTGAGCTATTCGCGATGTTTGACACCACAAAGGTGGATATAAAGAAGGAGCATCAATTGTTGATGGTTAGTAAAACCACTAGTTTCAAAAAGGGAAAGGGAAAGCAGGGAAACTTCATGGATGGCAAGTCAGTTGCTGCTCCAGTGAAGCAACCCAAAGTTGAACCCCAAACCCGAGACTATGTGCTTCTGTTATGAGGAGAGCGCTTGCTGAAGCGGAACAACCCTAGATACTTGGTAGATAAGAAGGCTGGCAACATCGATAGAAATATATTTGATATATGTGTTATTGATGTGTACCTTGCTAGTACTCCTAGTAGCACCTGGGTATTGGATACCGGTTCAGTTGCTAAATGTTAGTAACTCGAAATAAAAGCTACGGAATAAACGGAGACTAGCGAAGGGTGAGGTGACAATATGTGTTGGAAATGTCTCCAAGGTTCATATGATCAATATCGCACGCTCTCTCTACCTTCGGGATTAGTGACGAACCTAAATAAATGTTATTTGGTGTTTGCGTTAAGTATGAACATGATTAGATCGTGCTTATTGCAACACAGTTATTCATTTAAGTTAGAGAATAATGGTTAATCTGTTTACATGAATAATACCTTCAATGGTCATGCACCCAATGAGAATGGTTTGTTGAATCTTGATCATAGTAATACACATGTTCATAACATTGATGCCAAAAGATACAAAGTTAATAATAATAGTACCACATACTTGTGGCACTGCCGCTAAATGTCATATTGGTATAAATCGCATGAAGAAACTCCATGCTGATGGATCTTTGGACTCACTCGATTTCAAATCGGTTGAGACATGCAGACCATGCCTCATGGGCAAGATGACTAAAGACCATGTTTTTGGTATGATGGAGCCAGCGTAACTTATTTGAAATAATACATGTTGATGTATACGATCCAACGAGTGTTGTAGCGTGTGGTGGATATTGTTATTTTCTTACCTTCACTGATGATTTGAGTAGATATAATGTATAATTACTTAATGAAACACAAGTCTAAATCGTTTGAAAAGTTCAAGCAGAATCAGGGTGAAGTTTGAGATCATCGTGATGAGAAGATAAAATGTCTACGATATGATCATGGAGGTGAATATATGAGTCACGAGTTTGGTAAACAACTTAAGACAATGTGAAAGTTGGTTCACAACTCATGCCACCTGGAACACCATAGTGTGATGGTGTGTTCGAACGTCGTAGTCGTGCTCTATTGGATATGGTGCGAATTATGATGTCTCTTATCGTTTTGCCACTATCCTTTTGGGGTTAGGCATTAGAGACAACTACAGGCACTTTAAAAAGGGCACCATCTAAATCTGTTGAGATGACACCATGTGAATTATGGTTTGGTAGAAACATAAGCTGTCATTTCTTAATGTTTGGTGTTGCGACGCTTATGTGAAAAAGGTTTTCACCTAATGAGCTCAAACCCAAAGCGGACAAATGCATCTTCATAGAATACCCTAGGAATAGTTGGGTAAACTTTCTATCCCAGATCCAAGCATAAAGTGTTTATTGCTAAAATGGGTCCTTTCTCGAGAAAGAGTTTCTCTCGAAAGAATTGAGTGGGAGGAAGATAGAACTTGATGAGGTTGTTGAACCGTTGTTTCAATCAGAGAGTAGCGCAGCGTAGGAAGATGTTTCTGTGGAGCCAACGTTAGTTGAAGAGGAAGTTAGTGATGATTATCATGAAGCTTCAGATCAAGTTACTATCAAACCTCGTAGGTCGACAAGGACATGTACTGTTCCTGAGTGGTACGACAACCATGTCTTAGAGGTCATGTTGTTGGACAACGATGAACCTACGAGCTATGGAGAAGCGATGATGGGCCCAGATTCCAACAAATGGTTAGAGGCCGTGAAATCCGAGAAAGGATACATATATGAAAACCAAGTATGGACTTTGGTAGACTTGCTCGTTGAATGACATGTCGTTGAGTACAAATGGACCTTTAAGATGAAGACAGGCGCTGATGGTGAATGTCACCATTTGTAAAGCTCGACTTGTTGCAAAGAAGTTTACGCCAAGTTCAAGGAGTTGACTACGATGATACTTTCTCACCCGTAGTGATGCTAAAAGTCTGTTGGAATTATGTTCGCAGTTGCTGCATTTTTCAATTATGAAACCTGGCAGATGGATGTCAAAACATCGTTTCCTTAACAGTTTACTTGAGGAAAGGTTGTATGTGATACAACAAGAAGGTTTTGTCAGTCGTAAGGATGCTAAAAGGTGTGTGAGCTCCAGCAATCCTTCTATGGACTGGAGCAAGCATCTCGGAGTTGGAATATATGGTTTGATGAGGTGATCAAAGTTTTTTTGAGTCTATACAAAGTTTATGAGAAACTTGTATTTACAATAAAGTGAGTGGGAGCACTATAGAATTTATGATAGGCATATGTGGATAACATATTGTTGATCGGAAATGATGTAGAATTTCTGGAAAGCATAAAGGGTTGTTTGAAAAGACTTTTTGCAAAGGACGACCTAGATGAAGCTACTTAATTGTTGGGCATCGGGATCTATAGAGATAGATCAAGACGCCTGGTGAGACTTTCAATGAGTACATACCCTGACAAGATTTTGAAAGAGTTCAAAATGGATCAGTCAAAGAAAGAGTTCTTGCCTGATTTGTAAGGTGTGAAGTTGAGTGAGACTCAAAGCTTGACCACGGCAAAAGAAAGAGAAAGGATGAAGGACGTCCCCGGTGCCCTATCCATATGATCTGTATAGTATGTCATGTTGTGTACCGCACCTGTGTGTGCCTTGCCATGAGTCTGTCAAGGGGTACAAAAGTGATCTAGGAGTAGATCACTGGACAGTGGTCAAGATTATCCTTAGTAACTAAAGGACTAAGGAAATGTTTCTCGATTATGGAGGTGATAAAGAGTTCGTCGTAAAGATTTACGTCGATGCAATCTTTAACACCAATCGGGATGACTCTTAGTAGTAATCCAGATACGTATAGTGGAGCAGCCAATTGGAATAGCTCCAAGTGGAGTGTGGTAGCAGTGTCTACAGTAAGACATATTGATTTGCAAAGTACACATGAATCTGAATGTCACAGACCCGTTGACTAAAACCTGTTTCACATGCAAAACATGATCAAACCCCAGAACTCATTGGGTGTGAGATTCATAACAAATCACATGGCGATGTGAGCTAGATTATTGACTCTAGTGCAAGTGGGAGACTGTTGGGAATATGCCCTAGAGGCAATAATAAATTAGTTATTATCATATTTCCTTGATCATTATAATCGTTTATTATCCGTGCTATAATTGTATTGATCGGAAACTCAGATACATGTGAGGATACATAGACAACACCATGTCCCTAGTAAGCCTCTAATAGACTAGCTCGTTGATCAAAGAAGGTTAAGGTTTCCTAGCCATGGACATGAGATGTCATTTGATAACGGGATCACGTCATTAGGAGAATGATGTGATGGACAAGACCCAAACTATAAATGTAGCATATGATTGTGTCAGTTTATTGCTATAGTTTTCTGCATGTCAAGTATCTGTTCCTATGACCATGAGATCATGCAACTCACGGACACCGGAGGAGTGCCTTGTGTGTATCAAACGCCGCAACGTAACTGGGTCGGCCAAACCAGTTAGGAGGAGAGGAGGAGGAGGCTTGTCTGCCAAAAAGGCAGCCCTTGGGTCGGCCAAACCAAGGAGGGAGGAGTCCTCCTCCTCCACTCCTAGTAGGATTAAGACTCCTTCCTTATTTGGCCCTTTTTTGCCTTTTTCCACCTTTTTCCTTTTGGTATTTTCTTCCCAGCCTCATGGGCTTTGTGTAGGACTTCCACCAGCCCACTAAGGGCTGGTATTCATCCTCCTACAGCCCATAAGGCCTCTTGGGTCGAAATACCCCTCCCGGTGGTCTCCCGGTAGACTACCGGCACTCCCGATACAGTACCGATGAGCCCGAAACTTTTCCGCTGACCAAAACAGGACTTCCTATATATGAATCTTTACCTCCGGACCATTACGGAGCTCGTTGTGACGTCCGATATCTCATCCAGGACTCCGAACAAACTTCGGTCACCACCATACATAACTCTACACTACCGAAACGTCACCAAACCTTAAGTGTGCAGACCCTGCGGGTTCGAGAACTATGTAGACATGACCGAGACACCTCTACGATCAATAACCAATGGCGGGACCTGGATGTCCACATTGGTTCCTACATATTCTACGAAGATCTCTATCGGTCGAACCTCTATGCCAAGGATTCAGTTAATCCCGTACGATGTTCCCTTTGTTCTTCGGTATGTTACTTGCCCGAGATTCGATCGTCGGTATCTCCATACCTAGTTCAACCTCGTTACCGGCAAGTCTCTTTACTCGTTCCATAATACAAGATCCCGCAACTAACAATTAGTCACATTGCTTGCAAGGCTCATTGTGATGTTGTATTACCGAGTGGGCCCCAAGATACCTCTCCGTCACACGGAGTAACAAATCCCAGTCTCGATCCATGCCAACTCAACAAACACCCTCGGAGATACCTGTAGAGCACATTTATAGTCACCCAGTTACGTTGCGATGTTTGATACACACAAGGCACCCCTCTAATGTCCACGAGTTGCATGATCTCATGGTCATAGAAACACATACTTGACATGCAAAAAACAATAGCAATAAACTGACACGATCATATGCTATGGTTGTAGTTTGGGTCTTGTCCATCACATCATTCTCCTAATGATGTGATCCGGTTATCAAATGACATCTCATGTCCATGGCTAGGAAACCTTAACCATCCTTTGATCAACGAGCTAGTCCATTAGAGGCATACTAGGGACATGGTTTTGTCTGTGTATCCACACATGCATTTAAGTCTCCGATCAATACAATTATAGCATGGATAATAAACGATTTATCATGAACAAGGAAATATGATAATAACTAATTTATTATTGCCTCTAGGGCATATTTCCAATAGTCTCCCACTTGCACTAGAGTCAATAATCTAGTTCACATCACCATGTGATTCGCATTGTTATGAATCTAACACCCAATGAGTTCTGGGGCTCGATCATGCTTTTCGTGTGAGAGAGGTTTTATAGTCAACGGGTCTGTAACATTCAGATATGTGTGTACTTTGCAAATCTCTATGTCAAACCATAAACACTGCTACCACACTCCACTTGGTACTTTTCCCAATGGCTGCTCCACTATACGTATCCAGATTGCTACTACGAGCCATCCGGATTGGTGTTTAAAGCTTGCATCGACGTAACTCTTTATGACGAACTCTTTATCACCTCCATAATCAAGAAACATCTCCTTAGTATGTAAGTTACTAAGGATAATCTTGACCGTTGTCCAATGATCCACTCCTGGATCACTTTTGTACCCCTTTGACAGACTCATGGCAAGGCACACTCAGGTGCGGTACACAACATGGCATACTACATAGAGCCTATGGCTAAGGCATAGGGGACGACGTTCGTCTTTTCTCTTTCTTATGTCGTTGTCAAGCTTTGAGTCTCACTCAACTTCACAACTTACAAATCAGGCGAGAACTCTTTCTCTGACTGATCCATTTTGAACTCTTTCAAAATCTTGTCAAGGTATGTACTTTATTGAAAGTCTCATCAAGCATCTTGATCTATCTCTATAGATGTTGACGCTCAACAATTAGGTAGCTTTATCTAGGTCTTCCTTTGAAAATCACTTTTCAAACAACCATTTATGCTTTCCAGAAATCCTAAATTATTTCCGATCAACAATATGTCATCCACATATACTTATCAGAAATTCTACAGTGCTCCCACTCACTTTATTGTAAATACAAGTTTCTCGTAAACTTTGTATAAACATCAAAACTTTGATCACCTCATCAAAGCGTACATTCCAACTCCGAGATACTTGCTTCAGTCCATAGAAGGATCACTGAAGCTTGTACACCTTTTAGCATCCTTAGGACTGACAAAACCTTTCTGGTTGTATCACATACAACCTTTCCTCAAGTAAACCGTTAAGGAAACGATGTTTTTGACATCCATCTGCCAGATTTCATAATTGAAAAATGCAGCAACTGCTGACATATTTCCAACAGACTTTAGCATCGCTACGAGTGAGAAAGTCTCATTGCAGTCAACTCCGTGAACTTGTCACAAACATCTTTGCAACAAGTCGAGCTTTATAAATGGTGACAGTTACCATCAATGTCTGTCTTCATTTTAAAGATCCATTTGTACTCAACGACCTGCCGTCCAATGAGCAAGTCTACCAAAGTCTATCCTTGGTTTTCGTCCATGGATCCTATCTCGGATTTCATGGCCTCCAGCCATTTGTCGGTATCCGGGCCCATAATCGCTTCTCCATAGCTCGTAGGTTCATCGTTGTGCAACAACATGACCTCCAGGGTTGTCGTACCGCTTAGGAGCAGTACACATCCTTGTCGACCTACGAGGTTCGATAGTAACTTGATCCGAAGCTTCATGATCATCATCATTAACTTCCTCTTTAACTAACGTAGGCTTCATAGAAACATCTTTCTACGCTGCGATACTCTCGGGTTGAACAAAGGTTTAACAACCTCATCAAGTTCTATCTTCCTCCCACTCAATTCTTTCGAGAGAAACATTTCCTCGAGAAAGGATCCATTTAAGCAACAAACACTTTGCACTAGGATCTAAGATAGAAGGTTCACCCAACTGATCTTAGGGTATTCTATGAAGATGCATTTGTCCGCCTTGGGTTCGACCTCATTAGGTGAAAACATTTTCCACACAAATGTCACGGCCCCAAAAATTAAGAAATGACATCTTAGGTTTCTATCAAACCATAATTCACACGGTGTCATCTCAACGGATTTAGATGGAGCCCTATTCAAAGTGAATGTAGTTGTCTCTAATGCATAACCCCAAAATTATAGTAGTAAATTGATAAGAGACATCATAGCACACACCATATCCAATAGAGCATGACTATGACGTTCGGACACACCATCACACTATGGTGTTCTAGGTGGCGTTTAGTTGTGAAACAACTTTCACATTGTCTTAAGTTGTATGCCAAACTCGTAACTCAGATATTCACCTCCACGATCATATCGCAGTCGTTTTTATCTTCTTGTCACGATGATCTTAAACTTCACTCTGAATTTGCTTGAACCTTTCAAACGATTCAGACTTGTGTTTCATTAGGTAAATATACACTATATCTACTCAAATCATCAGTGAAGATAAGACAATAACGATATCCACTACACGCTTCAAGACTCATTGGATTGCATACATCAACATGTATTATTTCCAATGAATTACTTGCCCGCTCCATCCAATGGGGTCCTTTGGTCATCTTGCCTAAGAGGCATGGTTCGCATGTCTCAACCGATTCGAAGTCGAATGAGTCCAAAGATCCATTAGCATGGAGTTTCTTCATGCGCTTTATACCAATATGACATTTAGCGACAGTGCCACAAGTATGTGGTACTATCATTATTAACTTTGTATCTTTTGACATCAATGTTATGAACATGTGTATTACTACGATCAAGATTTCAACAAACCATTCTCACTGGGTGCATGACCATTGAAGGTATTATTCATGTAAACAGAATAACCATTATTCTCTGACTTAAATGAATAACCTTATTGCAACAAACACGATCTAATCATGTTCATGCTCAACACAAAACACCAAATAACATTTATTTAGGTTTGTCACTAATCCCGAAATTAGAGAGAGCATGCGATGTTGATCACATCAACCTTGGAAACATTTCCAACACACATCGTCACCTCACCCTTAGCTAGTTCTTCATTTATTCCGTAGCTTTTATTTCAAGTTACTAACATTTAGCAACCGAACCAGTATCCAATACCCAGGTGCTACTAGGAGTACTAGCAAGGTACACATCAATAACTCGTATATCAAATATACTTCTGTCGATGTTGCCAGCCTTCTTATCTACCAAGTGTCAAGGGTTGTTCCGCTTCAGCGACCTCTCACCTCATAATAGAAGCACTTAGTCTCGGGTTTGAGTTTAACTTTGGGTTGCTTCACTGGAGCAGCAACTGACTTGCTATCCATGAAGTTTCGCTCCTTGCTCTTGCCCTTCTCGAAACTAGTGGTTTGATTAACCATCAACACTTGACGCTCCTTCTTGATTTCTACCTTCGCGGTGTCAAACATCACGAACAGCTCAGGAATCATTATTTCTATCCCTGGAAATTTATAGTTCATCACCAAGTTCTAGTAGCTTAGTGACAGTGACTTGGAGAACTATGTCAGTCACTATCTTATCTGGAAGATCAACTCCCACTTGATTCAAGTGATTGTAGCACCCAGACAATGTGAGTACCTGCTCAACGATTGAGCTATTCTCTTTCATCTTGCAGGCAAAGAATCTTGTTGGAGATCTCATATCTCGCAACACGGGCACGAGCCTGAGATCCTAATTTCAGCTCTTAGAAACATCGCATATGTTCCGTGACGTTCAAAACATTTTGGAGCCTCAATTCTAAGCCGTAATGCATGACGCACTAACCTATGAAGTACTCATCAAAACATGCCTATCAGATGTTCACAACATCTACAGACGACGCTAGAGGGGTTGGCGCACCGCGCGGTGCATTAAGGAAATAAGCCTTCTGTGCAGCAAAGAGGACAATCCTCAGATCATGGACCCAGTCCGCAATATTACTACCATCATCTTTCAACTCTATTTCTCTAGGAACATATAAAAAATTAAGGGAGCTACAGCGCGAGCTAGTAATCTACAACATAATTTGCAAAGACACTATTGACTATGTTCATGATAATGAGTTCAATTAATCATATTACTTAAGAACTCCCACTCAAATTGACATCCCTCCGATCATTTGAGTGATACATGATCCAAATTCACCAACTCAAGTCCGATCATCACGTGAGTTGAGGTGGCTGCAATGGTGAACATCATCATGTTGATCATATCTTCTATATGACACATGTTCTACCTTTCGGTCTCTTGTGTTCCGAGGCCATGTCTGTACATGCTAGGCTCGTCAAGTTTAACCTGAGTGTTCTGCATGTGCAACACTGGCTTGCACCCGTTGTATGTGAACGTAGAGTCTATCACACCCGATCATCATGTGGTGTCTCAACTCGACGAACTTTCGCAACGGTGCACACTCCGGGAGAACACAATTTGTCTTGAAATTAAGTGAGGGATCACCTTATAATGCTACCGTCGTCCTAAGAAAAACAAGGTGCATAAAAAGGATTAACATCACATGCAAATCGTAAGTGACATGATATGGCCATGAACTTGTGCTTTTGATATCCATCTAGTAAGCACCGGCATGATCTCCATCGTCACCGGCATGACACCATGATCTCCATCGTCTTAATCTCCATCAACGTGTCGCCATCGGGTTTGTCACGCCCTGCATGCTTCTACTACTATTGCTACCATTTAGCGATAAAGTAAAGCATTACATAGCGCTTAATGATTGACACGCAGGTCATACAATAATTAAAGACAACCCTATGGCTCCTCCTGGTTGCCGTATTCAATGACATGCAAGTCGTGATAATCTATACATCACATGATCATCTCATACATCACATATATCACATCATGTAATTGGCCATATCATATCACAACATACCCTGCAAAAACAAGTTAAACGTCCTCTAATTGTTGTTGCATGTTTTACCTGGCTGCTATGGGTATCTAGAAAGAACAATTCTCACCTACGCAAAAACCACAACGGTGATATACTAGTTGCTTTTCAACCTTCTCAAGGACCGCCTTTGTCGAATCCGATCCAACTAAAGTAGGAGAAACTGACACCCGCTAGCCATCTTTTGCAACAAGTGCAGTTGAGGGAACCGGTCTCTCGTAAGCGTACGAGTAAGGTTGGTCCGGGCCGCATCATCCCACAATACCGCTGAATCAAAACATGACCAAGGGATTAAGCAATCTAAGCATCAACACCCACAAACCTTTTGTGTTCTACTCGAGATCTCATCGAACCATCAACCTAGCTCATGATGCCACTGTTGGGGAACGTCGCATGGGAAACAAAAAATTTCCTACGCACACGCAAACCTATCCATGGTGATGAGCATCTACGAGAGTGAGAGTGGATCTACGTACCCTTGTATATCGCTAAGCGGGAAGCGTTAAGAAACGCGGTTGGTGTAGTCGAACGTCTACGCAATCCAAATCGCTGAGGGTCCCGCGATGTAATCACGAACCATCCCACGAACCAATCACGAACCGTCCCACGATCTCGTCAAGATCCGTCCCGCGATCCGATCACGAACGTCTCGTGGCCTTGATCACGATCCTTCCGATCTAGTACCGAACGGACGACACCTCCGCGTTCCGCACACGTGCAGCGTGATGACGATCTCCACCGTCTTGATCCAGCAAGAGGGGTGGATAGGTAGAAGAGTTCTCCGGCAGCGTGACAGCGCTCCGGTGATGGTGTTGGAGTTATCCCTGTAGGGCTTTGCCTAAGCACTGCAGAAAACCGATCTAGAGGAGAAACTATGCACTAGAGGAACGGGTGGCACGTGGCTGAAAATCTTGTGCCAAAACCCTAAAATTCTCTAGTATATATAGGAGGAGAGCAGGAGGAGGCTTGTCTGCCAAAAAGGCAGCCCTTGGGTCGGCCAAACCAAGGAGGGAGGACTCCTCCTCCTCCAGTCCTAGTAGGATTAGGACTCCTTCCTTATTTGGCCCTTTTTTGCCATTTTCCACCTTTTTCCTTTTGGTATTTTCTTCCCAGCCTCATGGGCTTTGTGTAGGACTTCCACCAGCCCACTAAGGTCTGGTATTCATCCTCCTACAGCCCATAAAGCCTCTTGGGTCGAAATACCCCTCCCGGTGGTCTCCCGGTACACTACCGGCACTCCCGGTACACTACCGATGAGCCCGAAATTTTTCCGGTGACCAAAACAGGACTTCCTATATATGAATCTTTACGTCCGGACCATTCTGGAGCTCCTTGTGACGGCCGAGATCTCATCCAGGACTCCGAACAAACTTCGATCACCACCATACATAACTCTACACTACCGAAACGTCACCAAACCTTAAGTGTGCAGACCCTGCGGGTTCGAGAACTATGTAGACATGACCGAGACACCTCTACGATCAATAACCAATGGCGGGACCTAGATGTCCACATTGGTTCCTACATATTCTACGAAGATCTTTATCGGTCGAACCTCTATGCCAAGGATTCAGTTAATCCCGTACGATGTTCCCTTTGTTCTTCGGTATGTTACTTGCCCGAGATTCGATCGTCGGTATCTCCATACCTAGTTCAACCTCGTTACCGGAAAGTCTCTTTACTCGTTCCATAATACAAGATCCCACAACTAACAATTAGTCACATTGCTTGCCAGGCTCATTGTGATGTTGTATTACCGAGTGGGCCCCAAGATACCTCTCCGTCACACGGAGTAACAAATCCCAGTCTCGATCCATGCCAACTCAACAAACACCCTCGGAGATACCTGTAGAGCACATTTATAGTCACCCAGTTACGTTGCGATGTTTGATACACACAAGGCACTCCTCTAATGTCCACGAGTTGCATGATCTCATGGTCATAGAAACACATACTTGACATGCAAAAAACAATAGCAATAAACTGACACGATCATATGCTATGGTTGTAGTTTGGGTCTTGTCCATCACATCATTCTCCTAATGATGTGATCCCGTTATCAAATGACATCTCATGTCCATGGCTAGGAAACCTTAACCATCCTTTGATCAACGAGCTAGTCCATTAGAGGCATACTAGGGACATGGTTTTGTCTGTGTATCCACACATGCATTTAAGTCTCCGATCAATACAATTATAGCATGTATAATAAACGATTTATCATGAACAAGGAAATATGATAATAACTAATTTATTATTGCCTCTAGCGCATATTTCCAACAACAACATCAAAACAAGCCTTGCAAGCAATCTGACTAAAGTGTTAGCCACAGGATCTGGTATTACGTAATGATTAAAGAGACTTGCCGGTAACGAGATTGAACTAGGTATGGAGATACCGACGATCGAATCTTCGACAAGTAACATACCGAAGAACAAAGGGAACAACATACGGGATTAACTGAATCCTTGACATAGAGGTTCAACCGATAAAGATCTTCGTAGAATATGTAGGAACCAATATGGGCATCTAGGTCCCGCTATTGGTTATTGACCATACAGGTGTCTCGGTCATGTCTACATAGTTCTCAAACCCGGAGGGTCTGCACACTTAAGGTTTGGTGACGTTTCTGTAGTATATAGTTATGTATGCTGGTTACCTAAGGTTGTTCTGGTTCTTGGATGAGATCCCAGACGTCATGAGGAGCTCCGGAATGGTCCAGAGGTAAAGATTGATATATAAGAAGTCGTATTTTGGTCAACTGAAAAGTTTCGGGCTCATCGGTAGTGTACCGAGAGTGCCGTGAGGGTATCGAGGCACCATCGGGAGGGGTGTCACGCCCTGAGGAACCTCATAGGCTGTGGGAGGAGATAAACCAGCCCCTAGTGGGCTGACCGAAGCATCCACTAAAGCCCATGAGGTTTGAGAAGGAAAAAATCCAAAGGTGGAGAGGTGGAAAGAGTTTCCAAGTGGAAAGGAGGAATCCTACTCCTAATAGGATTGGAGTAGGACTCCTCCACTTCCAATTTCGGCCAACTCTTGAGGTTTTCACGCTGCCTCCTCCCCTCCCTCCCTTTTATATATACTAGAGGATTTAGAGGGGAAAGCTAACCATAATTCCCACGTGCTGCCCTTTTCTTCCTCTAGATCTGTTGCTCCTCTAGATTAGTTCTGCGGTGCTTAGGCGAAGCCTTGCAGGATTAGTTCACCACCACTTCCATCACGCCATTGTGCTGCCGGAGAACTCATCTACCTCTCCGCTCCCTCTTGCTGGATCAAGAAGGCAGAGATCGTCATCGAGCTGTACGTGTGCTGAACGCGGAGGTGCCGGCCGTTCGGCGCTAGAATGGAAGGACCGTGAGCAAGATCGCGAGACGATTCATGATTGGATCGCAGGACGGATCATGATGAGATCGCGGGATGGATCGTGATTGGATCGCGGGACGGATCGTTATGAGATCGCGGGACGCTCGGCGATTTGGATCGCGAAGACGTCCGACTACATCAACCGCGTTTCTTAATGCTTCCCGCTTAGCGATCTACAAGGGTATGTGGATCCAGTCTCCCTCTCGTAGATGCTCATCACCATGGATAGAGCTTGCGTGTGCGTAGGAAGTTTTTTTATTTTCCCAGGCAACGTTCCCCAATAGGCATAGCGGTGGATTTTAACAGCACGACGACCGGAGCGGCGACGGGAGGGGCCATGCCCGATTCTGAGCCTCCTAAGCCGTCGACTCAAGTTTTACTGGAACTTATGGATGAGCTAGCGACCTTGATGTCCATAGTAGTGACAATCGAAAATTGGGCAGAGCGCAATGCCAAGATTAACCGGAACAAGGGGTAGATGGCTCACGCCCAGGAGGATATCAACGCATTGCAGGTTCAGATGAATGCTGAGTCACAACGCTTGAGGGCGGAGGATCTCCATTTTAGCCTAGACCAGCGAGCTTTGGAGGCAATTCAATGTAGGAGGACCCAAGTTGGTTTCCCTATTCAGCCTCAAAATCTCTTCAACACTCCTGGGGCCAGGCCAAGTACGCCGCCGATGGTAACCCGGGCCGCGGCAGCCAAACCCGCCGCGAAGAAGCAGTACCCCCCATGACGCGTCTTGATGCCACCCAGCCATTACTCTAACCCGGTGGAAAACATGATAGCGGCGGCTGCCAGGCTTGGCGCCCTCCCCTTGGCTGAAGGAACATCGTTCGAGGAAGAGGCGCGGAACGCGATTAGTCTGTTGTATATAGTGGGGGCTCAACAAGAGAAGTATACACACAGCCGGAGCTGGGTGCACTCTACACCGGTACACAGCCGGCGCATAGAGTCGCCGGCGGTTTCCAACAGTGAGCAGAGGCGGAACCCACCCTTTGATAGCGTGCCTGAAAGGGATGTTCAGAGGATTATGGATAGGGTTCGGACTCTGCAAGGATCAACACCGATGATGGATTACCCGGAGATTCCTGGGCCGACGCTAACAAACCCCCTTGTCAGCACTTCATCCAGGGGGGTTGGTGTGCCGTGTCTTATCGAGGGTTTAAGGAATGAGCGTTTTCCTAAGAACTTCAAAGGGTCATGGAACGTGCCTAACTACACGCCTGATCTACCCCCGGAGGCCTGGATCAAGAGTTATGAGCTTGCCATGGAGATGTTGGATGTCCGTGAGGCAGTTTGTGTGAAATACTTCATCATGATGTTAGAAGGACCGGCCTACACTTGGTTGAAGGGTTTTCCACCTAATACCATCACGTCTTGGGCTGAGTTGAAAGCACGCTTTATCAAGAATTACAGGGGAACCTGCAAGCAGCCTATGACGATCGTAGATCTTGATCACTGTGTACAGCAGGAAGGTGATTCGACCCATCATTGGGTCCAGCAGGTCTCGATGGTGATCCACTCGTCTGAGAATATTTCAGCGTCTCAAGTAGTTCTGATTTTGGAGAGGAACTGTCACTTTTTACCCCTCAAGCAGAAGCTTGGCCGACTGAAGCGTTCTTGTCAAGATATGGGTGAGCTCATGACGGGTCTCACCAAGTATGCAGATTCAGATACCACCAAGGACCCGAGCTCCGATGATGAGAAATCAGCTCAGGGTAAGAAGAGCAACAATGGCAAGAATCAACTGCAGAACGGGGCTGGAAACGGCAACCAAGGAAAATGGAAGAACCCGGATGGCGGGTCAGAGTGAGTGGCGAGCACCAATGCTGGGAACAATCGTGCTAGGGGTAATGGAAATTTTAGGCCGCCGTTCAACAAGGATAAGGCACCTTAGGATTTCAACTTGGAAGAGGCGCTAAACAGGCCTTGCCCAGCACACAACCAGACGGATAAGATGGCCACCCATACATAGAAGGAGTGCAACATTATGCGTCAGTTTCGAGATTACAGCCTTCATCAGCACCGTAATAATGGTAACGGCCCGTCGGACGGTTCAGGTCTGGGCGGCTCAGCAGACGGTGTCAGTGCCGGCGGGTCAGGTTCAGGTTACCAGGGTCAAGGAAATCAGTGAGGCCATCATCAATAGTCGGGTAATGGTGGTCAGCAGCAGAATAATCAGTCAGGGTACCGGAGCAACCTGAAGCAACTTAGTGGGGGGAAGTATGATGTCTTCACTACGGGCATTGACAAGCGGGATCAGAAGCTACACAACAGAGCGGTTAGTGTGGTGATGTCGGCTCTCCCACGGTACTTGAAGTGGTTGGAGTACCCAATCACGTGGAGCCGGGAAGATCACCTGCCGCGGGTTGATAATCCGGGTCACTTGTCTCTAGTGGTAGCTCCACAAGTTGGGCATTATAAGTTTACAAAAGTACTGATGGACGGTGGTATCAGCATCAATATCTTGTACTATGACACTTTCCAGCGGATGGAGTTAACTGACAAGGCTCTTAAGCCATCATCGATAGTTTTTCATGGGGTGGTGCCTGGTAAGTCGGCCTACCTGCTGGGGAAGATTGCCATAGAGGTGGTGTTTGGAGATTAATACAACTACAGGGTGGAGACTTTGTGGTTCGAAGTGGTGAAAATTAAGAGCCCGTGTCATGCTCTGTTTGGCCAACCGGCTTTCGCAAAGTTTATGGCCAGGCCTTGTTATGTCTATCTGCTACTCAAGATGTCGGCCCTCAGTGGAACAATCACGGTGCGCTATGATCGGAAGGTGACCATTGAGTGTGAGGGAGGAGACGCGGCTTACGCGGAATCAAGTTGCACAGAGGCAGAGCTCAAGTTTTATAAGGATAATGTCGACCCGGAGGACATGACTCCGTTGAAGAAGCCCAGTATAGAGTCTGAGACTCCCTTGAAGTTTGTAGCTGATGACACAAAGCTGTTGGATTTTACTCCGGGCGACTCATCAAAACAGTTCACTATCGGGGCTAACATGGACCCCACATAGGCAAGCACGCTCATCGAATTCATCCACGAGAGTCGGGACATCTTCGCACGGAAGCCACCTGACATGCCAGGTGTACCGAGAGAATTCATTGAGCACCACCTTAATGTGGATCCTAAGTTTAAACCGATCAAACAATTCCTCTGTCGTTTCAACGAAGAGTGGTGTAAAGCAATTGGAGAGGAGGTGGCCCGACTCTTGGTGGCAGGGTTCATCGTGGAAGTATTTCACCTGGAGTGGTTAGCAAATCCCATGCTGGTGCTTAAGAAGAACGGCATGTGGCGTATGTGTATAGATTATACGGATCTTAATAAGGCCTATCAAGTTGAGCCGTTTGCTCTCCCTCGTATCGACCAGATTACTGATGCAACAGCGGGTTGTGAGAGTTTACGCTTCCTGGACGCCTATTCAGGTTATCACCAGATCAAGATGACAGTTAAGGACCAGGAGAAGATGTCGTTTATAACACCTTTTGGGGCTTTTTGTTATGTGTCTATGCCTTTTGGGCTCAAGAGTGCACAGGTGACTTACCAACGTTGTGTACAGAATTGCCTTCACGGTCAGATTGGGTGCAATGTTCATGCTTACGTGGACGACATTGTGGTTAAATCAAGGAAGAAGGAGACGTTACTTGACGACCTGAAGGAGACATTCTACAACTTACGGGTCTACAAGATGATGCTTAACCCGGCTAAGTGTGTTTTTGGGGCTCCTACAGGCAAGCTCCTGGGTTTCTTGGTTTTAGAATGGGGGATTGAGGCTAACCTGGACAAAATAAAGGCTATCACGTCACTGGCTAAGTCGGCGAGTGTCAATGATGTGCAGCGCTTGGCGGGTTGAATTGCCCCTTTAAGCCGCTTCATCAGCCGCCTGGGCGAGAAGGCTATTCCTCTATACCAGATGATGAAAAACACGGATGACTTTATCTGGAGTAAGGCTGTGGATGAAGCCCTGGAAGCGCTCAAAAAACAATTGGTTGAGCCACCGATTTTGGCTGCTCCGGCTGAGAAAGAGCCTTTGCTCCTCTATGTGGCAACTAACAACAGGGTGGTCAGCGCCGCGATTGTAGTAGAGCGCAAGAAGGCAGGGAAAGAGTGGCCGGTTCAGAGGCCAGTTTATTATGTTAGTGAGGATCTCATAAAATCCAAGCAATGGTACCCGCATTGGCAGAAACAGATATATGGGGTGTTCATGGCGAACCGCAAGTTGAAGCATTACTTCCTTGGACATCCGATCACTGTGGTTAGCTCTGCCCTGTTGGGTGATATAATTCAAAACAGGGAAGCTATAGGCAGGATTGCTAAGTGGGCGCTAGAGATTGGGCCACTTAATCTAAAGTATGTGCCTCGCACGGCTGTTAAGTCTCAGGCATTGGTGGATTTCATAAATGACTGGACAGAGTGTCAATCACCCGAGGAAAAGCCGGACAATACATACTGGACAATCCACTTTGATGGGTCCAGACAGTTGGAGGGATCACGAGCTGGAGTTGTCTTAACTTCCCCAAAGGTGATAAATTTTGTTACATGTTGAGGATGATGTTTCCTTGTACTAACAATGCAGCTGAATATGAAGCCTTGCTTCATGGCCTCCGTGTGGCCAAGGAGATGAATCTGAGCCGAGTTAGATGCCTCGGCGACTCAGACCTCGTGGACGGTGTCCTGGACTAGGGGGTACTCACCACGTCGTCTCCCGACCAGTGAGTCGAGCCGAGGACCCCCATGATGATTCACTAATGGGCCACTTCGGGCAGCCCATGCCGAATACAAGGAGGATTCCACAAGACTTGGTGCACAAGACAGTGACTCCTCTGAACCCTAGGCCTATGGTGCATATATAAACCGATGCCAGGCTAGTCAATAGATCATTATATTCACTACTAAAATCTCGTGGTAGATACCTGTACTATGTACTATCCCCATATCAATACAATCAAAAGCAGGACGTAGGGTATTATCTCCTTGAGAGAGCCTGAACCTGGGTAAAATCCTATGTCCATATTACCATCGCTCCAAGCCGCCTAGCTTAGGACCCCAACTACAAGATACGCCGGTTTTGACACCGACATTGGTGCTTTCACTGAGAGCCTGCTGGGTAGTCGCTGCGGTGCGATGGGAATTCAGATCGGCTCCATAGCGATCTACGTGTCAGAACCGAGCTACATCATCAACGTCGGCATCTTCGTCGCTGACTTGACTGGTGACCTCAGCTATGCCGAGGGCTGCGCTCCACATTGGATCATATAGATCAGACGGGTGTGTTCATGAACATCAACTCCAATCTCAACCAAGAGCATGGAAGAATCCTCAAGGGTGCTTGGGGGCTCAACATCAACATTGCCCTCGCGTGATCATGTACTTTTTCTAGACAGCGGATTCATGTTCGTCGTCCCCTCCTCCTCGAGTGTTGTTTTGACGATTTCTTCAGTGGAATTGTGTGAAATTGAGTGTAGAACAACCCTGCAAAATTTCGTCGCGTTCCGATGGAGGAATCCCCGGCGATCTACAATCTACCGAAGCCATGTCGAATCTGGATGAGAATCTGGACGAGTTTAGGCCGAGGAGTCCAACGTCTAGCTCGGACATCCGTTGGACAATCCCACCGTTCATCAGCTGCGGAATTTCTATATTGATCAACCCTCAAAATTTCAGCTCGATCCGATCGTCCAAACTCCGGGAAACATCCGATTAGTACAACGGATTTTGGATCTATTTTCTGTGCGAAAACGAATCCGGCCCGAGTTCATCTTTTTCATGAACGGGTTGTCGGACGTGCTTTTTGAAAGAAATTTTCTTATCATCACGGTCATCCGACCAAGAGTTCAGCATCGCGAGGTCCGAATAATCATCAAGAGAACCATGTCACCGCGGGTTGTATGGGTCGGGCGGTTCGTTGCTTCGTCAAGCCAGCATTGACCTCGTCACCAATTCCGACCTGCACCAGCATTGCCGCGCCGTTACTTTTTCAATATGAGGTCCAGCACGCCGACCTGCTTTGACACCTCGGCTGGCCTGAGACTTCGGCGTCACCAGCCGACCAGTTTGAACACCTCGACTGGCATGAGACTTCGGCATCACCAGCTAACCAGCTTTGACACTTCAGCTGGCCTAAGACTTCGGTGTCACCAGTCGACCTGCTCTGTCACCTCGGCTAGACCAGGGCTTTGGCATCCCTTCATCAACCTGCTCCGAGGACTTCGGCGTCATCAGCCGACCTGCTTTAACACCTCGGCTGGCATGAGACTTTGGCGTCACCAGCCGACCTGCACGAGACTTCGGCGTCCGCCGATCACAGCTCCGTCATGCTAACTAGACCGAGGACTTCATCTCACCACATCGATCGTGCAGCGTCAACACTTCGTCAAGCCAAACTCTTCGTCCAGGCACCTCAGGGCCCAGGCCATATTCCTTTACTTATTTGCTTCACTTAAATTAACTAAGTAGAAGATTTTTTAAATATATTATTACCTTTATTTGTTATTATTATCTCTTGCTCGCACTATTTTATGTGTCCAGGTAATCGGCTTTGGCTGCGTGACGCGGTCAGTTCGGCATCACCTTGCCAACCTACTCCGCCACCTCGGCTGGACTGGGGCCTTCGCCTCACGACATAGGCTGAGCCGTGTCACTACTTCGGAATGGCGAGCTCCTCGCTCGG
Source organism: Hordeum marinum (assembly GCA_022496015.1). Classification (NCBI taxonomy): domain Eukaryota; kingdom Viridiplantae; phylum Streptophyta; class Magnoliopsida; order Poales; family Poaceae; genus Hordeum; species Hordeum marinum. The sequence goes on along the minus strand of CM039673.1, from coordinate 387,030,637 downwards.
TCATCTCGGGCTTGGGGTTGGGACCTCGGTCATGCAAAAGACTATGCATGATATCGGATCTGTCAAAAGCCCTGTTCAAGAATTCATCCGATTAACCAGATAACTTGTCGAGTAATCCCTACTCATTGGGTCGCCGGGTAGCCGATTAAATGATTAATCGCCCGATTAACTCATTAAATGGCCGATTAACTTGCCCATTAGCCTATTAATCCCCTACTCGCTAGCCAACCGAGCAGCTACCAGTTAACGATTTCCTCAACAATCTCAAAAGTTCGATGGGTATCCTCGTCCCGCCACAAGCCCGGACCATGTCATCGACACCGAGGACATTAACCAGCTAAGTCCCTTTCATGTTAAAATAGTTTTAGCTTTCGAATTTTGTTCGGTTCAACCAAGTGTTATACTTTTTTGACAAAAATTTGTTTGTGAAAAACTTTCTTTGTCAAAACTTTGTTTGTTACAAACAAATTCAAATATCCCGTTTACTTGGGGGCTTCCTTTATGAAACCTTTTCTCTTTGCATTTGATTATTATTATATAGCTTCTTTCCTTGCTCGTGTATCGTGCCAAAATATGCATCATGTTGACTTAAGCGTTCCGCAAAGCTGGGTTGCCTAGCTCCTGTGCTTACCCCTATGTTCCCGATTGTTCGGCTAGGGAGTAATGGGACAACCTATGCGATTGTTACGATCGGGTCAACCGAATTCGTACCTCGGACGGGTGAAGCCGAAAACTAGCGCTCTTATTGTTTTCAACTATGGTCGGCACACGACAGAATTCATGCGTACACAAATCTATTGCACAAGTCTCATAGTAATCATGGGCGACCAAAGAAAGGTGTCGTTGGGGGCACTATTTTCTTTGAAGATGCTTCTTACGTTACATAAGTAATATAGCATAAGTTCCCTAGGCACGCTTTGTCTGTTACAGCCACATGACCTGATTGCCTGGTTATCCAAAACGTCGCCGATATTCTCAGTAGGCGGAGTAGATAACACTTTTCGGCCCTTGGTCGAGGAGGGAGAAGTCGATGGTCGGTTAACAAGCCTTCAAAGTTCGGGCAAACACAGATATTATATAAGTACTTTGGTACATACAATCATTATACATAAAATTCTTTTACCCACGTCACTTGGGGTCTCTTAAATTAATATGAGTCGTTTTATAATAGATGTTTTCTTCTTAGTCGTTGCAAAGTCTTTTTCTACCACTCCTTTCTTGACTCAAGTGTATGATCAATAGCCGGGTAGCCTAGTTTCTCTCTAAAGCCACTCGCGTTTAGTTTGCTAAAATGGCCTGAGAAACACTCCTCCTTCGGGATAGGGAGGTTGAAGCCAAAGGCTGACCCACTTGAAGTCTAGAGATCGGATGTGTCATGTCAAAGCACGATGGAAGCACAATTTTAAGACCAATTTCATATTGGCACCAAAAAGTTGATTCAATCTAGATGTAAAGTTTTTTACGCATGTTTTTTGGTATTTGCTTATAACATCTTTCACCTATTTTATGTTTTCCTTTTAGGAAGCGGGACATTCTCTTGGTTGAGGTGTTCGGCGTGAAACTCTTTTCTAAACTACAGTTCGACATCTTTCCTCCTGAACTTCACCTCTGTATTGTCAAAACATACATGACAGTTGAACTAGTTCCTGAAGAGGTACGATACTAGGGTCGGCCATGTTGCCCAACCCAAGTCTCGAGGGCTACTGCATTGACAAATTCCATGCAGGAAATTTAAGTGCAATACAGTTTCCGAGTAGATTATGATCCTCAGGTTGGTCGGCCGCACCCAACCCGAGTCTCAAGGTCTGTGCATACCGCTTTTGTGTTGTGAAGTATGTTGCTGAGCTAGGAGTAGATCCTTAGGATGATTTTGCGAATCGACCTGAGTCTCAAGGGCTACCGGGATCAGGGGTTTTATGTCATCCTTCAGGTGCATCTTGAGTTTTAGACCGACACACACCTTGAGGGCTACTGGCTATATATCTTGGCAGAGAATAAATTGCACCAATCGTAAATATCCACAAAAAGTCAGCACACTGGCTATATATCCTCAAAGGCAGCCCGGCATAAAGCTCGGGCGCCAGTGGCTGGCCCCATAGAGAGCATTTCTGACATTAAGCTCGGATGAATTCCTTTAATTTCTAAGGTCCAAGATAGTTTATGATACTTCGGACGTTGATCATCATTGGAGCTCGAATGTAGTCCGGTGTTGGAGCTCGAAAGCAGTCCGGCATAAAGCTCAAGATCGGAGACACCTCAGAAGCAGTTCAGCATAAAAGCTCAGATGTGAATGGATGGCTTCATAAAAGAAAATTCCGGCATTTAAGCTCGGATGAAGTCCTTCAAATTTTCAGAGACCAAGGTAATTTATGACACCTCGGATGTTGACCAGCGTCAGAGCTTAGATACAATCCGGTATTGGAGCTCGGACGCAGCCATCATTGGCACTCAGATGCCGATCAAGATTAGACTTCGGCTACAAAAAGACACCTTGGACGCAATTCGGATCAAGCTCGGACGCGAGCGATTGTCTCCCTAGAGGGATTTTCCCGCATTATGTTCGGTTGAACTCCTCCAAACTTTTAATGACCGAGGTAGTGTATGACACCTCGGATGCCGACCAGTGTTGGAGCTCGGCTAAAACTACACCTCGGATGCAGTTCGACATTGGAGCTCGAATGCAAGAGGATATCTCCCGATGGGGAAAATTACCCGAGGTGTGGCATAGAAATTACAACGCATTGATAAAAGCTGATAATTTAAAGGGGCTCCTGGGATGCCTGACGTATGAATTCTTCGGATACACATCGGTGATTCTCGAGATTGGAGATGGGAAGATTTGTTGAACTAGTTTTCAAGACCAACGACCAAAGATGAAGATCAGTTCGGAAGAACCGAGGAGCATCCCCAACTTGAAGACCGGTTCAGGGGGCTACTAACGGTGTCCTGGACTAGGGGGTACTCACCATGTTGTCTCCCGACCAGTGAGTCGGGCCGAGGCCCCCCATGATGATTCACTAATGGGCCACTTCGGGCAGCCCATGCCGAATACAAGGAGGATTCCACAAGACTTGGCACACAAGACAAGGAGTCCTCTAAACCCTAGGCCTACATTGCATATATAAACCGAGGCCATGCTAGTCAATAGATCATTATATTCACTACTACAATCTCGTGGTAGATACATGTACTATGTACTATCCCCATATCAATATAATCAAAAGCAGGACGTAGGGTATTATCTCCTTGAGAGAGCCCGAACCTGGGTAAAATCATGTGTCCATGTTACCATTGCTCCAAGACGCCTAGCTTAGGACCCCTAGTACGAGATACGCCAGTTTTGACACCAACACTCGTAGCTCAGCAAGTTTCTGGCACGTGGGACTCCAAGGACCCACGGATGGCGGCTTATTGTCACGAGGTGGATATCAGTGTTGGTCATTTCAAGGGTTATCAGGTGGATCATATTGATCATCGCAAGAATGAGGCGGTTGATGCATTATCTATACTGGGCTCTCAATGTAAGCCGGTGCCACCTAACGTTTTCTTGGATGTGATATATCACCCGTCTATTAAGCTGTCTTCATAGGAAGATGCGGCTATACCCGACCTAGAAGGAAAGCTGGTGGCGGCTCTGCACATTATTCTTGATTTGACGTTACCGTACTTGGCATACCTGACTCGCGGCGAGTTGCCTGAGGACAAGACTCTAGCATGAAAAATTGTGAGGCGATCCAAGTCCATGACCATCGTTAATGGCGAATTGCATAAGCGGGGCGTCACTAGCATCTTCCAACATTGTGTTTCTCCTGAAGAAGGCATGAAGATTTTAAATTAAATACACACCGGTGATTGCAGACATCACGCCGGCTCAAAATCCTTAGTGGCCAAGGCTTTCCATCATGGTTTCATTTGGCTGGCGGCTCATAAGGACGCAAAGGACCTGGTTGCCAAGTGTGACGGGTGTCAGAAGTTCGAAAGACGTGCCCACATGTCGGCTCAAGAATTGTGGATGATTCCTATCACTTGGCCATTTGCGGTCTGGGGGCTTGACATGGTTGGATATTTCAAGAGGTCTAAGGATAAAAAGACCCATCTCTTGGTGGCAGTGGACAAGTTTACCAAGTGGGTGAAGGCTGAGCCAGTTAGTAAATGTGATGCGGCCACGGCGGTTCAGTTTGTCAAAAAATTAATCTACCATTTTGGCTATCCTCATAGTATCATCATGGACAATGGAACAAATCTATCCAAGGGGGCTATGAAGGCATTCTGCGAAAGTGAGCAGATCCGGCTTGATGTCTCCACTGTTGCCCATCCATAATCCAATGGTCAGGCGGAGCGAGCTAACTAGGAAGTTTTGAGAGGTATCAAGCCCTAGCTTATGGTTCCTTTACAACGAACGCCGGGGAGCTACCCTCCGTCCTCTGGAGTATCAGTACTACACCTAACACATCAACAGGTTATATGCCTTTCTGCATGGGTTACGGTGCAGAGGTCGTGTTACCAAGCAACATACGTCATGATTCGCCGTGCATGGCGGCTTACATGGAAGCTGATAATGAGACGGCGCGTCAGGACGCGTTAGATGCTCTGGATGAAGCGCGCGATCTTGCAGCAGCTCGGTCGGCGATTTACCAACAAGACCTGCGTCGCTATCATAGCCGTAGAGTCAAGACCTAGACGTTTCAAGAAGGTGACTTGGTGTTATGTTTTATTCAAGATCAGCGGATGAACACAAGCTATCTCCCCCCTGGGAAGGACCTTTCGTTGTCAGAAGAAATCTGAAAAATGGGTCATATTATCTCATTGACATACGAGACGAGTCACGTACTTCTAGACAGGAGACCCATCAGCCGTGGAATATCGCTCATTTGCGGTCTTACCATACTTGAGTCATCGACTCCCATCTTTCTACACACATACTTCATTGTATCTATATTTTTCATATAATAAAGTTGGTATCCCTGCAAGCCGAGGCCTCTGCCATGTTTTCTTTTGCATTACACATTTGTGCAAAGATGAACACTTCTACATGGTCACTTGGGGGCTTCCAACCCATCGGGTTTAGCTCATTCACCCTCTTGATCGGCTCTTCAGCCAAAATAGCAACATTGTACGGCGGCTTACAGGACGGAGACTTACAAGTTGGCGATCCACAAGACGGTGACTTACAAGTTGGCGATCCACAAGACGGCGGCTTACAAAATGGTGCAGAAGTTGATATCATCAGCAAGGTCGTTCGGGGGCTTTCAACCCACCGGGTTAAGCTTCAACCCTCTCGACCAGGCTTTTCAGCCACTGTAAGGCGGGTCGTGGACCCAAATCTTGACTCCGTCAACTAGATCATTAGGGGTGCAGCGAGTTGTAAACTTACCCACTTTTGATGCCTCTCCAACAGGTGACCCGCCGAACTCTTACCAGTTAATCACCGCTTAGAGACAATGTCTGTCCAACGTACCGGACAGTTAATCTCGCCAGGAGACCCTGAGCACTAGTTAAGGTTCAAACGGAGGACTATGTCACGTGAGAGGGGGCTTTTGGGCCCTAGGGATAGTCATGCCCTGCTGTGTTTCTTTCTGGGATGCTGTGCTCTTCAATCCTCACCTGGAAACCGAGTTTTGTTATGAGTTCAAGTAGCAAGTCCACCCAGCGGAACAAGCCTCCGTGTCTCTTTCTAGGACGTTGCGCTCTTCAATCTCGCTTGGAAACTGGGGAGTTTGGTAATCCGGCCATAATATCTTCAGAGACGGAGCTTCGGGTCTGACGTCGCGAGTCATGTTGTTGCTTTTCAAAGTAAAGTCGGGGTCTAAGTGAGCAAGAGGAAGCAAAAAAGGAACTTTTTGGACGACCCGTCGTATTTTCTCTTGCGGTAAAACCTCTGAGTCGGAGGAAATGTAAGTTACCTCAGGGGCATTGGCGTGACTCGTTTCCGTCTCCTCCTGTGTACAAACAAAGTCAGTAAGTTGCATAAAGAGACAGTTCAGGCAATCAAATTTCTACCTCTGAGTTGTTCAGTGCAAGCAATTCTTGAGCCAAAGTCTTCTTCTTACGACCACGAGCGTTAACCGCCTAGGACTTCTTCTTCATGGGGGGAGCGTATTTCTTCCTCCAGAAGTTAGAGTCGGCCTGTATGAAGAGCTGCCAAAAGAGTTAAGGATGCCATGTATAAGGTTAAGACAGGAATGAGCAGTATTGAAAAGAAGGTCCCTTCTTACATCCGAAGCTGGGTACCTCCTAGGTTTCACGGAGAAGTTGTTTTACAGCAAAGTTGACATTTTCTTCTGTCAGCTGCATGTGGTTGAAATAGAGAGGATCATTCTCGTCGCATGTATATTCGCACATAAGTCGGTCACGCCGGCTTATTGGTAAAACTTTCCACGAGACCCAGTAGCGGGTTAAGTCGACTCCAGTTAAGCCATTCGCCAGGAGGGCCTTGATCTTTGCACAAGCCGAAGCATACTTTGCTCGTTTTGCTGTAGAAATCCGGTTTGGAAGTTCAGTGGAAGTACAGAGCCGGGTAGGGCGATAACCTGGAAATGGATTTTCTCCTTCTGGAGAGGTGTCCTTGCAATAAAACCAAGTCCTATTCCAATCTTTGGGGTGGCTTGGCAAAAGGGCAGTCGGATAAGCCAGATCTCTCCATCTTGGATGGAGACACCGCCGAGCTCCAAGCTTGATCCAGCTGCCACTTCTGTTTGGTGGTTGACGTAGAACAAATCACGGAAGAGGTCGACAGACGGCTCTTCTTTTAGGTAAACTTTGCACAGGAGTTGGACGTTGCACATGTTGGTGACAGAATTTGGGGGAATGTCTTGAGGATGAAGCTTGAAAAAGTGGAGGACGTCTCGGAATGTTTTTGACCCAGGTGGGCTGGAACCACAGAGGAGGTGATCATCGAATATAACAACCTCCCCCTCCTTAGAGGTGGGCTTCTTCTCTAACCCAGGAACCCGCCAGTGGATGACATCCTGAGCCGGCAATGAGCCCGTCTCTACGAACTCAAGAAATAATTGCTCGGTCACTCCAGAGCCGACCCAATCACAGGATGAAGGTGCTCGTGACATGATGCGGGTCAAACTGTGAAAGGTGCAGGACGCGGTGGGTTAGAGACACCAAACAATCAAGACGGGAGTGGTTAACATAATAGTGAGATGCTAAGTCACCAGCACATTTCATTGAAAGAGCCGGTAACTCGATGGCGGGTTAAGTGGGCAAGATTGTGGTACAAATATTGTTAAGTGCAGACAAACAAGTTTCACATATCACAACTATGACTATGGATCTACAGGCGAGGGTAAAAAAGAAATATATCCAAACCCTAAAAACAGTTGTGGAAGAGCAGACAGCTATCGTGCGAAGGAGAGTGGGGATACAGATCTATAGCAAGTGAATATTGACTCTGCATGGATAGCCGTGATGGATTAACAACATTGCAAGATTCCAGGGACTGATTATCAAGCTTCATTATTATGAACGATCTAATGAACAACGAAGAACGCTAATGGAAACCCGATGAACTCGGGGGGATTCAAATGAGGTGCTTGCAGATCTGGCAAGGATTGAGAGGAGTACCTTGCGGATGTGGTCGGCGCAGGCGGAACTCTGGACTAACTCGGGTTGATGCAACGGCCGGTGATGAGGACGGTGGTGAGGTTCGGTCGGTGCGGCGGAGCTCCGGAGGAGTGAAGCTTCGGGAGGAAGAAGAAGAAGACGGGGGCGGCGGAAAGAGAAAAGACCCCCCCATGGCCCTATTTATGAGATGCGATGGAAAAACAATGCACGCGGGAATCGAGGAGGCGAAATGATGATTGACCGAAGGGAACGCCTCGATTTTCGGCCGACAGTTTTAATGAGAGGATCCGTTGCGGACGTCATGGAATCTTTTTGGCATATTCGTAAGTGATGTCACGGCGGGTTATGAAATTCTTTTCTTGCAGGTAACAAGGACGTAAGACTCGCCGCCAAATGAAATGGAAGATTGACATGGATAGGCTCAAATCAATCTGGGGCCTAATGTTGGGGATATAACCCCAAGTAAGACCCGCCCAGGAGGGGACGGGTTATACCTGGCGGCTCGCTATCAAGTAGTCCAGAAGAGGAAGGCTAGGCTGCATGGTAGCTCACTAGATGGGCTGAGAAGGAGGCCCGGAGACAGGAGATGGTGTAAGACCCGGGCAGGTGAGCCGCCCGGAGACGGATTGCCAAAGGAGGCAAGGCGGCTTAGAGACAGCACCAGACATGTTGTAAGAGTCGGTTTATGACTCATCTAACCCAGGTCCTTGACCTTCTATATAAAGGCAAGACCCGGGGACGGCTTAGACAAAAACCAATCCATCGAGAGCTAGGTCAAGCGAATACGCTCCCTTGTAATCAATACACCAATCAATATACACAAAGCAAGATGTAGGCTTTTACCTCTTCCCCAAGGGAAGAACCTGGGTAAACCCATGTCTTTCATCCCGATCAACCCCTTTGAGTCCACCGCCTTAGCGATGGCCTCGAACCTAAGTCTTCGGACATCTTTCGTGACAAAATCATGACAACTCCCGTGTCCACGTGTGGGTGATGACCACCGCCTCCTCCACCTCTTCTGGCCGAGCGCGGGCGGAGGCCGATGTGGCCATCGCCCGCGCCGGAACCTTCGAAACATCAAGGATCTCATCGACACCGCCAACGCGCATCAAGCCGGACTTGCCCCAGGTGGAGACATCTCCGAGGCTCATCGTCCCGAGGGCAAGGGAACTGGGGCTGCTGGCCGTCAGCCGGCTCAGCACTCCAGCTCCCCTCACCCCTCCTACCGGTGGGCCGAGGCAAGCAACGCTCGGTGCTCCCGGCTGCGCGGAAACGAGCAGCCGGCCGTTGACAGCTGCATGATGGGTGCCAGCGCAGTCCTCCCACCGACCGTCCGCGCCAATCTCGCGGCCCGGCTCGGACTACGGGTCCCCCACAGCTAGAACAACGCGTGCCTCCGCCTCGACCAGCTAGCATAGTTGGCCCTCCTCAAGGAGGAGGGCTCGATCGGCCCGGCGTGCTTCAACCCCCAGATCCGCAACGAGCCGTTCCCGACCGGCTTCACGCTCCCCCGTGACACCCCGAAGTACAGCAGGGCCACCAAGCCAGAGGACTGGCTGATCGACTACAACACCGCGGTCGGCATAGCCAGGGGGAACAAGCGCGTAGCCGTCCGCTACGCCCCTTATGTTGATCGGCTCGGCCCGCACCTAGCTAAATAGCATAACGTCCCGCAGCATCAACACATGGACGGACTTTGAAGAGGCGTTCGCCTGCAACTTCACCGGCACCTACAAGCGGCCCGGCCGCCCCCGCGAACTAGCCATGTGCGTTCAGGGCCCGGACGAGGTCCTCCACGACTACCTCACCTGATGGACCGAGCTCCACAATGCCTATGAAGGAGTGCATGAGGTGCAGGCCATCCAGCACTTCATCGAGAGCTGCCACGACGGCACCTACCTCAAGCACAAGCTCTTGTGCTCTGAGCCGGCAAAGCTGACCGACCTCATGGCAAAGGCGGACAAGTACGCCATGGCCGACTCCGCAATCCGGGTCAAGGTCAACACGCCTGGCAAGGCAGCCCCGCCGCCGGCTGCGTCACGACCAGCTGCCGACAACCAGCAGCTGCAGAACAACAAGCGCAAGACCAATCGGCAGCCCCACTGCCGGCCGCGTCACGGCCAGTTGCCTACATAAAACTTAGGGATCACTAAATATGATATGTTTGATTCCTTGCAGTAGTTTTGCGATATAGAGATGATAATATGTGGGATGTACTAGTGGATGATCATGTTTAGTAAGATATTGATGTTAAGGTTTGTGATTCCCAAAGCATGCATGTATAGTCTCCCGTTATGCTAGGAAGTTGGAGCACAATTTATCCTTGTTTGTCTATCTTTGTGTGAAGGTCGAGGTGTGTGATGGTAAACTCCTACCAAACTCCCCCTAGGGGCTTGCGTAGTAATACTTTGCTTCGACGGCAAATAATTTTTTGCAATAAGTATGTGAGTTCATTATGACCAATGTGAGTCCAAGGATTATATGCACTCTTACCTTTCCGCAATTTGCTAGCCTCTACGGTACCATGCATTATCCTTTCTCACCTCGAGAGTCGATGCAAACTTCGCTGGTGCATCCAAGCCTTATTATATCTTCCTCAAAACAGCCACCATACCTACCTATTATGGCATTTCAATAGCCATTCCGAGATATGCTGCCATGCAACTTCCACCGCTTCTGTTTTGATGACTTAAACATTCACAGTTATATTGCTTTACATGATCGTAAGATAGCTAGCATGATGTTTCCATGGCTTGTCCATTTTTATATCTTTGCTACGCTAGATCATTGCATCAATATAGAGTCATATGTTGTTCTAGGTACCGAGTTGTAATCTCGAGTTATAAGTAAATAGAAGTGTGATGATCTTATACATTATTAGAGCATGTCCCAGTGAGGAAAGGATGATGGAAACTATGATTCCCTCACAAGTCGGGATGAGGCTCCGGACAAAGAAAAAAAGAAAAAAAAGAAAAAAAAGAAAAAAAAGAAAAAAAGAGAGACAAAGAGAGAAGGGGCATGCTAATTCCACACTTGTGCTGCAAAGTAGCACCACGTTTTTCATATTGTGAGTCTCCTATGTTGTCACTTTCGTATACTAGTGGGAAAATTTTCATTTTAGAGTTAGATGCATACCACTTAGTTTTCATATTGAGATTGCATACACTTATAGCTCTTAGTGCATCCGTTGCATGGTAATCCCTACTCCTCGCATTGATATCTATTGATGAGCATCTCCATAGCCCGTTGATACATTGAGTTGATGCGATACTTTCTTCTCCACTTTTACCCCTTTGAAACCAACCTCTGCATTCTATTCCACCCATAGTGTTATATCCATGGCTTGCGCACATGTATTGCGTGAGAGTTGAAAATGTTGAAGCGCGTTAAAAAGTAAGAACCAATTACTTGGCTAACGTAGTACATGATTTATACTTTGTGTTAAGAAGACCGAGCATGACAAGGCTATATGATTTTGTAGGGATAGCGTTCTTTAGCCTTGATATTTTGAAAGACATGATTGTTTGTTGGGATGCCTGAGTATTAATGTCTTTATGTAAAAACTAGACTATTGCTTTGAATTACTCATGTCTTAATATTCATGCCATGATTAGATATATGATCAAGATTATGCTAGGTAGCATTCCACATCAAAAATTATTATTATTATCATTTACCTACTCGAGGACGAGCAGGAATTAAGCTTGGGGATACTGATATGTCTTCGTCGTATCTGTAATTTCTTATCGTTTCATGCCAACATTATACAACTTTCACATAATTTTGGCAACAATTTATATGATTTATTGGACTAACCTATTGATCCAGTGCCGAGTGCCATTTCTTGTTTTTTGTGTGTTTTTTGTTTCATAGAAATTCCATATCAAACAAAGTCCAAATGCGATAACAATTTATGGAGATTTGTTTTGGAATATTTATGAATTTTGAGAAGTGAAATCAACGCAAACGGAGTCCCACAACCTCCACCCTCTACCAGGGCATAGGCGAGGGCCCAAACGAGGCCTGGTGGATCGTTCCCACCTCGTATGTCGATTGGATCTCTCCTTTGGGTGCAATAAATCTAATTTGTGGACAAAAATCCCCTCAAAATTTCAGCCCGATCGGATTTACAGATCTCCAGGAAAATAATAAACGGTTTTAGGCAAAAAAACATAACGCGAAAAAGAAGAGAATAGAGAGGGAGATCCAATCTCAGAGGGGCTCCCGCCCCTCCTCCACCATGGAGGCCATGGACCACAGCGGGAACTCTACTCCCATCTAGAGGGGAGACCAAGGAAGAAGAAGAAGGAC